>CM047807.1:123297358-124497358 GCA_026214975.1 Gentiana macrophylla | reverse complement strand
GGGCCTTTCTCGAAATACTCGAGAGGATAATCCTACAACATATCTATCGATTTATACTGGGATAAGATTAACGAAAAGACTAAGTCTTATATTCATTTCATAACCAATTTCAAGTTGATTTAATTACTTCACATTTAAACACACATCGAATGAGCTATTGCCCGTCATAGCAGAATAGGACATACATGGTATACCCTACCTTACTCAAATCATAAAGCAGCTTCTTCTGACTGTCGTGAGCTTTTGGTCATCATAGTGGAATAAAACATTTCGAGATAATGCCTTACCGCACTCAAATCATCGACCAGCTTCCGACACACACTATTGATTTCATTATTAACTCAACTTTTTCAAATGACATTAGCTACGTATTACTTATCACATTCAAACTTCTAGATATTCACAGTACCTCATACTACGGAACTAAATACAAACTACCATAAATCTCACGATATATACGTAGCACTAAGTACATGACTTATAAGAAAATCAAAAACTACTAATCCAAAACGGGGTATAACCTTATAAAAATAGCTCTTCATTCACTATGGCACGTGAAAAATAAATCAGGTGAAACAACTAACTTACCAAACATATGATATAAAGCATAGATGACTATCGAAAATAACGAACATCGCATCGAATTGCCTACTCGGGACAAAACAAAAACAAAAGTGTCGAATTTTTTTTGAAAAATTAAGCCTATTTTTGCACAGCACCATCATATATTAAGCAAATGGTAGATACATAGCGATCATTCCCCTCCCCCACACTTAAAAATCAACATGTCCTCATGTTGTGCGTAATGAAAAGAAAAAGAAAACTTAGCTGATTGTAGTTCGAATGGGGCAATGCTGGAGGTGGCGTACGTCCAATCCAGAAATGCTTGAGGGAATCAGTAGACTGTGGACCATTGTTAAGGGTGATTTTATGTGATTTATACCGTTATATTTCGTAACGATTTCTCCCATAATCTGATAAATTGCATAGAAAAGTAAGTGCTTATTAGATTTATTGAGCAAACGAGTTTTAAATGTGTTTAAATGCAAAATCGAGATATTTACGTGATTTTATCGGTGTTTTATGTTTATTCGTATGATGTTACATTTTGCATGTTTCTATCATGTTGTTAGATACGTTTTCATGATGAGTAAGGAGCTTAAACGATGATCACATGAAGATGGAAGAGTTGAAAGATGTTTAAGTGAAGAATCATTGAAGAAACCGGAACCAGGCACTTCATGGGGATTTTGTCCACACTTGTAGGCACTTTCAGGAAAGTTGTCTTGATGAAAGTTGTAGAGGATTGAAATAGCTTTCCAACGCATGTTGAATCACCTCATTCGAGCCCTAGAAGTGAAGTTATGAGCAAAATACTAGAGCAAGGTAGTGGGCGGGCGTCCATAAAAGTGAATCGGCGTCCGTAATCGTATTTTACATTCGAGAGAGTTCAGACGCGTTACGAGCGAGCGTTCATTCTCCGTTCATAGAGGCTGGACGGCGCCCAAGATAGTGGACGGGCGTCCACGGCACCGACTCAATGAAACCGACCTAAAAATCTATAAATAGGCGCGATTTCCCAAACCCTAATCATACAATTCGAACCCTAATATCTTAGAGGCGGCTCAGAGGCTGCGTTTTACCCTATTTTCTTCCAGTTTATGCACTTTAATTTCTAGATTAGATTAGGTAGATTTATGTTCTTTAATTCATCAATTTCAAGCTTTCAAAGGATGCTAAGAGGCTAATCCTCTTTGAACAAGCGTTGTGAAGCCGTCCAATTCAACAATTCGATTTTGTTCGTGATTAATTCGTGAGTTTCTACTTGAAGTTGTTTCTTTTATCATTGTTTATCATTATGTATTGCAATTACATCGAAAGATCTTTGCTTTTATGATTGTTTTAACTTGATGAGAGTCATGTTAATGTTAGATCACCATGATAAAAGAATGGATCTTCGATCTAACTAAAAACGAGAGTTGTTAGATTGATTTTCTAGATTAGAAATTGAAAGATTTCACGCCTAGGTTAGAAAGACGTAATCTTTAACATCGAAAGATAAAAGATTAGAAAGCGAACTTGTCTACGAGTAGGAGTTTATGCCTTGATTAGGTGAATCACGACTTGAGTAGAGATCACGAAATAATCCGAATTGGAATTGAATGTTGATAGGATAGGTGGATCAATTGCTTGTTCGCTCGTTATACTTGATTTAAATCCCTTAAAACTTGAGTTGCATAGTTTAGTTTACCTTTTGCACTTAGTTTAGTTTAGTTAATAAGTTCGTTACCCGTATCTTGCCTAGCATTGGAGTAATCCTCTGTCTAGTTAATTTTCTCGCATATTTGGTAGTTTAGTTCTTCGTTTAGTTTAGCTTCGTGACATAGGTTAGTTTAAACAAAAACTAGGATTCACAATAGATCTAGTTCCCGTAAGATCGACCCGGCATAGCCTCTATACTACGATCCTTGCACTTGAGGTTAACCGGTTTACTACTTGTTGTTTTGTATTGATAAAATCCGGGACAAGTTTTTGGCGCCGTTGCCGGGGAACCGGACGGTTGCCTAGTTTTTGTTTTTGTTTGTCTTTTTCGTTTTCTGTTTTTAGATTTGTTTTTGTTTTTGTTTCTGTTTTTTTTTTTAGGTTTGTTTTTAGTTTAACCTTTAGGTAGTTAGGTTTTTGGTTTAGATTTTTAGGGTTTGAAGTTTTTAAAGTTTTTGTGATTAGTTTCTTCCCCTCCTTTTCCTGCTCTGTTTTCTTTCTCTTATCCTCTCTGTTTACGCAATCGCTTCGCATTAAAAAATCTTGCCTATGGACGGCGTCCACTAGTTTGAACGCTTCGCTCACTCGTAAAATTTTCATTCCATGGCGTTTTCCGATCCTTGAACGAACGTTCACCGCTTTGGGCGCTCGTTCGATCTATTTTCTCGGGCGACGCTTGTTCACATAAGTGGGCGCCCGTCCGCCCCCCTTTCTTTCTTAATCTTTCTCTTTTCTTCTCTTTTCTTTAGGTTTTGATCTTAGATTAAGGTTTTTAATCTTTAGATATCAGTCTTTAATTTATTAGTTTTTAGGTTTCCTTTCCTTAGATTTAGGTTTTCAACTTGATTTTGGGATCGGTTTATGCAAACTCGTAGTCACAAGGATCATTACTTTGCTCCTCGACATCGAGCGTACCATAGTCCGACCCAATAGGCGAACTTCGTTTTGACGAAGGAAAAGCCGAAGATCAAGAGTTTGAGCTATCTTTTCAAAGGGAAATCGAAGAAATTGTAATAATGGCGGCCAAGATAGACGGACATTGGCGATTCGCCATGCCTGGTGCGATGAATCGTCAACCCGGCTATCGTCTTACCAGCCATTACCGCACAAACTTTCGAACTCAAACCCAGTCTCATTCGGATGATGCAAAGATGCATCAATGTTTCACGGTTCCTCATCGAAAATCCTCACACACACGCACACACATTCCTGGAGATATGTGGTACGACACGCATTCAAGGTGTGAGTGAGGATGTGATTAAACTTACATCAAGTTCCGTTCTCATTGAAGGGAGAAGCTAAAGAGTGGTATAGCTCTCTCCTCCGAATCCATTACCACAGGGCTGCATTGGAGAAAGAATTTTTAAGCCAATACTTTCCACCGCCAAGACAAACCAGTGTTTGAGGGAAATTTATAATTTCTATCAAGCGAAACAGAATCTTTCTTTGAGGCATGGAAGAGATTTAAGGCTCTTCTTCGTAAATGCCCCACCATGGGTTAGACTTGCGAGAGGCAAGTCAATACCTTTTTTGGATTGACCGAGCTCACCAAGGGCATGGTCAATAGTTCATCAGTGGGGCTTTCTGAGGAGAAGCGCCTCAAGAGGGTGGGCATTGTTCAAGACATTGCCAAATATAATTATGCCCCTCCTTTCAAGCTATTCAGGCACCACCACCTCCTCCTAGGATCGAGGAGGTGAAAATGCGAAACGAGATTTCCATGTTTGAGCAAAGCGGTGGCTACGCTTACCACGCTCCAAATCCGAGTTATCGGACTCCTTCATTTTTAACGAAACTCTCAAGTTCAGATCTGCGAATTGTTCCGATCGCCACATGGTTGGCGGTGTCAATTCATGCCCCCAATTCTTATCAAGTCAATGCGTCGAGAATCATGGGCGGTACAACCAAGTCGCATGCCAGGTATGTGACGATATGGGATATCGCTTCGTTTTCGTCCCTGATTTGACGAGACGCTGAAATCAATGCCTTCAATGGCCAGCCAAATCAAAGGTTTGGTAATCAATTCATCGCCAAGGCAACTTTTCAAACCAGGTTTCCACCCAAATCAAAATCTAAATTGAATTTCAATCAAAACTCAATTTCAATCGAAACTCTAGTTTTAATCGAACCCGAACTTGAATTCTTCCAATCCAAATCAAGGGTTAAATCAAAGTTGGCCTAACAATCCAAATCCTGCATTTCAAAGTCGGTCCAGCCAACCTTTCTCTCAAAACATTCGTAACTCTCAAGGTCCATCTCACGTTGATGATCCGGAAGCTAGATTGGACTCCTATCGTAAGGAGTCAAGGAGCGAACAATAACTTCCGGAGGGAGCAAAATAATAATATCCAGCTTGTTGATGAATTCGATCAAGCACCTTGAGAAGCAAATGGTCGACCAAAGAAGCTTCTGACCATCGAGGCGGATGCCAAACTCCACGGAGAGAAATCCCAAAGGTGGTCATGTAGCTCATCTTGAATTGAATCTTGGCCAATGCACCGACTTGGTTCCTTCACTTCCATACGGTGGAGAGAGGCCGGTGCAATGAACTTAAGAAGTGGTACTCAACTCGAGTGGTCCCCTAACCAGGAAACCACTAGCCCCTCCCCGCCAGTGATAAGGCGGGAGGGAATCAGCACCCATCATCCCCTTGGCTACAAGCGGTACTCAGTGGTGATCCCGAGAGGTGTAGAAGTTGAAAGACATCAGGTGGCTGATCCTGATAGGTGAAAGAATTGAGATTCCTCGAGTGGCTGATCCCTTGAGGAATGAAGAATCAATTAAGAATCCTCAGGTGGCTGATCCCCTGAGGAGTGATGAATCAAATGATCGTCAGGTGGCTGATCCCCTGACTAATAAAAAGAATGATAAGACGGTGAGGTGGAAAGATGTGGAAGACAAAGCAGTTAGTTCGTCCTCGAAGAAAGTATTTTCCGAGGATGATTTGAAAAAACTTCCATTTCCACCGAGAAAGAGCAACATCCCATTGCATGAAGATAAGAAGTACGGAAAGGTGCTTAATCTGCTGAAAAATACTCAGGTTAATCTTCCACTCTCAGAAGTTTTGGTTGAAATGCCTAAGTATACTAAATTCATCAAGGATGTTGTTTCTTCGAAGAAGAAGTTAGCAGAAATGGATCAGGCAATTGGTGAGGATTGTTCAATGATCAATTATCCAGACTTACCAATCAAAAGAGGTGACCCCGGAAAATTCGTGCTCACATTGCAGATGGGAGGCTTAGTCTTTCCAAATTCTTTATGTGACTTGGGTGCATCCATCAGCCTGATGCCATTGTCTGTGTGTGAGCAGCTGGGTTTACAAAGTCTTCTAGAACCCACTTCCATGAACCTTCAGTTCGCCGATAGATCTTCTAAGAAAGCTTCAGGGATTCTGAAAGACATTTTAGTCCAGATCGATAGATTTACCTTTCCTGTTGATTGGTACGTCTTAGATATGGGAAAAGATGAGAAAGTCCCCCTGATTCTTGGGAGACCTTTCCTATCCACAGCTAGGGCCCTCATCGATTGTGATGGTGGGCAAGTAACTATTCGAGTTGGTGACCAAGAGGTGAGCTATAGTGTCTCTAAATCCATTCAAGTACCCTCTGGTTCTCCAACCGGCTTTTCTATTGAGGAGTCATTTAATGACTTCAATGATCATATGGACGAGCAAGTCAAGGCCATGGAGGCGGAATATGAGCGATTGATCGATAATCTGAATAGTCATGGTATGGTTAATCTAGACCGAGTTTAGCGGTGATTTTGAGGATGAGCTAAGAGAAGAAGCCTTGGCAGTAGGACCACTAAGTAAGCTCAGCGATGTTGAGTTGAAGAGTGGCGATCTTAAATCAAGTCTAGAGGATCCTCCCGTAGATTTGGTACTGAAGCCGTTACCTAAACATCTTAAGTATGTGTTTTTAAGAGAAGGTGACAAGCTTCCTTTGATCATCTCTGCCAAGCTATCTCGTATAGAAGAGCTTAAATCATTAACGCCTCTTGCGCAAAAATGAAAAAGCCTTTGGATGGCAGGTGGGAGATATCCGAGGGATATCTCCCGACATCTGTATGCACAAGATCAAGACTGAGGAGGGTGCAAAACGAGTTAGACAGCCTCAGAGAAGGCTCAACCCTCACATGCAAGAGGTAGTCAAGAAGGAGATCATTAAACTTCTAGATATGGGTATCATTTACGCCATTGCTGACAGTGAATGGGTTTCCCCGACTCAGGTAGTCCCCAAA
Source organism: Gentiana macrophylla (assembly GCA_026214975.1). NCBI lineage: Eukaryota > Viridiplantae > Streptophyta > Magnoliopsida > Gentianales > Gentianaceae > Gentiana > Gentiana macrophylla. The sequence goes on along the minus strand of CM047807.1, from coordinate 124,490,857 downwards.
AAAGGGGGAATTACTATTGAGAAGAATGAGAAGGGAGAAGAGATAGCATTGAGGCTCGTTACTGGATACAGAGTATGTATCGATTATCGAAAGCTCAATGAGGTCACACTGAAAGATCATTTTCCCCTTCCATTCATTGACCAGATGCTTGAGCGTCTGGCGGGGCACGCATTCTACTGCTTCCTGGATGGATATTCAGGATACTTCCAGATACCCATCGATCCTGTTGACCAAGAGAAGACCACTTTCACCTGCCCCTATGGTACATTCGCCACAAAGCGGATGCCATTTGGTCTCTGTAATGCCCTGACCCACCTTTCAAAGGTGTTTGATGGCAATCTTTGACGGGCTAGTTGAAAAGTGCATGGAGATTTTTATGGATGACTTCTCGGTCTTTGGTCACTCCTTCGATGATTGCCTCGATAATCTTGATCGGGTGTTGTCAAGATGTGTGGAAAAGGACTTAGTGCTTAATTGGGAAAAATGCCATTTCATGGTAGATGAAGGTATAGTCCTTGGCCACAAAGTGTCCGCCAAAGGTATAGAAGTAGATAGGGCCAAGGTAGAAGCTATTGAGAAGATGAGTTATCCTAAGAATGTTCGGGAAGTCCGAGGTTTTCTCGGACATGTCGGCTTCTATAGGAGGTTCATCCAGACTTTTCAAGGATCGCCAAGCCCCCGTCTACCTTACTAAAAGAAGACGTTACTTTTGATTTTGATGATAGTTGCAAGCACGCGTTTGAGGAGCTCAAAAATCGTCGATCTCTCGCTCCAATTCTTATTTCACCTGGATGGAACTTGCCCTTTGAGCTTATGTGCGTCGTCCAACTATCTTTGTTAGTGCGATCTTAGACAATAATCGAAGGAAAGTTCGGCCTATCTATTACGCCACCACCGCGTTGAATCCTTCGCAGTTAACTATACGACTACGAAAAGGAATTATTGGCGTAGTGTTTGCTATGGACAAGTTCCGTAGTTACTTGTTAGGTGCTCAAGTGATCGTGGTGACCGATCACGCCGCTTTGTGGTATCGATGACTAAAAGGATGCTAAACCGCGCCATCTGCGTTGGATACCGACCCTACAAGAGTTTGACGTTCAAATCAAAGACAAGAAGGCGGTGAGAATGTAGTAGCGGATCATGTGTCTAGGATGTTAAATGAGGAAAAGAATGAACCGGATGATATAGATCTTTACTTTCCTCTAAAACATCATGTTGATCGATGGCCGTTCTCCGATGTTCCTTGGTACTCCTCCATTGTGAACTACCTTCATGCCAAATACCTTGATCTGAAATGTCTTATCAAGAGAAGAAGAAGTTCTTCTCGATATGAAATATTTCGTTTGGGATGAACCTTACCTTTTCAAGATTTGCAAAGATGGTTTCTTTGAGGAGGTGTGTTCCCGAATCCGAGCAACGCGATATAATCGAGCAATGCCATAGTGGACCCACAGTGGTCACTTTGGTCCTTGGAAAACAGCTCGCGAAGATCTTTCAATCCAGTTTTATTGGCCAACGATCTTTAAAGACACGTAAGCTTTCAGAAAAGCTTGTGATCGTTGTCAAAGAACCGGAGCTTTGACAAGGCGATTTGACATGCCTTTGAAACCCATCCTTGAATGCGAAGTCTTTGATGTTTGGGGCATCGATTTTATGGGACCATTCCCATCATCTTGTGGCAACAAATACATCTTAGTCTGCGTTGACTATGTTTCGAAATGGGTGGAGGCAATAGCCACTCCTCACAATGATCATAAAACGGTCATGAAATTCCTTAAGAAGAATATCTTTGTGAGGTTTGGATGTCCACGTGCCTTGATAAGTGATGAAGGGACACACTTTTGTAACCGACCCTTGGAGAAAGTCCTCGAGAAGTATGGTGTTCACCATAAAATCGGCACACCATATCATCCGATGACTAGTGGTCGAGTTGAAGCGAAGCAACCGAGTCTTAAGAAAATCCTGGAGAAGACGGTGAATAGTCATAGAAAAGACTGGAGTCTGAAGTTGGACGATGTACTTTGGGCATATAGGACTGCCTATAAGACCCCTATGGGTACATCGCCATATCAAATGGTCTCACGGAAACCATGTCATCTCACTGTCGAGCTGAGACACAGGCGTCTTGGGCTCGAAGTTTCTTAACTTCGATTCCCAATCTGTGGCAAACACCGCTGCGCAGCATTGCATGAGTGGATGAATTCAGACTCCAAGCTTACGAAAGCGCCAGGATTAGTAAGGAGAAGATGAAACTCCTCCACGATGCCAAGATAAAGAAGAGAGAATTCAAGGTCGGTGAGCAAGTGTTACTCTACAATTCCAGGTTGCATTTGTTTCCTGGCAAGTTGAGGACACGTTGGTCCGGTCCTTTCGAGATTCTCCAAATCATTCCTGGAGGTGTGCTAGAATTACGAGGTTATGGTGATCAACCGTTCCGAGTTAATGGTCAGAGGTGCAAGCACTATATAGGTGAACATAAAGAAAAGCCTTTGATTGTTAAATTCCTCAAAATCCTCGGGTGTGGGACTTCCAAGTCAACCACTTTGACGAGTTTTCACCCGATTTGTTTTTCGAGGATGACGGTTGTGTTAAATCAAGATGTTCTAGCGGGTAGTCTTGATATGGAAGAGTTTGAAAGGGCGACAACTTAAACGTCATCGAGAGGAACCGGAGAAGAAAGAATGCAACCATGGGAAACTTAAAAAGGTATGGAGAGCTTTCAAAGATTTAACCCCATGTGTTCGCTGCTGTTTCTGCGGCCACACTACTGATTCGAGCTTACACGAGGTAGTGGCTGGCAGAAAGGTTAAATGGCCTGATCCAGGCTGAGCTTCAAATGTGTCGAGCTAACGACAATAACCAAAAGCACCACTAGGAGGCATCCTAGATATCCCTTATTATATTAGAACTCTCTATTATGTTATTTCTTTTCTTTGATTTATTTGTTTTGTTTAAGTCTAATTCGGGTAATTGTGGATTTTGCCTTGTCGGTTGATTCGATTTCACCTTATCCTTCTCTTTATCTCTATTTTGCCATGTTATATTCCCCCTTTGTCCCCCGAGATCTTGTCTTGTTTTCAAGTGTGCAGGATATTTGTGATAGCAATTGCGAGCTTTTAGATGAAGCCAGTTTTCCGGTGGATGGTTGTCCCGGATTTTATCAATACAAAACAACAAGTAGTAAACCGGTTAACCTCAAGTGCAAGGATCGTAGTATAGAGGCTATGCCGGTCGATCTTACGGGAACTAGGATTGTGAATCCTAGTTTTTGTTTAAACTAACCTATGTCACGGACTAAACTAAACGAAGAACTAAACTACCAAATATGCGAAAATTAACTAGGCAGAGGATTACTCCAATGCTAGGCAAGATACGGGTAACGAACTTATTAACTAAACTAAACTAAGTGCAAAAAGGTAAACTAAACTATGCAACTCAAGTTTTAAGGGATTTAAATCAAGTATAACGAACGAACAAGCAATTGATCCACCTATCCTATCAACATTCAATTCCAATTCGGATTATTTCGTGATCTCTACTCAAGTCGTGATTCACCTAATCGAAGGCATAAACTCCTACTCTCGTAGACAAGTTCGTTTTCTAATCTTTTATCTTTCGATGTTAAAGATTACGTCTTTCTAACCTAGGCGTGAAATCTTTCAATTTCTAATCTAGAAAATCAATCTAACAACTCTCGTTTTTAGTTAGATCGAAGATCCATTCTTTTATCATGGTGATCTAACATTAACATGACTCTCATCAAGTTAAAACAATCATAAAAGCAAAGATCTTTCGATGTAATTGCAATACATAATGATAAACAATGATAAAAGAAACAACTTCGAAGTAGAAACTCACGAATTAATCACGAACAAAACTGAATTGTTGAATTGGACGGCTTCACAACGCTTGTTCAAAGAGGGATTAGCCTCTTAGCATCCTTTGAAAGCTTGAAATTGATGAATTAAAGAACATAAATCTACCTAATCTAATCTAGAAATTAAAGTGCATAAACTGGAAGAAAATAGGTAAAAACGCAGCTGAGCCGCCCTAAAGATATTAGGGTTCGAATTGTATGATTAGGGTTTGGGAAATCGCGCCTATTTATAGATTTTTAGGTCGGTTTCACGAGTCGGTGCCGTGGGCGCCCGTCCACTATCTTGGACGCTTTCGTCCAGCCTCTATGAACGGAGAATGAGCGCTCGTTCGTAACGCGCGTCAACTCTCTCAATGTAAAATACGATTACGGACGCCGATTCACTTTTATGGACGCCCGTCCCACTACCTTGCTCTAGTATTTTGCTCATAACTTCACTTCTAGGGCTCGAATGAGGTGATTCAACATGCGTTGGAAAGCTATTTCAATCCTCTACAACTTTCATCAAGACAACTTTCCTGAAAGTGCCTACAAGTGTGGACAAAATCCCCATGAAGTGCCTGGTTCCGGTTTCTTCAATGATTCTTCACTTAAACATCTTTCAACTCTTCCATCTTCATGTGATCATCGTTTAAGCTCCTTACTCATCATGAAAACGTATCTAACAACATGATAGAAACATGCAAAATGTAACATCATACGAATAAACATAAAACACCGATAAAATCACGTAAATATCTCGATTTTGCATTTAAACACATTTAAAACTCGTTTGCTCAATAAATCTAATAAGCACTTACTTTTCTATGCAATTTATCGATTATGGGAGAAATCGTTACGAAAATATAACGGTATAAATCACATAAAATCACCCTTAACAACTCCCCCACACTTAAACTTTGCTCGTCCCGAGCAAAACAAAACAAGATAAAGGCTCGGAAGGAATATAGACATCTCAACACATATACCACATGGTCAATAAATTAGAAGTTCACCGTCGTGTGTGTGTGCATAGCCATAGAAAACTTCCACTAAATCCAAACTTGAGGAACTCAAAGTAAAACTAGTTAATACCCCTCATAGAATAGTAATAAATGACACTCATAAGGTGCACCCTACAAACGTGACATATCCCGAAAGAATGATCGAATATATCTAGGGCCTTTCAAATACTCGGAGGATACTCCTTACAGCATATCTATCAGTTTATACTGGGGATAAGATTAACGAAAACTAAGCCTTATATTCAATTTCGTACCGATTCTTTAGTTGATTTAACTATTTCACTTTAAACACACATTAGAAGAAGCTATTGCCCTCATAGCAGAATAGGACATTTCGAGATAATACCCTACCTTACTCCAATCATAAGGCGACTTTTTCTAACGTGTAAGTGAGCTTTTAGTCATCATAGTGGTATAGGACATACGTGGTATACCCTACCTCACTCAAATCATCGACTAGCTTCCGACACACCCATTTTATTCATTTAATTCAACTTTTTCAATTGGACAATAGTTACGTGTTACTTATCACATTCAAACCTCTAGATATTCACAGTATCTCATACTTCGGAACTAAATACAAACTATCATAAGTCTCACGATATATACGTAGCACTAAGCACATGACTTATAAGGAAATCAAAAACCACTAATCCAAAAGGGGTATAACTCATAAATATAGCTCATCATTCACTATGGCAAGTGAAAAATAGTGTCAGGTGAAACAACTAACTTACCAAACATATGATATAAAGCATAGATGACTATCGAAAATAACGAACATCGCATCGAATTGCCTACTCGGGACAAAACAAAAACAAAAGTGTCGAAATTTTTTTGAAAAATTAAGCCTATTTTTGCACAGCACCATCATATATTAAGCAAATGGTAGATACATAGCGATCATTCCCTCCCCACACTTAAAAATCAACATGTCCTCATGTTGTGCAGAATGAAAAAGAAAAAGAAAACTTAGTTGATTGTAGTTCGAATGGGGCAATGCTGGAGGTGGCGTACGTCCAATCCAGAAATGCTTGAGGGAATCGAGAGATCGTGGACCATCCACCGGAAAACTGGCTTCATCTAAAATCTCGCAATTGCTATCACAAATATCCTGCACACTTGAAAACAAGACAAGATCTCGGGGGACAAAGGGGGAATATAACATGGCAAAATAGAGATAAAGAGAAGGATAAGGTGAAATCGAATCAACCGACAAGGCAAAATCCACAATTACCCGAATTAGACTTAAACAAAACAAATAAATCAAAGAAAAGAAATAACATAATAGAGAGTTCTAATATAATAAGGGATATCTAGGATGCCTCCTAGTGGCGCTTTTGGTTATTGTCGTTAGCTCGACACATTTGAAGCTCACTGGATCGAAAGCATTTAACCTTTCTCGCCACCCACTACCTCGTAAGCTCGAATCGATAGTGTGGCGCAAGCTTGACCGAAATAACACATGGGGTTAAATCTTTGAAAGCTCTCCATACCTTTTAAGTTTCCCGTGGTTGCATTCTTTCTTCTCCGGTTCCTCCGATGACGTTTAAGTTGTCGCTCCTTTCAAACTCTTCCATATCGGCACTACCGCTAGAACATCTTCAGATTTAACACAACCGTCATCCTCGGAAAAACAAATCGGGTGAAAACTCGTCAAAGTGGTTGACTTGAAGTCCCACACCCGAGGATTTCGAGGAATTTAACAATCAAAGGCTTTTCTTTATGTTCACCTATATAGTGCTTGCACCTCTGACCATTAACTCGGAACGGTTGATCACCATAACCTCGTAATTCTAGCACACCTCCAGGAATGATTTGGAGAATCTCGAAAGGACCGGACCAACGTGTCCTCAACTTGCCAGAAACAAATGCAACCTGGAATTGTAGAGTAACACTTGCTCACCGACCTTGAATTCTCTCTTCTTTATCTTGGCATCGTGGAGGAGTTTCATCTTCTCCTTACTAATCTGGCGCTTTTCGTAAGCTTGGAGTCTGAATTCATCCACTCATGCAATCGCTGCAGCGGTGTTTGCCACGAGATTGGGAATCGAAGTTAAGAAACTTCGTGTAGCCCAAGACGCCTACGTGCTCTAGCTCGACAGGCCGAGATGACATGGTTTCCGTGACCATTTGATATGGCGATGTACCCATAGGGGTCTTATAGGCGATCCTATATGCCCAAAGTACATCGTCCAACTTCAAACTCCAGTCTTTTCTATGACTATTCACGCTCTTCTCCAGATTTTCTTAAGACTCGGTTGCTTCGCTCAACTCGACCACTAGTCATCGGATGATATGGTGTGCCGGTTTTGGACGAACACCATACTTCTCGAGACTTTTTCCAAAGGTCGGTTGCGAAAATGTGTCCTTCGCCGCTTATCAAGGCCCGTGGACATCCAAACCTCGCAAAGATGTTTTTCTTCAGAAATTTCATGACCGTTTTATGATCATTGTGAGGAGTGGCTATTGCCTCCACCCATTTCGAAACATAGTCAACGCAGACTAAGATGTATTTGTTCCCGCAAGATGATGGGAAAGGTCCCATAAAATCGATACCCCACACATCAAAGACTTCGCATTCAAGAATGGGTTTCAATGGCATGTCAAACCTCCTTGTCAAAGCTCCGGTTCTTTGACAACGATCACAAGCTTTACAGAAAGCTTCTGTGTCTTTAAAGATCGTTGGCCAATAAAAACCGGATTGAAAGATCTTAGCAACGGTTTTCCAAGGACCAAAGTGACCACCTGTGGGTCCACTATGGCATTGCTCGATTATATCGCGTTGCTCAGATTCGGGAACACACCTCCTCAGCAAACCATCTTTGCAAATCTTGAAAAGGTAAGGTTCATCCCAAACGAAATATTTCATATCAGAGAAGAACTTCTTCTTCTCTTGATAAGACATTTCAGATCAAGGTATTTGGCATGAAGGTAGTTTACAATGGAGGAGTACCAAGGAACATCGGAGAACGGCCATCGATCAACATGATGTTTTCTAGAGGAAAGTAAAGATCTATATCATCCGGTTCATTCTTTTCCTCATTTAACATCCTAGACACATGATCCGCTACTACATTCTCACCGCCTTCTTGTCTTTGATTTGAACGTCAAACTCTTGTAGGTCGGTATCCAACGCAGATAGCGCGGTTTAGCATCCTTTTTAGTCATCGAGATACCGCAGCGGCGTGATCGACCCACACGATCACTTGAGCACCTAACAAGTAACTCACGGAACTTGTCCATAGCAAACACTACGGCCAATAATTCCTTTTCGGTAGTCGTATAGTTAACTTGCGAAGGATTCAACGTGTGGTCGGGCGTAATAGATAGGCGAACTTTCCTTCGATTCGGCTGTCCTAAGATCGCACTAACAACATAGTTGGACGATCGCATATAAGCTCAAAGGGCAAGTTCGATCCAGGTGAAATAAGAATTGGAGCGCGAGAGATCGAGGCGATTTTGAGCTCCTCAAACGCGTGCTTGCAACTATCATCAAAATCAAAAGTAACGTCTTCTTTTAGTAAGGTAGACAGGGGGCTTGGCGATCCTTGAAAAGTCCTGGATGAACCTCCATAGAAGCCGACATGTCCGAAAAAACCTCGGACTTCCCGAACATTCTTAGGATAACTCATCTTCTCAATAGCTTCTACCTTGGCCCTATCTACTTACATACCTTTGGCGGACACTTTGTGGCCAAGGACTATACCTTCATCTACCATGAAATGGCATTTTTCCCAATTAAGCACTAAGTCCTTTTCACACATCTTGACAACACCCGATCAAGATTATCGAGGCAATCATCGAAGGAGTGACCAAAGACCGAGAAGTCATCCATAAAAATCTCCATGCACTTTTCAACTAGCCCGTCAAAGATTGCCATCATACACCTTTGAAAGGTGGTTTGGGGCATTACAGAGACCAAATGGCATCCGCTTTGTGCGAATGTACCATAGGGGCGGTGAAAGTGGTCTTCTCTTGGTCAACAGGATCGATGGGTATCGGAAGTATCCTGAATATCCATCCAGAAGCGATAGAATCGTGCCCCCGCCAGACGCTCAAGCATCCGGTCAATGAATGGAAGGGAAAATGATCTTTCGATGTGACCTCATTGACCTTTCGATAATCGATACATACTCTGTATCCGATGAACGAGCCTCAATGCTATCTCTTCTCCCTTCTTTTCTTCTCAATAGTAATTCCCCTTTTTGGGAACTACAGTCGGGAAACCCATTCACTTTATCGAAATGGCGTAAATGATACCCATATCTAGAAGTTTAATGATCTCCTTCTTGACTACCTCTTGCATGTGAGGTTGAGCCTTCTCTGAGGTCAGTCTAACTCGTTTTGCACCCTCCTCGCCTTGATCTTGTGCATATAGATGTCGGGAGATATCCTCGGATATCTCCCACCTCGCCATCCAAAGGCTTTTTCATTTTTGCGCAAGACGTTTAACAGCTTTAAGCTCTTCTATCTGAGATAGCTTGGCAGAGATGATCAAAGGAAGCTTGTCACCTTCTCTTAAAAACACATACTTAAGATGTTTAGTAACGGCTTGATACCAAATCTACGGGAGGATCCTCTGGACTTGATTTAAGATCGCCACTCTTCAACTCAACATCATTGAGCTTACTTAGTGGTCCTACTGCCAAGGCTTCTTCTCTTAGCTCATCCTCAAAATCTGCTTTGCTAATCGGTCTAGATTAACCATACCATGACTATTCAGATTATCGATCAATCGCTCATATTCCGCTTCCACGACCTTGAATTGCTCGTCCATACACAACTCATTGAAGTCATTAAATGACTCCTCAATAGAAAAGCCGGTTGGAGAACCAGAGGGTACTTGAATGGATTTAGAGACACTATAGCTCACCTCTTGGTCACCAACTCGAATAGTTACTTGCCCACCATCGCAATCGATGAGGGCTCTAGCTGTGGATAGGAAAGGTCTCCCAAGAATCAGGGGGACTTTCTCATCTTTTCCCATATCTAAGACGTACCAATCAACAGGAAAGGTAAATCTATCGATCTGGACTAAAATGTCTTTCAGAATCCCTGAAGCTTTCTTAGATGATCTATCGGCGAACTGAAGGTTCATGGAAGTGGGTTCTAGAAGACTTTGTAAACCCAGCTGCTCACACACAGACAATGGCATTAGGCTGATGGATGCACCCAAGTCACATAAAGAATTTGGAAAGACTAAGCCTCCCATCTGCAATGTGAGCACGAATTTTCGGGTCACCTCTTTTGATTGGTAAATCTGGATAATTGATCATTGAACAATCCTCACCAATTGCCTGATCCATTTCTCGCTTCTTCTTCTTCAAGAAACAACATCCTTGATGAATTTAGTATACTTAGGCATTTCAACCAAAACTTACGAGAGTGGAAGATTAACTTTGAGTATTTTTCATTGATTAAGCACCTTTCCGTACTTCTTATCTTCATGCAATGGGATGTTGCTCTTTCTCGGTGGAAATGGAAGCTTTTTCAAATCATCCTCGGAAAATACTTTCTTCGAGGACGAACTAACTGCTTTGTCTTCCACATCTTTCCACCTCACCGTCTTATCATTCTTTTTATTAGTCAGGGGATCAGCCACCTGACGATCATTTGATTCATCACTCCTCAGGGGATCAGCCACCTGAGGATTCTTAATTGATTCTTCATTCCTCAAGGGATCAGCCACTCGAGGAATCTCAATTCTTTCACCTATCGTGGATCACCACCGATGTCTTTCAACTTCTACACCTCTCGGGGATCACCACCGAGTACCTTCTTGTAGCCAAGGGATGATGGGTGCTCGACTTCCCTCCTCTGCCTTATCACCGGCGGGAGGGGCTAGTGGTTTCCACTGGTTGGGGACCACTCGATTGAGTACCACTTAAAGTTCATTGCACCGGCCTCTCCATCCACCGTATGGAAGTGAAGGAACCAAGTCGGTGCATTGGCCAAGATTCAATTCGGTATGAGCTACATGACCACCTTTGGGATTTCTCTCCGTGGAGTTTGGCATCCGCTTACGATGGTCTGAAGCTTGTTTGGTCGACCATTTGCTTCTCAAGGTGCTTGATCGAATTCATCAACAACTGGATATTATTATTTTGCTCCTCTCGGAAGTTATTGTTCTCGCTCCTTCACTCCTTCGATAGAGTCCAATCTAGCTTCCATCATCAACGTGAGATGGACCTTGAGAGTTACGAATGTTTTGAGAGAAAGGTTACCGGACCGACTTTGAAATGCGAGATTTGGATTGTTAGGCCAACTTTGATTTAACCCTTGATTTGGATTGGAAGAATTCAAGTTCGGGTTACGATTAAAACTAGGGTTTCGATTGAAATTGAGTTTTGATTGAAATTTTGATTGAAATTAATTTAGATTTTGATTTGGGTGGAAACCTGGTTTCGGAAAGTTGCCTTGGCGGTGAATTGATTACCAAACCTTTGATTTGGCTGGCCATTGAAGGCATTGATTTCAGCGTTCTGTCAATCATAGGGCGAAACGAGCGATATGCTTCCCATATCGTCACATACCTGGCATGCGACTTGGTTGTCTTGTCCATGATTCTCGACGGCATTGACTTGATAAGAATTGGGGCATGAATTGACACCGCCAACCATGTGGCGGTCGAGAACAATTCTCGCATCTGAAACTTGAGAGTTCAGTAAAAATGAAGGAGTCCGATAACTCGGATTTGGAGACGTGGTAAGCGTGGCAGTGCTTTGCTTGACATGGAAATCTCGTTCGCATTTTCACCTCCTCGATCCTAGGAGGAGGTGGTGGTGCTGAAACGACTTGAAAGGAGGGGGCATAATTATATTTGGCAATGTCTTGAACAATGCCCACCCCTCTTGAGGCGTTCTCCTCGAAAAGCCCCACTGATGAACTATTGACCATGCCCTTGGTGAGCTCGGTCAATCCACTTTGAAAAAAGGTATTGACTTGCCTCTGCAAGTCTAACCCATGGTGGGGGCATTTACTGAAGAAGAGCCTTAAATCTCTTCCATGCCTCAAAGAAAGATTCTGTTTTCCGCTTGATAGAAATTATAAATTTCCCTCAAACACTTTGAAATTTGTCTTGGCGGTGGAAAGTATTGGCTTAAAAATTCTTTCTCCAATGCAGCCAGTGTGGTAATGGATTCGGAGGAGAGAGCTATACCACTCTTTAGCTTCTCCTTCAATGAGAACGAAACAGATGTAAGTTTAATCACATCCTCACTCACACCTTGAATGCGTGTCGCACCACATATCTCCGTGAATGTGTACGCGTGTGTGTGAGATTTTCATGAGGAACCCGTGAAACATTGATGCATCTTGCATCATCCGAATGAGACCGGGTTTGAGTTCGAAAGTTTGTGCGGTAATGGTGGTAAGACGATAGTCGGGTTGATGATTCTTGCACTGTGCATGGCGTAGTCCGCCAATGTCCGTCTATCTTCGCCGCCATTATTACAATTTCTTTGATTTCCTTTGAAAAGATAGCTCAAACTCTTGATCTTGGCTTTTCCTTCGTCAAAGCGAAGTCTTCGCCATTGGGTCGGACTATGAGTGCACGCTCGATGTCGAGGGAGCAAAGTAATGGTCCCTTGTGACTACGAGTTTGCATAAACCGATCCCAAAATCAAGTTGAGAAAACCTAAATCTAAGGAAAGGAAACCTAAAAACTAATAAATTAAAGACCTGATATCTAAAAGATTAAAAACCTTAATCTAAGATAAAAACCTAAAGAAAAGAGAAGAAAAGAAAAGATTAAGAAAGAAAGGGGACGGACGGGCGTCCACTTATGTGAACGAAAGCCCCGCCTAAAATAGATCGAACGAGCGTCCCAAACGGTGAACGTTCGTTCAAGGATCGGAAAACGCTACTGGAATGAAAATTTTACAGTGAACGAGCGTTCAAACTAGTGGACGCTCGTCCATAGGCAAGATTTTTCGTAATGTAAACGATATCGAGCAAAGAGGAAAGCATGGGAAAAGAGAGCAGAGGAAAGGATAACTAAACCTAGAGGAATCAAAGACTACGAAACTTAACTACGAAAAACCCTAATAACCAAAACTATAAACTACCTAAGAAAATTTAAAACGAGAAAAACAGAAAACACTAAAAAGAGGGAAAAACATGTGTTGAAATCTTCTAACCCCAAAATGGAAGGGAAAACAGTGGATTTTGACCTCGAAAACGGTGTTGACGGCCTCTCGCCGTCCGCCACGTCGTCGGCGTCGGGCACGAGCTTTCGAATTGGGGTCCTCGCGCGCCAATCCGACACTCGAGCCGAAAGTTATGGCCAAAATACTATCAAGTGCTAAAACGGACCCTTTTATCCTAAAATTTGATCGTGAAAGGTGTGGAGTCAGATGATTCAACCTTAGATGTCCCCTAATCAATGTAAGAACGAGAAAAGATAGAAACAGATGGTGAAAACAAGAAAAGCCATCGAACAAGAAAATGCACGGGCGCCCAATTAATGGACGGGCGTCTGCTGAGCTTAGGGTCGAACGGGCGTCCAAAAATATGGACGTTCGTTCAAGGGGTCAAAAACGATCAGATTGAAATTTTCCACGATGAACGGGCGTTCATAAGTATGGGCGCTCGTCGGATGCAAAAATTTCGTAAATGTAAAACGATTGCGCGAAAAGCAGAGAGGATAAGAGAAAGAAAACAGAGCAGGAAAAGGAGGGGAAGAAACTAATCACAAAAACTTTAAAAACTTCAAACCCTAAAAATCTAAACCAAAAACCTAACTACCTAAAGGTTAAACTAAAAACAAACCTAAAAAAAACAGAAACAAAAACAAATCTAAAAACAGAAAACGAAAAAGACAAACAAAAACAAAAATCCCGGATCATTAAAACAAAAGAAAATTTATAAACCTATACTACCATGCAAAACTACCTCCTAACCGGCCGAATACCGGGTAGTTGCTAGTAAAGTTGGATAAGTACGGGTATCGATCCTCAGGGAATTGGGATGTCGAATCTAACTTCATTAATTCCTCCTTTATTAACTAAAACCTAAACCTAAACTAAAACGGAAAAGTAAATCGACAGAGGATTGTTAATCCAAAGCCGTGGAAGGATAAAAGCGATAAAAACATAAATAAAACTACATCTACGCGGTAAATCTATCTACTGAACAACCATAAACAAACCATGATCAACCTCTTCCCAACAACCATCACCTCACCGAAAGAAATAAGATTAACACATATTCATTCACAAGTTATCTTGGATTATTATCTTATCTAAAGAAGCGTTTCCTCTTCCGATTTATCACGCCATTCATTAGTTTGCCTTCCGGTCTTAACTAACATCTATACGAAGCAAAGATACGGATTAAATCCTAATCTAACAACCTTATCCCTCAACTTCCGTTTGTTGGAATAATAATTGTTAATCTCTATCATGGCAATCTAACGAATTTATTAACTTCCGTTATCTAAATTCGATTAACATACGGCATCTCAAAGCATGAAAAAGAACAAGTTAACTCACCAAATAAACACATGAAAAATCTCATCTTTCCGGTGATAATGATACTCAATATCTCCCTAGGATAATTTTGCAACGAATTAATTCAAATTGTGGTTCTCTCGTAAACCTAGATAATTAATCTACGAACTTCCGTTATTTATAGATTAAAAATCCAAACTTTCCTACGGTGATCTAATCTACACCGACTCTCGTCATACGGTAGAAATCAAATCATGCAATCATCTTTCGATTTATAAAATTGCACGATACAAATAAACATAGGAAAGAAACAATTTAAATAAAAACTTACAAAACATCCATCGAAAGAGAATTAAAGTTGCAGCTGGAAAAAGGGAGCTTCAAGGCTCATCCATGGCTGTCTCATGGCGGCAACAAGAAGATAGAAGAAGAAAACGAAAAGAAACGAACACCTAATCTAACCACCGGCCGACCAAGCAAAGAGCTTGGCGGCCGGGCTGCCCTCCTGCTCGAAATTTAGGGTTCAAGAGAAGCTGGGCGTATTTCATATATTTAGGGTTGAAGGGAGCTGCTGTATTTATAGAAAATCGAGGCGGTTGCTACAATGAACGGTGCCGGACGCCCGTCCATAATGTCGGACGCCCGTCCACTATTTTCAGCAACAGCATCCAAACTTGTAACGCTCATATCTCGGGCCTCGTAAGTCGGAATGGAGTGATTCAAAATCCTGTAGAATCATCTCTTCAAGCCCTACAACTCTTCTCTTGAGGTCCAGAGTCAAATCGGTTGTTATCATATCAAGAACTGCGTCGGAAGTCGGGACTACCCGGAATCCTGATTTCCCAACATTCATCTTGATTGATTTCTTTTCCACTCGAATTTATCTCTTTAAAATCATCCTTTCCATCAACAATGTGTATCTACAATGTAGGAAAAACATACCAAAGCATAACGTATTTCCAAAATAACATAAAATCATCATTTAAGCACATTATTTGCTACGTTTTGCAATTTAACCGTTAAAAACATCACTTGCTCAATATTTCATTTATAAGCTCGATTTCTATGAAAAACATCTATATATGGGGAACATTGATGTAAAATATATCCTTAAAAACACTACAAATTGACCCTGAACAATGCCCTCACCCCAGAATGGCCCCCGATGGGACCAGAGAGCAGCTGATGTAAAATCACTTTCATGACCTCTCCATGAGATCCAACACAAATCCTCCCTTCAAATTTCAGCAAACCCTGCTGCCAAGTATACCCGGGGCTGATGCAGGATCGATAATTAAGGCCCTCGGTTTATCCTAAGCCCAACTGTCAAGTTCATAACTGCTTTCTATATATTGAATCCAATCTGGTACTACTGTGGATATGGACATGCTTGATGACTCTTCATGGCGCTGTCTTGATTGAGCATCATCTATAACATTTTCCTTCCCTTTCTTATACTCAATTTTGAAGTCCAAACCTAAAAGTCTTGTAATCCCCTTTTGTTGTAAGGATGTAGTGGCCCTTTGTTCCAAAAGGTATTTTAGGCTTTGTTGATCTGTCCTAATGGTAAAAGCATTACCTTGTACATAGTATTTCCATCTGGAGACAGCCATAATCACTGGAAGTAGCTCTTTTTCATAAATGGACAGCCCTAGCTCCTTGCTATTGAAGGCCCTGCTCAAATAGGATACTGGCCTCCCTTTCTAAAGCAGCACTGCCCTTAATCCAGTATTGCAAGCATCAGTTTCTATGCAAAAAGGGGTGTCAAAGTCCGGTAATATCAGTACTGGTGACTACCACATGGCAGATTTAAGCTCTTGGAAAGCATGTTCAAGATCATCATTTCATCCGAATTGATCTTTTTAAGCAACTCAATTGAGGGGCTTAACAAGGATACCATAAATTTCACAAATCTTCTCAGAGAATCTGTCAGCCCAAGAATGCCCTAAGATCAGTTATATTAGCAGGTCTAGGCCAAGCCTCCATGGCTCTAATTTTGAGTGGATCGGCCTTAACCACCCCATATTCTACGATGTGACCTGGGTATTCAATGCTATTTCTCCCAAAAAAACATTTGCTGAACTTGGCACATAATTTTTCCTTTCTAAGGAGCTCCAAAACCGTTCTTAGATGTTGTTTATGAGTTTCTCTGTCAGGACTATATATTAATATGTCATCAAATAACACTAGGACGAACTTCCTCAGGAATGGGTGCAACAATTCATTCATACACCTCTGAAATATTGCAGGAGAATTGGTCAGGCCAAAAGGCATGACTCTGAATCCAAAGTGCCCATGATTGGTCACAAAAGCAGTTTTGGAAATATCCGACTCCTTCATCCGGATTTGGTGAAAGCCAGATCTAAGATCAATTTTTATGAAATATCTCGCTTGCCCTAACTCATCTAGGAGCTCATCAATGACTGGTATTGGATAATTATCCTTAATTGTGGGGTCATTGAGCCTCCTATAATCAACACATAGCCTCCACGTATTATCTTTCTTCCTCACCAACAGAATGGGTGATGCATAAGGACTGATACTTGGCCTGATAATCTGCTGCTCCAACATACTTTCGATCTGTTTTTCAACCTCAATTTTTTTGTTGATAGGGATATCTGTATGGTTTAAGTTCAAAGGGTTCAGTTCCTTCCTTAATAATGATGGAGTGCTCCCAATTCCTCTTTGGAGGTAATGAGTTGGGGGGATCAAAAATATCCTTGTACTCCTGCACAACCTCCATGAAGTCTGGTTGAATCTCAATCCTATTAGAAGGTTCTTCAGACTGTATAATGCATAGGCACCCAAAAAGACCACATGAACGTGACATCAAGCCCTTTCTCAGTTTAGTAGCACTAAAGAATTTTAGTTGTGCTTGCTCACTGTGGCTTTTTAGAACTATTTTCTCTCTATCTTTGTGAAATGACATCTCCATATTTTGAAAATCAAACGTCATGGGACTGTGGTTCCTCATCCAATCTACCCCTAAAACCACTCACAGCCTCCTAGTTTGAGTAGCCTGACATCATTGACCAATTTAGGTCCCTGTAATACCCAAGGGAGGCTAGGACACCTGCTATTGCTCACCATTTTACTACCATCTGCCACAGTTACTGTCATAGGGGGCCGGTTCAACCAAACATTGTAGTTCCTTGGCTATATAGCTATTCAAAAATGTGTGAGATGCCCCACTGTCAATCAAGATGTTAATTGGCCTCTTCTTTAGTAACCCTTGTATTCTTATGGTACTGCGTGACACTTGTCTAGAAAGTGTATAGAAGGATAGTTGTGTTAATTCATTGGTGACCTCATTTGTATCCATGTCACAATCAGTTAGCACTGAAGTAGGTCTGCAATGGTGGTTACAAACAATCTCACCATTTATTTCTTCCTTATCTGCTAAAAGGAAGTTGATCTGCTTCATTTTGCACTGGTGCCCTTCAAAATACTTCTCATTGCACTTGAAACACAAGCCCTTATTTCTCCTTTCTTGAATTTCAGCAGGTGTAATTGACCTTTGATTTGAAGCAGTAAGTTTTGGAACCACAACATGTTGTTTCACCTTATCCATATGTTTAGGAGGGATGGGGGAAATCTGGATTCACCCCAAGTCTTACCAGCATTTTTAGACCGGTGATCCATGGAATTAAGCACAGATTCTTGTGCCCTAGCTGCCTTCAGTGCCTCTGTCAAGGAATTTGGGTGCATCAGTCTTACCATATTCTTAATGTCATCCTTGAGACCCCCTCCAAAACAGTTGATGAAGTACTGCTCGGATAAGTATGGATCAAAAGTACTAACCACGTTCTCATAGATTCAAACTTCTCCACATAATCGTTCACAGAACCAGTTTGATTTAACCTATGGAACTCATCAACAATTTCTTCCATGGGCTCTTCATCAAAATCGATCACATACTTCATCCTTAATAAATTCCCAAGACATAGAACGGGTGGGATTACTAAATTTCCAGCCACCAAACCACAAATCTGGTTCACCCCATAGATGCAATTCAACTAACCTCATCTTCATATCATCAGAAATACCATGAATAATAAAGTACTGCTCACATTTTTAAATCCACTCTCTGGGTCCAATTCCATCGAAAGTGGGGAAATCTAGTTTGGAAAATTTCAAGGTTTCGTACCTGAGATTTGTTCGATCTGGATCTGGGGTTGCCTCCGCTGGTTTGAGAGAGGATTGCTGTGCTGATGATGGTTCCTCCGATTCAGCATGGTACCTAGATTGCTGCGTCTGCTTGAGCATAACGTACATCGAAGCTAGTTGGGTCCTGAACTTGTCGAATCTGGTGTTGATGTTATCATGAAAAGCTCTCATTTCTTCATTGTGTTGTTCCTTCTTTCTCCATCTATCTTCGTCGGCCATGGATACTGAGCTTCTAGGGTGAAATTAATGGTGGGATCGTGGTGTCTCTGATACCAATTGTGAGGAACAAAGGGTACCGAAGAAGAAAATCAACAGAAAACATAGGGAAAAACTGAGGAGATTATATTGAAGAAAGAAGTTCAGAGCAAGATTACACAAATTAGCGAAATTCTCGACAAAAAGGTTGTCCACACAGCACCCATTCCTATATGCGCACACCAAAAGACAACTAACTTGAGAGCTCAGCCTATTACATCATAATTAATTTAAAACCGAATAAAAAAACATAAATAACTTAATTAATAGAAACATTCTTCGATTGACTGAGTTCTTGACAGTGCTGCGATTTCCGGCAGGGAAGGGGAGGTGGGATGATTTCCGGCGGGGAAGGGAGGTGGGGCTTCGATTTGTAGCAGGGAAGGGGAGGTTGGGAGATTTCCGGCGGGGAAGGGGTGATTGGGAGATTTCCGGCGGAAAAGGAGGAAAGATTGGTTTCCGGTGGGGGAAGGAGGAAAAATTAAGGTTATTTTAGAAATGAGAAAGGAAAAATTGTATTTAGAAAAAACATTAGAGACTAGATTGTAATAAGTTGAAATTTTATTATTTTGTGGTGCCACAATAGCAATTTGGTGGTGTGTTGAAGTAAATGAAAAATAATAAATTAAAGGGTGCCGATAGTATTTTCGTGGTGCCGAAAGAAGCCGCCACTCATTTATGAAGTGGCTTAAACTGTGTGAAATTTCTAAAAGCTCCTATAATACGGGACAGAGGGGGTACTTGAATTTCACAAAAATAAAATAATAATATATGCTCTCAAATGAAAGAAAATGAAAAAACATAAATATCAAGTATATTCATTTAGTAACAAAAAAAAGATTACCATATTCACAATATCATTAGATATTTTCCATTAATTTTCTTACCATACCATATTGTGCATATATGAAATAGTGTGTCAGAAGCCTTAAGGTATTATGTCTTTGTATAGACCACAAGTGATGGTCAATAATATCATACTTAACGGTATCATACAATATCAATACGTACAAAGCTAACCGACATGTTATTACTGCACATGGACCCACATATAGGCACCTTTCACAAGTCCAACACCCACATGTCATTTCATATGGCCCTCAGAAAGGGCAACGGTCTAAGAATGTTGAGCATTTGACGCCGAAGGCGTATCATAATAAACTCAGAAAATAATGCAATAGATAAAACACGATAAAGAGAGATAAACTCTGAAATATAATATAATTAATCATCAAAGTTTTTATATAGCTGCAAGCATAAAAATAAAACATACTAAATAAAAAGCCAATCACGACTTAATGACGGCGTTATTGTGGTGTAAATAAAGTATTCTGATAACGGATATTTTTAGGTTATACCAAGTGGAGGATCAAGATTAATTCAACTCACACCAACACATTTCTAGTGTATGTGTGAGTGGGAATAAAAAGTAATCATGACCATCTTCTTGGTATAACCTGAAAATAACTGTTGCACCATAATTTTTCTCCTGATTAAAACATGTGTTGCTATCAGTTTAAATATGCATTCATTATTTTAACTAATGACAATAAAAAAAAAATCAATAATATAAATCATATTAAGTCTCGGATGCCATCGCCTCCCCAGTTTAAAAAAGCCTCGTCCTCGAGTTTCCTAAATTAAGTGATATCATCTTCACTCGATCAAATGGTAAACCAACCAATTCAGGATGTAATTCAGGATCCACTGCACTCCCATAATCCACGGACAATTCGCATTTCAGCATCTACAACAAATTCTTCATCATTTAAATCATCCCGTTTGATTCCCTCTTTTGGCTTATCTATTAGCTTAATAGATAGGGGGAAGGGGCTACAAGGACAAAAAAACACATAAATGGGTCTGCAAGGACATTTTTATTTTTCAGCTGTTATAAAGGACAAAAACAAAATATTTGGACCAAAATACCCCTTGTTACTTTTTACCCTTCTACAAATAGTAACAGTCAAGAAACAAGTAGTAACAGCCCATAAAATGTCGTAACATCCAATGAAAGTAGTAACGGTCTAAAAACAAGTAGTAACAGCCCTTATTTGTTTAAAAATAAGTAGTAAAAGCCCGTAAAATGTCGTCACAGCCCATAAAATGTCGTAACATCCAATGAAAAGTAGTAACGGTCTAAAAATAAGTAGTAACAGCCCTTATTTGTTAAAAAATAAATAGTAATGTGACCAGTAAAATGTCGTAACGGAATAACAGCCCGTAACATTAAAATGTCGTAACATCCATAAACAAGTGGTAACACCTAAAAGAAGTAGTAACAACCCGTAAAATATCGTAAAATCCAATAAACGAGTAGTAACAGCCCATAAAATAGATAAAGTACATCAAAAAATGTAGTAACGTTACAAAATTAATAATAACAACCCTAAACCCTAAACTTTTTTATTAAAAAAAAACACTAGAAATGCTTCTCCGGCGTTCGGCTCACCGACCATGACCACCGTTAACTCCTCCGTCAAACAGCAAACCTCCTTCTCCAAATCCTCTTCTTAACAGCAGGAAAAAAAATCGAAAGAAAAAAATCCAATCAACAGCAGGATTATCGCCGGCGATCAAAAAATCCAATCCTCTCCGGCGATCAAATGACTCCCTCTCCGGCGATCAAATCAACAGCAGGATTATTGCCGGCGGTCAGAAAATTGATACAAAAAAACGGATCGTTCAAATGATCGTTTACGCAAAAAAATGATAAAGATGGACCAAAAAATCCGATCGTTCAGCTCTTTATTGTTTAACTCCTCCGTTAAACAACAGCAGAAAAAATCAACAGCAGGATCGTTTTGAGAAATTCATTGGCCAACCTGTTTCAACCATTTGCTGCAATTAAATTGATGAATTGCTTCAGGATGCAAAAGGATGCCTGGTGAATTGCTGCCTCCTGTTCCGCCGCAAATCTGCAACTTCCGGCGGCACAATCGTCACTCCTCCTCCTCTGCCCCAAATCATCCCCAAATCCTAATGCCCATCATAAACAGAACCGAATGCAGCTTTCACTCAATCTAATTGTAAGGTCCACTCCTCGTTGATGATGTAATGGGGGTGGCGGCTGTGGTGTTTTTTTGCTCAACGCCGGTGGGCAATGGAGGTGGCGGCTGTGGTGTTTTTTTTGTGGTTTGAGATTTGAGTGAGTTTGGATGAGGGAGATATAAGAATTGGAAAAGGGGTATATCGGTAAGTTTGCACATGTTTTGTCCTAATTAATGTCTAGTGTACTTGGAGCCAGATAAATGAATTAATATGTCCTTCTCGGCAAAAAACTATAATAGATAAGCTCTAAATAATAATAATTGTTGTTGTTCAAAAAAAAAAAACATCCCGTTTGATATTGTCCAATGAATCATCTTCACAATTTTCAACCTCTTTAATTTCCACCATAACACCAGTAACATCATTAGCTCAATCATCATGATCAAATTGCAAAAATTCATTATCAGAAACTTGAAAAGTATATTTTCCATAAATATCTTTTTCTGCAATTGGTCATATTCGGCGTGTCATCATCAATGGAATAATCGTCTCCAATATTATAAGTTGGATAATCATCGTAAATTGGAGCAGAATCATAAATTTGATCTTCCATTAAAATTTCATCTTAAACAAAATCTTCGACATCATTAAAGAAGGGTAGGTTATCGTTGCCACCAAAATCATGAAAGAATACGGGTTCCTTTTCAATGACAATATCATCAATCATGAAAGAATACGGGTTCCTTTTCAATGACAATATCATCAATCATGAAAGAATACGGGTTCCTTTTATTTGTAAGAGACATATGAAAGAAAATATAAAGAAACAATAAAATAAATAGTTTTTTTGGTGAGAAGTACAGATTTATACAAATATCCGGCTCTAAGTACTCTACAAATTAATTAGGACAAATCAGTTGCAAACTTACCGAAATACCCTTTCTTTTATATACGTATAAACGGCTGAATATTTATGTTCCTTTTTTCACGTCTGTTTATGCGCACAAAACTGATTACCATGAATTTTGCAAGTGTCAGTTACTCAATTATCTTCTCCTTCTTATCCGTTTATTCATTCGGTTTTAGATGCAATCTGAATCGGATCAAATCGCTTTTTTTCGCGCGAATTATCTTTCCCTTCTTTTCCCATGTACAATTCAGCTTTTTTGCATCGTTGTTATGCGAATCGGCTTGTTTGCCGAGAAGGAAATATTCGGCCTATGTGAGGTATGTATGCGTAATTTATTCGTTGTTATTTTAAGGTAATCGTAACCGAGGATGTCATGATTTCTGTAATTTGTATGTGCTAAAAACAGACGGTAGTGTTGCAATTTGTGTCGGTTGTGTTCGTTTTTAAATTCTCTGTGTCACTACGATTGTAAATGAATGGAGTTGTTGGTAATGAATTTGACTATCATTATGTTTACTTTCACGTGTTCTTGTTAGGTTTACATAAGGGCAAAATGTTGATTCTTATGTGCACATTTAATCGAGAAACGTGTGTCCTTCCGTTAACTTATCAAGCTACCCTGAAGTATATACATGACAAGGTTTCTAACCGTTGGACGGAACTTAAAGATTTATGTATCAATTTACACTACTCGGTTCCCGGTTATCCAAAGTGTATGCTTAGGTGTGACGACGATGTGGTTTCTATGCTTTCAGTAGCTGAGTCATACGAGATTAAACGTGTAGACGTTGAGGTCACCGGAGAATGTGTTATTGGATCTTCTTCCACTTACAGCAATGGGAATGCACTATTAGGCGAGATAGTCCCTATTGGCAATGATGATTCTATGCTAATGTGTGTGCCACAGTCGAATGACCCACCCCGCATGAATTTAGGATGGGACAAATTGATAGTTAAAGAAGGTCAACGTTTTGTTGGAGGTGCTCTCGAGTTTAGGGACGCATTGCAAAAATTGTCAGTTTACACTGGATTTCATTACGTATATACTAAAAACGACAAGAATAGAGTTACGGCTAAATGTATTTTGCAGGATGAGAGGAAATGCTGTTGGATGGTTCATGCTGTGAAGGATAGGTCGGATGAATCTTTTGTTTTGAAGAAACTGTGTAATGTACACACGTGTGGGACAGATTCTAGGTATTTTGGTCTTTCACGTTTGAATTCGCCAATGGTTGAGAAGCTGATACGCGATCATGTTCGTGATAAGCCGAATACATCGCCCACTGATGCCAAAAAATTTTTTTGTCACACTTTAAAATTGATGTTTCATATGATGTAGCTTGGGCTGCTGTGAAATTAGCTAGGGAAACCTTATTCGGCAACATTCAACAGTCTTTCACTCGTTTGCCTGCTTACTGATGACGGTCAAATTACACCCGTAAATGTCATCAACATTATCCTTAAATCGAGATTAATAATATATATTTCATATTAAATCACATGTTTATATTTATTATTTAATGTTAAGTGATTATTAATATGTTATTTGGTATTTAGCCGTTTTCATTATTAAAAGCCGATTTATTGTGCGATAAATGCTGATTTTGTAGATCACGACAAATCGAGAGGATAAATGTCATTCAATCAGTAAATCTCAAGATAATAGAGGAAGAAAATCGGAGCATTAAATGAAAGATTAATCGATCAACACGAAAGCGTGCGGTGGGAACAAGATAGACGAGAGAAACGCTTTAACGCGCGTGCGAGAGAAGAAGGCTCGGTCTACCGAGCCTATCCATTCGGTCGACCGAGTATGTCGGCTCGGTCACTTTTCGGATTTTTTCGTATTTATCTTCTAGATCCTTCATAAGTCGGCAGAAACCCCTATATAAGCAGCAGCTACGAGAAATTGTAAATAACACCAAAATATACCTTAGAATATCATTCAATAAAATCACTCTATTCATATCTTGATTCAATGTAGTTTATTGAGGGTGTTTCCAAGAATTTAAAATCGCATTATGTAAGCCTTTATTTTTCTGTTTCTTTCTTTTAAGTAATTAATCCCTCCCAATTATGCTTTATCGTTTGAATTAGTTAATCATGGCTAGATGATGTAGATCTAGGCTATGACGTTAGGGATGTGGCGACACCTTGTCTATGAGGATCCCATAACCTACGTCATAGACTTAGTATTTATTCATGAATCTGTATTGTTTAATTAATGCGTATATGTGTTAGTTTATATGAATGCTTTACGAATTACTGTTTAATCTGTTGTGTATGATGAAACGCTGAGAAATACGTTCAGGGATGTAATCTGGGGACGAAATTGATTCGGGTGACCGAATGAGTTAACTCGGTCGACCGAGCCCACCTATTCGGTCGACCGAGCCCTGTTTTATCCGTTAAATAGCTACGTCTTTATGGTTAGGTTAACTTAATAGAATTTATTATCTCAGTAGGTATGGCTATGGCTACGTTACTCGCTTAGTTTAATTAAAATGTGTAAAAAGAAAATACCAATATAAAACTCTTAGGTAGGCTTATGAATTGATCTTCGGACGTTCAAATATTATCTAGGTAGGTTTATATTTGGGGATTGCTAGCACCTGATTATACATACGTCGTAGATTAGCATGAGACTATAACTTGGTAATTGCTAGTTGGACGAGAGCTTGAGTAATCGTTTAGGAAGTACGCCTAACCATAGGAATGTTGCTTGGACGAGGTGTACGGTTAATATCGGCATCCTTAGAGTCATAAGCGTGTGAGTTATATGAGATGGAGGCACCAAAAGGCGAAGTCACGTAACAATATCACAGTGATTTAGTGACTTACCGGTGCTAAGTCAAGTTAAAGAGGATGACTCCCGTAGCCAATCTAAGATAGATACAAATGGATTGGCAAGCTTAATAAGTTCGATTTATTATATAAATTATCTAGGTCCAAATGATAAAGACTATAATTGGGGAGGTTAATTACGTTGTGTCGAGTCGTGTCTTTACTTTTCTTGTCTTATGTTGGTCGTAGACCGCCTCTATGTCCTTGACATGTTTAATTAATTGTTTGTATATAAGATGATCCACAATTGGTTCCCTGTGGGATCGACCTTGATTCACTATAGCTATACTACGATGGGCCTAGTCCTCTTGCTAGTATTGGTTTATGGTGGTCAAGTATATTATAACCTGATTGACCCCGATCAAGTTTTTGGCGCCGTTGCCGGGGAACCAACGGTCAATTTTATATATAAATAATTTTCTTATTCATGTCAAGTTTTCTGTTTTAGAGTCTGTTTTTACCTTTTGAGTCCCTCTGGTTGTCTGCTCTGTCTGAAAATTCCAGATTCTAAAAAATAAAAAAAAAAAAAAAAATTTATTCGGTCGACCGTGAGACCTCATTCGGTCGACCGAGAATTTATCATTTTTTTTGTTTTGTTTTGTTCTTGTTCTGTTCTGTTTACACGGTTTTTGATTTGTGTTTTTCGAGTCTGGAATTTCGCGTGTCTGTTTATCCCCGTATGTTTAATCCGTAGGTCTGATAGCAGCATGGGGAACCATGTTAAAATCAGTCTACGGTCTGTTTTGTTTTTCTTTTGTTTGCAGAAACCAGGGAAACAATAATCCAAGTCAATAATTTTTCACGGGCGCTGAGAAAATAACCTAGCAAACATGTAGAGCTACGAATCTAAGATGGGAAAAGCGTTGGAAGCAATACCTTTAAAGCACCAAGATGGCTCCGAAAAAAATTTAAAGGCTTAAATTCTTCATGGTACAATGTTGAAGGCAAGGTACTACCTTTTTTTTTGCTTATGTTTTACTACCTTGTGGTTTTTTGAGCATAAGTTAGCCTATACATAAACCTTAGTATGAATCTTAGCCCGGAGTTGGTTTGTAAGAATAATTTTATTAGTGTTGAAGGTTTTGCCCCATATCTGTCTCATCAAGAGGGTGTAAGAAAATATGTAGTCGTTGAAAGGAAGCAGTGAATAAAGAGTTCCTCGTAGTTCTGTTAAACTCTCATTGTCCTATGCATGAGATTGCTTCTACTGGCCATGGGAGCAACAAATTGTGTAGTTTAAGCATTCAAAACCTAAAGAAGACGTTGAGTTTTGAGAGAACACAATCTTCTGTTTTCGTTGAGTTTTATGGTGATGGCTTCTCGGTGAACCCACCTTAAACAGAAACGAGATTACGCTTTGGGTGACAATTTAGAAATCGGAGACTCTTAGTACATGGGTTCGAAAATGGTCTAACCATGGCTGGGCAAGTTTAACCGAGCCTCGGCTCAATCGACTCCCCTCCACGTGTGATGTACGTTACAGCAGTTCCACAAGACTTAGCATAGCCGATAAGCCTTCGGGCTAAACGGGGCTTAATCTTGACGGATTGGCCTGAATCATCACATATGTTCCAACGAATAAGACGGCGTAGCTTGCTGAGATAACCGACCTTATTCGGAGTACTTTGATTCATTGTTTCTTATTGTCAAGGCCAAAACCGTAATTTTAATCGAGTTTCTTAGAATTCACTAATTCCTAAAACGAGCCGAGGTAAGAGCTTTGTATAAATGGTATGGATAAATGTCGTTTCTAGGTCTCACAACCAAGGAAGGGTATTAATCCATAAAAAAGCGACAAGCCACCTCTAATAGTGCTCGAGAGGGTCAAAGTCCAGCGATCCAAGAATGATAACCGACAAGGATAATCTTTGGAAAGTCGAGCTGATGGACTTTAAACTCAGAACTACTTCTTTAAAACCCTTAGGATTTCTTTTTAGGATTTTAGGTTTTGTTTTCTTTGAGTCAAATAAGAGTAACGTGAAATATGTTGAGGTTTTTTATTTTGCCGTGTTCCGATGGCCATTGGGCTAAGGATGTGCAAAACTTTTTTACTCAATATAGGCCACGTGAAATAGAGTTCCGTAGGAGAGTCGAGAAATTGCTAAAGAAAAGGAAATTTAGCAATCAATCTTAAGATGGAAGCATTAAGAGAGCTTGAGAATTATTGAAAATGTAACAGAGAATGATTGGTGTGAACAAGAACAATCTTGGTCAAATTCTAAAACCTTTTAGAAAGGTGATCCAAGTGAAAATCCTAAGTAGTGTGCAATTCATTCTGCAATTATCCTTATCTTTCCCTTTACACTTTTTCACCTTCAAACTTTTCGATCCTCTCACCAATCACGCCTTGACAGTTCACATTTCTAACCATTCTTTCATCGCCTCTCTTTCTTTCCATCCGTTTCACTATCCCACCCAATCTCAATGCCTTAACCATTTTCAACCCACCCATAAACACAATTTCTTACCCGTCCTTTATCTTTTCTTCCCATCCTTATGTGTATCTTTTTCTAAACCCATCATACTCTAAACCTCCATTTTGTTTACAAAATACCTTTGTGTTGCGGAATTTGAAATATTGCTAAGCTTTAATGATAATTTTTTATCATTTTGATTTTCATGATCCTAGTTGGGGGAAGTGTAGCTCTGACCCTAGCTAGATTTTAAAGGTTTTTGGTTCGATCAAAGTACAACTTATCTTTCTACCGGAAGTTTTAAATTTCACATTTTTTCCGCCTATTCCGGCATATCTAGATGATGAGTTTTGTTCTACATTATCACACCGATCCGACCTTGTTGATGACGGTTATGACTTTTACGTGATACATTGGGTTATTAGTAATTTCGAGGAGTAGTTACATCTCCCTAAGTTGTTGATATCCAATGCAAGCGAGAAGTTTCTGTGCTAAGTTTTTATCTTTAGTCTATAGGTCGCATTCAATATGTTATACCTTACCAAGTTTCTCTTATGCTGGATTGAATACCTTTTTGTTCCAGTCAACCTCGTGTTTTCCCACATGGGGTACTGCTTTTTGATCTTTGTCTTCTCCAACCGGTTTTAAGAATATTTAGGCGGTGGAGGTTGTAGATGAAGACCACCATCTTTAGTTGCTTGTTTATTTTTCTTTCTATTTAGTATTTTTCTTTTTGGTTTCCCTTGTCATTGGTTGTATAAAATAAAGTGGCTTAAACTGTTTTTAGGTATTTATACCTCATTACTGCCACATTATTTTATAACTTCCATAGACATGGTATTTGACGGTTTCGTGGAGTTTGTCTGCTTATACAGGTTTTCACTTGCTTCTCCACAACGTGCTGAAATTTACTCCGATCTTTTTCCTTTACTTGAGAACCGTTTCCAGAGCTAAGTCTTTTTTAACTTCTCATTTATTTTTGTCATTGAGGACAATGCCATGTTTAAGTGGGGGGTAGGAGACTTAGCCATGTTATGTTATAATTGAAAATTGAATGAAACGGTACATGATTGAAAAATTTGAATAAATACCATAGTATGTATCTCGTACCCTTAGAATTGTGAGTTCCTAGCTAAGAATTGATAGGAAATAAACCAAGTTTCATGAGTACGTGATCATTTTATACTTATGTTAAGTAAATTTAAGGATATTCATGCCCGTTTTTGCAAGTAGTTATTTATTATTCAATTACTCAATCTGTGAATCGAGTATACCGCGCAAATCATAATAACTGAAGAAATTATGTGTACATTGCATAGATGATTGGTTATGTAAACTTAGTGTCAAGATCTATCTGCTAATGTATTCTGATATTCTTGCCAACAAAAGCGGAGTAATAAGCTTGAGATGTACCTGTGTTTTAGCAAAATGTTAGACACTGGGCTTGTAGTAACATTACCAAAGTAGCCCCGCGCTTGTGGTAATATTCGATGCTATACATGATCTAAGATAGGGGATACTCTAAAAAGTTTTCTTCCTTGAGATTGATAGTATTTGAAAAATATGAAGATATGAAAAGAATATTCAACTCTTTAAGAGGCTTTGAGTAGTACTCGGTCTCCAAGTCCAAAAACCCTATAGATACGCTCTTGCTTATTGCTCTAGTGCTCTAACCATTGCGAGGCATAAGAAGTATGAATGCTGAGGTTGGTAGGTTGAGATTGCGAAGTTAGCATAAACTCTGATCTTGCCACGAATATATAAAACTAAATGCACATGCACACATCACTTCGATTCATAGTCAGTAGTGAATAATGGATATCTTATGAGCATGACTAGTATGAGTTGACTTGAGTTTCTTGTGTGTGTATGATTTGACCATAGAAAATGTTGTCTTGGGGAATGACTTATTGATGCTTTGTTCGGGACGATCAAAGTCTAAGTGGGGGGTAGTTGATGACGGTCAAATTACACCCGTAAATGTCATCAACATTATCCTTAAATCGAGATTAATAATATATATTTCATATTAAATCACATGTTTATATTTATTATTTAATGTTAAGTGATTATTAATATGTTATTTGGTATTTAGCCGTTTTCATTATTAAAAGCCGATTTATTGTGCGATAAATGCTGATTTTGTAGATCACGACAAATCGAGAGGATAAATGTCGTTCAATCAGTAAATCTCAAGATAATAGAGGAAGAAAATCGGAGCATTAAATGAAAGATTAATCAGCCAACACGAAAGCGCGCAAAGTGGGGAACAAAGATAGACGCGAGAAACGCTTAACGCAGCGTGCGAGAAGAAGGCTCGGTCGACCGAGCCTATCCATTCGGTCGACCGAGTATGTCGGCTCGGTCACTTTTCGGATTTTTTCGTATTTATCTTCTAGATCCTTCATAAGTCGGCAGAAACCCCTATATAAGCAGCAGCTACGAGAAATTGTAAATAACACCAAAATATACCTTAGAATATCATTCAATAAAATCACTCTATTCATATCTTGATTCAATGTAGTTTATTGAGGGTGTTTCCAAAGAATTTAAAGGATTATGCATTATGTAAGCCTTTATTTTTCTGCTTTTTCTTTTAAGTAATTAATCCCTCCCAATTATGCTTTATCGTTTGAATTAGTTAATCATAGCTAGATGATGTAGATCTAGGCTATGACGTTAGGGATGTGGCGACACCTTGTCTATGAGGATCCCATAACCTACGTCATAGACTTAGTATTTATTCATGAATCTGTATTGTTTAATTAATGCGTATCTGTGTTAGTTTATATGAATGCTTTACAAATTCTTGCTTAATCATTGTGTATGATGAAACGCCGAGAGATACGCTCGGGGATGTAATCTGGGACGAAATTGATTCGGGTGACCGAATGAGTTCACTCGGTCGACCGAGCCCACCTATTCGGTCGACCGAGCCTGTTTTATCCGTTAAATAGCCACGCGTTTTATGGTTAGGTTAACTTTAGAATTTATTATCTCGTTAGGTTAACGTTATAGCTTAAATTAAAATGTGTAAAAGGAAATACCAATATAAAACTCTTAGGTAGGCTTATGAATTGATCTTCGGACGCTATGCTATCTAGGTAGGTTTATATTTGGGGATTGCTACACCGATTATACATACGCCGTAATTGCATGAGACTATAACTTGGTAATTGCTAGTTGGACGAGAGCTTGAGTAATCGTTTAGGAAGTACGCCTAACCATAGGAATGTTGCCTGGACGAGGTGTACGGTTAATATCGGCATCCTTAGAGTCATAAGCGTGTGAGTTATATGAGATGGAGGCACCAAAAGGCAAAGTCACGTAACAATATCACAGTGATTTAGTGACTTACCGGTGCTAAGTCAAGTTAAAGAGGATGACTCCCGTAGCCAATCTAAGATAGATACAAATGGATTGAAAGTTAATAAGTTCAGTTTATTATATAAATTATCTAGTTCCAAACGATAAAGACTATAATTGGGGAGGTTAATTACGTTGTGTCGAGTCGTGTCTTTACTTTTCTTGTCTTATGTTGGTCGTAGACCGCCTCTATGTCCTTGACATGTTTAATTAATTGTTTGTATATAAGATGATCCACAATTGGTTCCCTGTGGGACCGACCTTGATTCACTATAGCTATACTACGATGGGCCTAGTCCTCTTGCTAGTATTGGTTTATGGTGGTCAAGTATATTATAATCTGATTGACCCCGATCACTTACCGAATGTCAGATATCGCATTTAACCCGGTTCCGTAGTACTTTGGATGTTCATCGAGTCCCGTCGTTTTGAACGGATTTTTGTTGCCTTCGATGCATGCATAAAGGGGTTTAACTATTGTCGACCTTTGCTGTTTGTGGATGGAGCACATTTAAAGGGTGATATGAATGGACAATTGTTATCGGCTACTGGAAAAGACGGTGACAATGGTACGTTTTCGTTTTTTTTTTTGGGACAAAGAATTATATTTTCACCTGGTGCTATTGAGACACTGTAAGTGCATAATTAAATTGTTTTAGTTCATGGGTATTAGATGATTTATAAATAATACGGAACTGTATTTGGTATTATGTACCATGTTTTTACACATTTGTTCATGATTGTTATGAATAAGTGTAGTTTATTCCCCTTGTGCTATCTTTGTGGTTGACTCCGAGTCCGAAGATAATTGGCGTTGGTTTCTACTTGAAGTGAAGAAGTCGCTTACACGTAACGTAGGATGACCTTCTTATCTGATAGGAATACTGGTTTGTTGGGGGCATTGCCTTCTGTATTTCCAGATGCCTATCATTCGTATTGCCTTTATCATTTAAAGTTAAACCTGAAGAGTTCTTTTAGTGGTACCAAAGGCGGATAAAGCTCTGCGGTCGTATGGTGAAATTGCTACTTAAATGTGCCTACGCCAACAACATACAAGAATATCACAATCATATGGATAAATTGAAACGTGAGGGAGGAGAAAGAGCAGTTACCTTTTTTAAGCACTTAAATCCCGAGAACTGGGCAAATGCTTATTTTCCAGGTTGTCGTTACGGGCATACGGCATCAAGTGCTGCTGAGTCTTTCAATTCTTGGGTGTTCAAGGAGAGGCACTTGCCTATTTTAAATATGATTGATGGTATTCGTTTAAAAATTATGAAGCAACTTTCTGGTGAGGGTGATTGTAGTACTGTTTTTTTTTGGTTTTATCGTACAAGTTCGTTTTTATTATTTTGTTGTTAAAACTTTCATTGTGTTGAGCAGATAGGCGAGCAAAATGTTCATCATGGACATCCGCTATATGCCCTAAAGTTGACGCTAAGTTGTATGAGATAATGGACTCAGGGCGAGACCTACAGGTTATTCGATCAACTCAATTCCGGTATGAAGTTTTATCATTTCCGTCAGCGTCCGTTAATTTGGAGTTTTGTGCTTGTTCATGCGCCGAGTGGCAACGTACTTCTTACCCTTGCATTCATGGTATGGTTGTTATAAGAAGTATTGGGCTCAATCTACATGAGTATGTTGATATGTACTACTTAAAACAATCTTATGTTGATTCCTACAAATATGCAATTTTTCCCATTCCTCCTTCTTATAGTCAGTGGGACAGTTCTTTTGAGGAAACAGTTGTGGCGCCAACGCCAAAGCGACAGCCTGGAAGACCACGGAAAAAGCGTATTAGATCTAGGGGTGAGTCGGCGACCTCGAACAAACGGAGTCGGTAAGAATATATTGGAAATAACAAAGATCAAGTCGTATATGGCAACCGCTTACGCTTGGTCCCACATTTTTGCATTTTTTTCATGTAAGTTGGAGCATTGCTCCTTGAATAATATGCCACAGTTTTCAATGTTAGATTGGTTTTCTCGGTCGTGTTTGATGATTCTTTAATTCTTGATTAATACATGTTACGATTGTC
Source organism: Gentiana macrophylla (assembly GCA_026214975.1). Classification (NCBI taxonomy): domain Eukaryota; kingdom Viridiplantae; phylum Streptophyta; class Magnoliopsida; order Gentianales; family Gentianaceae; genus Gentiana; species Gentiana macrophylla. The sequence goes on along the minus strand of CM047807.1, from coordinate 124,457,536 downwards.
AATTCTATTCATGTCTAAAAAATAGGAAATTTGTTAGTAACTAATGTTTAGTAATGCTTGCAATATTTAGCGGACTTTAACAAGATAGTCCTAATCGGACAAAAAAATTCAGAAACTACTTTTTGAAGAGGCAATATTACCACATATAAAGTAAAAAAAAAAAAAAATCGAGATAATGACGTTTGCATCAGATAAAGTTACATCCATACAGATAAAGTAACATCTGTACAGATTGAATATCAATCATACTGATGCACATTCTTACACATCAATTAACATTCTTCATTGAGGTTGTTGAGTACTGCACCACATCTAGTAACATTCATGCATTCAACAAGTGCACGTAACATTCACTCTGTAAATGTATATCAAGAAACATTGAGACAAAGCCGTAATGAATTAGGTGCAGTAACATTCCTTACTGGGGGAAGTTTAAAGATGCATTAGATTAAGTAACATTCATGCATTGAAGCAAGTGAAGTAACATTCATGTGCAAAGATGAAAGATGAAATGAAACGGTTGATGAAATGAAGTAACATTCATGTGAAGTAACATTCATGCAATGAAGTAGTTTATGCAACTTTCCGCAAAGATGAAATGATTCATTTGAAGTATCATTCATGAAAAGAAGCGGATCGAGGCAACACTCATGATATGATGCGGATGAACCATGAAGACCAAGCATGTAGTATGAAGAATGAAGAATGAAGGAAGTGAAGTAACCTACATGCACTGTCATGAATGAAGTCACAGTCATGGGGACTTCGTAACATTGATGAAGTCTGTCAAGGGGATTTAGTAACATTAATGAAAACATTCATGAGGACATACATGAAGAAACATTCATGTGCAGAAAGATACATTCATGTGTAGAAAGAAACATTCATGTGCAGTAATAAACATGCTGGGGGGAGTAAGTAACATGCTGAGGGGAGTAAGTAACATTCAGTGGATAAGTAACATTCAAAGATACAAGGAAATCAAAAATATCACCCAAATAAAGCCACATGTAAATAGACTTAGTTCGAATAAGATAAATAACGCGTACATGTCCCTCATGGACACATGAATACATATTATTTTTTGTGCACAACTTTAGTCTGTTATCTGTTCCAACAACTCACTGTGACACAAATGAAAACTTAAATTAAACATTCTGCCACAGGGTAAATGCAAAAACAAAAAGAAAATGTAGTTCTGATTTTTATTTTCCACGGCCAATATTGAGTGCCGTTGCCGTCTTGATGTTTCCTTAAACAACCCTCCGTGTCGATCCCCTTTACTAAATTCGGTCCTCTAGTAAAAGATTCCTTTACTTTCCCATATACTTGATGTATTGTCTTTAGTGTGCACCTGTACTGACTGCCACCCCTGTAGCATGTAGTCATACATGTCATCAACTACTTTGTCACATATATGCTACGTTAAGGTAACTTTGGCCTTATTTTGTAGAAAATGATATCAAGTATTGGACAATGAGCACGTACTAAATACGAATCGCACATATACGATACAAAGTCTCATCCCCAAAAAATTTACAGAATAATTTAGCCCGAGGTTTGCAAAGACATTTCACCATTCACGCTTTTATCAACGCCTCAGTGGTGGGTTTTTACTAACTATCAACTATAATCATCCGTGTGTCAACATTTCATGGAGGAGTAACACTCACATTGAACGAATATGGTATGCACCTCATTTACGCACAAGGCAACAATACTACAACACACCGTTAAGCTCCATTACAAAGTAATAATCTTACTCAACAATGCAATATCACGCCATCGACACGTAACATTGATAACCCATCTACACACACGATAAGAATACTATGCTACCAAAACAATAGTTAAAAATATGATGTCTTCATCCATTACTCCCATTCAACCTATGTGTCCTGTTAACCAATAACAAACATTCTTCCAACCTACTTCATACGCATGATTGTCATTGTCATTAACAATTTAATGTTTATGTCACTAACTGCTATACCTTACCAAGTTTCTTTATACTCGAATGAATACATAGTGCGCCAAATTAATTCGTGTTTTCCCACACGGGGTTATGCTTTTTGATCTTTGTCTTATCCACTCTGCTTTTGGACGGAGACTACCATCTTTAGTTGCTTGTTTATTTTTCTTTCTATTTAGTATTTTTCTTGTCTTTGGTTGTATAAAATAAAGTGGCTTAAACTGCTTTTAGGTATTTATACCTCATTATCGCTTACATTATTTTATAACCTCCATAGACATGGTGTTATTAACGGTTTCGTGGAGTCCGTCTCGCTTATACAAATGTTTTCACTTGCTTCTCCACGACGTATCGAAATTTACTCCGATCTTTTCCTTTACTTGAGAGCCGCTTTCTGCAGCTAAGTCTTTTTCTTAACTTCTCATTTATTTTTGTCATTGAGGACAATGCCATGTTTAAGTTGGGGTAGAGACTTAGCCATGTTATGTTATGATTGAAATTTGAATGAACGGCACATGATTGAAAAACTGAATAAATACTATATTATGTATCTCGCACTTTAGAATTGTGAGTCCCTAGCTAAGAATTGATAGGAAAGAAACCAAGTTCATGAGTACGTTGATCATTTTATACTTATATTAAGTAAATTTAAGGATATTCATGCTCGCTTTTGCAAGTAGTTATTTATTATCTGATTACTCAACTCGCGGTGAATCGAGTATACCGCAAAATCATAATAATCAAGAAATTATGTGTACATTGCATAGATGATTGGTTATGTAGACTTAGTGACGATACTTATTGGCTGATGTATTCTTATCTTCTTGCCAACAAAAGCGGAGTAATAAGCTTGAGACGCACTGTTTTTTAGCAAAATGTTAGACATCGGGCTTGTAGTAACATTACCAAAGTAGCCCCCCGCTTGTGGCAATATTCATGCCATACATGATCTAAGATAGGGGATACTCTAAAAAGTTTTCTTCCTTGAGATTGATAGTATTTGAAAAATATTCACCCGATTTATTGTGATAATTATTCATCACTCATCCAAAGAACATTTAACCCAAATGCCATTGCACATTATCGCTTTACTTTACAAACTTTACAATCCACATACATCCACATCATAGAGTAACATTGAACGACTCAACATTGAGTAACATTTATCACTTTGTGAAATGCATTTCCTAACCGTGATTAACATAAAAATTCCAGATTTACTTGTGAATCAAACTCCAGTTCAACAAAAGCGGAAAAATCGCAAATAATGTTTACTCGTGGAATTTGGGGATTCCCTTCACATTGGATAAACCCGCTAAATCAGTATTCAGTTGATTTCCCAATTTACTACATTGCAATCCTAAACATGAACGAAAATTCAATAATGTAATCTTCTATAAAGGAAATCTTACTCGTCGGCATTTCTTTTTTCCCACTAGCCATGGCGACCACGATAATCGCCGGTCGATCACACCGCCAATTCTCCTTTCTTCGTTACGATGCATTTGCAATTGTGAATTGAAAATCGATAGAAGAATCGCTTTAAGGATCGTTACGAAACCTTAACAACCATAGCCCAAATCTTTCTACAATTTTATTCGCGGTGGACTCCAACCATTGTGATAGAATAATCCGCTTTTTGCAAAGATATTTTCCACTAATAATATCACCAATTGATTTTTGAACACCCATAAATCAGATTCGCTGGATTGTAGGGAGTAACTAATTCCCGAGGATGAAGGTGCCGTTTTCCACAAAATCTGCTTGAAAAACCTCCCACCTTATTTTCAGAAGACACGACACCAACAGATTTGACTTAAATTTAAAAAAAATAAAAAACAAAAGTAACAATGGGTATTATTGTCCAACTTTTATTGTTTTGTCCTTTGTAATCTCTTAAAATAGAAAATGTCCTTCCAGACCCATTTCTATTAATACTTGTCCTTATGGCCCCTCCTCCCATAAATAAAATTAAAAAACTAGTCACAACCATAAGATAGATGATATTGGAGGTAGAAAACAATAATCAAATAGTAACTATATTGTGCTATCCTTTTTTTCTTTAACAATCGTGTGTGAGAGGTCAAACTTTTATTTTTTTGAAGCAACAATCAAACATTAGAAATACAAATCAAATAGAAATCCTTCTCGAATTAAAACTTTTAAAGCAACAATCAAGTTAGTTTTAGAAACCTTCTCGAATTAAAAACAACAAACCAGGCTTACGATCCAGATCATCAGCAACGTTTAATTCCACAATATTAAATTGAGAATAAAAAAAACAAACAAACGAAAAACAAACAATTAAAAACGAGAAATTAGATTCTTCCAACAGCGTAGATGCAACTTCATGGAACCAAGAGCTTGCAACTCCATCGAACATCAGGATCTTATTCTCACAGCTGAAAAAATATATATAAAGGAAAGCACAGAAATTCATTAATAAGTATTTGAAGCTGTTGATCCTAAGTGCTTAAATAGAAGTCGTGGCCCGCGTAGAAATGAATTTTTTGCCTTCTATTTCAACTACATTTGACTACAAAAGTAGATAAAATTTTGAACTAATCAGGGAAACAAAAAATAATAATAATATTATTAATAATAATTGAAATGAAACTGGAAGGGAGATGCAAATTCTCCCTTTTTTAAATATACATATACATATATATACTATATTGTAAACTATGTAATTAAGATGGAAAAACTAGCTTACCCGAATATATTCGACTTGAAAGATATCAGAATCACTGTCTCCGGTGAGTTGTTCAAACGCATCGTTGGAAAGTATAATGTTGGAGGGACAATTTATACATTCGCCAACAAAGGTGACCACGATTTTAGAATCACCGTTTACCAATTTAAACTTTTTGTTACAATCCGTGTCGTCGAAGTCACTGTTATCTCCATTAAAGTTTGCAACTATTCCCTGAGTTGGAACATCAACATTGTTGCATCCGTAAGCTGTAGCAAATGAAGGAAAATTAGTGATCAATAAACATGGTCTTTAAATTTACTCGATCTTGCGTACGTACACCAATTTAATTAGGCCATGGATCAAAATTAACACAATATGAATGACCAAAAAACGTAAATTTGGTATTATGTCTCCTTTCGTCTGTGGAATGACCGAAACACGTAAATTTGATGTCTTTTTTTCCCTTTTGTTTGTTATTATTGTATTATCGTCGTTAATGGCTATCGCTTGTGTTTGTTTTCCTAAGAGATACTATGACTCTCTCAAGCAATACAAAAACATAGGATAGACATGCACACAGAGTTTGATCAGAGACGTAACACCAACAACCAACGGGGATTTTTTCTGATCTGCCACCACTTTCTGGTTCATTTTGTGGATATACCACCCAAGGCAAAAAAAAAAAACAATTTTGGGACGCGATTTTCTCCCATTTTTTTTCACAAATGTGCACGATCTTAAGGTCCTCAAATCCCTATTGGGGTTCCTTTCCCAATTAGGGTTTAGTTTGGTTCCAAAACACCTAAAACGCAAAAAATGGGAGTGGTATATCGACAATGGAGTGGTATTTTCTGAAATTGGGCTTCTCAAGAGTGGTAGATCAACAAAGCTCCCGTAACAACATGTGTTTTGGAAAGACATAAAACTAGATAGATATATATATATATAGCAAGGTAAGACGTACTGATATCATCGTCGGTTTCAGAAACGGTTGCTGTGTCTGCTTTTGCTGCTAAAACTAGCAGGCCCATAAGGATGGCTAGGAACAGAACCATGTTCATCTTTAAAGCCATCGATTTGCTTATTAATTTCTTCTTTTTCCTTTCCTATTGAATAATTTAGTGAGATAGATGCGGATGCTATGAAACATTTGGATAGTCCCGGCCCTTTTTTATAGTCGCCTTCGATTGATGGCATCTATATATTATTCTCCAAACACAACATTTTAATTAAAATCTAACCGAAGAAAGAGTCTTGTCTTATTTCGAAGCGACAATGCTAGCTACAAGTTTGTACGGTCACCCCTTTTGATATTTTATCCTAAAAAATATCACCAAAAAAAGATCTTTGATATCTTCTTTTTCAAGATTATTTCGATACGCCAATGACCGGCTTTGGGTTTATATCTGAGGCATTGTCGAGAGTCCTGACTCCACTCCTATCAAGAATCTACACTCCCATCCTCTCTTCTCTTATATATATAATAATAATAATATTTTACTCAACTCAATCCAAATGATACACAATGAAACACATGTCAAAAGACGGGTGATTTGATCTATCTATGTGTCACAATATATATATATATATATATATATCAGGAAATTAACTATCATCAATGTCATTTGTTGCATCATATATATTCGTTCGGCACGTGCACATGTCACTGATGAAATTCACGTTTAAGTCTTACATGATAATCGTATCATACAAAGACCATAAATCAAAAAGAATTAACACATTCAATCACAACTCACATTTGTCGAAACATACATTTAATAACATAACTTATCAGACGCAGAACTGAACGGGTGGAGTACTATAACGCACCCAAAATTTAACCATGTCGAAGTGGCGGTGGTCGGGCCATTAGTTCGGTAGAGCCGAATTTAGAAATTACAGATATATCTATGATGACGGTCAAAATATACCCGTAAAAGTCATCAACGTTGACCTTAAATCGAGACTAATAATATATATTTTGTGATAAATCGCATGTTTATATGTATTATTTAATGTTATGTGATTTATAAAATATAATTTGGTATTTATCCATTTTTTATTGGTATTTATCTGTTTTTATTTATAAATCGGTATTTATCCGTTTTTATTATATTTATCCGCTTTATTTAAATATGATTTATTTTGGGATAAATATCTATTTTGTAGATTGAGATAAATTTTGGAGGATAAATACAAATGGAAGAATTAAATCTCAAGATAAATCAAAGGAAATTCAAGATAGAGATCGGATAAGCATGAAAAGAGGAGTAAGAAGAGTTGGCGCCAACCATAGGGACGATAAGAGGAGGGGCGCATTTTGCCTTTCTTTTGGAGATCGGCCGGAGTTATCTCTTATTTGTTTTGACATTTTGATGTATATCTCTTAATTAACTTGAACCCCTATAAATAAAGGCATACAATACACGCCTTTTACACACTCTACACGACCATATACACTTTTCACTTATAATAAAATTCTCGCTTTTCTTAGAGCGCTTTTTATGCAAGTTCTCAATAATAATGTAAGTTCTTGTATTTATTTGTTCTTAGTTCTTTGTAATTAAGCCCCAATTATTGTTTATTGTTTGAGGTTGTTCGCTTCTTCACCGAACGATGTAGATCTAAGGATACGATATGAGGCGGTGGGGATTCCTTGTCTATAAGGATCCACACGCCCGATCTCATTATCCGGTGACCTATAGATGACTTTGGTATGATCGACAACCGTGTTTTTAGTAGATCTATATAATTGCTTTATGAGTCTCTATTTTATCCGTTACGTATGTAGAAACGCTAAGATTTAGTTGTTCGCCAATCAATCTAGCCACGCCTTTACGGTGTGATTGTCCACCTAAATTTCTTATCTTAGTAGTATGGCTACGGCTACGTCGCTTCGTCTGCTTTAATTAGCGTATGATTAGTAAATACCAATATAGGGCTCCTAGGTCGGCTCATGAATTGATCTTCCGGGACTTTCAAATGAGATCTAGATCTGCTCTCAGATTTGGGAATTGTCGACACCTAGTTATACGTAAATCGTAGATTAACATGAGACCGCCCAGTGATTGTTAATGGGACAGAGACGATGCGATCGCTTAGAAGTACGCTCAACAAAGGAATGTTGCCTAGGTGAGGAATACGGTTAATATCGGCATCCCTAGTTTTGTAAGCGTCACGAGTCATATGAGATGGAGGCCGGCGAAAGTCAAGTCACGTGATGTAGCATAGTGATCTGGATGGCCTACCCGGAGCTAGATCTAGTTTAGGGGATGACTCCCGTAGCCAATATGAAAGAAATACGAATCGGATTAATAGTTGTCGAGTCTAGCTTAATTATATAGAATCTCTAGATCCAAACGATAACATGGTAATTGGGGAGGTTAATTACGTGTCTTTATATGTGTTGTGTCGAGTCGTGTCCTTTACTTCTCTTGTCTTTTGTTGGTCGTAGACCGCATTTATGTGCTCGGCATGAATGATTAATTGTTTGTATATAGAATGACTCACAAATTGGTTCCCTGTGGGATCGACCTTGATTCGCTGTAGCTATACTACGATGGACCTAGTCCTCTTGCTAGTATTGGTTTTAGTGGTCAAGTATTTTAATTTCACTTGATCTACGTCATCAATCTACCACACCAAAACAACAAAATGATAATCCAAACATTTCATAAAAAAATCAAAATACCACATACTCCTTCCATCCCCTAATATGGGGTCTTTGGCATTTTGATTTTTTTTCTTCATATTATAAGGCTTTCTAAAATCTCAATACAATAATTAATGCATTGTTTCCACTTTTACATTAAACAATACAATATTATAGGTTACCCTCATAAAACAATACAATATTTTGTCTCAAACTGATAAAAAGTAAGGTGGCTTCTATCGGCATCACGATTACTTTCGGCACCATATAAATTACTTTCAACACCACAAAAAATGACACAATTACTACCTACACCACAATTTTTAAAATACAATTCAGCTTCTTTGCTAATAAAAATGGACCAATTTATCCTTTATCTATTACAATAATCATCATCAACACCATCCATCTCCACCACCATTTTCATCATCTCTTCCACCACCATCTTCATCATCTCTTTCTCCCTCCTCCTTCCACCTCCCACCTTCCAAAATCAAACACCTCCCACCCTCATCTCCCTCTTACACACCAAAACCACCACATTTTGCTCCCTTTAATTTCATCTTCAAAAAGAAAAATAATGTCGTCCCCACCACCAACACCCTTAACACCGGCAACCATCACCCACCACCCAAAACATCAATTTTCGCCATTTTTTCAGGCCTACAATGCCATTAACACCGATTGTTTTTTTCAGACCACCAAATCGCTGTTTTATTCAGATCTGTGAAGTTTCTGTTAAAAAAATCAAAGAGAGGGGGAGCCGCGATTTGCAGCAGGGAGCGGAGGTGGGCTGCGATTTGCAGCGGGGAAGGGGAGGTGGGGAGATTTGCGGTGGAGAAGGGAGGTGGGGCTGCGATTTGCAGCGGAGAAGGGGGATGGTGCTTGTGAGGAACAAAGGGTACTGAAGAAGAAAATCAAGAGAAAACACAGGGAAAAACTGAGGAGATTATATTGAAGAAAGAAGTTGAGAGCAAGATTACACAAATTAGCAAAATTCTCGACAAAAAGGCTGTCCACACAACACCCCTTCCTATATGCGCACACCAAAAGACAACTAACTTGACAGCTCAGCCAATTACATCAGCAACCCAAAATGACATCATAATTAATTTAAAACCGAATAAAAAACATAAATAACTTAATTAATAAAAACATTCTTCGATTAACTGAGTTCCTGACAAACTCCTTCCCCTTGAGAAAAGCCTTATCCTCAAGGCTGATTGAAGGCCTTGAAAGCTGGAAACTTGGTCATAACTAGAGGTGTTAAACGAACCGAACGTTCGTGAACAAGGCTCGTTCGAGCTCGTTCATTTATGTTATCGAGCCGAGCTCGAACAGTTCTCTCTGCTGCTTAGTAAACGAACGAACACGAGCCTGCTCTCGAACGCTCGTTAGTGTTCGTGAACATATATTATATATAATATAAATAATAAATATATAAATATATAAAACAAATATCAAATATCTATTGAACGAGCTATTGAACGAGCCGAGCTATTGAACGAGCCCCTAAAAAATTTGCTATTGAACGAGCCGAGCTCGAGTTCGAGCCTGTTCATGAAGCTTGATCTCGAGCTCGAGCTCGAGCTCGAACATTTTCCTTTCTTATCGAGCCGAGCTCGAACAGCTTTTAGGCTCGCTTGTCTTAACGAGCCGAGCCGAGCCGAGCATGCTCGATTATAAACGAGCTCGAGCTTGAACATCAGGTACTCGGCTCGGCTCGGCTCGTTTACAGCACTAGTCATAACATCCTTAGCATCTTCCCAGGTGGCTTGATCTTCGTCCAAATTCATCCATTGAACCTTCCACTGTTCTAATCTCTAATACCTTCTCCGGATAGATTACTATTTGCCCATCTTCAGTTGTGACTGGGGTTGCTGACTAGGTGTGATATGGGCTCCAATACATCTTTTCAGGACAGAAACTTGAAAGACTGGATGGATCTTAGATGAATCTGGCAATAACAGCCTGTAAGCAACTTGCCCTACCCTTTCAAAGATTTCATAGGGGCCAAAATACTTAGCAGATAATTTAAGATTCCTCCTAAGGGCCAAAGATGTCTGTCTGTAAGGTTGTAAATTCAAAAAGACTTTGTCTACCACAGCATACTCCTTATCCTTCCTCTTTTTATCAGCATAATGCTTCATTCTAGATTGTGCCAATTTTAATTGCTCTCTAGCTATTTGGTAAGTGACTATTTAGCTTTCAAAAACTCATCCACTGAGGAAAACTGTTCTGTGGCAAAGCTGCCCAATGGAAGTGGATGGTTGGTAACCATATAATTCTTCAAAGGGTGTCAACTGAAGAGAGGTATGGAAACTGGTATTGTACAAGAACTCAGCCAAAGACAACCATGATCTCCAACTCTTAGGCTTCTGAAAACACATGCACCTTAAGTACATTTCCACACACTGATTCACCATTTCTGTTTGCCCATCTGTTTGGGGGTGATAAGAGCTGTTGAGAGACACCTTGACCCCTCGCCTCTTAAGTAGATATCTTGCCAAAATTCGAGGTGAACACCTTATCTCTATCACTTACTATCTCCATAGCAGCCCATGTAGTTTGTAAACATGTTCAAAAAAGCCTCTCGCTAAAATTTCGGATGTGTACCATTGCTGCAAAGGAATGAAATGACCATATTTAGTGAGCCTGTCCACAACTACTAATATCACTTCATTCCCCTCAGATTTTGGTAGGCCCTCCACAAAATCCATTTTGATTTGGTTCCATGCCTTCTCAGGTACTGGTAATGGTTGCAACAGGCCATGAGGGAGTTCATGTCTATCCTTGCATTGCTGTCAAATAATGCATTCACTAACTACTTTCTTTACATCCTCCTTCAAACTTGGCCAAGAAATGTTCTCAGATTCTTCTTCAGAGCATGCCTCACCCTGCATGGCCCCGATGGGACCAGAGAGCAGCTGATGTAAAATCACTTTCATGACCTCTCCATGAGATCCAACACAAATCCTCCCTTCAAATTTCAGCAAACCCTGCTGCCAAGTATACCCGGGGCTGATGCAGGATCGATAATTAAGGCCCTCGGTTTATCCTGAGCCCAACTGTCAAGTTCATAACTGCTTTCTATATATTGAATCCAATCTGGTACTACTGTGGATATGGACATGCTTGATGACTCTTCATGGCGCTGTCTTGATTGAGCATCATCTATAACATTTTCCTTCCCTTTCTTATACTCAATTTTGAAGTCCAAACCTAAAAGTCTTGTAATCCCCTTTTGTTGTAAGGATGTAGTGGCCCTTTGTTCCAAAAGGTATTTTAGGCTTTGTTGATCTGTCCTAATGGTAAAAGCATTACCTTGTACATAGTATTTCCATCTGGAGACAGACATAATCACTGGAAGTAGCTCTTTTTCATAAATGGACAGCCCTAGCTCCTTGCTATCGAAGGCCCTGCTCAAATAGGATACTGGCCTCCCTTTCTAAAGCAAAGATCGCCTTTAATCCAAGATTGCAAGCATCGGTTTATGCATGCAAAAGGGGTGTCAAAGTCCGTAATATCGAGATCGTGACTACCACATGGCGATTTAAGCTCTTGGAAAGCATGTTCAAGATCATCATTTCATCCGAATTGATCTTTTAAGCAACTCAAGAGGGGCTTAGCAAGGATACCATAAATTTCACAAATCTTCTCAGAAATCTCGTCAGCCCCAAGAATGCCCTAAGATCAGTTATATTAGCAGGTCTAGGCCAAGCCTCCATGGCTCTAATTTTGAGTGGATCGGCCTTAACCACCCCATATTCTACGATGTGACATGGGTATTCAATGCTATTTCTCCCAAAAACATTTGCTTTAACTTGGCACATAAATTTTCCTTTCTAAGGAGCTCCAAAACCGTTCTTAGATGTTGTTTATGAGTTTCTCTCGTCAGACTATATATTAATATGTCATCAAATAACACTAGACGAACTTCCTCAGAATGGGCGCAACAATTCATTCATACACCTCTGAAATATTGCAGGAGAATTGGTCAGGCCAAAAGGCATGACTCTGAATCCAAAGTGCCCATGATGGGTCACAAAAGCAGTTTTGGAAATATCCGACTCCTTCATCCGGATTTGGTGAAAGCCGATCTAAGATCAATTTTAATGAAATATCTCGCTTGCTCTAACTCATCTAGAGCTCATCAATGACTGGTATTGATAATTATCCTTAATTGTGGGGTCATTGAGCCTCTTATAATCAACACATAGCCTCCACGTATTATCTTTTTCTTCCTCACCAACAGTAATGGGTGATGCATAAGGACCGATACTTGGCCTGATAATCTCGCCGCCAACATACTTTCGATCTATTTTTCAACCTCAATTTTTTTGTTGATAGGGATATCTCAGATGGTTTAAGTTCAAAGGGTTCAGTTCCTTCCTTAAGAATGATGGAGTGCTCCCAATTCCTCTTTGGAGGTAATGAGTTGGGGGATCAAAATATCCTTGTACTCTGCACAACCTCCATGAAGTCCGGTTGAATCTCAATCCTATTAGAAGGTTCTTCGAGATCAGATAATGCATAGGCACCCAAAAAGACCACATGAACGTGACATCAAGCCCTTTTCTCGCTTTAGTAGCACTAAAGAATTTTAGTTGTGCTTGCTCACTGTGGCTTTTTAGAACTATTTTCTCTCTATCTTTGTGAAATGACATCTCCATATTTTGAAAATCAAACGTCATGGGACTGTGGTTCCTCATCCAATCTACCCCCAAAACCATCTCACAGCCTCCTAGTTTGAGTAGCCTGACATCATGAACAAATTTAGGTCCCTGTAATACCCAAGGGAGGCTAGGACACCTGCTATTGCTCACCATTTTACTACCATCTGCCACAGTTACTGTCATAGGGGGCCGGTTCAACCAAACATTGTAGTTCCTTGGCTATATAGCTATTCAAAAATGTGTGAGATGCCCCACTTTCAATCAAGATGTTAATTGGCCACTTCTTTAGTAACCCTTGTATTCTTATGGTACTGCGTGACACTTGTCTAGAAAGTGTATAGAAGGATAGTTGTGTTAATTCATTGGTGACCTCATTTGTATCCATGTCACAACCAGTTAGCACTGAAGTAGGGTCTGCAGCTGGTTCTGAAACAATCTCACCATTTATTTCTTCCTTATCTGCTAAAAGGAAGTTGATCTGCTTCATTTTGCACTGGTGCCCTTCAAAATACTTCTCATTGCACTTGAAACACAAGCCCTTATTTCTCTTTTCTTGAATTTCAGCAGGTGTAATTGACCTTTGATTTGAAGCAGTAAGTTTTGGAACCACAACATGTTGTTTCACCTTATCCATATGTTTAGGAGGGATGGGGGAAATCTGATTCACCCCAAGTCTTACCAAAGATTTTTAGACCGGTGATCCATGGAATTAAGCATGCATTCTTGTGCCCTAGTCGCCTTCAATGCCCTCTGTCAAGGAATTTGGGTGCATCAGCCTTACCATATTCTTAATGTCATCCTTGAGACCCCTCCAAAACAGATTGATGAAGTCATCGCTCGGATAAGTCCGGATCAAAAGTACTAACCACGTTCTCAAAGATTCAAACTTCTTCACATAATCGTTCACAGAACCAGTTTGATTTAACCTATGGAACTCATCAACAATTGCTTCCATGGGCTCTTCATCAAAATCGATCACATACTTCATCCTTAATAAATTCCCAAGACATAGAACGGGTGGGATTACTAAATTTCCAGCCACCAAACCACAAATCTGCTTCACCCCATAGATGCAATTCAACTAACCTCATCTTCATATCATCAGAAATACCATGAATAATAAAGTACTGCTCACATTTTTGAATCCACTCTCTGGGTCCAATTCCATCGAAAGTGGGGAAATCTAGTTTGGAAAATTTCAAGGTTTTGTACCTGAGATTTGTTCAATCTGGATCTGGGGTTGCCTCCGCTGGTTTGAGAGAGGATTGATGTGCTGATGATGGTTCCTCCGATTCAGCATGGTACCTAGATTGCTGCGTTTGCTTGAGCATAACGTACATCGAAGCTAGTTGGGTCCTGAACTTGTCGAATCTAGTGTTGATGTTATCATGAAAAGCTCTCATTTCTTCATTGTGTTGTTCCTTCTTTCTCCATCTATCTTCGTCGGCCATGGATACTGAGCTTCTAGGGTGAAATTAATGGTGGGATCGTGGTGTCTCTGATACCAATTGTGAGGAACAAAGGGTACCGAAGAAGAAAATCAACAGAAAACATAGGGAAAAACTGAGGAGATTATATTGAAGAAAGAAGTTCAGAGCAAGATTACACAAATTAGCGAAATTCTCGACAAAAAGGTTGTCCACACAGCACCCATTCCTATATGCGCACACCAAAAGACAACTAACTTGACAGCTCAGCCTATTACATCAGCATCCCAAAATGACATCATAATTAATTTAAAACCGAATAAAAAAACATAAATAACTTAATTAATAGAAACATTCTTCGATTAACTGAGTTCCTGACAGTGCTGCGATTTCCGGCAGGGAAGGGGAGGTGGGATGATTTCCGGCGGGGAAGGGAGGTGGGGCTTCGATTTGTAGCAGGGAAGGGGAGGTTGGGAGATTTCCGGCGGGGAAGGGGTGATTGGGAGATTTCCGGCGGAAAAGGAGGAAAGATTGGTTTCCGGTGGGGGAAGGAGGAAAAATTAAGGTTATTTTAAAAATGAGAAAGGAAAAATTGTATTTAGAAAAAACATTAGAGACTAGATTGTAATAAGTTGAAATTTTATTATTTTGTGGTGCCACAATAGCAATTTGGTGGTGTGTTGAAGTAAATGAAAAATAATAAATTAAAGGGTGCCGATAGTATTTTCGTGGTGCCGAAAAAAGCCGCCACTCATTTATGAAGTGGCTTAAACTGTGTGAAATTTCTAAAAGCTCCTATAATACGGGACAGAGGGGGTACTTGAATTTCACAAAAATAAAATAATAATATATGCTCTCAAATGAAAGAAAATGAAAAAACATAAATATCAAGTATATTCATTTAGTAACAAAAAAAAGATTACCATATTCACAATATCATTAGATATTTTCCATTAATTTTCTTACCATACCATATTGTGCATATATGAAATAGTGTGTCAGAAGCCTTAATTAAGGTATTACGTCTTTGTATAGACCACAAGTGATGGTCAATAATATCATACTTAACGGTATCATACAATATCAATACGTACAAAGCTAACCGACATGTTATTACTGCACATTGACCCACATATAGGCACCTTTCACAAGTCCAACACCCACATGTCATTTCATATGGCCCTCAGGAAAGGGCAACGGTCTAAGAATGTTGAGCATTTGACGCCGGCGCGATCATAATAAACTCAGAAATAATGCAATAGATAAAACACGATAAAGAGAGATAAACTCTGAAATATAATATAATTAATCATCAAAGTGGTCTCAAATAAGTCCACTCGCCAGTTTTTATATAGCTGCAAGCATAAAAATAAAACATACTAAATAAAAAGCCAATCACGACTTAATGACGGCGTTATTGTGGTGTAAATAAAGTATTCTGATAACGGATATTTTTAGGTTATACCAAGTGGAGGATCAAGATTAATTCAACTCACACCAACACATTTCTAGTGTATGTGTGAGTGGGAATAAAAAGTAATCATGACCATCTTCTTGGTATAACCTGAAAATAACTGCACCATAATTTTTCTCCTGATTAAAACATGTGTTGCTATCAGTTTAAATATGCATTCATTATTTTAACTAATGACAATAAAAAAAAATCAATAATATAAATCATATTAAGTCTCGGATGCCATCAGCCTCCCCAGGTTAAAAAAGCCTCGCCCTCGAGTTTCCTAAATTAAGTGATATCATCTTCACTCGATCAAATGGTAAACCAACCAATTCAGGGATGTAATTCAGATCCACTTGCACTCCCCCATAATCCACGGACAATTCGCATTTCAAAGATCTACAACAAATTCTTCATCATTTAAATCATCCCGCTTGATTCCCTCTTTTGGCTTATCTATTAGCTTAATAGATAGGGGGAAGGGGCTACAAGGACAAAAAAACACATAAATGGAGTGCTCATAGGACATTTTATTTTTCAAATTGTTATAAAGGACAAAAACAAAATATTTGGACAAAAATACCCCTTGTTACTTTTTACCCTTCTACAAATAGTAACAGTCAAGAAACAAGTAGTAACAGCCCATAAAATGTCGTAACATCCAATGAAAAGTAGTAACGGTCTAAAAACAAGTAGTAACAGCCCTTATTTGTTAAAAAATAAGTAGTAACAGCCCGTAAAATGTCGTAACAGCCCATAAAATGTCGTAACATCCAATGAAAAGTAGTAACGGTCTAAAAATAAGTAGTAACAGCCCTTATTTGTTAAAAAATAAGTAGTAACAGCCCGTAAAATGTCGTAACGGAATAACAGCCCGTAACATTAAAATGTCGTAACATCCATAAACAAGTGGTAACAGCCTAAAAAGAAGTAGTAACAACCCGTAAAATGTCGTAAAATCCAATAAACGAGTAGTAACAGCCCATAAAATAGATAAAGTACATCAAAAAATGTAGTAACGTTACAAAATTAATAATAACAACCCTAAACCCTAAACTTTTTTATTAAAAAAAACTAGAGTCTGCTTCTCCGGCGTTCAGCTCCGGCGACCATGACCACCGTTAACTCCTCCGTCAAGCAAAGAAACCTCTTTCTCCAAATCCTCTTCTTAACAAAGGGGAAAAAATCGAAAGAAAAAAATCCAATCAACAGCAGGATTATCGCCGGCGATCAAAAAATCCAATCCTCTCCGGCGATCAAATGACTCCCTCTCCGGCGATCAAATCAACAGCAGGATTATTGCCGGCGGTCAGAAAATTGATACAAAAAAAACCGATCGTTCAGCTGATCGTTCTGCAAAAAAAAATGATAAAGATGGACCAAAAAATCCGATCGTTCAGCTCTTTATTGTTTAACTCCTCCGTCAAACAACAGCAGAAAAAATCAACAGCAGGATCGTTTTGAGAAATTCATTGGCCAACCTGTTTCAACCTTTTGCTGCAATTAAATTGATGAATTGCTTCAGGATGCAAAAGGATGCCCGGTGAATTGCTGCCTCCTGTTCCGCCGCAAATCTGCAACTTCCGGCGGCACAATCGTCACTCCTCCTCCTCTGCCCCAAATCATCCCCAAATCCTAATGCCCATCATAAACAGAACCGAATGCAGCTTTCACTCAATCTAATTGTAAGGTCCACTCCTCGTTGATGATGTAATGGGGGTGGCGGCTGTGGTGTTTTTTTGCTCAACGCCGGTGGGCAATGGAGGTGGCGGCTGTGGTGTTTTTTTTGTGGTTTGAGATTTGAGTGAGTTTGGATGAGGGAGATATAAGAATTGGAAAAGGGGTATATCGGTAAGTTTGCACATGTTTTGTCCTAATTAATGTCTAGTGTACTTGGAGCCAGATAAATGAATTAATATGTCCTTCTCGGCAAAAAACTATAATAGATAAGCTCTAAATAATAATAATTGTTGTTGTTCAAAAAAAAAAAAATCATCCCGTTCGATATTGTCCAATGAATCATCTTCACAATTTTCAACCTCTTTAATTTCCACCATAACACCAGTAACATCATTAGCTCAATCATCATGATCAAATTGCAAAAATTCATTATCAGAAACTTCAAAAGTATATTTTCCATAAATATCTTTTTCTGCAATTGGCACTACTACAAAAAAGCATAAAGATCACGGTTTTTAAGTGTGATATATTTACATTAGTCACGGCTTCCAAAGTGTGGCATATTGAGGTGTGACATAAAGTACTTTAACTCAATCACGCTACAAAAATGATCTATTATAATAATTATCACACTTAAAACACGTGATCTATTATAGTTGGTATCACACTTAAAAACCGTAATCTATTATAATTTCATCACATTTAAAAACTGTGATCTATTATAGTAGTTATCATAGTTAAAAACCGTGATCTATTATAGTTGTTATCACACTTAAAAACCGAGATCTATTACAATTAAAACACATTTAAAAACTGTGATCTATTTTAGTTGTTATCACACTTAAAAACCGTGATCTATTATAATTTAAATCACACCAATAAAAGTGTTTTTTTTTTCAAAAACAATATATTAAGCACACATATTTTTTGTCTTTGTTGGGACTCGAACCCGGATACTCCGGATTAACGAGCCACACTTATTACCACTAGACCAATGTTTTCTTTCTTCTAATTTTCGACCACACTAAACTAAAATCTCATTATAAAATACCATATTATTTTAATCACAGTCAAAAACTGTGATTGATTGATTTTTTGTCTCATTTTTCCTAAAAACCGTGATAATAAAAATCGTGATATATTTTAGTCGTTATCACACTTAAAAACCGAGATCTACTATAATTTCAACACATTTAAAAACTGTGATCTATTTTAGTTGTTATCACACTTAAAAAGTGTGATCTATTATAGTTTTTATCACACTTAAAAACCGAGATCTATTATAATTTCAACACATTTAAAAACTGTGATATATTTTAGTAGTTGTTATCACTCTTAAAAACCGAGATATATTATAATTTCAATCACACCTAAAAAAGTGTGATCATTCTTTTTTTTCGAAAACGAAATATATGCACACATATCTTTTGTTGCCACTAGGACTCGAACCCGGATACTCTGGATTAAGGAACCACACTAATTACCACTGGGCTGATGCCCACTATATTATCATTTTCAACCACACTAATCTAAGATATGATTATAAAATATCATATTTTTTAATCACAGTTAAAAACCGTGATTGATTGATGTTCTTGTCTCAGTTTTCTTAAAAACCGTGATAATAAAAACTATGATCTATTTTAGTTGTTATCACACTTAAAAACCGAGATCTATTATAATTCAACACATTTAAAAACTGTGATTTATTTTAGTTGTTATCACACTTAAAAATCGTGATCTATTATAGTTGTTATCACACTTAAAAACCGAGATCGATTATAATTTCAACACATTTAAAAACTGTGATCTATTTTAGTAGTTGTTATCACACTTAAAAGCCGAGATCTATTATTATTTCAATCACACCTAAAAAGTGTGATCATTCTTTTTTTTTCACACCTAATAACTGTGATAAAAAATTTAAGTGTGATATATATACATTTTACTTGTCTCGGTTCTTTTAAAAGTGTGATCCTTATCTTTAGATAAGTGTGATCTATATCTCTTTTCTTATTAGTGCAAATAATTTGTCTCACTTTTTCTATAATTGTGACAAAAATATCATGAATTCAGTCACAGTTTAAAAATGAGAGTAATTGATATAATTTATCTCGCTTTCAATAACCGTGACAAAAATATCATACCAATTTAGTCACAGATTAAAAGTGTGATAGTTTGGTATAATTTATCTCGTTTTTCAATAATCATGATAAAAATATCATATCAATTCACATCATTGCTTTAGATGTGAGATTGATATATATAATTTATCTCGCTTTTTTAGAAACCGTGATGAAATATCTTATCAATTCATCCACGCTTTAATAATGAGATTAATTGATATAATTTATCTCGGTTTTTCAATAACTGCGTGATAAAAAAATCATATCAATTAAGTCACACTTTAAAAATGAGATTGATTAATATAACTTATCTCGATTTTTCAATAAGCGTGATAGAAAGTTTGTAAGTGTGATATATATATTTTAGTTGTCTCGATTTTATAAAAGCGCGATTGTTTTCATATCTTAAGTGTGACCTATGTCCAATTTTGTAGTAGTGTGGTCATATTCGGCGTGTCATCATCAATGGAATAATCGTCTCCAATATTAGTTAATCTCATATCTTCAAATCATCATAAGTTGGATAATCATCGTAAATTGGAGCAGAATCATAAATTTGATCTTCCATTAAAATTTCATCTTAAACAAAATCTTCGACATCATTAAAGAAGGGTAGGTTATCGTTGCCACCAAAATCATGAAAGAATACGGGTTCCTTTTCAATGACAATATCATCAATCATGAAAGAATACGGGTTCCTTTTATTTGTAAGAGACATATGAAAGAAAATATAAAGAAACAATAAAATAAAATTAAAAAACTAGTCACAACCATAAGATAGATGATATTGGAGGTAGAAAACAATAATCAAATAGTAACTGTATCCTTTTTTCTTTAACAACAATCAAACTTTTATTTTTTTGAAGCAACAATCAAACATTAGAAATACAAACATAGAAACCTTCTCGAATTAAAAACAACAAAGAAGTGTTTTGAAGGCTTACGGTACCAAACCAGGACGATCGATCAGCAACGTTTAATTCCACAATATTAAATTGAGAATAAAAAAAACAAACAAACGAAAAACAAACAATTAAAAACGAGAAATTAGATTCTTCCAACAGCGTAGATGCAACTTCATGGAACCAAGAGCTTGCAACTCCATCGAACATCAGGATCTTATTCTCACAGCTGAAAAAATATATATAAAGGAAAGCACAGAAATTCATTAATAAGTATTTGAAGCTGTTGATCCTAAGTGCTTAAATAGAAGTCGTGGCCAGCGTAGAAATGAATTTTTTGCCTTCTATTTCAACTACATTTGACTACAAAAGTAGATAAAATTTTGAACTAATCAGGGAAACAAAAAATAATAATAATATTATTAATAATAATTGAAATGAAACTGGAAGGGAGATGCAAATTCTCCCTTTTTTAAATATACATATACATATATATACTATATTGTAAACTATGTAATTAAGATGGAAAAACTAGCTTACCCGAATATATTCGACTTGAAAGATATCAGAATCACTGTCTCCGGTGAGTTGTTCAAACGCATCGTTGGAAAGTATAATGTTGGAGGGACAATTTATACATTCGCCAACAAAGGTGACCACGATTTTAGAATCACCGTTTACCAATTTAAACTTTTTGTTACAATCCGTGTCGTCGAAGTCACTGTTATCTCCATTAAAGTTTGCAACTATTCCTGAGTTGGAACATCAACATTGTTGCATCCGTAAGCTGTAGCAAATGAAGGAAAATTAGTGATCAATAAACATGGTCTTTAAATTTACTCGATCTTGCGTACGTACACCAATTTAATTAGGCCATGGATCAAAATTAACACAATATGAATGACCAAAAAACGTAAATTTGGTATTATGTCTCCTTTCGTCTGTGGAATGACCGAAACACGTAAATTTGATGTTTTTTTTTTCCCTTTTGTTTGTTATTATTGTATTATCGTCGTTAATGGCTATCGCTCGTGTTTGTTTTCCTAAGAGATACTATGACTCTCTCAAGCAATACAAAAACATAGGATAGACATGCACACAAAGTTTGATCAGAGACGTAACACCAACAACCAACGGGATTTTTTCTCTGATCGCCACCACTTTCTCTGTTCATTTTGTGGATATACCACCCAAGGCAAAAAAAAATTTTGGGACGCGATTTTCTCCCATTTTTTTCACAAATGTGCACGATCTTAAGGTCCTCAAATCCCTATTGGGGTTCCTTCCCAATTAGGGTTTAGTTTGGTTCCAAAAACACCTAAAACGCAAAAATGGGAGTGGTATATCGACAATGGAGTGGTATTTTCTGAAATTGGGCTTCTCAAGAGTGGTAGATCAACAAAGCTCCCGTAACAACATGTGTTTTGGAAAGACATAAAACTAGATAGATATATATATATATAGCAAGGTAAGACGTACTGATATCATCGTCGGTTTCAGAAACGGTTGCTGTGTCTGCTTTTGCTGCTAAAACTAGCAGGCCCATAAGGATGGCTAGGAACAGAACCATGTTCATCTTTAAAGCCATCGATTTGCTTATTAATTTCTTCTTTTTCCTTTCCTATTGAATAATTTAGTGAGATAGATGCGGATGCTATGAAACATTTGGATAGTCCCGGCCCTTTTTTATAGTCGCCTTCGATTGATGGCATCTATATATTATTCTCCAAACACAACATTTTAATTAAAATCTAACCGAAGAAAGAGTCTTGTCTTATTTCGAAGCGACAATGCTAGCTACAAGTTTGTACGGTCACCCCTTTTGATATTTTATCCTAAAAAATATCACCAAAAAAAGATCTTTGATATCTTCTCTTTCAAGATTATTTCGATACGCCAATGACCGGCTTTGGGTTTATATCTGAGGCATTGTCGAGAGTCCTGACTCCACTCCTATCAAGAATCTAGGGGAAATTGGTAAATCAGGCCACTGTAACGTCTGACATTTTTTTTCAGGTCAAACATTTTCTGATATTTTTTTTAGGTTCCCCGTCCAAATTTGGACGATTTCATCCAAATACAGTCAAACCGTCCAAATTTGGATTCTTTTTCGTCCCAATTCATTCACGAACCAATTTTGGACGGAATTCACCCAAATTTGGACGGAATTTGGACGTCTCGCCCAAATACACTGGTATACACTGGAATGTTCATTTTCTTCGTATAGAATTGCTGGCCATCCTCAAATCCATTCAGTAGAGGATGACCATGGCCAATCTATTATCCACCACCGTATCAGCACCCCTCGGGCTCAGCTATACACATAAGGCAAGCTTCTTCTCAAATTTCTCATCGTCTTTCACTTTGAGTCATCTTCCACCGCAATCCCTCAGCAATCCTGCAAAAAGATCGGATTTTGGTAAAAGGGCCATCATAATTGTTCACGTATTGTGGCTAAATTACAATTTTGGTCCTCTAACTAGACCCGTTTATCGATTTTGGTCCTGATTTTTCTCCGGCGACAATTTTAGTCCCGTAAGTGGTCTTTTTTTTGCAAAAATAGTCCTGAACGCCGGAAAGACCACTTACAGGACTAAAATTGTCGCCGGAAAGACCACCTACAGGACTAAAATTGTCGCCGGAAAATACCAATTTTAGTCCTGTAAGTGGTCATTCCGGCGTTCAGGACTATTTTTGCAAAAAAAAAGACCACTTACAGGACTAAAATTGTCGCCAGAGAAAAACCAGGACCAAAATCGAAAAACGTGTCTAGTTAGAGGGCCAAAATTTTAATTTAGCCATTGTTTTCAAGCCAAGAAGGACAGCGATTTAGCAGATGCTCCAGACCGTTTAATCTCAGCAATTTGTTACTTCTACCCATTTTTTGATGGTGTTCAGTATGGAAAATATGTCATCACACAGTTTGCACCAATCCAAGCTCGGATTCATCCTTTGGTACCATTGTATTTGGGCGAGATGTCCAAATTCCGTCCAAATTTAGGCGAAACGTCCAAATTTGGTCAGTGAATGGATTGGGACGAAAAGAAATCCAAATTTGGACGGTTTGAGTGTATTTGGACGAAATCGTCCAAATTTGGACGGGGAACCTGAAAAAAATGTCAGAAAATATTTGACCTGAAAAAAAATGTCAGACGTTACGGTGGCCTGATTTACCAATTTCCCAAGAATCTACACTCCCATCCTCTCTTCTCTTATATACATAATAATAATATTTTACTCAACTGAATCCAAATGATACACAATGAAACACATGTCAAAAGACAGGTGATTTGATCTATCTATGTGTTACAATATATATATATATATATATATATATATATATATATATATATATATATATATATATATATATATCAGAAATTAACTATCATCAATGTCATTTGTTGCATCATATATATTCGTTCGGCACGTGCACATGTCAGTGATGAAATTCACGTGTAAGTCTTACATGATAATCATATCATACAAAAGACCATAAATCAAAAAGAATTAACACATTCGATCACAACTTACATTTGTCGAAACATACATTTAATAACATAACTTATCAGACCCAGAACTGAACGGGTGGAGTACTAAAATGCACCCAAAATTTAACCATGTCGAAGTGGCGGTGGTCAGGCCGTTTTTTTCTTTTCTTTTGAACAGCCAAAAGAGAAATATTTATTAAGATCAAAACAAAACCAACGAGAAGCTGGAAATGTTCAGGAGAGATACAAAGAGTTACAAACAAACATGAAACAAATCCCAAAACTCAAAATGCCCCTGACTATAGGTATAAAGGAGAAAACATCTGCAAATCTACCAGAAGTGAAAAGAAAAGAAAAGGAACGAGAAGAGTATGACCTGACGCAACAAATGACCACCAAATCAGAACAAAGATCTTTCCTCTCATAGCATTGCAGTCGCCAACGGGTTTGATTTCCAAGTTTCCCATTTGATATTCTTCAAATCTTTAGATTCAACCAGCCAAGAAAAAGATACCATCTGAATTTCGCGAAAATTTGTCTCGAGATCCATGACAAAAGATTTAAAAATCACCTTGTTCCTATTGATCCAGATAACCCATGTCGTGATTCCAACGATAGCCTTCCACAAAAGGTGTACATCCGAACTAGAAAAAGAAGTAGGCTTCAAACTGGAAACGTCAACAAAAGATGACGGAAATGGACCTTGCACATTACACCAACTAGAGACATGATTCCATAATAATAAAAAGATATCACAAGCGAACAAAATATGATTGACTGATTCTTCAAACTGATAACAAAGAGGACAAGATGTGTCATGAATGGATACTCCCCGTTTAAGAAGATTCATTTTTGTTGGGATCCGCTTTAGACCCGCTTTCCACATGAAATATTTACTTTTTCTGGTAACAATTTATTCCTCTCCACAATAAAATCAGAATCATCAAAAACATTGTTGAAAAAAACATTCTCGATCAATTTTCTAAGGCAAGCCGATGAGAAAGCACCGTTTGAACTCAATTTCCTAACTAGCAAATCTTTAGCACCTGTCAGGCTGATAGTTCGGTAGAGCCAAATTTCAGAAATTACTGATATATCTACTACTCCGAAACAACAAAAGGATAATCCAAGTATTTCTTAAAAAAAATCCAAAATACAACATACTCCCTCCATCCCTTAATATAGGGTCTTTTGCATTTTGATTTTCTTCATATTATAAGGATTTCTCACATCTCAATACTACCTCCGTCCTATAAAAAGTGTCCATTTTATAGTGCACACAGATTAAGAAAACAATTAATGTGTTGTTTTTTAAGTATTAATGGACATATATACCCCCCTTCAGATAAAAAAAAAGCTCTTTTAGAAAATGAAATGAATATATAAACATTAAATGTTAAGATATGGTATGTTTGAAAAAAGTACATTAAATTATGTATCGATTTTCTAAAGACACTTTTTATGGGACAATTCATTTTTAAAAAATTGGACACTTTTTGTGGGACGGATGTAGTATAATATTTAATGTATTGTTTCCACTTTCACATTAAACAATGCAATATTATAGGTCTCCCAGAAAATAATACAATATTTTGTCTCAAAATGTTAATAAGTAACTCATTTATGAAGTTGCTTAAACTGTGTGAAATTTCTAAAAACCCTTATAATACGGGACGGAGGGAGTACTTGAATTTCACTAAAATAAAATGATAATGGTATATGCTCTCAAATGAAAGAAAATGTAAAAACCCGGGAAAAAAAGGTAGAAATAATTAAACTAGAAAAAGAGAAAACTCCTTAAACTAAACTAAGACATGTAACATTTTATCAATTCCAATTTATATGATGTAGAATTAAATGACTAAAAAGCATATTTAATAATTATACATTGATTAAATACATCATATAATTAATCGACATATGGAATTTGAAGATGGCATAATTCAATGCAACCTTAACACACTATGGCATAACCGTGAGATATCTTACTTACTACTACCTCCGTCCCAAAATGTAAGTTCATTTGGGTGTTTTCACACAGATTAAGAAAATTTGTTAAATTGATTATGCGTCATTAATTTTGAAGAAAAAAATCTAAAATGTCATTTGATTGTTATTACTGTAGAGTAGTGAAAAGTGAGTGGATAGATAATAAATGATGGGTAAAAGAAAAAAAATATAATAAATGTTTCCTTTGTTATTTAAATGGATTTACATTATGGGACAAAAAAAAACTAAATAGACTAAAATTTTGGGACGGAGGTAGTATGTTGGTAATTTAAGTGTTACCATGTTCATTTATGTAATCGGGGTTTAGTACAAAGATGGGTGAACTCGGAATGCTATAATATGAGTTTGGAGGTGCGGAGTGCACACTCGTATAAGTATTTGCGAGTTTACGGATATAAATGATCAATTAATGTTCGGAAAACCACTTAAAGGACTAAAAATTCGATTTGGGAAAAGCAGAGGGGACAAAGCGTCGCTGTCACCACAGCGCCCTTTGTCGAGGTCGTTCGATCAAGGCAAAATTATGATCAGAGAGTTTCACCGTTTTTCTGGATCATACAGCGCCCCTTTCAGGCTTCACATGACGCCTACTGTGGGCTTTTTTTCTGCGAATGGTTGTGTCCTTTTAATGGTTTTCAACTGATTTTCCATATAATACCTTTCCAAAAGGTGTCTATATGGAAAAACGGTTTTTTTTACTAATATATTTGATCATTTTAAGAGCATAGAAGAAAAAATTCAATTGCTTGATCATTTTTGAGAGTCTATAACTTTCAAATAAAACTCCATTAGTATTCTTCTCTTTTTGTTGCCTAAAAGTGAAGGGAAACGTAGTCTTATCTCACAGAAGTGTTTGTGTAACCCAAGGCATCTTATAAGGGTCAAATAACTTTTGTAGGAAAGTGTTCATCACGATTCTACGTCATATCAAGCATCCAATTTTCTGCGTTTTCTGAGTTTTCTGCGTGTTGGTTGACATTGTTGTTCCCTTGAAATCCAAATTTAATAACAATCTACAAAAGTTATTTTAGAATTTCTGCAATGTCAATTGTCAAGGAGATGACTGCAAACTTTGGTAAGTTGGAAAAGTTTGAAGGTGTTAATTTTAGAAGATGGCAAAGGAAGATGCATTTTCTGCTAACAACATTGAAAGTGGTGTATGTGTTGAGTACACCAATGCCTGAAGTGTTGGATGATGGACCTTTGGAGGAACTGAGGAGGAAGAACAAGTGGGAGAATGATGACTACATCTGTAGAGGTCACATTCTAAACGGTATGTCTGATTCTCTGTTTGACATTTATCAAAATGTTGAGTCTCGCGAAAGAATCGTGGGATTCACTGAGTCTAAATACATGAATGAAGATGCCTCTAGTAAAAGTTTTTGGTTGGTAATTTCATGAAATATAACATGGTAGATTCAAGGTCAGTAATGGAACAATATAACGAATTACTGCGCATTTTGGGTCAGTTTGCACAACATAAAATGGAAATGGATAAGTCTATTTCAGTGTCAAGCATTATAGATAAGTTGCCACCATCATGGAAAGATTTTAAACACATGTTAAAGCACAAAAAGGAAGAATTATCTCTAGTAGAACTTGGTAGTCACTTGCGTATAGAGGAATCTCTAAGGGCGCAAGAGGGCGGTAAAACCAAGGGTAAAGAGGTAATGGATTCGACCTCTATCAATATGATGGAAGCCGGTGAGTGTTCGTATAAGAACAAAGGGAAAGATAAGAAAAAATCTTCCAAAAACAATGGCAAAGATACCAACAAAAAACCGAAAGGTGCTTGTTGGAATTGTGGTAAAACTGGACATTTCAGAGTTGATTGTCGAGTAAGGAAGAAAGGACCAAACAACAGTTCGGGGCAAGGGTCTAAGGACCAAGGTGCTCCTAAACATCAAGGTCAGAATGTTACTTGTGGATTTAATTCGAGTGTGAATTATGTACCACTAATTTCTGAAGCATTTTATATGCAGGATGATGATGTTGCTTGGTGGATTGACTCGGGTGCAACAAGACACGTTTGCAAGGATCGAAGCTGGTTTAAAAACTATGAACCTGTGATCGATGGATCCATGCTATTTATGGGAAACGAGTCAAGGGCTGCCATAGTTGGAGTTGGAAGTGTTATTTTATCTTTTAGTTCTGGAAAATGTATTATTTTAAAACAAGTGTTGCATGCTCCGTGTATACGGAAAAACTTGGTTTCTGGTAGTTTGTTATGTAAAGAAGGGTATAAACAAGTCTTTGAGTCGGATAAGTACATTTTAAGTAAATGTGGTGTATTTATTGGATTTGGTTATTTATGTAATGGTATGTTTATGTTAAATATTCAGCATGATGTTGTAAATAATGTTGCTGTTATTCATGATGTTAATAATTCTGTTTTGTGGCATGCTCGGTTGGGACATGTTCATTATAAACGTATGTTGGTGATGTCTAAAAATGAGTTAATTCCTTCGTTTGACATGAATATGAATAAATGTAATACTTGTATGTTAAACAAAATTGTTAGACAACCTTTTCAAAGTGTTGAGAGGTCGTCTTCCGTTTTGGAACTCATTCATAGTGATTTATGTGATTTTTGTGCTACACCTTCTCTTGGTAATAAAAAATATGTAGTGACTTTTATAGACGATTGCACACGGTTTTGTTATGTGATTTTACTTCACTCTAAAGATGAGGCAATCGATAAATTCAAAACCTATAAAAGTGAAGTTGAGTTGCAATTAACCTCTAAAATTAAAAAGCTGCGTACCGATCGAGGTGGTGAATACTTTGATCCAACCTTTTTCGGGTCATGTGGGATTATACATGAGGTTACGGCGCCTTACACGCCGCAGCAAAACGGTATAGCAGAAAGGAAAAACCGTACTCTTAAAGAGATGGTTAATTCCATGCTATCTTACTCAGGTTTGAGTGAGGGTTTTTGGGGAGAAGCCATGTTAACGGCTTGTTATTTGCTTTGAATAAATTCCTAATAAAAGGAATCTATTACCCCATATGAACTTTGGTTCAAAAAGAAACCAAACTTGAATTATCTACGAGTTTGGGGTGTAGTAAATGTTTGTAAGGCTCACTGTGCCTAAGATTAAAACCTTGGGTGAAAGAGGCATCGATTGTATCTTTATTGGATATGCTTTGCATTCCAAAGCATATAGGTTCTATGTTATAGAGCCTAATGATTCAATTCTTTGTTCGTTCATTCCGTGATTGAATCAAGGGGATGCCATCTTTGATGAACATCGGTTTACTTCTATACCGAGGCCAAAAGATATAACTCCTACTATTGTTGGAGTAGAGAACAACAATGGTATTGATTCTCAAGTTGAGCCTTTCGAGCTTCGTAAAAGCAAAAGGGCTAGGAAACCAAAGTCTTTTGGACCTGACTATCAAACTTATTTGGTTGAAGGAACAAGAGATGAAGTAGGATTTCAATACTCATATTGTTATAATATTGATGAGGATCCTAAGACGTTTAAGGAGGCTATGGAGTCTCGAGACGTGTCATTTTGGAAAGAAGCCGTCAATGATGAGATGGATTCCATAATGGAAACAACACGTGGATCCTTGCGGATCTTCCGCGTGGTTGCAAACCTTTGGGTTGCAAGTGGATATTTAAAAGAAAATGAAAGTTGACGGCATCGTCGATGTATAAAGCCAGATTGGTAATTCAAGGCTTTAGACAGAAGGAAGGTATTGATTATTTTGATACCTATGCACCGGTTGCTAGAATCTCCACAATTAGATTGTTGATTGCCTTAGCTGCTATTAACAATCTTGTAATCCATCAAATGGATGTTAAAACAGCCTTCTTAAATGGAGATTTGGAAGAAGAAATATATATGAAACAACCGGAGGGGTTTGTTATGCCTGGAAATGAGCATAAGGTATGCAAACTTGTTAAATCATTGTACGGGCTTAAACAAGCACCTAAACAATGGCATCATAAATTTGATGAGGTTGTCTTGTCTAGTGGTTTTAAGCTTAATCAATCAGACAAGTGTTTATATAGCAAATTTGACAATACCGGTAATGGTGTGATAATTTGCTTGTATGTTGATGACATGTTAATCTTTGGAACTAACCAAGAGCAAGTTGACCTTTGTAAGGCATTTTTGTCATCAAGTTTCTCTATGAAAGACATGGGGGAGGCGGATGTGATTCTTGGAATCAAGATCAAGAGGAGTGACAAAGGATCTCTTTGACACAATCTCATTATATTGAGAAAGTGTTGAAGAAATTCAATTGTGAAAATTCTACTCCAACCAATACTCCCATGGATCCTAATGAAAACTCATGCCTAATACGGAAATCCGATATTACAACTTGAGTATTCTCGGGTGATAGGATGTTTGATGTATGCTATGACTAGCACACGTCCGGATATTGCTTATGCGGTTGGAAAGCTAAGCGGTTCACGAGTAATCCGAGTAGTCATCATTGGCGTCATGGTAACTCGTGTACTAAGGTATCTTAAGTTAACCAAAGATTTTGGCTTGACTTATGTTGGACATCCTTCGATGATAGAAGGTATTCGGATGCTAGTTGGATATCCAATGTAGAGGATCATTCTTCTACAAGTGGTTGGGTGTTTTTGCTTGGAGGAGGTGCCATTTCTTGGGCTTCCAAAAGCAAACATGTATTACTAGCTCGACTATGGAGTCGAATTTGTTGCCTTGGCGTGACCGGAAAAGAGGCAGCGAGTGGCTTAGAATTTGATATATGAAATTCCATTATGGCCAAAACCAATATCACCCATTTCTATCCATTGTGATAGTGCTTCTACCTTGTCTAAAGCTTATAGTCAAGTGTATAATGGTAAGTCGCGACACACAGGCGTTAGACATAGCGCGGTACGTGAGTTGATTACTCATGGGGTGATTTCGGTTGTATTTGTGAGATCTCAACATAATTTAGCCGATCACTTAACCAAAGGATTGGCTAAGGACTTGGTACAAAAGTCGGTAATCGGGATGGGTTTACAACTCATATAAGTCTTGATGATAGGATACCCAATTCCCTCAATACAATGTTAGAGGCGAGAATTCAATGAGGAAGGCCTATTGTCATAGATTTGAGCACATAATATTGTCCCGAAGGTATGTGCTATGACACTGCAAGATTAGGTTGAAGAGTTTCTTCTTAATGAATCTTTTGACAAAGTGCCATTGCAGTGCATGATCAATAAAAGATTCACCTATCTCGAGTATGAAGTTTGGCGCTTCAAAGAAGTTCTAGAGTTGGCTTTTTGTATACTCAAGAATGGATATGGACACAAGGCCTGTTTAATTAGTGTCATGTATAAACTTTTGGAGTTATTTTAATTCATGTGTATATTATCTTCATGTATTCAAAACGTGTAAAGGGGTTCAATGCTTAGACACACCCCAATACTCGAATATTTGAAATGTGTAATATTACTAGGTGATAATTCAATCTTCGTGATATTATCATTGATGCATGAGTTGTAATGTTTTGATCAAGCTCACTAAACCAAGGATTACACTTAAATGGGGGAGGATTGTTGGTAATTTAAGTGTTACCATGTTCATTTATGTAATCGGGGTTTAGTACAAAGATGGGTGAACTCGGAATGCTATAATATGAGTTTGGAGGTGCGGAGTGCACACTCGTATAAGTATTTGCGAGTTTTACGGATATAAATGATCAATTAATGTTCGAAAACCACTTAAAGGACTAAAAATTCGATTTGGGAAAAAGCAGAGGGACGGTGCGCGCGCTGTCACCACAGCGCGCCCTTTGTCGAGGTTCGATCAAGGCAAAATTATGATCGAGAGAGTTTCACCGTTTTTCGGATCATACAGCGCCCTTTGGTTTCATGAGCGCCCTTTGTGGGCTTTTTTTCTCTGAATGGTTGTGTCCTTTTAATGGTTTTCAACTCGATTTTCCATATAATACCTTTCCAAAAGGTGTCTATATGGAAAAATGGTTTTTTTACTAATATATTTGATCATTTTAAGAGCATAGAAGAAAAATTCAATTGCTTGATCATTTTGAGAGTCTATAACTTTCAAATAAAACTCCATTAGTATTCTTCTCTTTTGTTGCCTAAAAAGTGAAGGGAAACGTAGTCTTATCTCACGAAGTGTTTGTGTAACCCAAGGCATCTTATAAGGATCAAATAACTTTTGTAGGAAAGTGTTCATCACGATTCTACGTCATATCAAGCATCCAATTTTCTGCGTTTTCTGAGTTTTCTGCGTGTTGGTTGACATTGTTGTTCCCTTGAAATCCAAATTTAATAACATAGTATATTATACCGTGCATGACAATATATTCATTATCATACATAATTACCATATCATGCATATTCGATCACAATATCGTTACATATTTTTCATTAATTTTCTTACCATACCATATTGTGCATATGTGAAATAGTGTCAGTGGTTTTATGGTGGTCCAGGACCACCATGTCATACTTGTCCACCAATGAAATGTCTTATAAGAAGGGTAAAAATGTCAATACAGGAACACCATGTCATACTTGTCCACCAATGAAATGTCTTATAAGAAGGGTAAAAACGTCAATAAATGGGATTTATATTTTACACGGTGGGCCCTTGTGTTATTTGTCATTTTTCTATTGGTCCTGGATCACCAAGTCGTCATTGGTCCAGGACCATAATAAAATTTCCCGTCGGATGCTTTAAGGTATTACGTGTTTGTATAGACCACAAGTGAAGGTCAATAATATCATACTTAGCGGTATCATACAATATCAATACGTACAAAGCTAGCTGGCATGTTATTACAGCACATGGACCAATATAGGCACCTTTCGCATGTCCAACACCCACATTTCATTTCATATGACCCTCAGGAAAGGGCAACGGTCTAAGATTGTTGAGCATCTGATGCCGAAGGTGTATCAGAGTAAAACACAGAGAATAATGCAAGAGATAAAACACGATAAACAGAGATAAACTCTAAAATATTGTGATATCCCACATTGGAAGTGGGGGAAGCGCATCACCACCATATAAGTATGAGACATAAAGCTATTGTCAACTCGGGTTAACCCTTTAGACCAAGCGATGACGACGGTTTAAGCAGTTGACCGGACATTTATGACTCATTTAGCGTTACCAGACCCGGGGTCTGGGGGCGTTTTAGAATGGTATCGGAGCCGACAATCAGACGGATCCAAGTGCCACAAGCCACCTCTAGACGAACCAAAGTGCCACAGGCCACCTCTAGAGTCCTCTGGTATAGACGAACCGGGACAAGTCCCACATGGACAAGTCATGGCCGTCTTGACGAGGACGCCATAAGGGAGGGGAATGTGATATCCCACATTGGAAGTAGGGAAAGTGCATCACCACCATATAAGTGTGAGACATAAAGGTCTTGTCAACTCGGGTTAGCCCTTTTAGGCCAAGCGAGGAAGACGGTCTAATCAGTTGACCAGACATTTTGACTCATTTAACGCTACCAGACCCGATGTCTGGGGACGTTACAAATATAATTTAATT
This sequence comes from Gentiana macrophylla, assembly GCA_026214975.1. Classification (NCBI taxonomy): domain Eukaryota; kingdom Viridiplantae; phylum Streptophyta; class Magnoliopsida; order Gentianales; family Gentianaceae; genus Gentiana; species Gentiana macrophylla. Next base: position 124,423,944 of record CM047807.1, on the reverse strand, counting down.
AATCATCAAAGTTGTCCCCAATAAGTCTACAAGCCGGACTTTTTATCTGCAAACGTAAAAATAAAACATACTAAATAAAAAACTCAACGATTTAATGACGGCGTTTATATGTGGCGTAAATCAAGTCTTCTGATTAAGACATGTGCTGCCATCAATTTAAATATGCATTCATTATTTTTACTAATGTCAATAAAAAAAACTACAATAATATAAATTATATTAAGTCTCGGATCCCCTGCATCAGCATTCTTGAGGATTCATAGCTCAAATAAGGGATCTGTCGATACCTAAGAATGACTTATTTAACATATGTAATGATTTGATCCTTACATTCATCTAACATTACAACATGACATAAATTAAATAAATAATATTTATTTCCGACACTGTCAATAAATGTTGACTGAACCCTGAAAATGTATTGTATTCTATGTGAAGAATTGAAATCTGCAGCTACTGAGAATATGAGCTCAAACTCATATAAGAGGAAGAGTCTCATTCTCGAAACCAATATTGGTAAATGAAGTCTATCTCTTAAGCTGGTGAGTGAAACAGGGACGGACCCAGCTTATAAAAGGGGGGGTGCATGGCCCCCACTGAGATCCGAAAATCGACGTGTTTTTATAGGTAAAAAATGTAAAAACACTATTGATGCCTCCACTCGCCTTTTGAATTTGTTCCAGTGCCCCCACTGAGATTTTTTTCTGGGTCCGTCACTAGAGTGAAACACTTACACGTGTCCAATGTTGAACACTTTAACAGGTATCCTCTAGTGTGGGCCTAAAAAGAACTTGGACCACATGGCACATAAGGGAGATAAAGGGCATTATAAGGCAACAAAGAGACTCAACACTTGCCAATAATGGGGGGCTCTGATACCGTGTTGAAAATATAAGCCCAAACATATAAAAGAGGTAGGCCTCATTCTCAAAATCTAGGATGTGATGTGAGGGAGTTCATCTCTTAATATAGTTATTAAACTATTACAAGTGCTTAATGTGGAACACTTCAACAGTAGCAGATACGATTTCAGTTATGTCGCTGTGTTGGCGATTCTACCGCTACATTGGCTCATATGTTGCTTTGGCATATACTGTTGTGCTGGATGTGTGCCGATTCCCAAACCGTTGTAAATTTCACGTATTTTCTCAGTAAAATCATAATTTTCATAAATTCATGAATTAATGTGCTAAATTAAAATATTATTATAAACAACAATTAATTAAAACAATAAAATTAAACTTAGCATTTCAATTATATAATCCTTATTCCTTACATCTACTGGATGTCAAGTGCAAAACAGTTTTAAAATCATTTGTTGGAAACAAATGATCTATATAATAGATAAAACTAGAATCGTAGATACACCGTACACGCAGCGATTACTACTCCATGCTATCTTGCTTCGCATGTGGTTGATCAACCACGAAGGGGAAACAATTAGATCTCAAAGGATGCACTTTGGGAAGAAAAGTGCTCATATTTTCAGAACGGATGCTTTAGGATGAAAAACTGTGTAAGTATAATTATGAGCTCTTAAACTAATTTTAGGGTTAGGTTCCACCGACCCAGCTGTCAAATTTTATTTTATTTTTTATTTTTTTTGTTGCTAGAAGGACCCAAGGTGACCCAAAAGCCTTTAATTACAAATATGGAGTGTTACGGTAAAAATTTTAAACAATAAGCATTTATTACACGTATGTCGCTAATATGTATGTTGAGTGTTGTTTACTTCTAGTTAGTGGCTGGGATGTGTTGTGTTGCTCTACTATAGTTGTATACCGGAATCTTGGGTTTGGCTTCTACTATAAGGCTACTTTGTACTCTGTCACTGCCTTTTTGATCCAATCTCTTTTTGCATCTCTTAATAAAATTTTGATGTTCTGAACAAAAACAAAAAAAAAAAATTTAGGGAAATTCGTTTAATACACCATTTTTTAAAATAAAATCGAAATATACACCCTTCTAAATTCAAAAACTACTCCTACCTCCTGCCTTAAAGTGGGTGAAAAGTCGCTCAAAAATGGGTGAAGTCGCCCATGTTTCGTCCGTGGTTAAAGATCCCGCATTTACCCGCCTTTGATCCCTTCCAAATTTCTCCTATTTTTTGCCCATGGTGGGAGGCCCCTTTCTAGAATATGGGCGACCCCGCCCTTGTTTTAAAAAAAATCAGAAACTTATTTCTGCAGTACTTTTGACCGAGACTTGAGATGGAGAACAGGGGTACACATGCATCAATATTCCAGTCCACTGTGACAGCTCCAACAATTTCCAAATCACAACAAAATCTTTAGAACAAGCTTATGATTATGCAAACTCAATGAACATCAAAGTTAAAGCTCTTCTTATTACAAACCCATCAAACCCTCTGGGCGCGACAATTCATCGAACAGTTTTAGAGCACATTCTTGATTTCGTTACCAAGAAAAACATCCTTCTTGTTTCAGACGAAATCTATTCAGGGTCTTCGTTTTCATCAGGGGTTATTGGATTTTTAGTCCTATAACTTTCCCCGTTTTTATAAATAGTCCTTTTTTTGCGCTAGTGGCATTTTCAGTCCTATAACTTTCTATTTTCTGGATTTTAGTCCTTTTTGCCTAATCATAGTCCTTTTTGCCTAATCATTGCCGGAGCTCCGGTGAGATGGCTTAGGTGGCTGCCAAGTGTATTGTGGGACCCATAAAATATGATGTGGCTGATTCGTGGCATGTGGGGCCCATTTTGATACATATTAAAGGTTTTTGTCCAAAAGGACAAATTAATACATTTATTAGGCTACAAGTACATTGATGATTAGAAAGGACAAAACGTAATTAACATTACCAAAAAACCCTTTTGCTAATTAAACCTAATTCATCTTTCCCTCATCCATCATCGTTCAAAAATGCAGGACGACGTTCAAAAACAAAAATGGTAGCCGCCGGAATTGCAGACAAAACCCAGCCGGACGATCAAGAGAAGCGGGACGATAAAAATTGCAGCAACACCGATCAAAGTTACAGCAACTCCTACCAGAATTTGCGGTTGCTGCTTGATATCTGATCAGAAGATGGGTGGAATCGACGGAAATGTCTCCTCGATTGGTGGTGATGATTCCCGCGGCGGAATCGCCCATGGGAAGGAGGAGGAGCCGCAATTGGTGGTGGTTTCTAATTCGTGAATGGAGCACCCGTCGAATCTGCTTTCTAATTTTGGGATTTTTTTGACCTAGTGGCGGCGGCGATAATTGATGGCGGTGAGTGGTCGCCATAGATGGCATTTCTTTTCTTCTCTCTACGGTCGTGCCGCCGGTTTCTTTGCCATGGTTGCCGATGAAGCAGTCTGTATTTTTTTTATTTTTTTATTTGAAAATTTTTAAGGTTGTTACTTTTAATTTTTTAACGTTATTACATTTTTGTGACGGTTACTACTTGTTTATGGGATATTACGACTTGTTTATGAGATGTTACAACTTGTTTTTTTGACTGTTACGACTTGTTTACGGGATGCTACGACTTGTTTCTGGGATGTTACTACTTGTTTATTGACCGTTGCTGTTTTTTATAGGCTGTTACTATTTGTTTCTTGACTGTTATGACATTTTATGGGCTGTTACTACTTGTTTTTAGGCTGTTACTATATTTTCATTGGATTTTACGACATTTTATGGGTTATTACTACTAGTTCCTTGGCTGTTACTATTAAAATTATAAAGGGGCATTTTTGTCACTATATTAGCAATTTGTCCTTACTAATCTCTGATTTTGAAATTTGTCCTTCTGGACCCATTTATCATTTTTTTGTCATTGTAGTTCTTTTTTATCTTAGTGTGTGTGTATATATATATATATATATATATATATATGTTATGTATGTATATATGAGTATGTATATATATATAAACACACACACACACGTACATATATATATGTTATGTATGTATATATGAGTATGTATGTATATATATTACTTACATATATATTTATATATATATATATATATATATATATATATATATATATATATATATATATATATATATATATATATATATATGTGTATGTGTGTGTGTATATATATATATATATATATATATATATATACACACATATACATATATATATATATATATATATATATATATATATATATATATATATACATAACATATATATATACACACACGCACGTACGTAACATACATAATATGTATCGAATTTATTCACATATAATACTTGGTACTTATATCTGTTAGTTCTAATTTAAATAAAGTATTCTACGTAGTGTAGTGGTAAGTTGATTGGAAAATGACCTAAAGGTCATGGATTTGAATCCCCTTGGCTGCATTTTTATTTACAACTCTTCAAAATGGGCCCACATGCCACGAATCAGCCACATCATATTTTAGGCAAAAATGACTAAAAATCCAGAAAATAGAAAGTTATAGGACTGAAAATGCTACTGACGCAAAAAGAAGACTATTTACAAAAACGGGGAAAGTTCTAATAACCCCTTTTCATTAGACCAATTCATAAAAGTTATAGGACTGAAAATGCTACCGACGCAAAATGGGCCCCACATGCCACGAATCAGCCACATCATATTTTAGGCAAAAATGACTAAAAATCCAAAAATAGAAAGTTATAGGACTGAAAATGCTACCGACGCAAAAAGAGGACTATTTACAAAAACGGGGAAAGTTCTAATAACCCCTTTTCATTAGACCAATTCATAAAAGTTATAGGACTGAAAATGCTACCGACGCAAAAAGAGGACTATTTACAAAAACGGGGAAAGTTATAAGACTAAAAATCCAATAACCCCTTTTCATTAGACCAATTCATAAGCGTAGCCGAAATTCTTGAGTTCATATCGTTTATAGCCTTTCCAAAGATTTGGGTCTTCCGGGTTTTCGGGTCGCGACAATTTATTCATATAATGAATCTGTTGTCACTACAGCTACAAGAATGTCGAGCTTTACCTTGATTTCATCGCAAAGCTAACAAACTTTAGCAACCATGTTGTCTGACAAGAATTTCACAGTGAATTATATAAAGACGAATCGAAATAGATTGAGAAAAAGATATTAGTTGCCATGTTGTCTGATTTTTTTTTAAAACAAGGGCGGGGCCGCCCATATTCTTGAGAGGGGCCTCCCACCATGGGCGAAAATTGGGAGAAATTTGGGAGGGATCAAAGGCGGGTAAAGGCGGGATCTCTCACCACGGGCGAAACATGGGCGATAATTGGGCGACTTCACCCATTTTTGGGCGACTTCACCCACTTTAAGGCGGGGGATAGGAGTACTTTTTGAATTTGGAAGGGTGTATATTGATGGGATTCAACTTCACGCCATTTCGGTGTGGTTTTAACCCCCGTTTATCCCTCTTTTGGCCTGTTTTTGGGTAGATTAGACCTTTTTTAGGGCTTTATCATGAGAATATTGCACGTGGAATGAAAACGATACTTAATCGGGAAATTCCTCCTTTCATCGATATTTTGCCCTATTCCGGACACTTTTACCCCCGGGATAGTGTATGGCTTGTTTTGGTGAATGTGAATTCAGGGGTTAGGTGTCTCGAGACCCGGAAGGCGATGATTTACAATGACAAGCATGCTCGGAGCCGAAGAATGGACCGAGAAGTGAAGAAACAATGAAATCAAGTTTTCGGTCTTGGCTCAGTCCACTTCAGCTGCAGTTTCAGCCAGGAATAAAGCATTTTCTGGACCTGACTTCTTCATGAAAGTTGTAGACAATTCAAAGAGCTTTCCAACGGATCTTGAATCGCCTCAATCAGAGCTCGGACGAAGAAGTTATGGTCAATTTATTGAAGACAGTTAAGGTTGAATCGCCTATTCGAGCCGAACTTCAGTCAGCTCGGCTCGTTCGCGTCTTTTATGATAAAAACAGATTCAGCAGCTTGTTCTCTTCATATACTCATTCAGCATTCTCTCCCCCTTCTCCACCACCAAAACCTAGCTCCTTTTTTCTTCATTTTTAGAGTAGTGTAATGTAGTTAATCCTAGTTTAAATTAGATAGATTGTAGCTCTAATTCCCCTTTTCTCTACTCAAATCTTCCCCTAAATCCCTTAGATTATCAAATTCTCAAATTCTCTATTTTGTAGTGTTGAAGCTCAAATTCGAATTTCTTGCTTTCTATGGTAATATCTTCTTCTCTTTTACTTATTATGTTGTTTATTTCATGCTTTGATTTCGTTTTTCATTCCGTAATGAGTAGCTAGTTTCGTTTATAGCCGAATCATGTGAAACTTGTGAAATTGCCCTTAGATTGATGAAATTGGGAGTGGGTAGTTGTTAATTGCATGTTTTATGATTGATTCATGTTCTTGAACTTGTTTTGATTGAATGTTGAGTTAGATTAGCTACCTAATTCGATAATTTTGCGTGTTGACCTTATATATGTATTTTGCGGGGAAACACGGGAAATGGGTTCTAAAATCGCGGAGTAGACTCGGCTTAGTTGTTAAGCCCGAGCCCAATGCGAGGTTGTTATCGTTTTCACGAGCGGCTTTGGAGCGTATCGTGTTAAGGTTTTCGGTTTCTTAAAGGGGGAATCGAATATTTTGGAATAGGGTGTTGAAGGAGAGTTGTTCAGATAGTAACACCAGTTTTAGAAGTCGACACCCATGAATAATCATGAAACGCTTTTGGTATGGTTGGTCAGTTAATGCACACACCCGGTTGATTCTTTCGAGGGGCTAAATTAACTTGTCGGATCATGATTCGGCTATATTCCTCTTTCCCTACCCTTAGACTCGTTAGTATAATGGTTTTTAGTCGATGTAGTGTTAATCTTTATCAACCTTTGATCGCCTAGACTAAGCTGTAGATCGACTTTGGTACTCAATAGACTTCTCTGTGGGATCGACATCGGACTCCTGTAGCTTTACTACGCAATCGACCCGGTCCACTTTGCCGGTTAGAGAGCTTGTTTAGTCACCGTTGTCCTGAGTATCTAATAAAGTTGTTTGGTGAAAATCGAGCTCATAAAAATGGCGCCGTTGCCGGGAAGTCTTTTGATATCTTTCAAGTCGATTGAAGGCTTAGGCCTGAGTCTTGTTATTTTACTTTTTCTTGTTGTTTGTTGTCTTGTAGAGCAATGGACCCGAACGCCATGCAACAATTTCACCAAGTGGTGCTTAATCAAATTCAAGCTCAATTCCTTACATCCCGAGCATCACCTTTTCAACAACGGATTTCTCAAGTACAAGCCCAACCACAGGCACCAAGCACATATTATCAACAACAGTGCGTGCCTCAGCCTCAATATCAACAAGAGAATAGCCACGGTTCTTGGTCTTATGAATGCCCTAATACATCTCGAAATCAGAATTTTGGTTATTCGAGTCACGAGCCATGGTATTATGAGGGTTGTCCAAATCCTAATGATTTTCAAGATTATGGTGCTCGTGCTCAAAGAGTTGATAGTTTCACACAGAGTCAGTCACCCAATCAGAATTCGGCATGGCAAGAGCCCTACCATCCACTTCATCATGATCAGTTTGCACCTCATCCACACGAGGAGTGCATGGAGCATATAGCATATGTCTACACTTATGATGAAGCAAGTAGGGAAATGGACAGAGTGGATGAGCTTTATGAGAAAGTTGCTATAGCCAAAGCCGAGAAAATTTTGGAAAATCAGATTTCTGACTGGGAGATGCGAATGGATGATCTGAAGCAGGAGCTCATGGAATCTACGATTCGGGTTAATGGAATCCGAGAACAGAGTAAGAAAGATGAGAATGAGACTCCTATGGATGAATAATGTTGGGTAAGTGTGCACAAGCTTCTACGGACGTTGTGTGATAATCTCAGTCGATTCGTGAAAAAACGAAGATTGGAGCGTGAAGAAGATGCATTTGCAATAGAGGCGGCTAGGGTTGATGAGGACTTCACTGTTGAAGTTCAAGAAGAGAACGAGATTGAGGATTCGGTTTGCAATGACGAGGTGTCCGTTTTTTATTTGTTATTTGTTATTTTTAATTTTTTATTTTATTTTTTATTTTTTTAAAAGAGAAGAAGATATTACCATAGAAAGCAAGAAATTCGAATTTGAGCTTCAACACTACAAAATAGAGAATTTGAGAATTTGATAATCTAAGGGATTTAGTGGAAGATTTGAGTAGAGAAAATGGGAATTAGAGCTACAATCTATCTAATTTAAACTAGGATTAACTACATTACACTACTCTAAAAATGAAGAAAAAAGGAGCTAGGTTTTGGTGGTGGAGAAGGGGGAGAGAATGCTGAATGAGTATATGAAGAGAACAAGCTGCTGAATCTGTTTTATCAAAAGACGCGAACGAGCCGAGCTGATCAAGTTCGGCTCGAATAGGCGATTCAACCTTAATCGTCTTCAATAAATTGACCATAACTTTCTTCGTCCGAGCTCTGATTGAGGCGATTCAAGATCCGTTGGAAAGATCTTTGAATTGTCTACAACTTTCTTGAAGAAGTCAGGTCCATAAAATGCTTTATTCCTGGCTGAAACTGCAGCTGAAGTGGACTGAGCCAAGACCGAAAACTTGATTTCATTGTTTCTTCACTTCTCGGTCCATTCTTCGGCTCCGAGCATGCTTGTCATTGTAAATCATCGCCTTCCGGGTCTCGAGACACCTAACACCTGAATTCACATTCACCAAAACAAGCCATACACTATCCCGGGGGTAAAAGTGTCCGGAATAGGGCAAAATATCGATGAAAGGAGGAATTTCCCGATTAAGTATCGTTTTCATTCCACGTGCAATATTCTCATGATAAAGACCTAAAAAAGGTCTAATCTACCCAAAAACAGGCCAAAAGAGGGATAAACGGGGGTTAAAACCACACCGAAATGACGTGAAGTAGAATCCCATCAACCACCCCTTTTTTTTTTAAAAAAAGAGAAGAAGATATTACCATAGAAAGCAAGAAATTCGAATTTGAGCTTCAACACTACAAAATAGAGAATTTGAGAATTTGATAATCTAAGGGATTTAGGGGAAGATTTGAGTAGAGAAAAGGGGAATTAGAGCTACAATCTATCTAATTTAAACTAGGATTAACTACATTACACTACTCTAAAAATGAAGAAAAAAGGAGCTAGGTTTTGGTGGTGGAGAAGGGGAGAGAATGCTGAATGAGTATATGAAGAGAACAAGCTGCTGAATCTGTTTTTATCATAAAAGACGCGAACGAGCCAAGCCGATCAAGTTCGGCTCGAATAGGCGATTCAACCTTAATCTGTCTTCAATAAATTGACCATAACTTCTTCGTCCGAGCTCTGATTGAGGCGATTCAAGATCCGTTGGAAAGCTCTTTGAATTGTCTATAACTTTCATGAAGAAGTCAGGTCCAGAAAATGCTTTATTCCTGGCTGAAACTGCAGCTGAAGTGGACTGAGCCAAGACCGAAAACTTGATTTCATTGTTTCTTCACTTCTCGGTCCATTCTTCGCCTCTCATGATAAAGCGAGCATGCTTGTCATTGTAAATCATCGCCTTCCGGTCTCTCTTTATCATGAGACACCTAACCCCTGAATTCACATTCACCAAAACAAGCCATACACTATCCCGGGGTAAAAGTGTCCTGAATAGGGCAAAATATCGATGAAAGGAGGAATTTCCCGATTAAGTATCGTTTTCATTCCACGTGCAATATTCTCATGATAAAGCCCTAAAAAAGGTCTAATCTACCCAAAAACAGGCCAAAAGAGGGATAAACGGGGGTTAAAACCACACCGAAATGGCGTGAAGTTCAATCAAATTTTGAGATGTTTGTTATACTAATGTACAAGGCCTTGTTATACATCCCATTGCCTAGGTGTAACGCACCAAAATCTGGGTGTAATATTGTTACATCAATTATAATAGATTTGATAACTAGTTAAACTTATTATTCAGATTTAAAATGTTAACTTGTTGATCTATTATCTCTTCCAAAAGCTTAAGCTCATGGAGAGATAGATAATTAATATATTATATATTCTACACGCTACTCAAAATTGTGGGACGTCTATTACACGCTTTGCTTTTTCAGTTTCTTTCTTTTCTGAACAATGTCATTTAATCAAATTTTGAACCTATTATATTTTTTGAGAGGGTGTAATATTGTCCAACACTTTTTTTGTTTATATTTGATTTAAAATGGGATCTATTATCTCTTCCAAAAAGCTTCGTGTAGCGTGTGTTTGGAGTGAGAGCACCATTATATTTTTAGAGAGGTTTTTTTTGAATGCTGTGTTTGGAGTGAGGTTTGAACTCATGACCTCTCACTCTGATACCATATTGAATTAACATATCTTTCAAAAGCTTAAACTGATGGAAGGGTAGATAATTAATATTTTATATATTCATAACTCGAGTTAGTAAATAATTAATATTTCTTCATGCGTCAACATAATATCTTTAGAATTTTTTCTGGAATTGGCATCTGCACAAATTAAGAAGACACTACCGGTAAACAATTCAGAGCGACTTATTTTATATCTCATCAACATGACAACATCTTATCAGAGGATTTTAAAGGTGGCATCTCTCTCGTTACATTACACTTGTTTTAATCAGATAGTCAACTTAGATATTAGAAGAAATTCCCCATAACCAGAGTTTACCCGCGGTACTTAAACCATAAATGATAAAATAACTAATTAAGTCAATTTTTTTTGTTTGGACGAAAGATGTGAACCCAAATTACTAAATTTGTTATGACTCGGTCATATTTTTATATTTTTTTTTTCGGGGGATAGTATTTTTTTTTTCCAGTGAGACATACTACATGAATTTATGACTAAGGGTCCTCAGGAAAATGGCTTAGTGGTAAATAGTTTGAGTGTCTTAAAATTGTAATTGGACCTTGGGCCTGGAATGTGGAGGTTGTAAAGAGACAACTTCTTTAAGCTGTTTGGTATAATAGCAAACATATGACTCTGAGCAACTTAGTTACGTGATTAATATCTCCGTTCATCCCGTGGAATAGAGGGAGTGGGACCCTGGTTTAACCATTATGAATTTATGGGTAAGGAAGCTAATCCGAGTCAAGCCACTTAGTTACAAACGAATGGTCGGTGAGTGTTAGTTGTTGAAGTTTGTCCAAACACCAAGAATACTATTTTGGCTTTTTTCCACTGTTGTGTTTGAATTGATGTGCGTTTACCACATGAACTTGAGTATATAAATAGTTGAGAAACTATAGTATTTTCGTTTGTTTTAGTATGTTTCGTAATTGGAATGAAGGAAAATGTTTTTTTTTTTTCTAAACCAATTTACGATATTTGTCCTTAGCTTTCCATGTGAAAGTCACATTTTCCATTAGTATAGATATAGATACTCAGGATAGAGGGTAATTCAATAAAACAATTTCTGAAATTGGTCAATGGACCTTTATTTTTGAAATACCATCCCTATCTATAAAGAAATTTAACAGATAATCCAAAATTAGAAATAAATATATAAGTCTTAATCAATTTGTATGTCAAATCTTATAAGCGAAATACTCCGACCAGTCAACCACAATGACATAACCAACAATACAACATGAATATACGTCACTGATTATTACGTATGATATTTTAATTGTGATTGTAGCTTTGCTAATGTTAGAACTCCTCCTTATTAATTTTCTTATAGGACACCTTCTTATTATTTTTCTTTTTAAAATATGGGTATTGTATTTTTTTGCACAAATAACAAATCTTTTACTATTGTTTCACACTAATTTTATGGTGGTCATTAATAACTAATTAATACTTGTTTACAAATCAAGCATTATAATTAAATAAAAAAAGGATGAAAAGTAAAATTCGGGGTACGTTGGATATTTTAGGAAATAGAGATCGTTTTAATTGGGGAAAATTAGAGATCATTTTATCCTAAATTCTAATAATTATATATGAAGTATCAACTATCAAGTTATAGTTTTTGTATGACAGTGCTAGGCAGTTAGGGGTAATAGTGGGACCCATATCTAGGCAGACTGAGTGGGACCAATATCTAGGCAGTTAGAGCAATAGTAAATAAGGTTGTTATTCACTTGTTCCTACAAATTCAGCCCTCCTCCTCCCCAAATCACAACAACTTCTCCCTTTTGTTTAAAAAATACAGTAACTAGCTATAATTTTCGGGAGCTTTGCCGATCTACCACTACTTTGCCGGGTCATTTGTGCGACTACCACTCTCTTGTCGAAATACCACTCCCATTTTCGCGTTTTAGGTGTTTTTTGAACCAAACTAAACCCTAATTGGGAAGGGGGAACCCAATAGGGGAAGGGTGTCCCTTAAGATCGTGCACAAAGGTGAAAAAAACGGGAGAAAATCGCGAATCAAAATTGGTATTTTTTGCCTTGGGTGGTATTCTCACAATTTGTTCCAGAAAGTGGTGGTAAACCAGAAAATATCCCATAATTTTCTCATTGAGTTTGCCTAAGAAAATGGTTAGAGGAAAGGGTAAAACCAAAATTGATATGGAACAAGACAAGAATGAAAACAACCTTTTGATGAAATTTTCAAGAAGGCATGCAAGGCTTTTCAAGAATGCCGACCAACTGTCCGCCCTCACCGGAGCTAATCTTGCCGTTGTTGTTTTCTCTCCTTGTGGCAAAGTGTTCTCGTTCGGCTGCCCCGACGTCGATTCAGTTATCAGCAAGTATAAAGCCCAGATGCTAGAAAATCTTACTGAGGAAGATAAAGATGACAAGCTTCACCAACATGATAATCTGGATTGTCTAAACTCTAAATTCAGCCACCTAGAGCAGTCACTTTATGCTGAAAAGAAGCATGGGGAAATGCAGGAACAGATGAATATGATTGAGGGCTTAGAGCATAACTGGTGGAGAACTCCCATTAAAGAGATGAGCTTAGAACAACTCAAAAAGCTTAAGGTGGAAATGGAGGATATACAAATGAGGGTTTTGAATGATCATTTGGAGCTCATGCAAGAGGAGACTATGCCCCAAATTCCTAATGAAATTAGATCCACACATGATTCTCTCGCGGTTGAGGTTTTACCAAACAACTTTGTGTCTCTCAACTGTGGTATTGGAAATGGAGGCACAAGTGGTAGTACTGTTCTTGTTCCACCAAACAACTTTGTGTCTTTGGAGAGTGGTATTGAAACCGGAGGCATTGGTTCAAGTCATGGTAGCGTTCCCCCGCCACCAAATAACTTTGTGTCTTTCGGCAGCGGTATTGAATCCGGAGGCATCGATTCAATTAGTAGTGCTCTTCTGTCACAAAACAATTTTGTGTCTTTCGGCAGTGGTACTGCTGGAATCGGAAGCATCGGTTCAAGTGGTAGAGTTCCTCTTCCACCAGACAACTTTGTGTCTTTTGGCAATGTTATTGGAACCGGAAGCATCGGTTCAAGTGATTGTGTTCCTTTGCCACCATACAACTTTGGGTCATTCGACAGTGGTATTGAAACCGCAGGCATCGGTTCAAGTGGTAGTGCTCCTCTGCCACCACACAACTTTGTGTCTTTCGACAATGGTATTGGAACTGGAGGCATCGGTTCGAGGGGCCGGTAATGTTCTTCTACCAGTGCACAACTTTGTGTCTTTTGATAGTGGTATTGGAACTGGGGGCATCGGTTCAAGTGGTGGTGTTCCTCTGCCACCAGACAACATTCTGTCTTTTGACAGTGGTATTGGAACCGCAAGCATCGGTTCAAGTGGTAGTGCTCCTCTACCACCAGAAGACATTGTGTGTTTTGACCGTGGTTTTGGAACCGAAGGCATCGGTTCAAGTGGTAGTGTTCTTATGCCTCCTTCTGTAGATGGTTCATGGGGTCTTCCGTAATCCTTTCTTTGATTAACATTTATCCTATTTTAGTCCTTTGATTGAGTAGTTTAAAATTTCAATTATTTTGCTGATGATTGATGTTTGCTTTTAAGTATCTAAAGCTGTTTTTTAATGTATAATTCAATCAAATATTTGTTGTTACATATATAAAAGTGTCTACTTGTTCTTTTATGTATAATCCAATCAATCAAAGATTTAATGACATGTTCTTAGCTTGTAGAAACGTAGAACTGAATAAACATATATACACATATGTGAAGCCTGAGTCCTACAAATTAAGACAAAGGGAATTGCGATATGAGTTTGTGATCACTTTAAATATAGATGCATTGAGATGGAAGAGATTACTACATAATTTAGAACTAAGACCAAACATATTGCAGCCTCAAAAACGGAAATATAGGCGTTGTGCGGATCATTGGGATCTACTTTGAACTTAGTATGGTTCTTCCATATACATATATATGTTCAACAGTGCTTTTCAAGGCTCGACTCTCCCCCCTGAATAAGTAAAGCCCCATTAGATGGGATAAAGAGTAAGGATTGAATTGGATTTATTGCTCATGCAAAGAACCGAGGTCTCATCGACCATCCGTGTATGCGTTGAAGTGTACCCATCTAATAAGATCATTTGGTGGCAATATACAAAGATAGGAATTAAGAGTCCCCCTAACCTGATCCGTTACATCAAGGTTATTCGCAAATATTGCAAGAGATACATAAGTATAAACAAAGTCTTGTAGGTATGAGTACGTAATTGCTTTAGTTCAAGTGTGAGATTGTCGATCGTATCATTATTTTTACAATTGTATGTTTAAGTATATATAAATTTGCAATTTGTTATTATTTATTAGTTTATTGATTTAAACTAATTGATTATAGGTATAATAGCGGGGGAATGAGGGAGAATGACATAAATATTTCATCAATTGAGTAGAAGGACAGTCTTTTGAAACTTTTGCATAAAGGACAAAACTATTTATTCACTGTCGAAATTCACTTGTGTTTGAAATTCACTGTTTAAATTCACTACCGAAATTCACTGTCGAAATTCATTAATTTTCAAAATTCATTGTCGAAATTCACTATTTTCGATTCAATGTCAAAATTCTCGGATTTTCACGGATTCACCACTGAGGAGATTCACCGATTTTCGGATTCATGTTTTGTCCTTCTCGCTATAAAAATTATGCAGTTGTCCTTCTCCCTATAAAAAATATGTAGCTGTCATGTTACTTAAAAATATTTCAGATTGTGTCATTATCCCTAATTTCCCATAAAATGTATTTCTACCCTTTAGTGACAATTTTTTTAATCTTAGTGATAAAAGGTTTGTCACATAAAAAGTCTTTTGATGACGAAATTTCTGGTTGGTCATAGGAAAGTTGGTGTCAAATACAAAGATTCGTCACGAAAGACTGGGTTATGGTAACGAATATTAAGATTCGTTACGACAGAACCTTTTATTGCTGCATACACAACAAACGCCGACCAATTTTTTTCGTCACGAAACCTTTTCGGACAAAAAAATTGTGCATTTTTGTCATTAAGAATATTTTCCTCATCTTGTTGATATATATTATTAGGACAGTGATTTATGCGCAAATTTTATCCTTACATGATTAAACTAAATTAAGTGATTGACATCATTTTTTTATCTTTGTTAACTAAATGGAGGGTGATACATCAACTACACATAGTGTGTAGTGGATGTGCACTACACATTCTTCTCTATTTATCTCACATTGATACACTTCAATCATTGGCCATCTTTTATGTTGTATATGTGCACAACACATATTGTGTAGTGTACATATCATTTTCCTAATTAAATACATTTAAATTATTTATGTTGCACACATACTTTTCCATATTATATTAGTAAATTCTTCTTTGGTGTTTAATTCTTTCTTGTTGATTCGTGGTTAGTTTTTTAGGACATAGATTTTGAAGATATGTGTAAAAAATTGTACATAAAATGATCTAAATTATACAACTTTTATTTATAATAAAAAAACAACAAAAACAGCAACACATATATTGCCCGTGAATCGACATTAATTATATATGTATATTTTATGTACATCAAATGATGTAAAAAATTCCAATTTCCGATGATTTGAGCAAGTTTGTCAGCTTTAGCCATCTCCTTTGAGAGACTTTTTGACCTGAACTCTACTCCAAAAAGGTTTTGTTACTTCATCAAGTTAGATTGTTGGACGCTTTTACCTGCTTAAATGATGAGCGTAATGGTGAGGAGAGGAATGATAAATTTGTCAACGAAAAGTCGGTTTGTTAGTCCAAGAACCATGTGCGGTAGTTCTGTTGGTGCTGATAATGCTACGGCTTTTAAGCAAAAAGTTAAGCGGCTAGATGATTGCATGGTCGGTTCAAATTCAAAATTTTATGATGTGAGTCGTGTTGAGAAAATTGATATTGACAAAATTGAAATTCCCCTATCTGTCGGTAAGTGGGAAGTGGCGACTATAATAGGGCTTTTGAGGCTAAGCAAAGTGGAAAGCTCAAGAATGGAAAGGGTTCTAAGGCGTCTGCAGTTTCTTATCTTCAAAGAAAAATTTAAGGTAATCAAGTTTCACTTTATAAAAGAGGACCTTTTCGTGACGAAAGAAATCGTCGCTAAAAGTTAGAATTTTGTCACCATTAACCTTTTGCGCAAAAAAATTGTGACAAACACTTATAAAAAATCTTTCCAAATCTTTTGTGACTATACTTACTATTTGTCACTATAAAACACTAAAGGTGAAAATGATTTATCCCAAAACACTCCAAAATTCATCACTAAAATGGATTTTGTCACCAAAGGGTAGAAACACAATTCCTTGTAATACTTTAATAGTGACAAACACTTTGTCACTAGAAGTTTTCCTTTTCAAAAAATATAATAATTAAAGAAATAATGGGTTTGCACACAATCAAACTCAAACACAACACTTGCATATCTCAATCTCGAACTTTAAACCTTAGTAAGAAAAAATCAATAGGTTTCTAGATAAAAAAAACATTAGGTGTTACCTTTGGACTTGTTGGCTTGTCTCTAGATGATACTGAAACATGTCCATTTAGCTGAACACCTACATAAAACAGTAGGATTAAAGTTCACACATTGTAGAGTAGAAAGGATAAATTCAAGAACTGCCATCACTGCTAGATTACAACTGTTATCTATGCAAGACTCAGAAGCACAAATATGCGAAGATAATCCTAAAAAGCATTACTAAATGAATATCCTTTCAATCCTAGAAAGCATCCACTAAAATCATCACTATGAACATGCATGATAAGAAAAATCAACAAGAAATCTAAAAAGTAAGGAAAAAAACAAAAGAATGAAAGCAATAGTGAAAATACAACCTGCTGCAGCCATGATAGATGGCAAGATCATTAAGCGCGCTCAAAGCAACGCCTCATGTAAGGCATATCAAAGTGCCGGAGACGCTCTCCGTCCCCATGATTTGCCGCCGCTGCCTTCTTCTACATCCACCACCCTTGTGTTTGTTAATATTTCCCAATCAGAAATCAGCAATTTTCCAATGCAGAAAAAGGGGAAATTAATATTAAATTCAGCTAAATTGCAGAGGATATAGCTTACTTAGATGGCTACGAAGAGGTAGTTGCTAGGATTCTTCTTGTTGAATGAAAGAAGCCTTCGTCCTAGCATTTGCTTCACTCCAAATTGCTCAGCTCTCAAGTCTCAATTCACCAACCTCAACATCATCTTCGCATCTGAACAAAAAATCTTCTTCAACTCCATTTCCCCTTTGCACACCTTGACAACATCACTGTTCAAACCAACCGAAATTGTTGAATTTATGAAGCAATTCGTGAGAGGAAATCAATTCATCAGAAGAAATTGATTTATGAGATGAAATCGATCGGGATGGGGAGTGGAATTCGTTGAGAACAGAGCGGTAAATCGGTGAGAGATTTTGAGCGAGAGGAGGATTAGGGCAAAAATGTTTTATTTGATGTTTAGGCGAAGAATGTTAGCGAGGTGAGGACGAGAGCTGTCTCGGATTTTATCTAATGAAAATAAACAAGTAATAAAAAAATCCGGTTTACCCCAAGTGCAGGGATCGTAGTATAGCGATTACAACCGGAGTCGAATCACAGGGAATCGAGGTTGTTTATCTAGTTTATTAATCTTTCTAAAGATTTGTCACGAAAAACACAAAACAAAACTAAAACTAAAACGAACACAATAAACTGGACAGAGGGTTGTCAATCCAAAGCCAGTAAATATGATTACGAACTTAAAATAACTAATTCTATTCTATAAACTAAAACGAAAATAAAATTCTAAGCTAGCAACGAAGAACAAGGCACAATGATTCTTTCAATTAAGTTAACGAGGAACAAGCAATGATCCACCTATCTCGCAACTCTCAATTTCTACCCTAGATCGTTTAGTGAAGATTTAATAAAGATGTGGTTCACCTATCAAAGGTATGAATTTCTACTCTCGTAGATAATTCGCCTATTAATCTTTCATCTCTCGATCTTAAAGATTAACGCTTCCATAACAAAGGTGTAAGATTTCTCAATCTACCAACCTAGAAATTTAACCTAGCAACTCTCGTTATTTTTAGGTTAAAAATCACATCTTTACTACAGTGATCTAGGTCTAACAACGATTTTCATCAAACGTTAAACATCACAAAGCAACCATCTCTCGATATAAATTGCATAACAAATAAACACATAATAAAGAAACAAACTTTAATTAAAACTCACAAAGTATCCAAGAATCGAAATCAAGTTGTTGCAGAGATTGGCTTCACACGCTTGTTCAAATCGCTTAGCCTTTATTCATCGTTTATATGCAAATACTATAAGTAAAAAGTAAAAGAAAAGATGTTTAAAGTAGGGGAAAAACTCAGAAAAGTCGCCCCCCAAGGGGCCTGGGGCGGCCAGGGGTGAATTGTGTTGTTTCTAGGGTTGAAAAACGCGACTATAAATAGGTTTTTAAGTCGGCTACGTTGAAGTCGGCGGACTGGACGCCCGTTTAAAGGAGTGAACGCCCGTCTGGATTGTCGGACGCCCATCCACTATGCTGGATTTCTTCGAGTCGGGCCGAGCTGGATCAGACGCCCCTCCTATTACTTTTTGGACGCTCGTTCACCAAATATCTGTCAATCCTGAATCCATTGTCTCTTCCTGGACGCCAGTCCATGTAGTTGGACGCCAGTCCAAGCTGAACGGAGATAAACACGCGTTTAGTTCTTCAAAGCTTCCTTATCTTCACTCCAAGTTCAATATGCATCTTTCTCATTCTATTTAATCTTCAACAGAACATCGTTTAAGCTCCTTCATTGCCATGCAAGCGTACCTACAAGATAATCAAAGCGTGCAAAATGTAGAACCCTATATATTGATGGAAAAATCATCGATAAAAACACGTAATAAGCTCGATTTTGCATTTAAACCAATTTCATATGCATTCTCTTAATAAATCCTTTAAACACTTACTTTTCTATAAAAAGTAATAAAACACGAAGGAAATTGCTACGAAATAATATCATATATATCGTAAAAATCACTGTTAACAACTCCCCCACACTTAGCTTTTGCTCGTCCCGAGCAAAACAAAAGAAAACATAGACTTAATTGAACAGTGAACCACATAAAATCCCATATATCAAATCACAACCGGTCGACTAGCATCAAAAACATACATCCCATGCAATAAACGATTACTCGAATGTGTAGTGTGTGCAAAGCCTTCTTCAACTTCCACCGATTCCACACTTGACAATTAAAGTCAAGCTAACCAACCAACACCCATTTAAGACAGATAATGAATCACCCTGACTATACATACGCCCTACAAAACTACTCACGTCATGACTAGAGTAATACATGTGTTTTCAAATCTTTTCAATGCATTACTGCAGAGGATATTCCCACAACATATACCTTGGTCTATACTGGGGATAAGGTAGGCGATAACTAAGTCTTTCACTTATTCATACCAAATTCCTTATGTAAGTTGATTTAATTTATCCTTCACATTTATACACACATTAGAATGAGCTCTTGCCCGTCATAGCAGAATAGGACATTCGGGATATGCCCTACCTTACTCCAATCATAAGGCAGCTTCTTCTGACTGTCGTGAGCTTTTGGTCATCATAGTGGTATAGGACATTCGTGATACGCCCTACCTCACTCCAATCATCGACCAGCTTCCTACACACCCAATTAATTCATATATTTTTCTTAAAACAACTTTTCCAAAGCACAGTAGTTACGTTTCACTTATCACATTCAGACTTCGGTATATTCACGATACTTCCTACTTCAATTCCAACTACGCATATATTTCAATTTCCATGACATGAGCACTAAGCGAACGGTCTGATAACCAGAATCAAACATCATCGGTTTAAATGGGTACAGTTTCCTAAGTTCAGCTCGTCATCAAAGAGGCTTACGTGAAAAGAATTCGAGTAAAGGCTTATTTATCAAAGGTCTATGCAAAAATACTAGTCAACTGAACACAAGTATGGGAATATAACAAGTAAGTAAGCCAAAATAAAATCATGCTCGGGACGAATTTGAAAATTTTAAAAATTTTCAACTTGTCACGAAAGATACAAAATATAAGTATAATAATTAAGCACATGTGTAGATACCACTAATCCCTCCCCCACACTTAAATAACAACATGTCCTTATGTTGTGCAGAATAAAAAAAACTTAGCCGATTTGTCGTTCGAATGTTGCAATTCTGGAAGTGGTAGCAAGTCATATCCAGAAATGCTTGAAGAAGTCAGTAGACTGTGGACCATCCACCGGAAAACTGGCATCATCTAAAAGCGCACCATCGCTATCGCAAATACCCTGCACACATGAAAAACAAAACAAAATGTACCTCAGGGATAGGGGAATATAACATATTGCGCAGAAACTTATAAATCCGGATTTTTGCAATGAAAATAAACAAGTAATAAATTTATAAATCCGGTATGCCCCAAGTGTAGGGATCGTAGCATAGCGATTAATACCGGAGTCGATCTTAGGGAATCGGGGTATCTAGTTCATTAATTTTCCTAAGATTGATACCATTATTATTAAAACCTAAAATAATAAAACGAAAAGATAAACTGGACAGAGGATTGTCAGTCCAAAGCCAGGGAAGATCGTTATAACATAACTAAACTATAAACGAGAAAAACAATAAAACTCATAAAAGCATGATAATGACTATAGCGATTAAACATAGAACAAGCAATGATCCACCATCCCGCAACCCTTAATTTCCTCTCTAGATTATCTTATGATGATTTAACTAAAATTGTGATTCACCTATCAAAGGTATGAACCCCTAATCTCTTAGAAAAGTTCGCCTATCAATCTTTCATCTCTCGATCTTAAAGATTAACGCTTTCAAACCAAGGTGCAAGATTTCTCAATCTAACAATCTAGATATTCAACCTAATCAACTCTCGTTACTTATAGGTTAAAGATCCAATCTTTCCTATGGTGATCTAGGTTTACACCGACTCTCGTTACATAGTAAACATCAATAGCAAAACATCTCTCGATATAAATTTGCATAACACATAATCATAGAAAAGAAACAACTTAATTAAAACTCACGAAATCATCCAAAGGAAAAAAAAGCGATGCTGAAAAGTTTTACATGCTTGCTCCAAGTTTGATCAGCTTCAAGCCATCCTCATGAATCGAACAAGAAGAAACGACATAAAATAAAAAAAAAACCTAACTAACCTCGGTCGACAGAGAACAAGGCTCTGCCGACCGAGCCCGCCTCTCGCTTTCGTAATTTAGGGTTCTCTCAAGCGGCCGCAATCGATATGATGATAATTAGGGTTGAGAATGCGGCTGCTTTTATAGAAAACTAGGTCGGTTATGCTGATGTCGGCCGTGGACGCCCGTCCACTCCTTCTGGACGCCCGTCCTGAGCGTTCCCTGAACATCCTGAATCGACTTTCCTGTCTGGACGCTCGTTCAACATTTGTGGACGCCAGTTCAACAATTCTCTCAAGATTCTGAATCAAAATTTTCTCCCTGGACGCATGGTGAACGCACGTTCATCCAGTCTTGCATGCAATTCTTCATTCCAAATTTGCTTTGCATCTTTTCCTTCCATTTAACCTTCAATCAAGTATCTTTTCAGCTCCTTCAATCCCTCTCCATGACATGTAAATGTACCTTCAAAACCATAAGAACACGCAAAGTGTAAAACCATAGATAATTACCAATAAAATCACGAAATTAGCTCAAGTTTACACTTAAAGACTTTTAAAACTCATTTGCTCAATAATTCGATTAAACCCTTAATTTCTATGTAAATAATACGAATATGGAGGAAATTATTACAAAATATAACGATATAGATCATATAAAATCACCCTAAACAAGAGCCAAACTTACAAGTCATGTGTTTATAATCAAGCCGATCCGAATCTCTCTAGGGCTCGTGCTTGATTTGACTAACAAAATCCAAGCTCGATACTCGGCTCGAGCTCAATCGAGTAAAAAAACACAAGATCAAACTCGACTCGTTAATTATTTGATATAATTCTACTCGGCTCGTGAACTTGGATATATATACTAGTCATAAACCCGTGCATTACACGGGGACGTATGACAATGTGATTACCTTCAGATAGAGTCAAAAACAGACCACACAACATGTCCAAAAGTTATACTGATGCCAATAATTATGGTTATATTACTGAACGTATATTTCAATAGAAGAATTTTTTTGAAGGATGAAAAGAAGATTTTATTGGCATATTTGTTATGCATGAATTGAATTGAATAGATTATGCAGGATTAGAATTAAACAAATTATATAAAAGATGACAAATTGAGTGATTGATAGAGCAATGTTTTTCATTAAGGTTGACTTGAGTAGGGTATGATATGGTTCATAAGGTATGATATAGGCGAAGGGGTGGGTAGTCCTACGTCATACCCCATTGCACCCTACCTCTCTTCCCACCCTGCCCTACACACCGCTATCATACCTTACCCACCACCCTATCCTACCCTACCCGATATCACCATATCTTACCCTCGACATCCTACCTACCTTACCCATTACCTACTCTACTCCACTTTCATCCACCCCAACCCTACCCTACCCTACATTACCCATCATACCACCCTACCTTCCCATAACCCTAACCTTCTCTATCCTACCCAACCCACCACCCCACCGTACCCTACCACCACCCAACCCTACCCTATCCACCATTCCACTCTATCCTATCTTACCCACCACACCATCATACTTTACCTTACCCACTACCCAACCTATCCTACCCTACTCAACCCTCCCCAACCCTACCTTACCCACCACTTCACGCTACCCTACCCTACCCGCCATCCTACCCTACCCTACCACCCTACCTTACCTTACCCACTACCCCAACCTACCTTACCCTACTATACCCTTACCTACCCTACCTTACCCACCACTTCACCCTACCATACCTTACCCACCACCCCTTACCGTACCCTACCCACCACCACCACCCCTACCTACCCTACCCACCACCTTACCCCACCCACCACCCTCACATACCCTACCCACATCCCCATCATACCTTACCTTACCCCCAACCCACCTTATTCAAATACGCTTCCTACTTATCTTACCCACCACAACATTAAATGAGGTGCTTAATTCGTAAGCATAATCTAGAGTTCAATAACATTTTGTTAAAAAAAATTCAATAACATTGTAACTTCACGGAGCTTTCAAAATAAGAAAAAGTGAAAATAAAAACCTGGTTAGTCTTTCTTCTCAGCCTTAGGTTGCTTCAAAAGTTTGGCCTTTCAAAAAAAAAATTAGAGAAACGAATAAGCACCTTCATTTTAAAATATCAAATATCTTAACGTCATATACTTTTTCCAAATTTTTTGTTATAATCTCTGCAACCATAGATGAAGTCAAGGAAAAAAACCAAAGCAATCAAAGAAAAACTTTTTGCCGTTGCAGATTACCTATTTACACTATCTCTGTCACAAAACATACAACTAAATTGTCAAATTACCCTTTCAAAATGTTATTGACCGTGTCTTGAAAGCCCTGCAGACAAATCAAATTTGTAATACGTTAAAACCAAAGCAATCAAAGAAAAGATTTTTAGTGTTTATTGCTGCTATATCGAGTTTTTAAACCGCCAGCAATACTTTAAAACTGAATCGACTGCACATAATCACCTATTCCGATTCTCCAAACCAATTCTCCCATTTTTCTATAAAAAAAACATGGCATGCATGCTCAGTTTTTTAAGAAGGGAGATGATGAAATTTTGAAGAAGGGAAATGATGAAATTTTAAAGAATCATAATCACCTACTCCGATTCTCCAAACCAATTCTCCCGTTTTTCTATAATAAAAAACATGGCAAGCAGGCTCTGTTTTTTAAGAAGGGAGATGAAATTTTAAAGAAGGGAAATGATGAAATTTTAAAGAATCATCATAGGGAAGATTATACCTTTCAATTTGTTGTTGTTTTCCCGAACTTGTGTGCAACCATT
The DNA here is from genome assembly GCA_026214975.1 of Gentiana macrophylla. Lineage (NCBI taxonomy): Eukaryota > Viridiplantae > Streptophyta > Magnoliopsida > Gentianales > Gentianaceae > Gentiana > Gentiana macrophylla. The sequence continues at coordinate 124,399,627 of CM047807.1, read as the reverse complement.
GTAGAAGATGATATGAAATTAGTTTAGTTGAGATATCAATTTCGTATGAAGTCTATATGTAAATAGAAGATTTGGTATGAGTGTGATGGAATTAGTTTTTTTTTTTGACAGTATTGCAAGGGATTTTTGGAGAGTAATATTGATATTAAATTAATTAATGCAAGGGATTTTTGGCATTAATGATGGAATAAGCGGGTTTTTTATTGGGTTTTGGGCGGGTTTATGTGGGTTAACGGGTCAATTGATTTTATTTCCTCTCCTAAATATATATATAAATAGGTATATTATATATAATTCTTTTAATTTTATAAAATATGACAACATCGAGCTCGACTTGACAAATATTAATGATTTAGCTAAAATATATTTACCATAATTGAAGGTCGAGATTGGCTCGGCTAATTTTTCTAGTAGCTCGACTCAAATTTAAACACATAAAAAAACGTGTTTCGTGACAAATATGTTTCTCATATAAATTATTAAAAATTTCTTAGAGAAATTTGTCACTAAAGAGTCTCATCCCAAAAGTTATTGGTCAATAAGTTTAACCACTCGTGACAAAAGCTTCTTTTGTCACTAATAATACAACATTTGTGACAAAGAAAGTTATTGTCACTAGACGAAACCCTTTTATGACTAATCTACTACTTGTCACTAAAGGTTTGTCACAAATATATCTTTTTTGTACTACATTCCAATGTTATATATATATATATATATATACCCCAGTTGATTGTTTGTTTGTTTTGGGTGTATTTTTTATTTTTTTTATATTAATTAATGCAGTTGGCAATGAAGCAGAGAGTGAGGAATGGAGGAAAAGCAAGAAGATGTCAAGAGAGTTTCTAAAAAGTATAAGGTCTCTTTCGATCTCAATTTGAAGAGATAGCAGATATGGCGGAAGGTATCACCGAGGGCAGGAGCGACGTGGCGAGTGACGTGGGTGATGCTACGGATGGGACGGGCAACATTAGCGAGGGGGAGACGAGAGCAACGGGCAACCAGAGTCGGGTACGTAGGGGATCTGGGGCGAATTCGGGGCATTTCCCTAAATACCACTTTTGAGGTATGTAAATTTCTCAACTACCACTCCATTTCCTAAATACCACTTTTGAGGTATGTAAATTCCTCAACTACCACTTTTTTTATTGATGATTATTTTAAAAAAATGGCGAAAATCCCTTGGACTAAATCAAAATGGTATTCTCACAAATAAAGGTTCAAAGTAGTGGTATATATTCTAACAAATTTCGGGAGCTTTGTTGATCTACCACTCTTGAGAAGCCCAATTTCAGAAAATACCACTCCATTGTCGATATACCACTCCCATTTTGGCGTTTTAGGTGTTTTTTGAACCAAACTAAACCCTAATTGGGAAGGGGAACCCCAATAGGGGATTTGAGGACCTTAAGATCGTGCACATTTGTGGAAAAAAATGGGAGAAAATCGCATCCCAAAATTGTTTTTTTTTTTGCCTTGGGTGGTATATCCACAAAATGCACCAGAAAGTGGTGGCAGATCAGAAAAAATCCCAACAAATTTCCCCGGTGAATTCTCTTCCACTGTTGATCAAGTTGATGAAAAAGGAAGAATAATTCAAGTCAGTTAGGCACGTGGTATTACTTTTCTTAATTAGTGGTTGAGGTTTGCTTAGGCCTTTTTTATGGTGTGTTAGGTGTTTTTCAATTTTGTTTTCTCTATGGTTAGTTTTAGGCGTACATTGAGGTACCATAGTTCTAGTGGATTAGAAGTTGGGTATTTTCTGGTGCCTCTCTTAATTACAAGGTAGAAATTAGTCCTTGTGTGTGTGACGGCTCTGGCTCTTTTCTTGGTGTTTTTGCGATGTTTTAGTTTTGCAGTGGTATGTTTCGCTCCACTTAGGTGTTTTGGCTTGGAAGTGGTTTGGTGAGCTTGTTTGGCTATGATGATGTTTTTTTCATAAACTTTGATGCTTTTGTACAATTGTACTACCTATTCTTTTGCTTTTTTTTTTTTTTTTTTTTTTTTTTTTTTTTTTTGGAGGATACTATCCTCTTGCTTTATGGAAGAGCATTTAATAAATGAAGGGGTGGTTTAAAAGGACAAAAAAGATTAGGAAAATATGAATCAGGACAGTGAAAAGGTAAATTGGGTGATAAAGACAAATCTAATGTTCATAATCTCAAATCCACTGTTTGCTGCAGTGGAACTGACCTTAAATCCAATGTTTCACTATTCCACTGTTTATGTGTTTTTTATAAACATGACCTCGAAAATAACGTTGAAAAAATATCAAATGAGATGTCTAAATAAAGAGGACGTGAAGGGGAAAAATATGATGAAAGAATTATCATCTTTCGACAATCAGATCAAAAGATATATTCGTTTTTATAGTTGAATACGAAAGAATATAAATCACAGTGGATATATTCGTTTTCGTTTTTTCACGTTTATTGTACCTATAACGATAACGATGCAATGAATACTCTAATTACCTCTTCTTGTCTGATACGGCCACATGTGCAACAGATCGTGAAGAGTGTTTTCATGTTGTCTAATGTATCAGTAACTTGTCCCTGTTTCACTTCATTGAAGCCACAACAAAATAATCATTACAAAATGATAGAAAATTATATAATTATCAATTGTAAAGAAAATGTATTTTATCATTTTAATCAATCCATTTTAGTGTGGTAGAAACGTTTCGGTATAGTTTAACAAATGGGACTTCAAATTTCCCTCGACATGTGCAGAGAGTGCCATAAAAATTATTAAATATGTCTTGTTATTTAATTAAATGGTTAAACCCTAACTATAAGGCTCCATTTGTTTTGGGTTGGGTTTGGTTTTGGGATAGGTTTTAAATATTAATGGATAATAAAATAAGATAAAAATGATTTAAGTAATGATTAGAAAGTTAAAATATTTTTTTTTGAAATTTGTATAGATCAAAAAATGATTAATGAAAGAAAATGAAATGAAAAACTCCAAACCCAACCCCAATCAAAACAAACACAAAGTGTCCACACTTCCCTGTCTCACGGGATGAGTGAAGATATTAATCAGGTAACCTAGTGGCTCAGAGTCATGGGTTTGCTATTATACCAAACATTCTGAAATAAGTCGTCCCTTTACGAGATTCGAAACTCCACACTCCAGCTCCAGGTCCAGCTGTCATTTTAAGTCACCCGAGCCCTTTATCACTAGGCCTTGTCATGGGGACTGAGTGGATATGTTAATAAGGTAACCTAGTATATGTCTTGTTATTTAAGAATTCATTTCTAGATGTATCTAGCATAATTACATTTTCATGCACTTAGGCATGGTCGGCGCTATCATTAGGCGGCTCAGACGGCTTTCTTAGGCCCATCCAATAGGCATAGTCCTCAGATACTTGTTTTAATAAATAAATAAATAATTGAAATAGGCTCAACTCAATCAGCCCAATGTCTTTATGTATTAAAAAAATCTAATAGGCTCAATCAGCCCAATAGAAATTATAATGATAAGAATATTGGGATAATTGAGTCTTCATCTGCCCAATAATAAGATACCACTGGCTCCACTTCATATCGGCTTTGAAACTAGGGCATAAACCTACAAACAGCCTAAGACCACGATTTTCCTAAAGCTGGCCTTACTTACGCATTTTACACTATAAAACGAGTTTTTTCAAAATGTAGGAATGATAACTACCTTTCACCCCTCTCTCACCTATGAAAGAATTCTCCTTTTTCTCCCTTCGTTACACTCAAGTACTATTTAGTTTAATAAATCTATTTTCTTTCTCTATCTTATCTTTTTTTCCTTAACCGATAGGTTCGTTGGTACATACCTTTGTTGTTTGGATGGTGGTTGAAGGGGAAGAGTGTCCTTGGATCTTACTTTGGCATAAGAATGAGTTGGATCAATATAAATCAATTATTTAACTAATCATCCTTTTAGATTTACTAAATAATAATATAGAAGTATCACATGAATTATCATACGTCGAAGGTTGTGATTTACGATCAAAAAGTTTATTTGTTCATGAAATGCATGAAAAAACGAAGCAGGTCAAACAAACCTGGACTAAACAAATGATTTTAGTCTTAAGACCGTTTGATTTTGGTTTACAAAAATGAAAATCGTAAAAAACGGTTTGGTTTTATAAATAGAAGAGAACCAGTCAAACGAACCATGTTCACCACTAGTATTCTAGCCTCACACGACCCTTTTAGATGGCCCAAATGTACTCATTGGCCTTACATACCAACCACTAGGGCCTTAGACACGACGTGATAGAGAAACCATGATAGGCGATTATGGTTGATGAGATCTCTAATCACTTTAATAAGTTTGATACTTAAATGTCTCTAGGCGATGTACTATCAAACAGGGCATTGATAGTATAAATGCAGAGATCAACGTATTAGATGTCTTCTGCCTTTAAGAGGCGAGGATAGATCTCGCTCTATCGAAGTGTAGAGACACTTGACCGTGACGTGGGCGTGTATTAGAGAATGCGTCGTTAGGGATGACCCACTTACACGTATAAGTGTCACACTATGTGGCGGTTGTGTAATTATCCTTAAGACCGAGTCTTCATGGCATCACGGTGTGGATTGTCATGCTTTGACACTATTGAGGTTTCCACAGCCACGGGCGATCATGCGGTAGTGATTGGGTATGATCATCAAGCACGCGGAGTATACATGATTGGTCGTCCGGGAATCGCGATCCCATGATTGGGATCGAATATCCGAAATGGCCTTCTTATAAGGAATGTCTTACTCTCGTGAATCTTTGCAAAGTGGGAGTAAATGTGTTACTTGAGAGAGCTTGATATCCTCGATTATAAGATACGGTCGTTAATGTTTGACACTTCGACGTCACGACCGTATGGATATTATTACAAATGATAGATTGTAAGTTACACGGTGAATCGCTTTTCACATGAAAGGTAGTAGTCATTGCATTTGACTCTTCCGATGATTGGGGTCACGGTGTGTTGCTGACGCCATCCCGTGATCGTTAGGCATGAAGGGCATTTTCGTAATTCGCACTTTGTGTCTACGGCCAACATATTCGAAGCCTATCGGGTCACACACATAAGAACATCTAGCCGGATTAAAATGTGGTTATAGATGATAACCAAATAAGGAAAGAATTTATCTCACGACTATAAAGGTTATAGTGGTAAATTAATATGGTGGTATTTATTTATTATGAATAAATTAAATACAAGATATTAATAATATTATATTAATTAAAGAATATTCCGGATGCCAATTTATTGGCTAAGGTGGCGCAATTTATGTGTGTATAAGATACACTTGGATTATGCAAATTTAATTAATGATATTACCTATTATTAATATTAGATATTAATAAAATAAAATAATATATATATTTTAATGAATGTGCGTGTGTGTGCTGTGCATTGATTGTACATGTGCATAATTCCATTAGTTGAATATATTTGTATAGATTTATATGTGTAAAATATATGTGATATATATACACATGTAGAAATTGATTTATGGTAATAAAATAAAGATAATCGATATTAGATATTGACAATATCTTGGAATATTCAATATAAGATATTGATGATATCCTGTATTTATTTAATATGAGATATTATAATAAATGAGATAAATCAATCAATTATATTTTCCTTATTTTATTGGGAAAAGGTTTTCTTTTCTTTTACACTATATATGGGCGCCACTTTCATTATAAATAGAAGGTGGGTGTCTTTTCAGACATCATCATGATCCAAGAACTATCTATTTGTTTATTCTTAAACGGGTTTCGTCGATCACAGTTAAAAGGAAATAAAATTTTAAATTCATGCGTTCGGATTTCTGTATTACAACCTCATATAGGCTCAAGGATATCTTATGTGGTTTCATATTATTACTATAGCTTTTTTTTGAAAATAAGAGCAGCTTTGACCCTACAATTAAGACGCCTTCGGCGGGCTCTAAGGCTGGGGTGCATGGGTAAGATATGTATCATATATTTATGCTACCTTTGCTGGTCAAACACAACCACAACACCGATTTGGCGCCAATTAATCTTTATTCCCTTATAATAGCCTCAAAATGACTAATTTTATGCCATCTTCATCGTGTTCATAATTACCACTCAAGGCAATGTCCATAAATGCACAAGACTTGTTAGAATTATGCCATGAATGTTTTAATTTGCATATTGTTCGTGATAAAACTAAGAAGCTATACAACAATATCGTTCACAAATCGCGTTACAAGAGAGACTTTCACACACCCGAACAAGCGAACACCCCTAGTCCCTCTTTTTTTTTTTGGGCTAGACACCCCTAGTCCCTAGACCAACAATCTGATTAGTATTATTTTAACATTTTCCTGATTCTATTTCACGGGTCAGTGTCGGTGTCGGTGTCGGTGTCGGGTGTCTCCACTCTCGGGCTATGTGGGTCAATTTCTCATTCTGCTATCCAGCATTTGTGTCAAGTACGAAAATCTCCTGAACCCAGTTCAAGAAGTCAACAATAGCGAAATTGATTATCCGTGTCGGCAATTCGTGCTGTTGTCTAGAACGGCTTTATTTGATTATTGAATTAGTGGGTTTTTCCGGATTCAGTTTCTGTTAAATAAATGAGGCGAAGACCCGATTTTCGCCGGCCGGTGCGAAGGAGATTGTCTCCAACTATTGTTTGGTGTACGCTTTTTGGGTTGCTAATTCTTCTGCTAATTGCTTTGTTTAGTAGCAGCACCCGTGAACCCACTTCCAGATCGAATTATTTAAAGGTATTCGTTTATATATGTATATATTTTCTAGACTATGCAGTCATATTGTTGTTCCTCTTGCTGATAACTATCTGGGATGTAAATTTCTTTCTCAATTATCGGTTCATGACTTCATGGGTTCATGGGTAGGATGAAGAAATTTTGTTTAACGCTGGAAAAAAAGTGCAATTTTCTATTTCTCGTTATGCTATTGTAACCTCATTTGATTCAGTGAAGCAACTTGACACTATCATCGTTCTGTAGTTGTGTTATTTTTATGCATATTTTTTTTGATCTACTCCATCTTAGCATCTAAATTGCCTTCAAACTTATAAAATGTCTATCCACACCCTCTTTTAATGTCCATCTGTTTAGGACATAGGGAAAAAATGGTTTTCTGACAGGGGACATGGTAGGTATAATGGGATGAGCTCCAAGTTTGTTGGATGGGTTTTCTGTTCAAAGCTTTATTTGGTTGGAAGTATATGAACATTAAGTGTCTTCAACTAGAAAGCAAGTGTCTTCGCTTCCGGGGGTGGGGTGGGAGGAGGGGGCAGTTAAGTTGTATTTGATTGGCTTGATGATGTAATAGGAAGATAAGTTTGGTGGAATGTCATCACTTAACGGAGAGTTTTATAGGATTTTAGTAATGATTCCCTATGCGTGCAACTGTTGAAATCAGGGATCTTTCTTAATGGCAATTTAATCTTCAATACTAGAGTGGTGTGCCGTTATGTATAATGTTCTTAAAGCTCAGTGCTGCATTTCATTTCTTTTATTATCAGTTCGTGAAATGTATCCCATATTTTTAAGTCTTGATCTCTTTTGTCCCTGGTGAGGAGTGTATCTGAATTGATACAAGTAATTCACTTAATTGAAAGTATTCGGTTAAATTTACGGAAGGTTAGCTAATATCTAAAAGAACATTCCTTAAGGTCAATTTTACTAAATGTTATGAACGTGTTCAACTAAGAGATTGTTTTCGTTCCTTGCTTTGCAGAGATCATATAGGCGTGACAGTCCTCTTGTAGGTGTTAACATCACTGAAGAAATGATAAGCCCAGATTCAGTTGCAAGACAGCTTAATGATCAGATTTCTCTAGCTAAGGCTTTTCTTGTAATTGCCAAGGAAAATAACAATCTGCAATACGCCTGGGATCTTAGTGTTCAGATCCGCAACTCACAAGTCCTTCTCTCAAATGCTGCTATACGGCGAACCCCTTTAACCCTCCAAGAATCAGAAACTGCTATCCGCGAGATGGCCCTTTTGCTCTTTCAAGCCCAGCAGCAACTTCACTATGACTCTGCAACAATGATCATGAAACTGAAAGCGAAAATTCAAGGCCTTGAAGAGCAAACCAACTCCATAAACGAGAAAAGTTCCAAATTTGGACAAATAGCTGCTGAAGAAGTGCCAAAGGGTTTATATTGCCTTGGTGTTCGATTGACAACTGAATGGTTCAAAAACCAAGATTTACGAAAGAAGCTAAGTGATAACACTGAAATAGCTGCAAAAGTAAAGGACAATGGTCTTTATCATTTCTGTGTTTTCTCTGACAATGTCCTTGCGACTTCTGTTGTTGTGAACTCAACAGCATCAAATTCTAAACAACCTAATACGTTAGTCTTCCATGTGGTAACCGATGAGGTGAACTATGCTGCAATGAAGGCCTGGTTCGCTATGAACAGTTTCCATGGAGTGACAGTTGATGTTCAGATGATAGAAGAATTCAACTGGTTAAATGCATCGTATGTTCCTGTCCTAAAGCAGCTTCAAGACTCGGCAACAAAGAATTATTACTTCTCCGGAAGCAATGATGAGGGCAAAACCCCAATTAAATTCAGGAATCCGAAATATTTATCTATGCTTAACCACCTCAGGTTCTACCTTCCAGAAGTTTTTCCTGCCCTGAAAAAGGTAGTATTCCTAGACGACGATGTCGTAGTAAAGAAAGACCTGTCTGCTTTATTCTCAATCGATCTGAATGGAAATGTCAACGGTGCAGTTGAGACATGCATGGAGACTTTCCATAGATACCATAAGTATCTTAACTTCTCTCATCCACTGATACGTGGACATTTCGACCCTGATGCTTGTGGTTGGGCATTTGGGATGAACGTCTTCGATTTGGTTGAATGGAGGAAGAAAAATGTCACCGGAATATATCACTACTGGCAGGAAAAGAATGTAGACAGGACATTATGGAAACTCGGGACGCTCCCACCGGGACTTTTGACCTTCTATGGATTGACAGAGCCATTACAACCTTCTTGGCATGTCTTGGGTTTGGGATACACAAATGTAGATGCAAAGACTATAGAACAAGGTGCTGTGCTACATTACAACGGAAATTCTAAACCGTGGTTGAAGATTGGCATGGAAAAGTACAAACCTATTTGGGAGAAATATGTTGATTATAATCATCCTCTATTGGAAAAATGTAACTTCCACTGATAGTGTAGGCAGAGACAGAAGTCCATGCATGTTTTCATGAAGGGTTGGTTAGTAGTCATCATTGTATTTATTTTGATATAGTCAAATTCCCGAGCATATCCATTTGGTTTTTTCAACAGTTTAATGGGTTGCTCTTTGTCATATTTATGCGTTGCACATCCATGATTTGTAATCTCGTTGTGTGGAATGGTCAAAATTTGTAGTAAATTATCAATGTTTTCTCCGCTGTATAAAAAAATGGGATTTCTATCTGCCTCATGGCCTATGTTTTGAGGTTAAGGCACCTCCTGTATGTTAGATGTTGTTGTTTGTTATTTTCTACATGGTGATTGAGCCAGAGGGTTAACATGAGGGCATTTGTTAGAAGTCATCGGACCCCACCGGAGCACTTTAGGTTAGGCTTCCAGATCCATCCCCAGCCAACATTGTAGAGGTCTATATCTATAGTTTTGACACTTATCTTTAAAAATGTTTGTCTGCTAAAATGAAGCTTATGATGATGGCTACAAACAGAAACATGTTCATCTTTACAGACATCTTTATTTTTTTTTACTTGCTAGTTGAATTTCTTCACTAGAGATGTTTGACAGATGAGATACTTTGCCACACAAACATTTGTCAGTCTGCATTTACATACGGCATCATCGTTGTTCTCTATATATGCAGAGATCATTTTACCCATAATTTCTTCAAAGACGGGTTCAGAATTCAAATTCAAGGAACGTAACAACTCTCTGATTAATTCTGGTCATATGGCCATAACCCCACTTCCTCAAACAGCGGCGGGTCTACATACAACCAATGCCCCCCCTCCTCAACTAAATTACATATTAGTTCTTTTCTTTATACTTAAAATGAAAATTCACTGAAGGTCATTGTTTTAAGCTCATTGCAACATCTTTCAATAAATGATGTGGAAGGATGTTGTGCACCATCAAACACTGGCACGAGTTCTTTAACATACACGATGTTCCGGTTTGGCTTGACACGTGTCTCCAGAAGGATATGTATAAAAAAGACAATATAATCTTTTGGAGATACTTGTTTCGGGAATTAATTTCAAGTATTTGGTATTGGCGCAAGAACGAAGAGCTTTAAATCGTGAAGAACCACCATAGCCACCTAAGTCGGTTTTTATTTATTTATTTATCCTGGAAAAAGCAATAAACTACATGTAACCTGGCACATTTAGCTTCGTAGCATTGTTTGAGTTTGATACAAAATTTTGCTTTACGATTAAACAGCTATATAGTTGTTTCATTTAATATAAATATCTCCTTAAACCAAAAAAAAAAAAAAATAAAGAAACAAATTGAGAGATGAAAGAATATGGCGGGTGGTTTGAAACGCCGTCGTTGCAACCTGTCTTGTAAAGCATCGGTCTTCCATCACAGAGTCAAGTTCACTTTCAGCTCAAACCACTCCTCGTTAACTATGGCATCCTCTCTGGCTTCAATGGCCGCTCGCCGGACCCCTAATCTGACTCGGCTCGCATCACCTTTTGGCTCATCTTCCCAATCTGCCTCTCTTCTCCACCGGCGTGGCCTCGCCTCCGCCGCTGGTACGGTTCTCAACGTTTAAAAACATTTTCTTCTGTTACGTTAGATTATGTGATTCTATTTATCGATGTTTTTTTTGTCTTTACTTTCAGATCATCATGGTCCGGCTAAGGTGAACTGCTGGCAGGATCCCATGAGTCCATCCAAGTGGAAAGAGGAGCATGTGAGCTTACCCTTTTTTTTCCTTTCATTTTCAACTGCATTTTCTTAATATTTACAAAATCGAAAGGGGCATCACAGGACTTTAGAAGTTGTCTAGCTCTACCTGAATTTTATAGGGTGTATGTAGTACTTCTTGTTGTTTGATACCATTTGAAATGCATGATAACTTTGGATAACTGTTCATTATTTGTTGCTTCCAGTTTATTAGAGTTAATCCTTATGTTGCTCGTGTAGAAAATCGCATCAAGTGCTTCAAGATTGTATGTTTTTTGGTAGTGGAAATTCTAGAACTCGCCATATAATCTGCAAGGACGTTGGTTGAGTTGATTGGTAAAGAAATCACATGAATCTTGTGTAAATCCTACCATTAGTAAAATTACAACCCCTTTCTAGGTTTTTTGTTGACTTTGGGAAAGATGAATTTGTACAAATTCAAGCTCTCTTAATTTTTGCTGTTGCATAAAGTTTCCATTTTGTAATATCGAAAGGCTTCCCTTTGAAATTTTACAGCTTGACCACATATCTTTTCATCATGGGGATTGATGGAATGTGAGATGAATATACATTTGTTAACCGCCTCCCTCATGTATTCTTGTAATGACAAGGGATGATGCACTAGTCATCATGTTTCTTTAGATAAGATATCACATGTTTTACAAAAGATCTTATCTGCCTTTCTGAAAGAGGTCTTATTTTTCAATGGCCATATTCAAGTTGTATCCTAGTGCCTGGAAAGCTTAAACGGTACATAATTCTGTTAATGTATGAAGTCAGTTATTTTGCATATTTATTTAAGGGAGTTCTGATGTGGTCTAGCTAAAAGTCCATTTTTCTGGTTATTGTATTTGAAACTTCATCTTGCATGTATATAGTGCAGAAAACGCGGGACTCCGTTTTGACTAATGCGTTTTGGTGATTTAGTTTGTCATTGTTTCATTAACTGGCTGGGGCCTGTTCTTGACTGCTGGATATAAGTTCTTCACTGGAGGCAATAAGAACAAGGAAGGGGTACTCATTCTTCTTTTAGCAGATATTTTTTTTCCCGTTGCGTTAGTACTGCTTATCAGAAGCTTAACATTGGTCTGAGGATCTCAATTATATAATTTTATGCCATAATCGTTCTAATTCATTATTCACAATACATTATTCTCCCTTTATTTCCTTGATATTATCATATAGTAGTTGGCATGTCAAGATATCATATTGATTTACGTGATGATCTCCAAAATTCGAAGCAAACTTGCTACTTGGCCATTTAGCATGTTTTCTGCTACGAGTCACTTTTTTTTTTATCTTCATTCAGACAATTTTCGAATCATCAGCTTTTCAAATGCCAAACGATATCATCACCAACTCTACATACTTCAAATTGCCTTGACAAAAAGAGAAGAGACTCAATTTTAAACTACCTTTTGGAACCCTTTTTTTTTTTTTTCCTACGAAGTTGGCTTTTAATGTCTACTTCGTTTATGTACTTATCGAATGCAAGGGTAACCTATGAATGGCCATGTTTTTCATGCTCATGTTTACTCGCATATGCCAAAAAGAAGACATTAGGGTTAAAAGATGCTCAAAGTAATTTGTCAACGTCGATCTGAATCTATACGTAATTTTTCCAAAATCTATCTTCGAATGTATGTGCAATAAAATCTTTTATTTGTATTCTTCTTTTGTTATTTGCAGTAATATATATGCTGATCTTATTGTTGCAGACTCTGGTTGAAGCTGCCCAGTAGGCTGGTCACAATTACAAAGAGTCATCTAAGAATCTCCTCTAATAAAAGATTTATTCTGTTTTTTTCTCCTTCATATAATTGTGAACTGAACTATATGTTGAATACACACTACCTGAAATAAATATTATCCTCTGCTGTTTCGGAATGTTCAAGTTTCATTTACTGTTGATCATTTCCTTTCACGTTGAAATATCAGGAACAATGAATCAGGTTTCATGTGTGTCTTGTTGTCGTTTTTTGTTTGTTGCCTGCTTTTGTTGTTGCTCTAGTATTGCTGTTAAGGGGAAAATCATTTGGCCACTACACACTTATAGACCATTGATCAATAAGCAAAACCTATATTCATCAATCAATCTCACTATGATCAATGATTTACAAGTGTATAGTGACACAATGTAGTGACCATATCAACGTCCAGAAAAAAATGATTTTTTTTGTGGCACTTCTTGCTTTTAAGGTTTTAAGTAATTGAAATAAGTTGACTTCCCATTACTTTCTGATATTCAACAATTTCTTTAATGGGCGCTGAATGTAGGGGTTTGTCCTGATTAGAGAAGCTACTCTGAAAAAAGAATTTCTCTGAAGACAAGAAAATTTGTATAAGATCTAAAATAAACCAACCAAAGAGGGTTCAGGCCAAAAGCTTACTGGACAAGAATAAAAGTATACGTGTTTTCTGGAAAGTAAAAACAAGGATGAGCAATGAAAAACGAGCAATAGCATGAAATTATGGGCTGTGGTTTGATTAGAAATCCCTGTACTCTTCATCCTCACTGTCAGAGTCGTCATGTACAGAGTCTTTATAGGTTTCATTTTTTGATTCTGCTTGTTGAAGATCCTCCATCTCAGGATCAATTGAATCTTCATCTGTCTCACCTTCGTTTGTTTGCTCGGCGGATATGTTATCATCTTTGTGATCATCTATCTTCTCGACTAGTTCTTGGATGCCATTGGCTTGATTTCGCATCTCTTCGTTTTGCACTTTTGATATGTCTTCCCTTGATTCTTGATTTTGCGCTTCTACTTCATTTTGAACTTTTAATCTTGCTTCCATTGATTCTTCTTTACTAACTTGTTTAGGAATAGTCATGTTTAAAGGCATGTCCTTTATAGGAGCATCATACAGTTTAGTGCTTATGTTCATGTCATTCAAAATCTCCCTTTGATCTACCTGCAAGGAAGTGGATTTACTATTTGCATGTTTTTCCAGATCTTCTCCTTCTCCACTCGTATCAAGACTTGGCAGCAGTCCATTTCCTTGTGGTATATTTTGATTGGTTTCTGCTTTATTTTGCTTTTCATTGTCTGCCACATCAGTTTGCGTCTCATGATGCTGCATCACAGCTTCTTCATTGACCATCTGATTTGAACCCTCACCTTGTTGAAGTGTATTAGTTGCCGTCTTCGTGCTGGGATCCTCTGAATCATGTGCTTCTTCGCGGTCCAAGGTCTGCTGTTTTTCTGTTACAGGAAATGCTCTACCGTTGCTCATGGCCACTCCTCCATTGCTTTCATAGGTCCGATTGTTTTTCTGATTTCTGTATGTAAAAGTCTTACCATTTGTGATGATTTTTGTTGAGGATCCACTGTTTTCTTTAATCCTAGACCATCCATTCTGGAAGTTGCGTGGCGTGTCTAACTTGTTTCCACCCTCATTATTCGATTCAACTTGCTTTTGTTGATCATTAGTGGTTGAAGTTTCTAACTTGTTTCCACCCTCATTACTTAAGCCAACTTGCTTTTCATGACCATATGCGGTTGAAGTTTGATCTGATGAATCACTTCCAGTTGTCCCGAGCCCCTCAGTGTCTTTGAAATGCTCTTCATCTCCATGTCTCAGAACTCCATTATCATCCTTGGTTTCTAACGCAACCTTTTCATGTTCATCACTTTGAACTTTACCAATGACGTTCTTTTCCACAAGGGAAATAGCGGTCCTTCTATTTTCTACGCCGCTTTCTTCTGAAATGTGATTCTTCTTCTCTCCAAACGGTTCAGCATTGTATCCTCCTTTCACTCGTTTGTGATCGCCATAATAATCTCTTCCCTGTTCTCCAATCTGATGGCCTGCAGATTCACTATTCATGCTTCCTCCAAATGGATGCATTTCTGAACCTTGTCCATTATTATTACCTGAACTGGAGCCGTCTGATTCGTCACTCTTTTCATCATCCCTTTCTGTTACTTTTATTTGCTGATTTGGAGATGCAATATTCGAGGATTCAAGCTGGAGTTTCAAATCATTGATTTCAGAATCCTTGTTTTTGATGATCTGTGATAGAGCTATAACGCGAGGATCTTCGACATTGATCTCAGCTTGTTTCTCTTTAAGGACCTTGATTTCATTCTGCTTATCTTCAAGTGCCAACTCAATTAACCTCTGTTCATCCCTTAAGGAAGATATTGTAGACTGCATTTCTGAGACTCTGTTATCAAGTTCCCTTTTCTGTGCTCGAATCGTATTCATTTTGGCTCTCATATCTGCAAGTTTCCACTTAGCATCTTTGGTATGCTCCTTTTCCTTCTGAGATATATGAGATAATCAAGTGACTAATGCAATATAATTTAAATTTTAGGGTATAAAACGAGTAATGCATGCAATTAGATGATTAGAATGTATTATAGCTATAGCTTTACCTGCAGAAGAAGGTGAAAGGAGGTGAGTTGAGTGTCTCTCTCTTTAATTAGGAGATTAAAGATGCGTCTCTCTTTAATCCTGTGAATAAACATAATCCCAGTGATTAATAACGCAGCTCCGAACGCAACCACCAATAGCATTATCCCATACGATCTCCCTCTGCTGTTGTTGCTGCTGCTGCTGCTAATTATCCCATTATTGCCTTGATGATGATGATGATGTGCTGCTCTCATTAATCCCCCCATTTGTTTCTTCACTATATTATTTCCTTAATTTCCTCTCTCTCAATCAGTAAAAAATCAAAGGACTATTAAAGATTGTATTTTTATCTGTATTTCCTTGTGTTAACCTCTCACTCACAGTCACAGATAACATGTTGCGTAGAGTCATCCAAAATGGACTTTGAAACTGATTTTTATCTTTCTCTTTCTCTTTCTCTTTCTCTTTATTCATGCATATCAACGTAGCTAGCGGAGTAAACAAGAAATGCATGGGAATTGTGCCAATACAGGCTGCCTTTTCCTTTCCTTTCATTCTGACTTTGTTTTTTCGTGTTTCGTTCCATTTATTACTACTAGGGAAATAGGTATTGGTATTTTACTACTATTTTCAATGCTTGCGTTTTCAGCACTACACTAGTGGGGTTACCTTTTTCCTTTTTAGTTTTTGAAGGAAAGGAAAGTAAAGGAAAGGAAAGGAAATGACTATCTCCGTTTATTTGCTGAGCTGTTAGTTTCGAACGTTTATAAAAATTAATCAACAAACCACCGACTCAAATCGAATTGATCTATATCAATTGGGAATCAAATTATTCTTTACCGTTTCAAATCAAATCGAACAACATTACATTACGCTGCTTGTGGTTTTTTTTTTTATTCTTCATTAACAACCCAGCTCGATTCCAAACCTGTTGTTCAACATAAATAAAACAACGTATTTTTTTGGTGAAATGTGTATAACTATCTTTCTTTTGGCAGCCTTGGATTGTTTTATGAAACCAATTTCATTTCATTATACGTTTGGCATTTGAGCTAATGTGAAAAATGAATAATTAAAAAATACAGACTTATAATGGTGTTGGTTAAACCACCTTGATTCTTCAATTACTTTTTTTTTTTTCCTTTTATATTATCACATTTAATATTGTTTTTTAGGTGTATATTCAATATTGTTTTTCTTTTAAGAACCAAAATATTTTATTAATCGATATCCGCCAAACAAGTGGTCAAAATGTCACCAGAGGGCGAGGCACCCCAAGATGTTCGAGCAGCAACTAACAAAGCATATCTAGATAGAAGGTGTGTTGGGACATTCCTCACACACCGAATATAAGCAAAAGAAACAGATACAAAACTGGATAAAAGGGCCAAACAGTCGAAACGTACGCCAGACAATCACTCTCCACCTCTAGTCGCTGAATCCCCAAACGTTATACTTCCTCCAGTGCCAATGAGATGGCTTTAAGCTCCATATATTCCACCGGGTCCCCTGGATCAAAATGATACGCAAAGGAGTGAAGAATCACCCCCCGTGAGTCGCGAAAGATGACTCTCACACCCGCTCCTGCTTCTGTAACCGACGCATCGACATTCCTTCTTATCACCCCTACCAACGGCTTCACCCATTTATTCGGCAGTTGCGGTCCCAAGGTCTGCACCCGATGGATCTTCGTAGCCTCCACATACTCAGTCGACGCTTCCAGAGAACGCGTGCACACCGCATAAACGTAAACTGCTTGCTCGTCTAACACCGCCGAACATCGCGCCTTCCAAATCCCCCACATAAGCCACGAAAACCTCGCAGTATTCTGAACACCCAAATCCGCTAGCAACCGCGTAAAGAATTCCGCAAAATAGGCAGAGCGAAGGCGCCCTAAGGCTCCATAAAATGGTGACAGCCTCCAAATTCTATTTGTCATCTCACACTCAAAAAACACATGCCGCATCGTTTCCAGTGTCTCCCCGCACGCCAAACAAATACCTTCCCCCATGTGTTTGCTTCTCAACCTCTGACCAATTGCAAGACAATCATAAAGACACCGCCACAAGAAATGCTGAATATACGGCTGCACAGAAGCTTCCATCAGCTTCTCCAAAGCCTACCTTCCTCATCCGAAGTAGTCGGTCCAACCACAGATGGTGGGCGATGAGTGATAAAGTCAGAAAGTACCCTGACCGAACAGTATAAACTCCCTTGCGATCGTAGTGCCAGATCCGCCTATCCGGATGCCCTCCCGAGGCTATGGTGGTTGCCAAAATGGCATCAGACTCCTACGGCCGAAAAAAATCCCACACTCTGGAATTGGTATAAATAATTCGGAGACCTTCGCATCCACCAGAAGCTCGTGCCCTGCAAAAGGTATGCTAAATGATGGCTGCCGACTAATCCTGTCATCAAGAAAGATAAGCATCGACTCCTCATCCCACACTCTCCATCTCATCCCACTAATCAAAAGGTCTCACCCCTCTAAAATGTTGCGCCAAAGAAAAGACGGCCGATTCCCCAACCTAGTCGCAAGAATGGTACTATCCTCAAAATATTTCGTATGCAGGACTTGTGCTGCCAACGTGCCCGACTATTCAGAATTCTCCAGGCCTGCTTTGCCAATAAGACCAGGTTAAAACATTTTAAATCACGAAACCCCAAACCCCCCAGATTCTTTTGTAAACAACAAGTCTCCCAATTCAATATTGTTAAGAATTCGTGTTTCATTTGCTTGCTTAAACTATTTAAGAATTCACCGAATGAAATTCGTGTATATCAACGAACAATGCATTCAAAATGATATTGGCTAAAATGCAGAATAAATATTATGAGTGGGGAGAAATGTTTGTTTGATAGACGTATGATTTAGTGTTTTCTTTATAAAAATGGACCATTTTTCAATTTCTATGTTTCGTTTCAATTTTATTGAGTAATGTGTTGGGCGTTTGGTTTTGACTGCTTTTTGAATGAAAAATAAAATAAAATAATGTGATTATAAGGTTGAAATGTTGTGGTGTTTGTGTTGATGAAGAAATGAGGGATTGGTTTGATTATTATATTGATAAAGTAATTGGTTAAAAGATAAATAATAAACTATTTTGTTGTCATAAAAATAAAAATAAAAACTACAGTATAATATAGGTTCTCTATTTTTTAGATTAGAATAAAAAAAAAAATTAGGTTAGCTTGCCAAAAACTGATTAGTGGTAATTAGAGTAATGATAGAGCCACGACGGATTTACTCAACGGATTGACACAACAATCATCTACACCCTTTATTGTTGTTGGACTTATATTGATTGATTTAGATCCCACAACAATGAAGAGTGGATGATTGTTGTGTAAATCCGTTGTGGGCTCTATGATTACTCTGGTAATTAATATCAAAAGCTTCATATCCAGCTTTAAAGATCTTGCCATTGTTGTCCTTGATAATAAATCCAGCCCTACAGGACACCTGGATTTTCATATAAAGTGCCAACAGCCATCACAATTAAGCTTAACAATGCCAGGAGGAGGATGTTTGTTTCCACTGAACTGTAATAGCTATCCTTGCAGGGTGAGAAGGAAGAGAAGATTTGCTTTAAAAAACCATTCATTGGTAATAAGAATTTCATCCTCATTTGTATGCTTTCAGAGACGACTCATAATCTTTAATTTCTTGCCATCTGAACTTGTTTGCTTAATGCTTTGATCAGAGAACTCAATTAATGTTAAACTTTGAGTCACCGTAGATCTGAGCATTAATTCTCAACTCGATCTCCGGCCACATTTCCCAAATAATCATTCTCCCACCATGCATCTCATAGAAATTATACCTTTCCAATAGTTAAATAAATTAAATATGTTGTAATTTATGGTAATATGTGGTGTATTAGAGTGTGTGCCATGTGGCTGTTTGTAACAACCTGAGAATCTAGTGTAGATCTCAAGGTGTGGTCCGTGTGTGTACAAAACCAAGGCAAAATATATTCAGTGTATGATCTGCAACAATTTTACTCTTTAATGAAAAGATGATGAACATTATCCAAGCTATGCATCCTTCATCTTTCTAACTTGGTATCAGAGCAAGGTTCAAGATGAGCACCACCGCTAATTCCGCTGTTACCACTGCTCCAGTCATCGGTGGTAGCAATGTCACCGGAGGAGCTTCGATTCCCGGCGTTACTGCAGCAACTGCAGCAGGAGGATCTTCATCTCCTGGAATTAACACCTCCATCTTCACCTCTGTTTCAAGTGTGAGTGTTAACCCAACGATTCCCACAATCGGACTGCTGTCCTCTCCTTTTGTATCAGCTGGAACAACGGTCAGCAGCAGTTTCCCTTTCTACTCTGGATTGAACTTTGGACGACCAGAATCCATTCCAGGTGTTCTTGGCTCGATGTACCCAAATCTACCACCGCTGACCTCTCTTGGTTCCTTGGGTGTTCCGTCAGCACCGAATCTGCCCTTTACAAACAATTTGACTCAGGTTTGTAATGTTAAACTTGATAGACATAACTATCTCTTATGGAAATCCATGGTTCTGCCGATCATTAGAGGTCATAGACTCGAAGGCCATGTTTTAGGAGATGAACACTTTAACAGATCATTGTCACCACACATTGGTCTGTCTGGATCTCCTTTCCAAAGACCTCAAACTCAAGAAGAATGGAATATCACAGATCGATTACTTATGGGTTGGTTAATGGGGTCTATGATGAGTCCGCTCTTATGGAAATTGTTGGTCAGTATGACGGCTAGGAAATTTGGATGACCTTGGAAGCAATTGTTTATGATCAATCTGAATCTAGAATGCTTGAATATAAGAGTGCCCTTACTAGAGCTGTTAAGGGGTCTAAATCAATGCATGACTATTTGGCACAAATGAAATCCTATCTTGATAACTTGGTCTTTCTTTGGATATCCTATTTCTAAATCGAGTTGATTCTCGCCACCTTAGGAGGTTTGGAAAGGGAGTATGAAGTCATTATAGTGAATCTTACAACCAGGTTGGCTCTCTAACTTGCAAGAAGTCAGTCTCACTATAACTCATGAAGAAGTCCGGTTCAATCTTGGTTCTTATGGTGTGATGTCTCATGAATGTTCTTTGTTAATTTCCAGCTTCAAAGATCTGGACAAGGATCACTTTACATCAAAACCTCCACCGTCCGATCACGCTACTTTCACCCCAACACCAACTCCTCCGTCATCATACAAAAGCCAAATCGATGGTCTTTCTTGTGACTAACCTTTTCCGTCATCTCGGATCATCATTCTCCGTCCACTATTTCACCGATTGCGGAAGAAGCGGTCCGAACCCTTCACTTTGAACAAACGACCAGCAGAGCCAATTACGGTGGTCTTTCCGGCGCGACTTTCCTCCTCCATCATCTCCGATTATCATTCTCCTTCCTCCGATTTGATTTATACCCACGAGGTGAGTCCAGACTATTTCAATTTGAACTAAATACGTGAATAAGATAGTGACTAGAAATTCTTACTATTTCTCTTGTCTAGTAGTGGAAGCTTTTCAACCTTTCTCCTTGAATTTAACTGATTCATTCGTTATGTTTTAGCAGGTGATGTTGGTTGTAGATTAAAGAATAGATTATAAGTTGTTCCTTGATAACTTTTGAGACAGTAGTATTCAGCTTCTATTTCTAGAAAAATAGTTCTTATTTTCTTTACTAAATGAATTAGCTTTTGACTCAAGGGTCCTGCATTCTGTGAGGCAGATCTAGATGAAAGTTAACACTTGACCACCTCGACAATAATTTTTATAGGATATATATTCCTCTGTGTTCTATGATTTTAACATGTTTTCTCTCATACTTGGGTGACCGGATTCATGTTATTTATCTCGCAACTCTAAGAAAAGGAGAAAAACTTGCAATTGAATTTTACAATAATCGTGCGGTGAGGTCCGAATCACATGTCTTGGTCCAGCACACTTAGGAAGACTTGTGCGGGACAAGCATATATGTCCTATCGTGTGCTTTCTTGGAAGGAGATGATGAAGATAATAAGAAACATATGTGAGATTTGCGATAAAGGTATTTGAAAGAAGTTTATCAATTTATTGATAATATATCAAGTTTGTAAGTGATTTTGAGTTTAATAACACTCCTTAAGTAATGGACATTAGAATGGTCTTTGCACATCTAATCCTTACACTTATGATATTTTGTAGAATCATTTTAGAATCAAGAAATGGAATCATACCGCGAACATACATTGGATCATATGGATACTTTATGAATGATTGGAGGTCATCCTGAACAAAAAGTACGTTGAGCCTTGCAAAACAAAAGCTACTGGTGTGAAAAATGTTCCTCAAGGATGAATGATAAAGATTGGGAGTGGCTAGCCACAAATAAGTTCTTAGTGATGAGTTTCTGTAAAATATAACAAATATATATTCAATTGTTATATTGTACATGAAGGATTTCGATTGTAATGTCTCTTTTTAGGAAATGTAGAAAGTCGGTGCCGAATTCGATAATCGGGCCAAGGGAACGATGCCTCATCGCACTTTAGGTAACCAACATAGGCAAATTATATACGAGATGGTAAAAATACAATTAGACTTATTGTTTTATATTTATAATGTTTTTACATTGGATATTTTATTCAATGGGTAATTGCCCATTTTAATCATCCAGGAGGTAAGATGGATACCCCATCCGACATCGCAAAAATCTTCTATGCGACTAGACGGAAAAATGGAAAACTTATGCCCCAAGAGAGCAAGAAAAATATGTAAGTATCATTACCTAGTATTTTTGCATAAATTCTTTATTTATCAATTTTTATTAGATAAATAAAACTCGAGTTTTAGAGGATGAGATTATCAAGACTGCTCAAGCCAATGAATCACTCTCACTATCGAGGTGGTTGAAACTTGCTTTGGACCACAAAACCATAGCCATGTCTTTGGTTTTGGAGGTGGGATAAAAGGAAACATTTTGGTGATCCACAAGTGCTTCATGTATATGAACTTAAGGCTAAGCTCCATGATAAGGAAGAAGAAAATAATGAGCTTAGAGACGCAGCGTTGACAAGATTGAAAGTATATTGGCTCGAATGGAGAGTGAAAACATGCCAACTTCGGATGAACCGCTAAGGGGTGACGATGAACAATAGCTCTTGATAAGGTATGTAGCCCTTTTTATGTTCAAGAAGTTCAACTTATGAAAACGTGCCTATATTAACGTCAGATTAAGGTCGGTATCACTTCGCTATCTTTTACTTTGAAATTTTCAGTTTGTCTGTGTTATAGGAGATTGTTACCTATAATTATTTGTTCTTTGGGGTCTTTTTGGGAAAGATATTTTAGGATAGTAGAGCAGATTAGTTGTTTAGGTTATTTTGTACAAAAATACAAAAGCGACTTACAATCACTTCGTTCTTCATCTTTTGCAATTAAGTCTTTCATCATTATCCACTTTATGGTAAGAATACTACACCAAGAAATAGCATATATTGAATGGCATTGTTGTTGTTGCAATTGAAATTCCATAATTGTTTGTGAATCATTGTCGAATGCAACAACAAATATGCAAATCCAGTTTACATTTTTGTATACTAATACAAAAAGTCCAAATTTATATTTTTTTAGGATAGAGAGCCTTTTGTATTAGTCCGTTTAATATTTCTCATTGTTTGTGTTACCACTTGTGTTCATTATGGTAAGCCGGTTTCAAAAATGAAATGAGTTATTGTGTAGAATCACCGTGATTTGACACTTTTTCGTGAGCTTCATTTGTTATTCTTCCAATATGTGCTTGATGGCACTACTGAGATAATGTCTTAATGCTCTTCTTTTTGTTTGGTTGTTTCTCTGTACTCAAATTTTAGGCGCAATTGATAAAGATTAATGTGTTGAATGACCGAACAAACCTTTTACATTTACGAGTTTTTACCGTTAGTATTAGCTATTTGATATTTGGTCATTTTTCCTTAAAGGTTTGTTCACGGTCATTCATGGACTTATGCATCTTTGTCGATTGTTAGAACATTGCCTTTTATTTCTTTCATTGTCATTTTATGTGTGCAGGCTTTTGGGAGATTTTGATGCTTTTGAAGATATATATGTGTAAGGATTGCTACTATCATATCTAAGATGATATAATTTTGTTGGTCAAGTAGCTTGCTCTGTAGAAAGAAGTGAATTATTGAAGATGCTTGATGTTTTGGTGATAGACATTTATGGTAGTTAGATATTTGTATTTTGGGGATATGATATTAGGAAATCTAACATTATGCATGTATATGTAATTTATATATCATTTTGAATCTTTCAAACAACATTTTGTATATTTTTGGATATGTATGAATGCATATGGTTGCAACTTACAGGATAGTGATTTATCTAATGGTATTATTGTTGTAATATTTGTTCATAATGGTATTAATGGAAAATTGAAGAGGGATATTTATAGAAAGAAAGATTTAATGAAGGTATGTACGGTCATTTGATAATTTTATTGTGGTGGGGCTTTCAGCTTTAATGACGTCATTAAAAGGTAAGAACTAATATTCAAGTAATCTTCTTAAATCCATGATACCTTGTTTGGCAATTTTGGCACCGCATCAAGATCACCTGGACAAGGATCTAGTTCTAGACCCTCGATATTCCCTCAAAACACCGGTAATAGGGAGGCGGGAAATAGAGGTGGTGGTAGAGGAGGTAGACATATATTCAATTGTTATATTGTACATGAAGATTCAACAACAAAGCAAACAGCCTGTATGTCGGTTGTGTGGGAAGAGTGGTCACACTGTGGTGGCTTGTTGGCACGAGTTTGAACAAGATTTTGTGCCTCCAAGCTCTGAGATTCAAGACAGACACCGCTGCTTCTTATTGCTAACTCTCAAATCTGTTGGTGATCTTTGCTTGGTACTTGGGCAAGGTGGTGCTACAAACCATATCACCTCAGACATCAACAACTCCATCTATCTTCGACTACTCGGATCGGATACTCTTGCTTGTAGGTAATGGTGAGCTTCATCCATCTCTCATCTGGTACCTGTGTCATTCCCACACAAGCCAACACTCACTTACACTTAACCAATTCCCTACATGTTCCCTCTATAACTAAAAACCTTGTCAGTGTGTCTCAATTAACTAGTGATTATCCTGTCATTGTGGAATTTGATGATAAATGTTGTTATGTCAAGGACAAGGCAACAAGGAGACTGCTTCAAATAGGAACTCTTAAACAAGGCTTGTACCAGATCCCTGTCTCCAAAGATATCTCTGATCCTCCTGGTTCCTGTGTTCATCTGATCTCTCTTCACTCCAAAGCTCCTCCTGCTCCTCATTTGAATAATTGTAATGCTTTAGTTGCCTCTTTAAGTTTGGATAAAGACATGAATGTTTGGCACAGAAGGCTTGGTCATCCTTCTAGACCAGTCCTGCAGCTTGTTTTAAACAATTTTAAACTCAGTATTGAAAATGATGTTGTGTTCTGTGATGCTTGTCACTTAGGAAAAATGCATGCCTTGCCCTACTCTAAATCTGTTTTTCATGCTAAAAATATGTTTGATGTTGTGTACACTGATGTTTGGGGTCCAGCCCCTATTCATACCAATGAAGGTTATTCCTATTATATCCTCTTTGTTGATGACTTTTCCAAGTTCAATTGGATTTTTCCCCTCAAACACAAATCTGAAGCCTTATCTGTTTTCATAGAATACCAAAAACTTATTGAAAATCAGTTTAAAACCACCATTAAGTGTCTTCAATCTGATTGGGGAGGAGAGTATAGATCTTTTGAAACCTACCTTAAGAATAATGGAATAGTTTTTAGACATTCTTGCCCACATGCTCATGGACAGCAGGGGAGAGTGGAGAGAAAACACAGACATGTTGTTGAAATGGGACTTACCCTTTTAGCTCAGTCTTCTATGCCTTTAAAGTTTTGGTGGGATAGTTTCCAGCAGGCTGTCCACATAATAAACTCACTTCCTACACATGTTCTTGAAAATAAATCTCCATCACAAGTCCTGTTGAACACTCAACCTGATTTTTCCAGATTCAAAGTCTTTGGATGCTCTTGCTTCCCAAATCTTAGACCTTATGCACAACACAAGTTCAGCTATCATTCAGCAAAATGTGTCAATCTAAGATTAAGCTCTAAACACAAAGGCTACAAGTGTCTAGATGCTTCTGGAAGAATATACATTAGTGGGAATGTTGTTTTCAATGAAACTCAGTTTCCTTTTAAAGAAGGTTTCCTACAGGGACCTCATAGAACAGTTTGTGTTGCTCCTGATCTTGTCAATCAAGTTGATCTGCCAAATCCTACCCTTCCTATTCCTGTTGTTTCTGAACCAGTAGCATCCCCTGTGGCCTCTACTCCATCCTCTCCTGTTAATGAACCAGAATCTAGTCCTGTTTCTGTGCATGAACCTCAGTCTCCAGAATATCCTCACAACTCTCCTACCATTCAAAATCATAGTCCTAATATAGACACTAGAGATCTGTCCAACACTTCTTCTGAGTCTCATAGTCCCTCTCCTCAAAGATCACCTACACCTCAATTCCAACCAACACAAGAAATTGGCCATCCTATGCAGACAAGGTCCAAAAGTGGGATCTTCAAACCTAAAGTCTACCAGACCTCCATAACACAATCTAACATTCCCACTCACCTTATTGAACCAGCAAAAGTATCTGATGCACTTGTAGTACCTGAATGGAAGCAGGCTATGGAGGAAGAGTTTGATGCTCTCCAAAGAAACAAAACATGGACCTTGGTGCCACCCTGTGCAGGCCAGAATCTTGTTGGAAATAGGTGGGTGTTCAAGTTGAAAATCAATCCTGATGGCTCCATACTTAAACATAAAGCAAGGCTAGTGGCTAAGGGCTTTCATCAAGTTTATGGTGTGGATTTCACGATTACTTTTAGTCCTGTGGCAAAAGCATCCACTATCAGGATTGTGTTGGCTATTGCTGTTAGCTATAACTGGGACATTAGGCAAGTTGATATCAACAATGCCTTTCTCAATGGCCCTATTGATGAATCTATTTTCATGCCCCAACCTGAAGGGTTCATTGATCCACAGAAACCTCAGTTTGTGTGTAAACTCAACAAGGCCTTATATGGTCTAAAACAGGCACCTAGGGCCTGGTTTTCAGCACTCAGAAATCAAATGTTGTCTTGGGGTTTTTATCAGGCCAAGACTGACAACTCCCTGTTTGTTTTGCAAACTCGAAACGATCGATGTATGTCTTTGATTTATGTGGATGACATTCTAAGTAATGTAGCTCCGGAAGTCGATTTCCAGATTCATTGAGATGTTGAACTCCAAATTTGCCCTCAAGGATCTTGGTCCTATAGCTCATTTCCTTGGGATGCAAGCCAAAAGGGATGCTTCTGGTCTTGTGTTGTCTCAACAACACTATGCAGCACAATTACTGAAAAGGCTGAATCTTGAAAATATAAAACCTAGTCAAACACCTATTTCTACTGGTGTCCATCTGAGCCCTACTCAAGGAGAACTGATGTCTAATCCAACTCTCTATAGAAGTGCCATAGGAGGTCTTCAGTTCCTTACCTCCACAAGGCCAGATATAACATATGCAGTGAACTACCTCAGTCAATTCATGCAATCTCCTTCAATGGATCATTGGAATGCTGTCAAGAAACTGCTGAGATATGTTAAAGGTACACTCCACTATGCTCTTCTTATCCCTGCAAGTGATGGATCAATCTTCAAGGCTTTTACGATCTTGATTGGGCTGCTTTCCTCGCATGAAAAATGCGTGATGAGATCTTGTGTTTACTTAGGTTCCTGCCTTGTTTCATGGTGTTCTAAGAAACAAGCTGTTGTTGCTCGTTCCAGCATTGAATCTGAATATAGATCCTTGGCCAATCTCTCAGCTGAACTATCCTGGATCACTGAACTCTTAAAAGAGTTGAAGATTAATCTAATCGCTACTCCTTTGGCCTGGTGTGACGCCTTGAGTGCGGCTTTCCTTGGCCTAACCCTGTGTTTCATGCTAGACGAAACACATTGAAGTTGATGTGCACTTCATTAGAGATAAAGTCATCAACAAGCAACCGACGATCGATTACATTCCATCCAGCCTCCCAGTTGCGATGTCTTTACTAAGGCTCTACCAACACCACAATTCACTGGTTTTGAAGCAAATCAATGTGATCCCAACCACATTTAGTTTGAGGGAGGAGTTAAATAAATTAAATATGTTGTAAGAAGTATTTATGGTAATATGTGGTGTATTAGAGTGTGTCTGCATATGTATGTGTTTTAACAACAACCTGAGAATCTAGTGTAGATCTCAAGGTGTGGTCCGTGTGTGTACAAAACCAAGGCAAAATATATTCAGTGTATGATCTGCAACAATTTTACTCTTTAATGAAAAGATGATGAACATTATCCAAGCTATGCATCCTTCATCTTTCTAACTCCAATATTGAGATTTGGGCCAAAAATACATCACGTTATATAATTTTCAGATTTTTCCACACACACGCTCAGTGTCGCGCACACATGCACAGATGCACTCACACACACACATATAGATTTGGATCTACCAAGTACCAAGGTACCTAAAAGCATTGCCTACCCACAGCTGTCCCTATTTCTGCCCAAGGACAAAGTGTGATGTAAATTCGTGATGTTTGAATTAATTTTAAAAATATTTGGTCAAAAAATACTACTGCTTCAGTATGCTTGTCCACAAATTCACTCCTTGAAGCTTTCCAAAAAAAAATATAAAAAATACTACTATTAACACAATAAAATTGTCACAATATATGATACATTCTATATTTATACCATGGTAATAGTTGCATTTATATTAATTAATATATTATACATCGTGATAAATTGTCTAAATATATATGTTAATAATTTTATTATGACTGTAACACCATTCTAAAACAAAAACAAAAACAAAAACAGACACAACTAATCATGATAAAAGTTCTATAAAAAAAATAAACTATTCATGATAAAATAGACTAAACATTAGGAAAAATAACGTTAATGGTAAAAGTCACGGTGAAAAACTAATCGTAAAAATCCGTAGCAACCAAATAACACGGTTATCTGAAATTTGAATTTGTATTTATTTTTTATTTATTTATTTATTTTTACTCAGAAAAAAGATTCACTAACAAGCAATCAAAATACATCATTGTTCACGGCTTGAAGAAGCCAAGACGGGAAAGAGGAGACCCACATGATCTCTTTTTTAACATTTTTTACGTGGCGGTATTTCACGACTAAGCGAGTTTTTAATTGAGAGAAAAAGCCTAACTTCAAATTCCTACCAACATCCAACAGGGCCGTAATATCATCAATTTGTATTTATTTAAATATAAATCGGAAGATAAGGTTTTTACTATTTTTTATTCATTTATAGGGAAATGGCAATATAAATCGTTTTTAATGTGAAGAATTGGACGTGAATTAGTGGTGAGCTTGATTTGGGGTGGATGAGCTCGTGTTGGTTGAAAAAAATTGTCCACCAATCAAACCAAAACAATATGAAAACAATAGTTTGCTTTGAATTGATTTTAGTTTTGTTTGGATTCGTCTTGTTTCCAAGAATCTCATGTTTATTTTACAATCAAAAACTATAGGATAAAGTCATGGCCCAGCAATAATTGCTGTGATTATTAATTCGAAGGTTTCGGTTCAAATTTCAGTGAAGACAAAAATATACGTGTGTAAAAAAAATCTATAGGATGAAATACATGCATAAGCATTTAAATGCAATAAAACAATTTGTAAATGAAATATTTAGCAAAACATAACCAAAAAAAATCAATAAAAGAAATCACACAACATATACTGAAAAAGAAAAAAAAAAAAAAAAAGGAAAGCGGATACATCACCTCTATAAAGTTGATACATCAATGTTTGTTGAGACTCCTAGAAGGATCCATTTAATATTTATTATTCATCGGTTATTATTGTATTGCTTGTTTGGCATGATTTGAGAGGATAGATCAGCGACGGAATAAATTGATGATCGGGTGGGATAATAGATTATATTTATATAGTCGGATGGGTTGGACTAAAACAACTAAGTGTGTTTGACAAAATTATATAAGATTTTTTATGTATCGAAAATAAAAACCGGGTAAGCTGCGTCCACCCGAGCCACCCCTTGGGTCCATCCCTAGAATCGAATATGTCTCTGATGCCATAATTATATGTAATCAAATTATTTTTTTTCATACTTGAATCAATTGCAAACATACGTACTTATAGTTCATGGATACTTAGGCAACAAGTAATACAACTGATTAATCTCACCCCGCATACCCCCCCCCCCCACCATCTCCGACTCCTCAATCGTAGGCTGCTCAGTACTCGTCTGTTGCGTTCAAAAATAAGGGCCGCAGAAATTTGTTTTTCCAGAGGCGTGGCCGGTCTCCTATGGGGCGTCGTTTAGGTTGTGGTTACTGATAATGCTGAGATTATCACGGTGGCATTTGTTGTATATTAGTGATGGATGTATGGTTATGTATTTGGGTGTTTGCCGGTGGTGCAAGATGACGTTAAAGGAAATGCGATGGTCGGTATGAAGGTGAGCTTGCTAGTCGACAAACTGACAGAGTGGTGTTTGCTTTGTATAATGATGTAGATGCGTTATGATTTACATTGAGCATTTATATATAGGCGAGCTGCTAAGTATGATTAAACTCAAGACGATAAGACATAATAAAGTGTGATGTGACACTAATTAGATTACACAACTGTCAAGACGGACTCGATGTGAGGCGGACTCAACACTTGGCCATCTGCTGAGTCTTTATCTTGTGATTGCCATATGGTAGCTTGCTCGCCTAGTTGTGCGGGCTTGTGACGTGAAGGGCGGACTGGCCGGCCCCAATTGCTTCGGATCGCGCTTATGAGTTGGCGGGGGAAGGCTTGTCGATTGGCTCTTAGCCTCTGTCCAGCTTATGCTAATGCAGACTCGTCGGACCGGAGGTCCTTCTGCTGTTTGGGCCGTTGGATGGATCCGATTGTGGATCCGCATGCTCTTTTACGGGTCAGGCGTATCAGTCATCAATATCCTCCGGGTCAAGCACCGACTTGTCAACTTTGCTTCAAAATGGGTCATAGGCTCATGATTGCTGGCACATAAATGAGACTAATTTTCAGCCTACCATGTCATCTCAACATCGTCCTGCAAGGAAATCAACACAGGAACGCAACGAAATTTAAAATTTTGATTTTTTTTTAATCCGAATCGACTTTGTTTAAATAATGAATGATCAATCAGTGCTATATATATATATATATATATATATATATATATATATATATATATATATATATATATATATATATATATATATGCTTCAAGCTTAGAGGTGTAATCGATCCGAGCCGTTCATGAGCCTCTCGACGCTTGGCTCATTAAATGCTCGCGCGAATATGGTTTTAATCGAACTCAAATAGCTCATCATAATTAACGAGTTGAACTCGGCAATTTAATGCTTGACTCGACATGCTCGCGAGCCTTATTGAGCATTTTTATATTATATTAAAATATATAACATTTCTTATTATTATGCTGCTGGACATAATATTTTATATGCATATCTTAGAATTTGTACCAATTTTTCGAGCTGATCGAACTCGAGCTCGGGTTTGAAAATGCTCGATTTTTTTCGAGCATACTGATGAGAGTCAACTTTACGTGATTCCGGTGCATTTTATACCCCCGTTTACCATATTTTTAGCATGTTTCTTGTTGTTTCTAGACCGTTTTGGGGTAATATCTTGAGTTTATAGCACGAGGAGTAATTCCGTCACTTTGATGGTTTACTACCTCTTTTTATTGATATTAACCTCATTCCGAGCACTTTTACCCTCCGGAATCGTTTGTGTGTCTTGTTTGTTCATGAGGTTGTAGGGTATTGGTGTCTCGAGAACCCGGAAGGCAAAGATTTATGATGAGAAGCATGGTCAAGGTGCAACAATGAGCCAAGGAAGGAGAAAGAGGAAGAAAAGGGAGATGAATGGTTGGTGCCCTTGTGGTGTGTTCGGTTCAGCAGCATTTGGACCAATTATGGAGGCATTTTCTGGTCATGGTTTCTTCATGAAAGTTGTAGAAAATTTAAAGAGCTTTCCAACGCATCTTGAATCACTCCAGAGCTCGGATGAAGAAGTTATGAAGGATTTACTGCAGCCCGGAAAAGCAGAGCATATGTCCGTGCGGACAAGAGTTTCTCCCGTCACGGACAACTCTCTCGTTGCGAAAAACTCAAAAAATGAAGAATCTGTCCGTACGGACAACCTTCCTATCCGTCCGACAGAGACCCGCTATATAAAGTCGCATCGAGCACTGACCACCATAAGTTTTGAAGGAGGTAGATAGTTTTAGAGCGATTTGGGGCGATTTTCTTCATCTTTTAGAGTTAGATTTAGTGTTATATATCATTAGAATCCTCTTTCGATCCTCTCTTAGATTATATAACTTTTATCTTCGATCTGTAACTTTTCGATTGTCAAAATTGGGTCTTTTTGGAGCTCGAATTTGGTGCTCTTCATAGTAATCAAGTAAGTATGTTTTCTTGTTATTTTATTGTTGTTGTGATGTTTTTCTCTTGTTTAGATTTGATTATGAGTAGCTAGATTTGTCGTATGGTCGAACCACGTGAATGCGGGTGAAACACCATTGGAGAGATGAACCGGGAGGTAGTGGAACGCGTAATTTAACGTTTTAATCGATAATCCATATCACGAAACTTGTTTTGATTGTTTTAATAGCTTTGAATGATATTGACAACATTGTTCATTGTTGCACACACGTTAGCTTATAAATGTATGTTGCGGTGACGTGTGGGAGCGGGTTTTCGGACCGTAGAAGTTTTGGGTTTGAAAGGTAGTCTGACACCTACCCGTGTACTAGGTTGACGCCCTAGTCATCAAGTCCAGTTCCAATACGGGGTTTGACCTATGAGTTTTCGTTAGACGCCATGGTAGAGTAAGGCACACTCCCGGGGTAATCTTTCTAAGGGTAAAGTAATCCGTTGGATCGTAGTTCGGCCACACCTCTTTTAATTGTTTAGAATTCCGAGTAGTGTAATCTTTCTTTTATGCAGTAGTATAACTTCATATCTATCTCTGCTTGACTGAATCGAGTGCTAAGTCAATCTGTGGTACTTTCGAAGTTTTACTTGTTTAACCGGACCGTAGAAAATCCGCTTATCACATACTCAAGCTGAATTTGAGCATGATTAATATATTATCAAACCGATTTCGAGAATTTTTTCCCGTTTGAGTGATCTCAACCCGAGTTCAAGTATCACTATTTTAAAGGATTGCTCGACTCTTAATTCGAATCGGATCGTTTACCCTATTCAAACTTCAAAATCAAAACACGGTTTGCTCGTAGCTCAAACTTTTTTTCCCGAGGGGAATATTTTCGGATTGTGTAAATTGATATGTATAGTTTCCGTGCCTTTGGTTTAGTTACACTTATATAACTATTGATCTTGGTCTTGGGACTTGGGGTTTAGCAATTGTTTTTTTCATCGTAGAGTTATTGTAAAAATAGTGACTTTACACGGTAACGATCCTTGTTAATGCAATAAATTTTCAGAATAACATTGGAATATTATCAATTGTGATTCAAAATAAAGAAATGAAAAAAATATAAATTATGATAAAAGAATTACGATGATTGAAGATTTATATCAAAAGCTCGTATCTCTTTAAAAAAAATTGGGTGAAAGAGATTATTCCGGTATATAAAAATAGATATTTTATTTTGCTTAAAGTCCCGGTATTCAGAACCAACTGACTCCCGGTATATGAAAATGGATATTTTGGTAAAAAGTGCATTGGACGGTCATTTTCACCACACACACCATATGTCCAAAAGACCATTCCTTTTCTTTTTTCCCAATTTCCCAAATACTCTCCCATCCTAAAATATAAGTTAGACAGATTATTGAAGTTGTTGAATGCCATAAATTTTAAGAAAGAATATCTAAAATACCCTTTAATTATCACTAAAGATATGATTATAAAGTAGTGATAATAAATTATTAGAAGTAAGATCGAGGAAAAGAGTAATAAATGCTTATTTGGCTATCGTAGAATTACCTATATTCTGTGACGAGTAATGATACATGCACAACGTGTGAGACATAGCAGGTGACACAACAATTATCTACACCCTTGATCATGGTATAAGGTCTGGTGATAAGCATGTAGACCATCATGATTAAGGGTGTAGATGAATGTTGTGTCTTTCATGTTGTGCCCGTATCATTGTTGTTTTTTTTTTTTTGGAAAAAAATGTAGAATGAGTTATATTCTGGAACAAAGACAATTAACAATTATTCTTTAAAAAAAATTATTGAAACAAAATTACCACATCCATGTGTAGTGAACAAGTATAACCTATACTCCACACGGTGAAAGCCTCATCTTAACGATTGAAGTAAAACATAATTGGCGTGTTTATTCTCAAAAAAAGCTTGATTTTGGTTTTAAAATAATAACGCATCAATTACCATGGCCGAATAAAATTGATGTCATATATTATGAACACAAATTTGATGATATTACCCGATAAATAAAATTGCTACATGGCCTTAGTTTTATAAGTATAATAATAGAAAAGTGTGATCATTTCATTTTCAGTTTTCACCACTCCCTTAAAAAAGATGCACAAAAGAACCCATGACCCATCATCGCCTCCTCTGTATACTGTACCTTTGGTGAGAGATATTTACTCGTCTCAAAATAAACTTAACATTTGCATCTTCTCCAAACTTATTTTTAAATTATAAATAATAAAAAAAAAAACCCCAATTGTCAACACACAAGCCAAGCCAAGCCAAGCCAAGGAAGAGGGAGTTGATGGCTTGATGCCAGCTTTTAGCATATATATATATATATATAGTAGAATACCTGACTTCTTCTCTTTCTCTTAAATGGAGCTTAATTAAGCCCTTCTTCACAATGTGCCATTTTTAATAGACACGCACAGCCGCTCCATGTTTAAAGTCTTTTTTAATTACGATGATAAGTTTTCTTCAAAACACCCGTGTTTTGCGGTTTTTAAAGAGAAAATCGGTGTTTTTTGCAGAAAATTTTCCCGGTTAAGATGGCTTTGAAGAGCAACAACTGTCAGATCGATTTAAGGTACACTTCAAAAACAAACAACCATTTTATGAACGGGTGGTTCTTGTGTGGTGTCACTACACACAGTTTCATTCTGTTTTTAAACTGTGTGGTTCTGATCGTTTCACCCGTCACTTCACCTCCAAATCTCTCTCCCCACAAGTATTTCCCTTTATGAACAGCAGTACTCCCTCCCTTCTTATATAAATATCGTAGTTGGCAAAAATTTCTTTTTATCTGTCGTAATTACATTTTTAAAGCATCGTTTATTGTATTTTTAATATTTACCCCATTTATTAAGGGGTGAGACTTGAGAGATTAAAAAACAACATTGCATTAATTATATTCAAGGGATGTTATTGTCATTTTGATGCAAAGTAAAAATATTAACTACTCTACTTAATATGTGTGTTTTTAGCAACTGCGACAGTTGAACATGAACGAAGGGAGTATTATGCAGGTAAAAAAAATAGGACTATTTGCACCGGCTTTAATATTGTCTTGTAGTATGCAACTTTTTTTAATATCACTGACCATAACATTAATGAAAATGACGTGAGATTATGAATCAATTACTTATTGGATCATAGGATCATAGCTATTGCTAATAAAAACGAGTTTCATCAAATCTCGTGAATGTCATTTTGACTTAATAATTAGCGTCTCATTTCAAGAACTGTTTGTAAATGTATATATATATATATATATATATATATATATATATATATATATCAGATTAATTGAAGGTTTTAGACAGAAACAATGATTTTAGATAATGAGAAAAGATAGACGGATGGTTCTACAAAGGCAGCTAACCCCTCCCCTCGCAAGGAACACGAGTTGGATCCTCTGTTTTGACTTTACAGTATTGTGATCAGAAATATGCACGTGTATATATCTGTATCATATTTGTTTTTTTTTTCTTTATTTTAGAGTGATGTACAGGTGCATATCAGATCAATAGTCATAACAGATATATGATCCGGTTCCCAAAGAGCAGCCCTTAAAATTTTCTTCTGAATGAACACCATCTGTCTCAAATTAATCATCCTGTCACTAAGTTTATATTCCTAGACTTGTGTTTGATATCTTGATCAAATATATTGACAGATAAAGAGATGTCTATCACTGTAATCTTTTAGCTAAAACTCTGGATGAATTTTATTATATAGGCTTTATTGCAATTCTTTTTGCTTATAGGAAAAAAAAAAAAAAAAAAAAAAAAAAAACATTAGGTCCCAATCCAAAGACCCTCATTGTTGCCTCAGTGGTCTATTTTACAAAGACTGTATATACTTTTTTTTAAATTAAGAAAAGTCGATAGATGGCATCTAAGTTTACACATCGGCTCAAAGAAAAGACTGAATCCGGATTCCGGAGGGACCAGTCTTTTTGTTAAGTATGTGTGTATATATATATATATATATGAAAATGTGCAAGAAAAGTACAGGTAAAAAAAAAAGAAAACAAAGAAGTAATGCCCAAAACATTGCCCTACAATTACATGCCACCCTTTTAAAGGCGCTCTCTCCAATCAGACAATTCATACAACTTTTGTCACTATTTAGTAAGTGGATCCCTACTGTAAAACCAGATCTCCCCTAAGACTCAGTCCGTAGATGCTCTTGCTGCCGAGGCCATCCTCAACCCTTCCCACTGCAGCTTCTTTCTTCTTCTGGTCCTTCTCTTTCTCTCCACGTTACTTTATTTATTTCCCTCTATATCTGCTTCACTCTTATATCCCATAGATTTATTTCAAAGTACTAGTAATATTTGTATTAAAGAACGCATCTTTTACGCAAGTAATCCAAACCCCAGTTCCTTGTTTTCTTTCCAATTTCCCGGATTCTGACGATCTACGTTTTTTTTCTTTTCTTTTGGAAACAGAGTCAAATACTCGCAGATGGAAAGTGCCGTCGGAGCTGCAATGAGCAATGGTGGTGGATTGGCTGCCGCTGGGGTGCTGTTCACTGAAGAAGAAGTGAGGGATATTAGTGGGTTTAATGGAGGTTGTGGGAATGATTACGTAGAGGTGA
This sequence comes from Gentiana macrophylla, assembly GCA_026214975.1. Taxonomy (NCBI): domain Eukaryota; kingdom Viridiplantae; phylum Streptophyta; class Magnoliopsida; order Gentianales; family Gentianaceae; genus Gentiana; species Gentiana macrophylla. The sequence goes on along the minus strand of CM047807.1, from coordinate 124,363,211 downwards.
CTTGTGGGTGCACTAGTCATCGATATGGTGATGCTGTTGGTCGACTTAGGGTTTTCTCTTCTGGTTTTCTTGAAATTACCTGTGAATGCACCCCTGGTTGTTCTGAAGGTGTTGCTGCATTTCCAAATTATCATAAGCACTTCTCGTGTTTCTGTTTATATTCTGGAAACTAAAGAATATGTTTTTATCAGCGTATTTTTTTTTAAGCGATCCCAATAAGGCTTGTACAAGATATAAGGGAAAAAAGAAGCACATTTTATGTGGAGTACTTGTGTGGCATGTTTTCTTCTTGATGCATGAATGTTGTAGGTTTTCCTTGATGCATGATGCATAAAGTTCTGAGGAAGCTCTGTGTTTTCTTCTCTGATACACTATGAAAGATTGTGTTTTCTCATTGTGTATGAGGGTGGGGAATATTGTCATTACTTTGTCCGTTTTGTGTATGATGATTTGCCTGAGAGAGAAGTATTTTTGGGTGAGTGGTGCCGTGCTTTAGCTGCTGAGGTTAGTTTATGGTAATCTGGATGGAAAGATTTAAAATTTGTGATGTGGTGAGGGAGGTAATGAATTGTCTACTACTGGAGTACATTGTGTTTGCAACCTTTGTTCGTTTCTTGGAAGTTGTTTGGATGTTATTATGTAATTTATGTCAAGCTTGAGTCTTTGAGTACTGCCATTGTTTGAACAATTAATAGTATGGTGTCTTTTTTTCTTTTTTTTTTGTGCTGTTGCTGAGTACAAATTTTGCTAACGATGTCTTCTTAGGATCGTGATCTTTTCTGCAGAAAGGTTGAACATATGGATTGATTGTACCTGCATGTTCGAATTTATAAGAGGCATGCATGTTGAGGAACTTTCTGCTTCATATGCATTTCTATGTTGACTTGATTTTTCAATGTTCGAATGGTCTCTAAATGGTCTAATCCTCATTTGGTTTCTCTAGTATGTATTGGACTTGTGCTGTAGCAATGCACAGCTCATGGATACCCACTCAGCAGTTTTCTGTATTGCCAAACTGCTTTAACTTGGTTTGACACCTCAAAATTTGACTGGTGCACAGAGTCAGTCAGGTCGTGGTTTGGAGGAGATTGCTCCCCATAAACAGTACCAAGAGCTACAGACAGATTTTTAAGTTCTCTTTGTCCTTATGAGACTACTGTGGGTGGGCTGTGTGGCTGGGCTGTGTGGCTGGGCTGGATATGGACACGTTCAGATGTTTGAACTGCATACATTGACATTTTTTGTATTAAGTACATGCCGAAAATGTAAAACTGGAAATAGAAGGTTGCATAGGAAAGAAGTGCATGTGCCCTAACTGTCATAGGAATGTTGTATGATTGAAGAGAATGTATAATATGTTGGTTGATGAGATATCTGTGAACCTTATTTTTCTAATTAATAAAAAGAAACACTGAAAGTAGAGAAGTGTTGCTTCCTGGCCCTTGGAAGTTTATCCGGGGTAGTGACACAGCGGCTGGTTTGCTCCTTGACATCTGCACTTGTGGCAAACTTGCAAATTAGTTCCTGCTGTTTGTCTTAAAATCTATTGTAATTTGTCAGAAAGCCTTTTAAATTATCTTACATTTGCATTCCGTATTCCATCTCGGATAGGTTTTATTTCTTTTTTCATTTTTGGATTATTCCACCTTTGGTTTAAACGTTTCTTTTATTCTATTTTCTGCTAATTTCTTACTGTTCTCAGACAAGCTGACACCTGCCGCCTTTGAGAAGCATTCAGGGAGAGAAACGTCCAGGAAATGGAAGAATAATATATGGGTTATTGTTGGCGGGGAGAAAGTTCCTTTGTATAAGACACCACTGCTCAAGTATTACAACCGAACATTAAAAACTGCCAATGGATCAAGTAGGTCCCAAAATGGGAAAACTTGCCATAGTGATGAGTTTGTTAGGTGCACAGAATGTGGCAAAGAGCGCAGGTTTCGTCAACGCACTAAGGAGGAGTGCCGGAGTTACCATGATGCTTTGGCAGACGCAAGCTGGAAATGCTCTGATACGCCTTATGACAGGTATTTTATTTGGCTGCATTGTCTATATTTATCGATCTTCTTCTAGTTATGTATCGGACATTGCAACTCATGCATATAATTTTAGTACATGTGCCGTAGTATATGGTTTATGACGATTGCTGCTTGTTTTGATTGTGATTCACATTTATTTAACTTTGAAATCGTCTAAGGTCACATTGTTAGGCTGTGTTGTGAATCAGGTACTGTATATTCAGATTGGATTTCTCTAATATTGGTTTATCTTAACCAATGAATTTCGTTATTTGAAGTATGTTTGCTCACTACTTCAGGTTATAGAAGATTGAATCCGAGGGAAATTTTCTGTTTGGCTATCTCTCGTAAATGCTTGTACTTGGATAACGTTTGAATCTGCCTGTTATTATTCTTTATGGTTGTGAAGCATGTGATCATGTTGACAGCTAGTGTGGTAAAATGGTCTGGAAGTAATAAAGTAAGAAGTTGTCTTCAACGGAATCATGAGAGACGAGACTTGCTTTAAAGCAGTTAGAAGAACACCTACTACTAGTTCACACGAATAAATAGCCAATTAAATACCTACAAACCTCCACAAGCACAACCTATGCGTGCTGTTTATTTCAGCTCATTGCACATAATTGAGCCCTTTTTATACCTAGGTCAGAGGTGAATCTGATTTTCTCATAAATCTCTATCTATCTATAAACAGGGCTTTGTTAAATATTTCAGAACATTAACGAAAAAAGAAAAGAAAAAAAGAGTGCACTTGCGGAACTTCCTTCCATCAATTTGTTTTACTTGTTAAAGGATTGGAAGGAGGATTGGCCCATGATTGACCATATCCTTGCTTCCTCATATGCAAACTTAAGCTGTAATTCACTTTTGAATGCCTATATGCTAGTATGTTGAAAACCAGAATACCTGTTTTCAATAATCATCTTAGCTTCTTTAATCTTAACCACATTTACTCCTTTTTTGACAACGTTTTGAAATGCATGTTATGCTGTCTCTGTGTTTACATTGTTGAAATCCTCAGTAACGATCCTGAATAGTCATTATTAGCATTGTAATTGACTAATCTTTGTAGTTTCCAATAGAGATATGTGTTGTTTGCCTATAGTTTCACCTGCTATTTGATGTTCATTACTCCAAAACAGTAGTTTTACCTTATGGGAGGGATAAAAGTTGTTTTTGAGATAATACCAATAGTGCCAATAGGATGAATAGGTCTCCCCTTAGATCACCAAAATCTATGTTCATCATAATCTTTAATAAATAAACATCTTAAGAGGTAGATACATTAACTTATTTTAACACTTCAACAAGTGGATTTAAGGAGTAACCAAAAAAGGGTTGCCCAACGAATAACATTCACTCTTTCGGGGCTTTTACTAATTGGGGGGTTTAGGACATGATAATTGATTCCGGGTGGATGTCTCTGTCTATGTTTCCAGGGTAACATGTGAGGATGAAGAAGAAAGAGCGAGTCGCAGAGTGTACAGAGGGTGCTCAAGATCAACAACATGCAAAGGTTGCACTTCATGTGTGTGCTTTGGATGCAATATCTGTCGATTTTCTGACTGCAGCTGCCAGACATGCTCTGATTTCACTAAGAATGTCAAGCCTTAATTAAGCTTCCCACGACTCACATTTTTATTTACCTACTACTATATCAACAAGAAAGGGGAAGAAAAAGAAGAAAGATGTGGTTTTGTGAACCTCGGGGCAGATCCACAGGAGCTGCCTTTTGACATTTGATTAACAATTTCCAGTTTCCTATATCTGTGTCTTGATTTTAATCTATTTTGCGAACCAAATATTATATGTTCTCTTTTTCTTTTTTGGTTGGGTTTCCCCAATTTTCTAAATGCTTATTGGAAAAACCATGCAAAACTTGATATTGTGATTCGACATTTTCGATCGTCAATATTCATTTCACGACCTTTATTCTATAAATTTGAACTAATTTAACAACTCCTGTTTATCCCTAGTCTGATATTTCTATCATTATTTAATCTATCTAATCTAATGTAAAACATGGCAAAACAATGCACTAGGGTTCTGGGGATGACAACAAAAACAGCTTAAAAACTGAAAGTGTGCATGCTTCTCTCCACTTGAAATAATAGTTTTCAGCCTTATATTTTCATAGCATCGTCCGACGGTCACCCCTGGCCCTGGATGTCCGGCAGCCACACCCCATGATACTCAATTTTCCATGTGGTAGAAAAACAACACGGGCGGGGCCGCCTCTAAACTTCTGGTGGCCTCCACTTGAGACATAAACTTTAACAAAACATACATGTTGGCTCTCTACTTTAGTAATTCAGTGATATCTTTGCATGTATGACTCCGATCTGAGTGGATGAAAATTGCATTAGAATTCTCATTCAAAGACCTATAATTCTCATGAAAATGTCCATTCCAAGTATGGTAGAAGCGCCCAACACTTTCATTTGATTGAACTCATTAACGTTTGGCATATGTTTCTAACCAATCAAAAACAACTTTCCATCACTAATTCCTTTCCTCACCGGGCTCGGTGAAATTTTTAAATTTGCAACCAAGTACCAAAAATACCGACCTTACCCTGAAGATAAAAGATACTACTAAAACCTACTAAAAAGAGGATAAAATATATACTAATGTGGGAATCATGTGTTTTGAAATAAAAACCAATTCAAATATATTCATTTTAACTTGCAAAAGGGTTATATACATAATATACATGTGTCATAATACTATATAGATATCGATCACCCACCCCTGGCATCATAAGAAAAATGACTATAAAATCATTCATAGTACAAAAATGGAATAAGCACTTGTTTCTTTGTTAAAAAAACTCGCGCTCAAAATTTCTTGACAGCATAACAAAAATAATTGCAAAAGATATGACAAAAATACTCTCATAGATATTTTTCCCGCATTGCGATATCTCTATCATTTTTGGACTAACAGTTTCTTTGAGAAAAAAACAAGAAATTGCACGGAAATACAGTAGTTATATCAGATGCTAAAAAAATTGTTGAACCACTCCTGATCAACAAAGAAAGAATTGCACAAAGAAAAGTGATAGAGAATTTATTGTGAGCAAAGAATTCTTTATTACAATGTGAGATTAATTAATCCAATGACTTGGCGATTGAACCTAACCTAGTGGAAAAAGGTCATTATAGTTCCATGGAATTGACCAGAGTTCGTATCCCCATTCCCGCCCCCAATTAAAAACAAAACCGTCCACCTTCCCCCAATATATATATCCAATGACTTTTTAGTGATTTCATCGTTAAAGTCAATAAATTAACTCACTATCATAATATTTGTGATTTTGACAATTAATCACACCCTTCCTTCCACTTGTTTTAAATACCTGTTGCACGATAATACTACTTGATTTTGACAAATATAATATAAATAGAAACGTAGATATAAAATAAATAGAAATGGAGGGAGTAGATTCTCAACAAACAAACAAAAAAAAAAAAAAAAAAAAAAAACACCCCCTAATTACAATGCTTATGACAAAACTAGTAAAGGTTTGTCGTGCAATGCGCATGTCTATTCCAACTAGTCAATTTTTTTATGATTGGCTTGTAACTATATATACACACACATTTACAGGAATATAAAAAAACAAAGCATAAAATGAGAGAGAAATACAAGAACAAAGCATGAATGCAAATCTTGTTCCACTTCCACATGCCAAATAACAAAATAGATTACCCAAAGGATGTACTCTGAGCTAGTTTTCAGATACAAAAGGGAACTTATGTTATCTGTATATTCATAATTAGTGTAATGAGCATGCATGATTTCACTAAATAGTTTAGAATAACATTAATTTTGTTTTATTGTATTAGGATCACCATTGTCTACTTCAATGTCTACTCTACAGTCTACATGGATGTATTTTAGGCTAAATTTGCACTCTTAGCTTAGCTTATTTGTTTTTAACACACAAAACATGTTGAATACTTACACTTAATATGCTTGACACTTAAATATGTTTGATACTTAATATGCTTCATAACATGTTTAACAACCAATATGTTAACATTTACATAATGTATAACTGTAAATAAATAATTGGTAAAGTTTCAACAACAAAACCACCAAGAAGACAATAAAGAACAAACCTTTAATGTGCCTGCAACAACAGGAACAAATCTGAAACAATTAACCACATTTACAAGCCAAACCCTAAGCCTGCAACAAATGCAAGAAAATTTGAGTCTTTTTTTTAAAACCATATACTCGTATATATTAGGCCATTTGCAAGATGAAAGGGGCTGATGTTAAACCTACCAAGGGTAAAACTTTACCTGTGTAGAAGGATTCACACCCTGCAAAGATCTAGCAGATAATAAACATTACTCGATTTGACGTTTCCTATTACAAACCACAACAGGAAACCATCCTACATGTGTAAAAAATATACCGATGGCAACACATGCAATTCTCCGACTTTTCCCTTAAACAGCCGATGTGGCCTTTTGTGGAGTCTTTCTTCTTCTTTTCTTATAGAAGAAGGATAACGCTTTAAGAAAACATATGAAGCCAGCAAACAAGGCCCCTGACACAGTAGCAGCAGTCATGCACAAAAGCCAGGAACAAACCAACTAAGAAAAAAAAAAATCCATCATAAAAAAAATAGTACAGCACAACACCACAAGTAAAACGAAAGTTAATCAGATCACTGTCGGCCTCTGCCACCACCAAAATGACCACCACCCCTTCTGCTGTGATGTGGTTTTCCTCCTCCGCCTCGGCCTTGATTTGAGCTAGGGGATGTGTCAGGTCTTCCAAATGGGGCTGTGTTTGGCTTCATGCTGGAATTAAATCCCATTTGTTCAATAGCACTAGGAAGAGAATGTTGTTGTTGATGTTGTTGTTGTTGTTGTTGTTGTTGTTGCTGCTGCTGTTGTTGTTGTTGTTGTCGATGTTGCTGACCTGGTGCAGCAGCCATCCCGAATTGTGAGGTGGAGTTGAACACGTTTTGACATGAGCCTTGATTCAAGCCTTGGGAAGTGCCTGCTGCGGTCAAGTCTGGCTTAACGCTTGAACTGGGTGCCACTTGTTGTAGATTACTAGCAAATACTTGCTGCCCAATCTGTGAGGGGTTTGACAAGTTTTGATACGGACCTTGACACGAGGTGACAGACATCTGAGGTTGGCTTGTTGTTGCCAAGTTTGTGTTGATGCTAGAATTATGGCCCGTTTGTTGTAAATTTAGAGGAAAGGCTTGCTGTCCGGCATTAAAGGGAAATGGAAGTTGTTGGCCTTGTGCAGCTACCATAGCAAATACTGAGGGGTCAAACAAGTTTTGTCCAAAGCCAGCAGATGGCCAAGGTGAAAATCCTGGTCCTGAACCAAAACCTGGCTGCATACTTGGGAAAACAGGATTCTGAGGCAAACTTGTTGGATTCATACCAATTTGCTGGCCAAATGCTGCTAATCCATTCTGCATAATCATTTGGTAAAGCATCTGTGGATTCACCTGTGCTAACCATGGTAAGGAGTTATTGGTCGGAAATCCATCAACACCCATACTCTGAGGTGGTTGAAAAGAGATACCATTTGCTCCAGCAGATTGCATAGTGAAACCAGGATTCTGAGCAATACCCATACTCTGAGGTGGTTGAAAAGAGGCACCGTTTACCCCAGCAGATTGATTAGTGAAACCAGGATTCTGAGCAACACCCATACTCATACTCTGAGGTGGTTGAAAAGAGCTACCATTTTCCCCAGCAGATTGCATAGTGAAACCAGGATTCTGAGGAACACCCAAACTCTGAGGTGGTTGAAAAGAGCTACCGTTTGCCCCAGCAGATTGCATAGTGAAACCAGGATTTTGAGGAACACCCATACTCTGAGGTGGTTGAAAAGGGATACCGTTTGCCCCAGCAGATTGCATGGTGAAACCAGGATTTTGAGCAACACCCATACCCATACTCTGAGGTGGTTGAAAAAGGACACCGTTTGCCCCAGAAGATTGCATAGTGAAACCAGGATTCTGAGCAACACCCATACTCTGAGGTGGTTGAAAAGGGATACCGTTTGCCCTAGAAGATTGCATAGTGAAACCAGGATTCTGAGCAACACCCATACTCTGAGGTCGTTGAAAAGGGATATCATTTGCCCCAGCAGATTGCATAGTGAAACCAGGATTCTGTCTGAACGGGGAAAACGGTGGCGCAAATCCAGGCCGAACGTTTGAATCATGTCCTATGCTGGATGAACATTGATTATTATTACCTAAATCCATCTTTGGAGGAACAACAGGTGGGGGAACAGGATCCCGGTGATTCTCACGCACTTGATTACCTTGACTTGCATTTTGTCTAGGAGCATTATCGCATTTCCAGTTCCCAGACATAGTTTTCGCTTCCTGTCTCTCCATTTTCTTGTTTTCAACATTCTCATGATTCTTGGCCCGTTTTTTCATCTTGAGCATTTTCCTGTACTCAGCCTCCTTCTCATCATCTGAAAACTCTTCTTCCGATATTTCTTCATCATTCGCACCAGATGCATCATATGCTTTTGCATAAAGGCTTTTGTCATGAAGGATGTGATTTGCAAATTCCGGCACAAAACATACTGAATCACCAGGTTTGAGTCCACTTGGGACTTCACTTTCTGAGTTGTGTCTTATTATGTAGTAGGGATTCTTCACTGGACCAAAAGTTTCATCCACCATACCTAGAGGACTTCTAGTCTCAGTTATCCACATAATGGATCCTTCATCAAGAGGATTATGTTTTTCAACACCTTCTACAATCACTTGAGCACCAACTATCTGAATCATATAAAAATTTGCATTATATGCATCTTCTTGCCTCCATAACAAAAACACTATGAAATTACAACCAAAATAATATAATAAATAAAAACAAATGTGCCTTTATTTTATGCAGCTATCTTCAGTGAAACTTACAGAAAGAACAACTCCCACGGGCACAGTGTGGTGGTGTGGCTGTAATGTCACATTCACTGGAGGAACCGGAGGGAGAACCTACAGCAAGAATGACAACAGAAGTAACAAAAAATACTCACAAGTATGTTAAACAAGGAACATGGAAATAGAGTATAAGTAGACTTTCTTGTGTCACAATTATGTGCATGATAAAAGAAAACCACAAGAATCTTTGCTATCGCAGCATAGAAGCAATATATGTTAATCTACTCATGAAATTAAAAATAACAGAGCAAACTACAAAAGCACAAAACAAAAGAGAATTTTCTTAGTTTCAACTAAGTTATACAGGATGAAAAAGAGGCCAAATCCATGAATCCTTGCAATGCATTACCACTACTTCAAAATGTCTTCCATTTCCAGCAGAGATTCCTAGCAATAGCTATCTCTTACAACTAGTATTTGCTTAAATCTGTACTGTAGTAAAGAAACAATCCACATAGATTGCAAACACCCTTCAAGTTCGACGTTCAACTCTTAGAGATACAATGGACCACTAAGTCTCATGCACAGGGGCGGTGCCACTACCACTACTTAAGGGTCAAGTGACCCTAAAAAAAATCGATGTATTAAAAACAATCCACATAGATTGCAAACACTCTTCAAATCCAACGTTCAAGTCTCATGCTTCGTTTTCCACAATTCACTATGTTAGACAATGAAGCCACAAGTATTTACCTAAGCAATACTGAAGCCAAATGCTGACAAGATATTTACAGTATTAACTAAACATTAGAACAGTGTTAGCCATCTTGACCAAGTATAAAAACTTATAAGGGAAGAGCATTCAATTCAATCTGGGCAGGCAACTGCTTTAGCAATCAAACGTCAAGCATCAATAATGAAGACACAAGTAATTACCCTAAGTTCATTTTTTGAGGAGACATTTATGTCTTCATCATCTTCATCACCACTCCAAGCAACTGTCTCGTCAATATCAGAAGCTATTATTTCACCTTCCTCCATCTCCACCTCTCTATCAATTATTTCTTTCTTAGAACTGCTTGCTCCTCGTAGAAAAGTTTCAAACTTCCCCTTTACTTCCCATTTGTCCTCTTCCTTGTCATCATCATCATCATCACTACTGCTAGATGTCCCCGAAGACGATGAAGAAGTCTCTTCTTCACTTTCAGATGGAGGATGATCACTACTGCCAACCGCTATCTCTATAACGTGTCCACCATCAACATCACACTTGGTTCCATTCCCATTTAAGCAAACTCCTCCACCACCAATCCCTTCTACAGTATTTGGAACCAAACAGCTGGATACACTATCCAAAGTAACTTTCCCCATCTCTTCCTCAATCAAATACCCAAAATCATCCAAATTTCCAGCCTCATCTCCAATCATCCCCACCCGATCAAAATCTTTTTCCCGTAAAAAATCACCACGATCATCAACTCCCTTCTCTTGCTCTGTAACAACAAAATCTGCTGTCTTTCCAACTTCTTCTACAATACCTTCCACCACTCGGCTTCTCTCAGATAATCCATCGCACCCCAGATTAATGCACTCCTCAAAAACTGCATTTTCAGCACTTCCTAAGCTAGCCATAGAAGTAAATGATTCAGGACCCTCTTCAATCAAGTCCCCTATACAATCAAAATTAAGCAGAGAATCAAGAAATGCTAAAGATGAATCTTCAGAATCAGAAAAAGTAAACTCAGACGGATTATTTTGCGGCTTCTTGAGGTCTGAAAAGGACTGGAGACCTTTTTTATTCTCCTTAGCTTCTTCAGAGTTGGGACTGTGCAGAAAATCCACCATGTTCAAGAAACGGAATTAGGGTTTCACTTGCAACCTTCATCGTCTAAGAACAAAGGTAGCTAGCATTTTATAGGCGGGATTTGAATCGAGTAAAAGCTGCGGTGAGGGATTGAGTTTACTAAACCCTGATGCGGGGTTTTAAAACATCTGTGAAACAAGACCGAAAGAAAAGGGGAAACAAATGGGATAATGATTTTTTTTTTTATTGTTACAAAAACAATAAGCACTATATGTCTATATTTACGGTTACCCACACAATTTCAATTTTTTTTTTTCAGGGCAATTTCATTATAAAACAAATCATTTAATGGGATATGAACGTGAAACATCCATGAATGGGCCTCAACCTCTTTATTACTTGGGCCGTATCTATGGAAGAACTATTTTTTTCCACTTGTTTTAGACCTAATTATGGGCAAACCTTTTTTTTCATACTTTCGACACCATACATATATTCGTTTTTTTATGTCAAAACCACCAAAGTTACTTTTTAAAATAACACCAGTTGGTCTGACGTTATTCAGTAATGACTTCGTTTGGATTGAGGTAATGCAAATGAATAGAATGCCTTTTTCAATCCATCAACTTGGCTTGTTTAGAAACCGAAAAATGGAATTTGTTTTTATTCATTCCATTAAAAACCCTATGGAATGACCGGAATGAAATGAAAAAACAAATCCTGGGATAAAAAAATCATTCCATAGCAACCACAAAATCATTCCAACTGTAACATGGGACAAAAAAATACATCAGCTGCTCTTGCGACAAAGGGACTACAGTTATTGTTCCGGCTCTGGCACCAAGTAAAGGTGGTTACGGTGATAAGAAGAGCGGCGGCGGGATGTATAGCTGCGATTTGATGATTCTTGTATCAATTTTCATGATTTTTCCACTGTTTAGGAGGCGATTTTATATTTAAATTCGGTGTTTTTCTTGTTTGCACTTCATAATGACTTTGATGATATTCATACAACAATAACCACGAATATTTTAATTTCGTAATAACCATGAGTTGTCGAAAATTTCAACTTTTTTTTACCAATGGTAGCCAAAGGTTGTGTTTGTGCAAACCTCTTCGATGCCTAACAGCTTTGCAATGCCAAAATCGCTAAGGCCGTTTGGTTGATGTACTGTTGTTGTAAAATTTTGTTGTTGGTTGAATGAAATAATAAAAAGCTTTTTGTTGAAAAAAATAATGATATTAATTTGCATTTCATTCCATCAAAAAATTGTTGTGCCAAACAACCGAATGGAAGAAAACCATTTCCATTTTGATGCTAACAAACGTTGGAATGGAATAGAAATAATTCTATATCATTGCCTACCAAACGCAGTAATGGAATTATATCATTTCATTCTATTTCATAAGATTTATTTTATTCCATTACATTTTATCAATCCAAACGAGTCATAACTACTTATATAACTATAACGACATAAATTTGGCTTATTTTCTGAAAAGTAACGTCATTATCGCTGATGTCATTTTCAAAGAAAAATAAATAGTGCCTTAAATAACATTTTAGTGCTTGAAATAATCATGATGACGAACGAACAATGCTTACTCATTTAAATAGGGAAACTATTTTCCCCTCCAATAAGTCCAGCACGATTTCAACAAACTTCAGTAAGGTGAGCCTTCAGTTCATCGTGTCCATTAAATATTTTCGCTTGTGTTTTAACGTCAGCTATGTTATTAATTATTGAATGTTCAATGTTTTAACAAGGATTATCAAAACAAAAAAAAATGTTTTAACAAGGAGGATGGACCTAATGGCTATATTCTCAAATCTCAATGGCAGTATTGGAAACTGTAAACGAATTAACAACATAGTGATCATGAATGAGTTCTTGCTATCGAAACTGGTTCAAGGAACCAATTTTAGAATCATCATCTGACGACGAGGTAGGATGATCATGGTCACAACCGAGCAAGAGAATTCGAAGATGGCGAGGGCCTTAGAATCACGTACATAATTGATCGATGTGATTCTCGTTGGAGAAGAAATAAATTACGTCTTTTATTTCTTTTTTTTATTTATGTTATGAACAATTGCGATTTGGGTCTAAGTGTTGCAAGAAAGCTCATTAAGGCTTTTAATTAGGTTAGGCGCATTTTTTTAAAGGCTTTTATCCCATATTGCTTACTTTTGTTATTTACTTGGAGTCTGTAGCCCATATAAAAACATTTGGAGTCATTGTTATGATATACAATATTGATTGAATTTATTTAAAGCTTTCAAGTTTTTTGTGAGTATTCTTTCGTAGAGTATTCGAATCTGAACATATCAAGGTTCAGAGCATATCATGTGGTGTTCATATACCAAAGTTCTTTGGTAGTAGTTTTTAGGTACATGTTGTATAATGGTTGAGGTTATATCAAGCTTCTTAGTTACGGGTTAGCTAAGGATCGCGGAATGCTTGTTCTTTATTGATATTTTTAATCGGCCCTTGGGCAAATTCGGATCTGATTCGTTTACGGGTCACATCAGTGATCCGCGTAATCTTACATAATACGATCGTAGAAGATGAACGTCATTTGCATCTTCAACCAGACATTGCACACATATATGATCAAGTTGAAGATGAACCTCCAACACCTGTTATGGAACACCTAAACGATTTGTCAGTAAGGTGACTTAAACTCTACATTTTGGTGGAACCAATCTGAAGACTCAGCTGAGTGATGGTCAGCTGAGAAATGTATTCAATTCATTTTTCGGTAGGGTGGAGTCTCTCGAGCTTACACGGCGGGGTGACTATCAGCAGGGTGATAGTCTGCTGAGTACTTGAATACAGCAGGGTCCCACATCTGCAAATTCTGTTATGTGATAGCTATACAGTGTCATTAAAAGGAGGACACGTGTAGGGGTATTTATGGTGCATCAGACAAAGATTCCTTGTGGCTAGGGTTTAGGGATTTGTGCCTATAAATCTGATTGTTGTCTCATTATCCGAGTGTGTTGAAATCAGAAAAACTCGGTCATAATAAAATATCTCTTTTCTGCCCGTGGTTTTTTACCTCTCCTACTGAGAGGTTTTCCACGTTAAATCTGTGTTCTTCTTGTTTCTGTTTTCTCCTTTGATTGTTTATGTTTGATTGCTTCTGTTTCTGTTTCTTGCATCTGAAGTTATATCCATCCGTTTTATAACAAGTGGTATCAGAGCGCGGTTCTGGAGAAAACAATCTGTACGATCAGCTTCATCTTCACCAAGACCTTCAGCAAGGTGCTAGGATCTGTGATAAAGTTGTGATCTTAAGCAAGAAAAGATGTCGCAGATAACGTAAAAATCGATAAATTTGAGGAAGGAAACGCTTTTGGTGCATGGCAAATCAAGATCGTGCCAATCGTTGAAACAAAGAGGTTTGTGGAATCCTTTATCGACAAACCAAATACAAGTGCACAGATTATTATGCCGGTCACGGAAGAGAAAGCACGTTCAACCATCATGTTGTGCTTATCGATGATGTTATCATTGAGGTTCTTTGAGGAAGACACCGCGACCAAGTTGTGGAAGAAGCTTGAAAGCTCAGTATATGACCAAGTCAGCGACCAACAAGTTGTTGTTGAAACAGAGGTTGTTCGGTTTGAAGATGCATGAAGGAAGTCCACCGAGGAACATCTGGACCAAATTGAACACAATATTGCTTGATTTAAGGAATATTGATGTTAAAATTGAAGATGAAGATGCGACCTTAATCCTGTTGGTGTCATTACCGGCATCATATGAAAACTTTGTGCGATCTTTCATAGTTGGAAAGGATCTGATGGCTTTAGAGGATGTGAGTGTCCGCCTTACATGCCAGGGAGCTTAGACACAAGGTCTGCTGGAGCAGACGAGTCAGTTTCTTTGGGCTAGTAGCTAGCAAACAATAGTGGAAAAGGATATGGACGAGAAGAAGAAAAAGAAGTCGGTGTCCAAAGGTCCTAAGTCTACTTATATGCAGTAATCTTCAGAGGAGCGGGGACATTGGAAGTTCAATTGTCCAAGGAAGAAGAAACAGCGGGAAGGCAGTTCAGCACAGCAGCGACCTTGGCTACTGAGCAATCGATGAGGATCCGGTTCTAGTTGCGGGGATTCTACACACCACAATGATGTGTGGATACTTGATTCTGGAGCATCTTACCATATTTGTCCAAACAGAGAGTGGTTTTGTACTTATGAAGCGAGATAGATGGTGGTCAAATCTACATGGCCAACAAAGCAAGGTGCAGAAAGTTGTGGGAATTGGCTCAAGAAAGTTAAGGACGAGAGGATGGTAAATTTTGTACACTCAAGGATGTAAGACATGTTCCACAGATGACCAAGAATTTGGTATCTCTCGATCTCTGGACGACAAGGGTTCAATTTCAAGGGTGAAGGTGGGCAAATGAATGTCTTCAAAGATTCGATTGTAGTCCTCAAAGGCATCAAGAGGGAACCTTGTATATATTACAAGGATCTCATCAGATCTGCACACTCTTCTTTGTTGCATCCTCAAGCATTCACCTGATCTCAAGCAGACTCAATATGTACATGAGACTAGGTCACATTGGTGAAAGGGGTATCTGATTCTTTCTTCAAAGAGTTTTCTTGGGGATATAAGGTCAAGAATCTGGACTTTTGTGAACATTGTGTGTTTGGGAAGTTGCATAAAGTAAATTCTCAAAGCAGGGTTGCACAATACAAAGGCAACACTTGATTATATCCATTCAGATCTTGGGTCCATCAAGAGTTGAGTCATTGGGTGGTCACAGATATTTTGTGTCATTCATAGATGACTATTCAAGGATGACTTGGGTGGTGATGATGAAGAACAAAAGTGATGCATTCAAGAAACTTCAAGCGTTGGAAGGCCCTAGTGGAGAATCGGTTAGGCAAGAAAATCAAGAAGCTTCGTGCATGATAATGGTCTGGAATTACTGGGCGGATTTTGATTCATTTTGTGCAAATGAGGGTATTGCCGACATCATATCAGTAAGAATACACCTCAAAGAGAATGGTGTGGTGAAAAAAGGATGAATCAAACTCTACCGGAGAGGGCAAGATGTATGCTTTCTCAAGTTTGGTTTTATCAAGGAGATTTTGGGCAGAGGTCATTAAGACAACTTGCTACTTAATCAACAGGAGCCTCACACAGAATCAATCTCAAGACACCATTTGAGATGTGGTCGGGCAAGCCTGACTGACTACTCAGTTCTAAGGGTTTTTGGGAGTACAGCTTACTATCATGTTAGTGAAGGGAAGTTGGAGCCAAGAGCCAAGAAGGGAGTGTTTGTAGGGTATGGTGATGGAGTGAAGGGATATAGAATTTGGTCATCAGCAGAGTCCAGAGTAATCCTCAGCAGGGACGTTGTGTTTGATGAAAATTCTATGTTAAACTCATCGATGGGGAGGTCTCACGAGTGCAAAACCATCTTTTGAATCGATAGTGTTGAGAAACAGGTGGAGCTTCAGTGGAGTCTCTCGATATGCAACAATCGGTGGATCCAAATCAACACTATACTTGATCTGGATAATGAACCGAGACCGATCCAAGCCACTGCTTTGAGACCTCGTGAGGCGTCATACAAACATTGATCAAAGAGAGTCTAGGCGCCAAAGAGCTCTAGAAGATCTAATGTTGGGATACCTCCAGGAGATATGGATATGATGATTTGGTGGATATGCACTCCAAGTTCTTTGAAGAAGTAGAGGTTCTTTGAACCTACTACTTACAGGAAGCAAAGCGATGACATGTCTGAAGCATCTCGGTGGCATGCGACCATGGGAGATGAAATGGAGTCATTATTGAAGAATCGAGACTTGGGAATTGGTCACCACTCGACAAGGGAGTTGTGACTTGTAAATGGATTTTCAAGAAAAATGAAGGAATAACAAAGCGAGAAGGGTCGGGTATAAGGCACGTTTGGTTGCAAGAGGATTCACCAAAAGGAAGGGTTGACTTTGATGAAATTTTTTCACCAAAGGGTGGTCGAGACACACTTCAATCAGTGGTGTTACTAGCAATGGTGGCACAAAGAGATCTGGAACTTGAGCAATTAGATGTGAAACTGCTTTTCACATGGTGAGGTGGATAAGGAGATATACATGACACGGCTGAGGGTTTTCAAGTTCTGGAAAGGAAAATTATGTTTGCAAGTTGAAGAAATCTTTGTATGGTTTGAAGCAAGCTCTAAGGCGGGTATAAAAAAGTTTGATGATTTCATGCTTCAAAGGTTTACAACAAAGTCCATATGATCATGTGTGTTTACTACTGATCTGTTTGAAGATGGATCATATATCTATCTTGTCCTCAGTATGTGGATGACATGCTTGATAGCTGCAGCAAAGAAAGTCTCGATGTTCAAAATCAAGAACCTTCTTAGTCTTTGAATTTGAAATGAAGGATTTAGGTGTGCCAAAGAAAATCTTGGGGATGGAGATCTGAGAGATAAAGTCGGAAGAAATTGTTCTTGTCTCAAAGAGGTTTATGTCACGAAGATATTGGCCAAGTTTGGCATGTCTGCACGCAAAACCAATAGATACTCTATGGCATCAAATGTTCATTTGTCTGCTTATGCTTCACAATCACCAAGAGAAGAAGTATATGTCAAAAGTTCCCTATGCTAGTGCAATTGGCGATCGATGTATGCCATGGTTTGCACTAGGCCTGATCTGGCTCGAGCGATCGGTGTTGTCGGCGGTTTATGGCTCAACCTGGAAAGGAACACCGGAAAGTCATTAAAAGGATATTCAGTGCACCGAGAGAGTACAAATGATGTTGGTCTCATTTATGGAGGTGATCTTGGTGCAGTCACGAAGTTCTTGTGATCTTGATTATCGCAGTGATGTTGACGATGAAAATCAATGATCGGTTATGTGTTTACATTAGAAATGCGTTGGTCACCGGAAAGCTACTCTTGAGGCTCTGATGGCCTTATCAACTCATCAAGCGAGAATACATGGCTCTTCTTGAAGCAACTAAGGAGGGTATCCGGTTGAAGGGCTAGTCGGTGATTTGGGGTTGCATCGAGGATCAGTGATATATATTGTGATGATCTTAGTGCAATATGTTTAGCCAAGGATCGGGTTCATCATGAGAGAACCAAGCATATTGATGTCGTATCATTTCTTGAGGAATGAGAAGAGGTTGTGGTGAAGAAGATTGGCACAAAGGAGAATCCTGCGATATGTTCACTAAACCGATTCGGCGAGTAAGTTCCACTTTTGCCTGGACTTCTTCGAATATTCAAAGCTTATAATCTGTTTGGAAACTTAGGAGGCGGTCGGTGGAGTGGATCTTTGTGGAGATAGTCCGGTACAAGTACATCCGGCATTGACGAATGCATCCGGTACAAGTACATCCGGTTATGCAATCTGTTTGACTCAGGGAGAGTTAAAGTCAAGGTGGAGATTTGTCGATGGGTGACTTAAACTCTACATTTTGGTGGAACCAATCAAGACTCACCGGTGAGTGATGGTCACCGGTAGAGTGTATTCAATTCGTAGCTTCAAGAGGTGGAGTCTCATCGAGCTTCATCGGCGGGGTGACTATCGGCAGGTGATAGTCTGTGAGTACTTGAATCAAAGCAGGTCCCACATCTGCAAATTCTGCATTATGTGACAAATATACAAATGTCATTAAAAGGAGGACACGTGTAGGGGTATTTATGGTGCATCGACAAAGATTCCTTGCGGCTAGGGTTTGAGGATTTGTGCCTATAAATATCTGATTGTTGTCTCATTATCCGAGTGTGTTGAAATCAGAAAACTCGATTGCATAATAAAATATCTCTTTTCTGCCCGTGGTTTTTTACCTCTCCTACTGAGAGGTTTTCCACGTTAAATCTGTGTTCTTCTTGTTTCTGTTTTCTCCTTTGATTGTTTATGTTTGATTGCTTCTGTTTCTGTTTCTTGCATCTGAAGTTATCTCCATCCGTTTTATAACAGTAGTCAATTTCGAGATTTTGTTGATCAACATATCCGCATTCGAGAAAGAGAAATGCATAACCAAATCCAAAAGGACCTCACCGAGCATTTATGGAATATTTATATTGAGTAACATGAGATGAAGTTGATTTCACTGCAATCTCTATTTTTTTATTGCATTGTAATGCTGCGAATTTTTATGGATACGTGGTTGGTTTTATTTTGTGGGAAGGGATGTGTTGTAGGTAAAAAAATGTCATCGTTTACATGTATTGATTACAAACATAGCCGTTGGACTCTTTCTAAATTCAAACAATGAATGATAAAAGTTGAGAAAATTGATTGAGAATTGTGTAAAATAGAAATTCTAATACAGTTTAAATGAATAGAGAACATGTAAAATAAAGTTTTTGATTCAGTTAACCATGATTAGAGATTCTGTAAAATAAAGAAATGTGGTTTTTGAAGCTGGAAAGTAGAGTTTTTTTTAAAGAAGCTGATGCAGGTGAGCAATGGCATCAGATGCCCTAAAGAATACTCTATTTTACAGCTTTAAATAGACATTTTTCTAGGTTACAGAATGTCTATCTAAGATGAAATGCATCAGATTCTATTTTACGTAATGAGTTAAATATAAAGGAAAATTTACCGAATCTGGATAAATGCAGTAAATGTAAAATAAAAAAATTACAGAATCTGTTGTTTACATTAAAAAATTGAATATTTGCCGCAATGCTACTTTTCATAAATCTAAATGTTGAAATTTCTAAAATAATTTTTTTAAAGAATTCATAAAATCTACAGCAAATGCTCTAGAACTCATTAACACAAAAACCATACCCATCCGTACGCGTCGATTGCCATCTCTATTAAAGAGCCAAATCAAATATTAAATTTATTCGTCTAATATCCAAAACATAATCGTTTGTTTCTCCCAAATTTTTTTGGACAAAATGGTGTATTGTTATATATATAAAGTTTAGAATAATTTATTATATAGTGGGTCGGGTGAGTATTATGCCGGGTGAAAAACAAATATCCTTATCCAATCCGCGGCGGGTTTTGGAAAATCAAATTCATACCCTATCCTACTATTAAAATATTTACCCTAACAAATAGTTTATGGTGGATATCCACCAGGTTTGATCAAATTGACATTTCTATTTGTTTCTTATTAATTGAATAATCTCACAATCATGGAACTTCTTTTCTTAACAATAAGAATTTTCTCAACAAAATAATAATAATAATAATAATAATAATAATAATAATAATAATAATAAACCACCAAAATAGCCTTTGTTATAATTAATTGGGCTTATTACTTTCAATTTTCCTCTTAATAGTTTTTTACTGGAAAAGAAAAATTATTACCTACAATCAATACAGCTATACAAAATTGAATAAGAGGGCGTGGAAGCACTCCCATTCCACCTATCCTACTAGAATAAGACATTCTTTTGCATATGGGCATATTATTTCATTGTCATATAACAAAAGAGAATGAAACAGAAATAAAAGCGAGCATAAGTTTTTGACAATATCTGATGGTGTATTCCACCGGAGAAAGATCTTCACTACTGGCCAAAAGACGAAGATAGATAGAAAGAGAGTCACCTTCAAAGACCATCTGAAAAAATCCCCAAGTAATGGCCAACACCATAGCAAGGGCCTCCCCTCCCCACCTAGCACATCGAAATCTCCCTCAAGCTTTCTAGAAAAATTTCTAATGATCTTGACTAAATGGAACTGTCTAATCTTACTCTCAGGAAGTGACCGACCAGACCCGTGCATACTATTCAGTTTATCACTCATTCAGGAACTAGATTAATAAGTTTTCACCCTAGGGACTTCCTGGACGTCAACATGGTCTTCACAGAGAAAGAGAAGGATCTTCGGCAAGGGGTGCCCGGCTTTGCGAGACCTTTTTGATCTACACATGGCTAAGCTCAATGGGGACTTGCTTTGTTCAAGGCCGGCCCTACAGTGAGGCCAAGGAGACGGCCGTCTTAAACTCAACTCAGTCTAGGAGGCGGCGGTACACAAGCCGCTAAAAAAAAATCCGAGTAGATTCAATCCGATCCAACCTAATATAATTTTTTTTTTTATAAAGGCTCAAAAAAAATTTTACTCCCTTCATGAACTGATCCATGTATTGGTTTAGTTGGATTGGGGTTAAATGGATTCAAGAAAGAGAAAGTAAAATAAAATATAGTGAAATAATGATTATAAAGTTGAAATGTTATGTTGAAATTTGTGTAGTTGAAGTAATGATTGGTGATAGAAATTTTAATAAAATATTATATTGAAAAAATAATGGTTAAATAGTGTAGTGGGTGAATAAAGTGAATTGATTGATATTATTTTATTTGTTGATGTTGAATAATTGATAAGAGAATTTATAATAAAATAATAAAATAATGATAAATAAGATAGTGGAGTAAATAAAATATTGGGTTGGATCCAAATGGATCCAACCCCACCCGAAACCAAACAAGGCCATGGCGTCTTCCTTTCTTCAAAGCCGAGATCTTGGGTCAATAAAACATAAAAAAAATTGACATTTTATCTTTTTGATTTTGTCATATGCTCCCTCCGTTCCAAAATAACTGAGCCAGTTGACAAAAAAATTGTTTTAAAATAACTGAGCATTTTCCAATACAAAATTTATGCATGTTTCCCTTTTTACACATCTCTTTATTTTTCATACACTGTCTTAAATGCATCTGCATCATTTTCTATAAGAGTTTCATCTAATCAAAGTCAAAACAATTAATTACTTTCTTAATCTGTGTGTGACGATACCGGATTTCACCACTCCACGCGCCAGGCACATGCACCCAAATAATGGCAAGAATAGACCTACTACCCTAACCGTAAGGGTCGGGAGTCCCCTCATAGGCTTAAGGTCCGAGCCAAGTCCTCATGAAGGAAGGCTGTTCAGGTCGTCTGATGGCCAAAATAGTGACTGTCCAACTTTAACCGGCAGAGCACCGAGTCGGATGCACTATAGTAGCGAGCAAGGTCGTATCCCACGAGAAATTTATCAAATACCAAAGTCGTTTTCGGATTTAGTTTAGGTCAACCAAAGATGTTTCAAATATTCAATTATGCTAAAACGATATGTAGATTAAGGATAATTAGAGATATAAAGAGAGACTTAGCCAAACCATGATTCGATTGATTACTTTCGCCCCTCTAATCGATTATTCGGGAATGGGATTAACCAACCTACCAACCTAACACTTATACCGACTCATTCATGGGTGCAAACTCCTAAGTTAGTGTAAGATGCCATGCAACAATCAAACACCCTTTGCCCAGTTCAGTAGTCCACCTTTAAGGATTTAACTGACCGAAACAATATTAACGCCCTAGAGTTGCTCGATTTCACAACCGAAAGAACCTCACTCCCTAACCAATCTAAACAACTCAGTTTATTATAAGAAATGGTCTTAAAACCCATTTTCCCACACCCCTTCGCAGCATACATTTATAAAAATGGTGTGTGAGTTCATGAACTAGGTGTACAATCTAATTCAAGCATTAAGAACAAGTTTTAAGACATGAATTCGTCGATACAACATCAATTAAGCACTACACATTCTCAATTTCATCAATTAGAGAGGGATTTATTCAATCTTCACATGATTTGACTATGATATTTTTAGCTACTCATAATAAAACTAAAAAAACAACAATCAAAGATAGAATTAAAGCCATAAGTAAGATGGCCGGAAACTAAAATTGATTACCAAAATCGTAGCAAAATCTGGATTACATCAAGCTCCAACACCATCCAATGTCAATTGATGATGATGAAGACCTAAAATGGTAGAATCCAAGAGTAGGGAAGAAACTTTAACTAGAATCTAAGCTAGATTGTGCTTAATTTGAGTAAAATTATGGTGTAAGAATGAATCTAGGGAAGAAAATGGGAGAATTCGACCTAGAGAGGAAAATGTGTAAGTATCAGAGTGTAAAAGTGTGGACAAGTTCCTTAAAAATCTGTGCAACACGTATTTATATGCTCCAAAAAAATGTGCAGGAAAAGTGTTTTTGAAGCGCCCCAAAGCCTTTGGCGCGCCCCAAAATTGCTTCTGTGATTCTGGGAGGTCTCTGCTCCAACTTGGCGTGCCACAAACCTTTTGGCGCACCCCAAACCTATTTTGTGACTTGCTGAACATCCTGTTTGATCTTTGGCGTGCCCCAAACCTTTTGAGGCGCGCTAAACACCTCCAGGCTCAAGTTTCTTCACTTTTCTTTATTTTCTTCTATCTCCAGCCATTGGTTTCATCTTTATACGCTCCATGCCTTATCTCCCGGGCTTACGAATGCCTAGATCCTACATCACAACATCTAACACAAACCGAGCATAACTCCGCAAAATAACTAGGGCTCGAAAAAAGGGCCAAAACATCGTAAAATGCTGAGGTTTTCCATCTAGATGACGGTTTACCTCATGGTGGTGTGCAATGTGATTTTTACCCTAAACATGGTCTATAACTACCCGGAATGAACCAAAAGTGCCGTAAACGGGGGTTGAAACATGCACCGGAGCATAGTAAAGTTGACTCTCATCATCCTCCCCCGATCCACTGTAGGTCGGTTAGGACCGGCGAGGGGTAGACCTACGCAGCTCGGTGGACACGACATTAGCATCTTACCGCAGGTCGGCTAGAAAGTATAATAATAATAATAATAATAATAATAATAATAATTATACGATAATTATGGAAAGAACCATAAACCTTTAAGGCTCCGATCTTTATCATTTAAAATTCGAATGTCTTAATTATCTCCTGAAATCAAGGGATAATCCCAAAATTATCTATAGCTTGAATAACACGAAAATAGAGTCCACATTGGACTCGGTCCATGCAGGCCTAGGGCACAATCGCCTCCTATATAAACAACCACCAAGAACTACAGCAGAATTGATTCCAACATACACATTGGATACGCAGGCATCCTAGAGAAATTCTCAGGCTCAGTCTAAATCACCTCCAAAAACTCCTCCCCTTGTTCATTTTCTCTTGATAAATCACCCTCAACCAATTACCACTAGATCAAAGGGCCTAGATTTTATACCCTGACGAATTTTGCTTCGTCAGCGTGTTTTTGGCAACTGCATCAGTTAGAGATAATGACAAGATTGAGACAATAGTTTGTTTAGATAATGTTATTTGAATTTGGATGATGATAGAGTTGTTAGGATAAACTATTTGGTTTAAATAAACTTCTACTAATCATCAATTAGTATATATATACGTACATTGTATTCCTATTCATTATTATGATCAATCAATGCAATTATATTTCTCTATTATGGTATCAGAGCTTTCCGACTAACGTCTTTCAGATCCTGGTCAATCGTAAAGAAATTCGCTTGGGTGGGGCTTCGTTACCGTCTTCATGGTATCAGAGCTTTCCGACTAACGTCTTTCAGATCCTCATTTACACGAACCTCGCCCCCTCACCCATCTTCATGTTTTTTTCCTTCGATTTATTTCCATCATCATTTTTTTTCGTTGCATCAAAATAATTACTCTGAGGTCGTTATCATCATCTTTTCGGTTTTCATTCCTCCGTTGCCGAGAAAGAATTGGAGTACATGACCTAATGGGTAGCAAAGCATTAAACTTTACGTTGCATCGGTTATGAATCTCTAGTTGTGTGTGCTGTAAATCTTCCTCCCCTGTTCGTATTGATTTGATTTGATGGTCTTCTTGCTCATATGCCACCACTTTTGTTGCCGCCTCTTCGAATTTTTTTACCTGAATATTAAAACAACAGCAACCTCTCTGTCTCCAGCCTTCCACAATAAAAGCATTGTTCTTCTCATGTGATATCCATCCTCCTTGCATCTGTTCAATTGTATGCCACCATTTTTCTCTCTCTGTCTCTGTCTCTCTCTCTCTTGTTTTTTCCCCTTTTTTTAGGGTTCGTACAACCCTCCGTGCCAAATTTTATTAAGAGTTTTACAATTCTCTATTTCATTTCTTTAATTAGGGTAGAACCCTCCATTGCACAATTGTATTAAGTTTTGTCGCAACCATGTGTTGACCATAAGGGTGACCCCACATCAATTTTTTTATTTAGTTATAAATTTTTCTATTTTTTTAGGGTATCAAATCCTCTCAAAGATGATATTCCCTCCAAAATAATTCTTTCTCTCTATCACTTCATCTATGACTCTTTAAAAAAATTGAGTCATAGTACAGATTCAAGCAATAGCAGGTTGATATGAAGCATTTGTTGCCGATTGATATGTAGAATGTTGTTGCAGACACCATGTAAAGGAAACTCGATTCATTCATTACGAGCCAATCTCCATGTTCACTGCATTATCATGAGATTGCAGGGACGTGTTAGAGATAATAACAAGATTGAGTCAATAGTTTGTTTAGATAATGTTATTTGAATTTGAAGAATGATAGAGTTCTTAGCATATATTATTTGGTTTAGATAAACCCCTATCTATCATCAATTAGTCTATATATATTGTATTCCTATTGCTTATTATGATCAATCAATGCAATTATATTTCTCTATTAGCTTCATTTATTGTGGAACGGAGGGTGTATAATACTACTTAGTCTTTAGAAATTAGGAAATAAGGCACATTGTGTAAGAATTTTAAGTTAAAAGATAGTCCCATAAGTTTTATAGGGAAAATGAAGACTTGTAAAAGATGTATAACTTAAACGATGGAAAAAAAAAAAAAAAAAGTCATTACCCATATTTTTTTATGTAGATTTTCAAACGTGATGAAAATTTCACCATTTCTTTTATTTTTTAATATTCATTATTTTGAGATTTGGTTCAATATCATTACATTGTTTTTGTGAGAGTCGGCATTGAAATTCACTCTCTAAAAACATAGAATCTTGACAATGAATTTTTGGAAATCTCGTTGAAATATGGTGTATGTGATCTTGAAATAAAGAGAACGAAAAAAATAAAAATTTGGTGAAATAATTATTAGTTTTGGAGTTATAAATCATGACATACTACAAGTGTTTAAAAATGATAAGAGAGATTAAAAAAAAAAAAAAAAAAGGATAGAAAAGTGTGTGTTTTTTTTCCCTTCCAACGCATCCAACTTCTTCTTCTTCTTTGTATATTTTTTAATAAGATTGTCTTTATACAAAAGCTTTGAAAATGTGTCATATTCACTAATTTTTATGTGTCTTCCTCTCTCCCTAATTCCCTCATATATTTTTATTTTATTTTTATTTTTAAGAGGTAGTTATTTTTAAGTTCACCCCTATATTATCTGCCCAAATGAGCGCATTAATGTTCTTCCCAAGTAAAACCATTTAATGATAAATAATATTTTTGCTGAGTAATAATACTTCCTTCGTTTTTTTTATCTGTCGCATAAAGAAAAACCATACAGATTAAAACAGAATTAATATGTCTAAAATATAATATTGTAATATTTTTTCGACGGAAAGTATTGAAATATAAAATAGTGATTTCTTTCTTAATCGGTGTAGGCTAAAAAATAAAAAGCCCTTTTATTTTGAAACGGATGGAATATATATACAGTTACCATTAATGTAAATTTAGTGGGCTGTTGTTTTCCCGTGAGTTGTTGAAAAAATTTAATTCAAAATAGGAATCGGCAGCTGGCTGTTTTTACTGCATGCAGCTGTATTCACCGGTTCTGTTGGCAGATGCAAAACTTTTGTCGTCACTATATAAATATTTTACCCAGGAAAAGAAAAAATAAAATACACTTGCAGTTTTCCACTTGCTCCATGGGATCACCTGTTTTCCGTTTGAAGAAAGTGAAAATGTCTTCTTCATCATATTGCAATTTCTTCTAAGTTACGTAATTCTTTTCTTTTCTTTTTCGAGGGAAAGCTACGTATTTCAAAAGGGCTATTATTCGCACTCATCCGTTCTATTGTTGCAGCACATCGTTTCACATAATCGATCTAGTAAAAATTGCTTTGGAGATAAAAAATCGACTTTCCAACGGCGGATTCTCATAATTTTCAGAACCGATTACGGAGGTCGGGTTTTGGCTTCACAACCAATTTTGACAAAACCGATTCCACTGTGATACATGTACACCGGTAGAATCAGTGTGGTGTAAATAAATGTTCTGTTTTCTATGGATAATTGTTATGACGGATCGATCAAGAAGTGATGGTGATTGTGAGTAAAGATAAGCAATTAACAAGTAAACAAACACATAAACAAGAAGAACACAGATTTAACGTGGTTTCCGGCATTGTGCCGACTACTTCACGGACAAACGAGGATAATTTTATTATCACGAGAAAGTTACATCATGTTACAATTAATACAGACGGTAGTCATAGCCTTGGGAATCCAACTCTAACTGACTAAACAGTCAAACAAGACAATGACTGAAATACCACAAAAGTAATCTTATCCAAATCTGAAAATCATGCAGACGTGTTCCCCAAGGATTGCTGAGAACCAACTCAGCGGACCATGCTCAGCAGATGATCAGTCAGCTGACTTCATTCAGCAGAACACCAACCTCAGCAGATGCTTCATGCACTGCTGACCAGATCATAGTTTCCCCAGACTCTGTTGAGTATCACACTCAGCAGACCAAACTCAGCAGCATAGTTTAAGTCACTATTACAAATATCCACCTTGACTTCAACTTCATGCAAACTGACCAGATGCACAACCAAGTGCCAGATTTCCTCTTTGTCTTCATATTTGAATACCTCAACAGACCCCCACTTTCGGTTGAGTATTCCCAAATTTAGATTAACAGCTTTGGATATTTAGCAAGTCCAGACACAAGTGAAACTTGCCTCTTGGAACTAGTTTAGTGAACATATCAGCAGGATTCACATCAATGCTGATCTTCTCCACTTTAACCATCTTCTGATTCATTAGAAAATGGTACCTAACATCAATGTACTTGGTTCTCTCATGATGAACCTGATCCTTAGCCAAACATATTGCACTAAGACTGTCACAATACACCTTGGCTTAATCTTGATGCAAACTCAGATCATTGACTAGCCCCTTTAACCAAATCGCCTCATTTGCTGCTTCTGTCAGTGCCATGTATTCTGCTTCAGTAGTAGATAATGTCACTGTACCCTGTAAAGTTGCCTTCCAACTTACCACAGAACCACCCAAAGTAAACACATACCCAGTCATAGATCTCATGTTGTCCACATCAACAGCATAATCAGAATCACAATACCTTGTGACAAAACATTGAGTACCACCTCCATAAATGAGTCCAATATCAAATGTACCCCTAAGGTACCTAAATATCCTTTTCGCTGCTTTTCAGTGTTCCTTCTCAGGTTGAGCCGTAAACCTGCTGACAACACTGACTGCCTGAGCCAAATCAGCCTAGTACAGACCATGGCATACATTAAACTGCCCACTGCACTAGCATATGGAACCCTTGACATGTATTCTTCCTCTTCAGCTGACTGTGGAGCAAACACATCAGACATATGTAGATTTGGTGCCATAGGAGTATCTATAGGTTTGGTTGCTGACATGCCAAACTTGGATAATATCTTCTCAATATACCCCTGCTAAGACAAGAACATCTTCCCTTGCTTCATATCTCTATAGATCTCCATCCTTGGAATTTTCTTTGCATTCCCCAAATCCTTCATCTCAAATTCAGCCTTGAGTAGATTCTTCAGATCTTGAATATCAGACTTGTTCACAGCAACTATCAGCATACCATCCACATATAGAATCAGATAGATGACTAAACCATCCTTCAACTTGTTGTGATAAACACAACAATCATATGGACTCATGCTATAACCCTGTTGAATCATATAACTATCAAACTTCTTATACCACTGTCTTGGGGCCTGCTTAAGTCCATATAAGGACTTCTTCAACTTGCAAACATAACCTTCCTTGCCAGGAACTTGAAAACCCTCTGGTTGAGTTATATAAATTTCCTTATCTACATCTCCATGTAGAAAAGTTGTCTTCACATCTAATTGCTCAAGTTCAAGATTCTGATGTGCCACTATTGCTAATAGCACCCTGATGGAAGTGTGCCTGACCACTGGAAAAAATATCTCTTCATAGTCTACCCCCTCTTTCTGACTAAACCCTCTGGCAACCAAACGTGCCTTATATCTGATGTCATCAACAGATGTCATTCCTTCCTTCTTCTTGAAAATCCATTTGCAGCTGGCCACCCTTCTATCCTGTGGTTGTTTGACCAGTTCCCAAGTCTCTTTCTTCTGAAGTGTTTCCATTTCTTCTCCCACGGCAACAAGCCAATGAGATGCCTCAGAACATGTCACAGCTTCCCTGTAAGTGTTTGGTTCAAACCCATCAACTTCTTCAGCTACCTGTAGTGCATATCCAACCATATCCTCCTCAAACCCATATCTTATTGGGGGTCTGATATTGGTCCTCATAGCTCTGCTGAGAGCTATACCCTGCTGACTAACATCAGCTGTTTGAGTATCTCTGACCCTTGTTCAGCAGACTGGCTTGGATCCAGTTTTGGATCTACCGAGTGCTGACTCTTGCTGACCCCTATTGAGTCTTTCAATTCAGCAGACTCTACTTGAAGCTCCACCTGTTTGTCAACCTTCTCAGTTTCAGATCCAATTTCAGATTCAGATGTGGCCCTCACAGATGAGATAAGCATAGAATTTTCATCAAAGACTACACTCCTGCTGAGTATAATTAACCCTATTTTCAATTGATGACCAAATTATATACCCTTTTACTCCATCTTAATATCCAACAAACACTCCATTCTTGACTCTAGGCTCTGGTTTACCTTCACGACATGATAGTAGACTGTGCTTCCAAAAACCCTTAGACCTGAGTAGTCAGCTGACTTTCCTGACCAAACCTCAAGTGGTGTTTTGAGCTTGATCCCAGTGGAGGCCCCTTATTGATTAAGTAGTATGTTGTGTTAACAGCCTCTGCGCAAAATCTTCTTGCCAGACCATAATTATAGAGCATACACATTGCCCTCTCCAGAAGAGTTTGATTCATTCTTTCTGCAACACCATTCTGCTGTGGAGTATCTCTGACAATATGGTGCCTAGCAATGCCTTCATTATTGCAAAATTCATCAAACTCGGACCAACAGAATTCCAGTCCATTATCATTTCTAAGTCACTTGATCTTCATTCCTGTCTGATTCTCAACCAATGCCTTCCACTGCTTGAAATGCTTGTATGCTCCACTCTTGTGTTTCATCATGATTACCCATACCATCCTTGAATAATCATCTATAAAGGACACAAAATACCTGTGATCACCCAATGATTCCACCCTTGAAGGTCCCCAACAATCAGAATGGACATAATCAAGTGTCCCTTTTGTGATGTGAATTGCTTTTGGGAACTTGCTCCTATGTAGTTTCCGAAATACACAGTGTTCATAAAATTCCAACTCCTTGACCTTATGTCCCCCAAGTATATCAGACTTAGACAGAATTCACATCCATATTTCATCTATATGACCCAATCTCATATGCCACAACTTGGTCAGCTGTGACTGGTGAACTTCTGATGATGCAACAGAAGCAGAACCTGATATAGTAGACCCTTGTAGTATGTACAATGTCCCCTGCCTGATACCCTTCCGAATCACAACTGAACCCTTATAGACATTCATCACTCCACCTTCACCCCTGAACTTGAACCCTTTGTTGTCTAGAAGACTAAGTGATATAAAATTATTGGTCATTTGTGGAACATGCCTAACCTCATTCAGTGTGCAGAATTTACCATCATGTGTCCTCAACTGAACAGATCCAATCCCAACTATTTTACAGACCTTGTTGTTAGCCATAACAATATGGACTCCATCCACCTGCTGATAAGTTGAAGACCACTCCCTGTTTGGACACACATGATAAGATGCCCCAGTGTCTAGAATCCACACATCTCTGTGCCCTACTGACTCTGAAACTGCTAAGGCTAGATCTTCTTCAGAGTTGGTGTCTTGTTCTGCCAAAGGAACTGTACCCTATTGGGCACCCTCCTGCTTCTTTCTTTTTGGACATTCATTTTTCCAATGACCCTGCTCCTTGCAATAATTATAGACATCCCTAGATTTAGGTCCCTTGGAACTCTTCTTGGAAATCTTTTTTCCAGAATTTCTTGCCCCCCTGCTGATTTCACTGTCCACCAATCCAGCAGACTGACTGTCTGTCCCAGAACCAGATGTCTTATGGCGTAGCCCTTGACTATGGAGTGATGATATTACATCCTCCAATGACTGTGAGTCTTTCTTAACAATAAAGGACTGCACGAAGTTCTCATATGATGCAAGCAATGACACAAGTATGATCAATGCTGCATCTTCATCTTCAATCTTCACATCAATATTCCTTAGGTCAAGCAATATTGTGTTCAGATGATCCCTCAGTTGAGTACCCCCATGCATTCTTTGGCTGAAAAAACGTTGTTTCAATAACAACTTGTTGGTTAGAGACTTTGTCATATACAGACTCTCAAGCTTGGACCACAACTTCTCTGATGTGTCCTCTTCAGCAACCTCTGTGATAATATCATCTGACAAGCACAACATAATTTTTGAATGTGCTTTCTCCTCCAGACTGGCTCTCTCAGCAGTACTTCTTTCTATTGATTTAGACAAGGGACCCCATAATCCCCACTATTCAACAAAGCACGCATCTTGATCTGCCACAGACTAAAACTATTTCTTCCTGTAAACTTGTCAATCTTGACATTTAAAGCATACATCTTTCTCACCAGAAAAGAATGTGTAGATCCCAAATCCTAGCGTCAATTATGACCTTAGCCAATCTACCTTGCTTAAAACAGCTAAATAGATTTCCTGATGAATTTAACGTGGTTTCCGGCAATGTGCCGTCTACTCCACAGACAAACGAGGACAATTTTATTATCACGAGAAAGTTACATCATGTTACAATTAATACAGACGGTATTTATAGCCTTGGGAACCCAACTCTAACCGACTAAACAGTCAAACCAGACAATGACTGAAATACTCCAGAAGTAACATTATCCAAATCGGAAAACCATGCAGACGTGTTTCCTAAGGATTGCTGAGAACAACTCGGCAGACCATGCTTAGCAGATGATCAGTCTGCTGACTTCATTGAGCAGAACCAACCTCAACAGATGCTACATGCACTGCTGACCAGATCATAGTTTCCCCAGACTCTGCTATGTATCACACTCAGCAGACCAAACTCAACAGCATAGTTTAAGTCACCATTACAATAATAATACTACGTTCGTCTCAAAATATAAGTTCATTTAGATTTTTCAGACGAATGGAGAAAGTGATTAATGATTATTAATTTTAATGTTAAAAGTCTGGAATATACTTTGACTCTTATTAATGTAAGAGTTGCAAAGTAGTGAAAAATTGGTAAATGTATAAAAAATTAGGGGTTAATGAAAGAAAAATTAAATAAATACTTCATTGATATTCTAAATGGATTTATTTTATGAAACAAATCCAGAAAATAAACAGATTTATATTTTGGGACAGAAATAACACTCGATCTCTCTTGTTCGTCACAACGGACAATATTGATGGGTATAAATAATTCCACCACCTCAACAGTAAGGGACAACCCACTGCGGCCACCCTCCGGCATG
Source organism: Gentiana macrophylla (assembly GCA_026214975.1). Classification (NCBI taxonomy): domain Eukaryota; kingdom Viridiplantae; phylum Streptophyta; class Magnoliopsida; order Gentianales; family Gentianaceae; genus Gentiana; species Gentiana macrophylla. The sequence goes on along the minus strand of CM047807.1, from coordinate 124,330,959 downwards.
ACAAGAGAGATCGCAAAGGCGCGCCACATCAGTCTCTCACCTCGCCGCGACCAAGGCATTTGCGGTCCCAGGCAAGTGCAACAGATCCTGTGAATCTCGTCCAGGGGAAGTCAAGAAGGGTCGCCAGGGGGGCGAGGCCAGAGAGGGCTTGCTCCTTGCGACCTCAGAGAGATGGCCGCCGATTGATCCAGATCTTTTCCCCACTTGTAACTTAGATATTTCGTCTTGCTTAGTATCTAAGTAAGACCTAGCTATTAGTAAAATATCTAATAGATTACTTATTCCCTAAGTTATCCACCTCTATAAAAGGGGTGGTCATTGTAAACTAAAAAAAAAAGAGATATATGAAATACACACTATACTTGCAAGCCAAAGCTCTCTCCATTCTAACTCTCTCCGTACCACCACCCGCCGGAGTAACACCACACCTTAAATACAGCCAGATATCCACCATCCATACACCGCAAGGACACCCGTGACGATTTAGACATCATCAGTTGGCTCCGTTACCGGGAACGCGATTGTGTAAAAAATCACCTAGAGCTCTTATCAAGGAGGAGATAATCTTACAAAGAAAGTCCTCAAACTGCCTTTATTTCTTCCCTTTACCAAAGAAATCGCTCAAAAAGCCACCCCGCAGAGATGGCCGGAAGTAAAGGACATCTAACACCCCAAACCCCTGCAAAAGGTACTATGCTACATCAAGCTCGTGGGGAAGGCGCAGGAGAAACGCTAGACAATCTCCCTGCAGAAGGAGAAGGATCCCAGAGAGGGGTCTTAGCACTAGCGGCGCTTTCGAAATGTCATTAATCAAAAAACCAAGTCGAAAGAGGTCATTTGTTGCCCTGGATGGAACTCGCAGAGAGAGGTCACAAAGAAAGCCAAAGATCGATCCCGAAATACAACCGGGCTTTCGGGAGGACCCAGAGGTCGCGAAATGAGGAATACGCCAGTGCACGCTGAACTATGTATCTCACCAATTCCGCTTTGGTGGCTAAGGGCCGAGCCCCCTATGACGATTCGACCCTGATCCTCCCGAAACGAAATCCATCTTGCGGCCCGCAGACCAGGGGCCGCCAGAGCCAAATTCAGCAGATCGACGTAGAGAGAGTGCACTCTTCAGTCGCTATGGACCGAGGAAAGAAATTCCACGAACCTCGGCCCCCAAGATCGCGACCATCAAAAAGGAAGAGGATCGACAAAGGGTCCGCGTTTAATAGGTTGGGTGAGAAGGACAAGGCCTTAGCCCCAAGTCGTCTCGGCCTTCTTCAGAGAAGAGATGCCCATCCAAAGCAGGGATAGACACGCACAAGATGCCCGCATAATTATCGGGGAAAAGAGGGCCCGCCAAGAGGATCACGAGATCATAGGGAATCGAGCGTAGAACGGAGCGAGCGTCGCAAGCACGATCGCGACCAGAATCGACCTATTTTGGCGGAACGGATGGAGGTAATGAGAAAAGAGCTTGCAGAATTAAAAAAGTCGAGGCCCGTCGAGAAAGTCGCCCCAATTTCGGGGATCGACGTACTCGCTAAAGGGATTACCGAAACATTGCCTCCCAGCAGAGAAAAGGTTAGTTATCCCAGTTACAACTATTACAATGGAAATTCATGCCCAAACGATCGCTCACGCGTTCGGTCGCATCACCCTTGCTACACAAAATAAATCCGCCTGGTGCATCGCATTGGTTGGCGAAGATGCGAGATAGAGGCTGCGTCCTGGATACGCGGGCTTCCTCGCGGCTCAGTTGAAAGTTGGGAGGATTTGTCGGAAAAGTTTGTCAGAGAGTTTGAATCGGCGAGCAGGCCAAAGAAAACCATTGAGGACCTATATGAGGTTCGTATGGGAGGGCATGAATCCGGAAAAGAGTATTACGAACGGTTCGTCAGAATATATGATCAAACAAGGAACATTCCAGACGATGCGGTCATAACATGTTTCCTCACCGGAATCGCCAAAGGCCCGATGAAAACTGAATTCAATCTGCGGCCCCCCAAAGCGGGTCTCAGGGAGATGTTAGAAAGGGCCAGAATGATGGGGTCGTCGAGGCGCCATCCGCGGGGAAAGCAAAGCCTAAGACAGAGCCACGTTCGCCGAAGGAGGATCGCGTAGATGACCGTAAAAAAGAAAAGGGACGAGATACTAATCGCGATCGTGAGGTAAAGAAGCCGTACAAATTTAGCGAGGATAATTTTACCCCGCTCAACACCAAAGCATCCCAAATACTGCTTTGAAATTCGTGAACATTTCGACAAACCAAAGCCTATGAGGCGATCCGATAGCCGCGATAAATCCAAATCTCTGCGACTATCACAAGGACCATGGCCACATCACCGATGAATGCTTCACCCTGAGTAGCGAGATAGAAAGGCTGATCCGTGAGGACCAAACAATAAATATAAACGCGAGGAACAACACTCCCGGTCGGGGGACGCCAACCTCGCGTCTATCGAGAGAGAGGTTCAGTCATCCACGGGAATATTCCCAAAGAACCATCAACTGAAATCTCGGATAAATCAAATCAATACCCGCGGCTTCAAAAGCGGTTTGTGTTGGGAGAGAATGAGAAGGGAATCATATTCACAAAAGCGGCCGACAACGATCGGTGGCCGCTATGGAGATACCCCTCATTCTAAAGGTGGGGTGAACGACAAGCACGGCGTCAACCGAGTAATGGTCGACCACGGGGCGGCCAGCGACGTCATCTATTTCGATTTATTTAAAACAGATCGGATTCGGGAGGCCAAGTTAAAACCCTACCTTGGGGTCCTCGAAGGTTTTACCAACGACACAAGACGGGTCAAAGGCACGATCGACCTCAATATCATTTTGGGCGACTATGAGCCCTGTAGAACGGAGATAATAACTTTCTTGGTAATCGACCGCCTCTTACTACAACATGATTTTGGGAATCCCGGCTATGAAGAAGTTCCAAATGGTGGCGTCCGTTCCCACCAACGGGTCAAATTTCACGTAGGGAAGAAGTTGGGGTCGCCATCACCGACCTGGAGCTTTCCTCGACTATATGACCAAAAGCAGGTCGACTCTGGCGACCCGGTGGATGGTCTTAACACGGCTACGGATCAGATTGCTATGATGAAAGAAATCTCGGAGAAGGCCGTAGAGGTAGAAACATTGCAAGTTCGGGACGAGCCCGACTTCACTGCCGAAGACGAGTTGATCGAGGTTATAATAAACGACAAATATCCCGATCAAAAGATAAAAATAGGATCGAGGACTACCGAGGAAGAAAGGGAGGAAACTGATCGAGCTTCGAAAGCAAACTTGGACGCATTCGCCTGGGAGGTAACTGATATGAGAGGTGTGGAATCGGAGGTCGCCTTGCATAACCTGAGTGTCGATCCCAACTTCAGGCCAATACAACAAAGGGCGCGTCAATTCTCTACAGAAAAGGAGGTCGCAATAAAAATTGAGGTCGAGAAACTTTTAGCAGCAGGCATAATCAAAGAGCTTCAATATCCCACCTGGCTGGCAAATGTAGTAATGGTGAAAAAACACAACGGCAAGTGGCGGATGTGCGTCGACTTCACCGATCTAAACAAAGCTTGCCCCAAGGACCCCTACGCGCTCCCTCGAATCGATAAAATGGTGGATGGGATCGCGGGTTTTGAAACCTTAAGCTTTCGGGGGCCTACTCCGCTACCACCAGGTCAAAATGGCCGATGAAGATAAGGAGCTGACGGCCTTCAGGGCCGCCGGCGGGCTATATTACTATGAGATGATGCCGTTTGGCCTAAAGAACGCAGGCTCAACCTATCAGAGAATGGTAAACAGAGTTTTTAGCACGCAGATAGGCAAGAACATGGAGGCTACATTGATGACATGGTCGTGAAATCAAGTCGCCAAGATCACCTGGAGGACCTTCGCGAAACCTTTGCAAACGTGAAGAATCACTCAATGAAACTAAACCTACGAAAATGCACTTTTGGGGTCCAGCAGGAAATTTACGGGCTTTATGGTAAGTCAAAGGGGATCGAGGCAAATCCCGAAAAAATCGAGGCCCTGGTCAACATGAGCGAGCCTACCAAGATTAAAGAAGTCAGCGCTCAACGGCGGGATCACGACTTTGGGTAGGTTTGTCTCGAAATCTGCAGAAAGAAGTCCGCTTTCTTCAAAATTCGAAAGTGTGGTACCTTCTCTTGGGCAATGGAATGCTCCTGGCATTTAAAGACCTCAAAGAATACTTGTCAAGACCGCCGTTGCTAACCACCCCCGAGGCTGGGATACTCTGTTTTATATTTGGCGACCTCGAGATAGGGCCGTAGCGCAGACACTTGTAAAAGAGGAGGAGGCTCAGCGAAGCCGATTTTTATGTTTCCAAAGCTCTAAGCCCGTTGAAAGTCGTTATTTTAATATAGAAAAGTTGGCTTATTGTGTTGTTATAGGCGCCCGCAAATTAAGGGCTTACTTTTCATCGCACACCATCGTAGTATTATCAAATGCATCGCTAAGACAGGTTCTTCACAAACCAGACCTGTCCGGTCGATTGCTCCGATGGGCCATCGAGCTTACTGAGTTCGATATCCGATATGAGCCCCGAAGGTCAGTAAAGGCCCAGGCTCTCCCAGTTTCATAGCGAAAACAAGCTTCAACGAAGAGGTGAAAGAGCGGCTCTGCTCGAACGCGACCAAGATAGGGTCACCACAGAGGACGAGCCTATCAGGCCAAGTCACTGTTGGCAGCTCTACGTTGATGGCTCCGCTAATCACAAAGGGTGTGGCGCGGGAATAATCCTGTTAGAACCGGGCACATCAGAAGAAATTGAGCGAGCTCGAGATTTGATTTCACCGCCTCTAACAACCAGGCGAGAATCGAGGCCGTCATTCTTTGGGTTGAAACTCGCCAAAGCCATGAAAGTCGAAAATATACAAGTATTTTGCGATTCACGGTTGGTGGTGAATCAAATCAATGGGTCATTTGGCATTCATTGCGAAAATTTTACAAAGGTATATTAACCTCGTCAAAAGACTCAAAAGCGACTTCACATATTGTCAATTCAAAACATCCTCGAGAGGACAATCATAGGGCAGACTACTTATCCAAATTAACCAGCGAAGACGCGTCGTGCGATCCTAGCATCATGGTCGAACACCTATCGGAACCCGCCATCTCCCAGGGCGAGATCATGGATTTCCAACCCAGTAACACTTGTTGGGTCGACATCATGAAGTCTTATATTGAGTTAGGAGAGCTTCCGAGCGACCCTTGCAAAGCTAAGGCCTTAGTAAGAAGGGCCGCAAGATATACGATTATGGACGGCGTGCTTTACCGTCATTCATTCTCGAAACCCCTTCTGCGATGCGCGTCTGACCTGAGGAGGTAACGGGAATCCTAATGAAACTACGAGGAATGTCGCGCGCCATCTCTCCAATCGAACACTAGCACGTAAGGTACTTCTAGCCGGATATTATTGGCGAAATTAGCGAAAGACGCCAAATCTTACCGAGCATGTGATGCTTGCCAGAGGTTCGCAAGTATCCCCAGGCTACCCTCAGTCGAACAAAGCATAGTGGTAGCTGCCTGGCCTTTCGACATGTGGGCGATCGACCTCATCGGACCCTTGAAGAAGGGTCGCTCGCCGGGTTCGAATACGTGGTCGTCGCGGTGGATTATTTTACTAAATGGGTCGAGGCTAAGGCCTTGGTAAAAACCAATACCAGGGACATAACATAATTTTTGCTCGATCAAATATGGACAAGATTTGGTGTTCCAAGAGTGATGGTTTCCGATCACGGACCTCAATTCAGAGACGAATTCGACAGATTCTGTGAGGAGAACAATGTTAAACATTGGCAAACATCCGTGTGCTACCCGCAAGGAAATGGGCAAGCCGAAAATGCCAACAAACAGGTCCTAAGTGTGTTGAAAAAGAGCCTGGGTGAGAAAGCAGGTCACTGGCCGGATCACCTTCCAGCGGCTCTATGGGCACTCAGGACGTCGCGAAAAATCACAATGAGGGAAACTCCTTTTGCTTTAACATATGGATCTGAGGCTATGGCGCCTGTGGAAATGGCCTTACCAAGCCCTAGGGTCGTTTTTTACAGCGAGGTCAATAACACAACGGCGCGTAAACTCGAGCTTGATCTAGTAGAGGAACGGCGCATCCAGGCATACAGTCGTCTAGTCAATTATAAACAGGCGGCAAAGCGTCATCACGACAAACGTATTCGCAATCATCACTTCGCCGTCGGGGATTACGTTCTACAAAAAAGACAAGCCGCGGGCCACGAAGCGAAAAAAGGAAAGCTATCGGAAAATCGGAGGGCCTCACGGATTTCGCGAGTTATCAAAAAGGACGACGTCGTGCTAAGTGACAAGGAGGGCCGCGAGTATAATAGGCCATGGCATGCAAGACAATCTAAAAATACTATATGTAACAAGCCAATTCAAATAAAGCTGTTCTTCCAAACTGTATTTACATTCTTGTCTTTTCGTCATCATCAAAAAAAAAAAAAAAAAAAAAAAAAAAAATGACGATGAAAAGTTTTTTCAAACATATCGATCAAGCCTGGACAAACTTCCATCAACTGCAGGATGGTTATCTTCCTCCGATCACATGTATGGAGGTCCAAAAACGACACCACGCTTGCAAAGGGCTCCACCGGATAAGTTTTTTCAAACATATCGGTCGAGTATGGAAGGGGACCACTGGCGCCATCTGCATAATTTGGTTATCGGCGATCACGAAAGGCATCGCGGCGACCAGTACCACGGCGACCTTGAACCACCGAGCACGCATATCTTAGTGCCTCGCGATGGATCAACACTCCCGCCTATATCCACTCGATGGTCGCGAATGGCGTCGCGAAGGGCGCCGCTCTCACTAACAACATCGACATCGGCGAGAGATAAGAGCGCGGAATTTATAAACTTCTTCCACTCACGGTCGCTGCGAGAGAGGTCGGACGCAGATCACTCCCAAAGACCAAACCCGCCGATTCTCGGGAACAAACAAGCACATTGCAATACTGAGACGAATCGCCTATTTTCCTCATCCGCAAGGTCCCAGGCGATCTCATAATGGGAGGAGGGATTTATGGCGGGTATGTTAAAAACTTGGTTAATTCTCTCCGAGTAAAGATAACGGGGACATCCCGGAGAGAAATGCTGCTCACGGTCCCGCCAGAGGCTACCTCGCACAACACGGAATAAAATTCCCGTATCATGGTAACATTAACCGCTCCCGGAGGGCTCGGCAATAAATTCCCACCACCCGAAAGCGAGCGCGCGATGGAGCCGTCTTTCTATTCGTTGTTCATTTAAGCCCCTCTCCTCATAATATCACGCCACTTAAAATAATCCCGAAATAATCCTTGCTCTGGGGAGGCGGTGGTGAAAAAGGAGAAACATCCCGGATAGGACGAGCTTTCCATATCCGAACCTGGCTGCTTTCCCCTGGATGGGACATAGAGTCGGGGGATGAACGATTGAGGGAGAACGATTGAGGGAGAAAGAAAGCAAATTCAGTATGAGGCAAGAGGTAGAGTGAGTTCCAAAGTAACCCCTTTTTATACCGAGAAGGGTATAATCAACGGTTGGGATTAATCGGATCCTAGGGCCGGATATGCAAAGCCGACCAAAACCGAGGCAACAGGAGGCGTCGGACCATAAAGAGACCGAAATTTATGGCTACTGATTACAAGCGACACCTAGTCATTAGGGTCATAACTCTGCGTTAATGACACAACGGTCAAAGGTCGCTCTAACAGCTCTATCTTACGGCAAAAGCACGCTCTCTCAATAAGGCCAAAAACTTTGAAAAATTAGCGTCGCATAGCGACTATGGTTAGAAACGAGGCGACGACGTTTCATGATCGCTTGCGCGCTGCCAAATTATTAAGCAACCTCGCACGAATCAAGAGGACAGCACAGAGAATAAAATAACCTGTCACAGCCTCGCGAAAGGCCGCCAGATCGAATCAGCGACAGGAAAAGCCAAGTTTTATAAATTGAAAAAATGCAGAAAATAAATTGTCAAGATATTACAAATCAAGATTCAGTCAAATCACAAAAGTAAATAGTCAAAGTTACAAATCAAATTTTCAAAGAGCTCGCAGAAAAGTCCAAGAAATCTAGAGAGCATGCGGAGTAGGCGGGGTGCTGGTAAACTAGTCGCCTTGCTCAGAGGGCGGAGGCTTCTTCAACATCTCAAAGTTTACGGGATTAACGGAGCGGGATCCCAAACAGGCTCGCCAGCGTTTAAGTCTGCTCGATCTGAATCGAGGTAACGAGCTCGCTTGCATAAGGGATTTCCGGGTGAAAGACCACTAAATCGGGATGACCTTGATGCATGTTCACCCACCGCAGCATATCTTCCAGAGTGATGTGCCCCCTGCCTCGATCAGCCCAGATACAGCGAGCTAGGTGACTAAAGCCCTGGTCAAAGCTATTCTCTATAAGGTCGAAGAAGTCATCCGAATTCTTGTAGGCAGCGACGGCCCCAGACTTGGCCTCCTCGACAGCCTCAGCCGTTTTCTTCGCAGCTTCCTCAATAGCTTTCTCGGCTGACCTCTTTGGCGAGACGTCTCGCCTCGGCAAGCTTAACCCAGCAACGCGCGATCTCCTCCTGCGCCCCGCATAATCCTTTGTCAAAGATGCAACTTTCTCATTGATCTCAAAGATCCAATTTAGAGTGCTCCTCCATGATTGCTTTCATCTTCTCCACCTCGCGCCACCGCGTGCTTAGCTTTCTTTTCGGCGGTAACCCTCGCCTTATCAGTTGCTCCCAGCTGCGCCGTCACTTTCCTCACCTCTGCATCGCGCCTCTCAGCGGCCTCAAGTACCCTGTTTAAACGAGCACCGAGCTGTGGAAAACAGGGGATAATTAGCAAAAAAAAAAAAAAAAAAAAAAAAAAAAAAAAAAAAAAAGTTACCAGAGAAGCTGCAATCCCAAACTGGCCGCTCAAATCTCGATTTCGAAGAATCTCATCTTGAGGCGGAGAGTCGTCTTGAGCATAGCGGGCTAATATGCCCCGGCCAATCTCCACTTGAACATGATCAGGATAACCGAGAGGGATCGGCCCAAGAGGAATCACATCAGCAATTGCTTCACCAACCCGGCGAGCTTTGGATAGGTCAAGATCCTGGGTAAAGCTCGGATCCAACCATAGGGCCTCTTTCCCAGAGTAACCTCGGGGCAAAGTTTTTGTGGCGGCGTCTCGGCCAGCGCGCTCTTCTCCACCGGAGTTTCAACCTCTTCAAGATGCGCCGGGCTGGGAGCGGACCGTTTGGGTGGGCGATCATCCTTCGCCTTCTCTGGTTGAGGTCGCTTCACGCCGTGCGACTCTTTAGTAGGGGGATGAGTCTTTTTTGAGGCACCAGCCTGACCTGGGCCCGCAACAACGGCGCAGAGGAAGTCGCAACAAGGCGGAAGAGGTCGCGACTTCCGGGTTATGTGTCTCTTCGACAATCGAGGCGTCTACGCTTCGGGGCACCATCCTGTGAGCTTTCTTCAAAGCCTCGCATGCCGAGCAAGCGGCGCCTTGTCTGCCTCCGCATTAAGCTTGTTTCGGTGAGCCCTGCGAGCATTTGGATCCATACCTACAAAAAGAGAGCGGTTTAGAACCCAGAAAAACAAAATGAGCATTTACAAATAAATACAAGTGGACAAAGAAAGTTACAAAGCGGCCTAAGTATAGGGTCGCCCCCACATTCCAGGCACTCGGAGGAAAACATTTGTTGATATGACAACCCCAATCCAATCCGGATCGCGGCTCTCAGACCCATCCGTACCATGGGCGCGGCATTCCTCCGCCCACCAGGCCGCCCATACATACAAAAGGCTCGGCGAGATCAAGAAGTTCAACCCAGAAACATTTCTCCAAGATGGCGCCGCCCGTCCGATCAATTAACGTCATCGCCCCTTTACGTGGCGCCGCTCACTCACGGGGTCAAAGATTAAAAGCGTGGATTTGCCTCCACGGACTTACGCCCTACAGAAAAGCCACCTACCTTCGACTCGACTTTCGACCAGCGCCCCATTTGTGAAACTTATTGGGAAGCGGGAATAGCAGCGAAGTCTCGCGACCTCGAGAGAGATTTGTCCAGAATAGGCGTCCCACGAAGGAATAAAATTGCCCCAAAGTAAAGTTAACGTCGGCTCGATCTTGAATCCGGCACATAACGATGAAGGCCATCAATCGGATAATAGCCCCGACGGCAAAATCGAGGAAGCGCTGCGATCTCCTGCGCAGATCTTCACAAAGAAAGGATCGAAAGCGGTCTCGCACCCGCACACAAATGATGGAAGTGGAGGATAAGGGTGTCCTCGGAGCGACGCGCACTCTACATAATCCTTATGGTCCCGGGTTTAAATTTATCGGACTCCTTCCCATAATCGAAAAAAGAAAACCGATACACACCGTGTCGATTCGAATATGCTATTAATGGTCCTGTTGAGATCGCTACTCTTGCACAGTCGGGACCATTTCTTATCAACGTCCTTCTCATACGCCGCCACGATCGCAAACTCTCGCATAGCTTCAGGATTGTTAGGACGAGAGCTCTTCGGCTGGGTATCGGCCGCAGCGGCCTCACCAACTGTCATGGTTTGGCTCGCAATTTTCCTTTTCTTCTGCTTTTTCGCAGGCATCCAGATATCCTTCCGGGGCAATTCCGCATTTTCGTCCTCACTGGACCCCATTAACTCATGAACCGCGGCGTCCTGAACATAAGCTTCGTCATGGTCGGGAGCGCCGCTAGTACTCGGGACCGCAGTTTGTCCTTCGATCGGGAAAGCGATTTCTTCAGCCCCACGAACTGTTGGAGACTTTTGAGCCCGCGCCTTCTCCTTAAGGCTCACTCTACGCGGCGGATTTCGGGCAGAGACGAAGGCCTCCAACTCAAAAGGGTCGACATCCATATGAGCGGCCTCATCAGCGGTAATCTCGCCAATATCTGCGCGACTACTTTCCACTTCAACCTCGTCCAACAGATCGCCAACTGAGGCAGCAGATAGTATGGGGTCATCCTCAGCATAATCGTAAATCTCCCTTTCCGTAGAGTCGTCGCCAGAATAGTCATTCCCCGACATCCTGCAAAAACAAGGGAGGAAAAAGGTGGAGCTTTCAGACCTGGTATAATAATAAATTAGCCCAGGAAGGTGATCGCACCCACTTCAATACCGCCTCCTCCGTTTTTGCAAGAGATCGCAAATAAAATTACAGAGGATAGCAGGGGAGCGGGTGAAACCCCAATTTTCCCAGGAAAGCTATAATCTCTCCCCAGGAAAAATCCCCGTTTTTAATCGGAAACAAGGCGATGTTGCATCTCCGTTGCAAAAAGAATGACAAAATTGATATGTATGGAAAAACAAGGCAGGGATGGATGAGTAAACGAGTTAACAGAAAGGATTTCTTACGATTTCTCTGAGAAAGATTGGAAAACCGCGTGAAAATCGGAAATACTCAAAGAGGTGGCGGAATCTTCAAAAGAACCGCCGTGAAATCCTTGAACCACCGCAGAACGCCGTTGAACCTTCAAAGCTCGCCAAAAACTTGAGAATTCTAAAACAACAAACAACGGAGAAAATAAGAAACACTAAAAGTGTGAAGGGTGAGAAGCGAAAGCTTTATATAGGCAAGGGCCCACGATCGTGCGGTTGGGAACGCTTCATCCAACGGTTCGATTAGGCGGCGGTTATCGGGCTTTGAAATACTGAAAAGCGTCCCATCAAGACCCACGCATAACTACTACTGGCGATTCTTTGAAACGGCCGCATCGTTCAGAGAGGAAAACTGAAGGGTCGACGTCGGCCACGATTGACGCGACAAGGTCGCAAAAATAGACCCAGAGTTGCTTTGAGGTCGCGTGCTTTGAAAGCACGGCTCTTAGCGAACAAGTCGCATCGCAGGCGACAAGGTCGCAAAAAATAGACCCAGAGTTGCTTTGAGGTCGCATGCTTTGAAAGCACGGCTCTTAGCGAACAAGTCGCGTCGATTTACAAGGTCGCAAAAAATAGACCCGAGTTACTTTGAGGTCGCTTGCTTTGAAAGCACGGCCCTTAGAGAACAAGTCGCGTCAGACGACAAGGTCGTCGTAAAAACAGCCCAAAGTTACTTTGAGGTCGCTTTGCTTTGAAAGCACGGCCCTAAGTGTACAAGTCGCATCCGACGATGAGGTCATAAAAGGTGTTGATAATTACTCCATCCTTCATATCCTCGGGAATATCATTAAAGCACGGAGTAGGGGCCATTGATGGGTATAAATAATTCCACCACCTCAACAATGAGGACAACCCATCGCGCCACCCTCCGGCATGACAAGAGAGATCGCAAAGGCGCGCCATCAGAACCACCTCGCCACTGACCAAGGCATTTGCGGTCCCAGGCAAGTGCAACAGATCCTGTGAATCTCGTCCCAGGGAAGTCAAGAAGGTCGAAGCCAGCGGCGAGGCCGAGAGGGCTTGCTCCTGCGACCTCGAGAGAGATGGCCGCCGATTGATCCAGATCTTTTCCCCACTTGTAACTTAGATATTTCGCCTTGCTTAGTATCTAAGTAAGACCTAGCTATTAGTAAAATATCTAATAGATTACTTATTCCCTAAGTTATCCACCTCTATAAAAGGGGTGGTCATTGTAAACTAAAAAAAAGGAGATATATGAAATACACACTATACTTGCAAGCCAAAGCTCTCTCCATTCTAACTCTCTCCGTACCACCACCCGCCGGAGTAACACCACACCTTAAATACAGCCAGATATCCACCATCCATACACCGCAAGGACACCCGTGACGATTTAGACATCATCAAATATTAATAATCACACATCATTCTTGTCACTCTACCAATAGGAAAATAATATAACCAGCATGTGCCACAACATGTGATTTAACCAATAATTAGTGTGTAGAACTAATTAATTGATATGACTCACCATAATAACGATGATAAAATTGTAGTGAAAGATATAGCTGATATATGTAGTGGATTACTCTCTACCGAAATAATCCTTTCGTTCTAAAATAACTGAGACATTTGTTAAAAAGTTTTGTTCCAAAATAAATGAGGCAGAATATTTTTCAATACAAAATTTAATGCATTTTCCTTTTTTACCCATGTTTTTATTTTTTTCATACACTGTCTTAAATGCATTAGCATTATTTACTCCATTTTCTATAAGGGTATTCTAGTCTTTATCTAATCAACGCCAAATCAATTAATTACTAATTTAATCTGTGTGTTTTTGCCAACTGCCTCAGTTGTTGTGGAACGAAGGCAGTATGTTGGTAATACTCACATCAATTTCAATGGCATTTATGATTGTAGGCCTGTGTTAAGGAACAATATGCATGAGTGCGTGGCACATGGATTTTTATTCATGACGCTTTACAGCCAATGCCATGATATTGTGGTCGGGAAGTTTTTTTTATATCCACATGTATCGAATTGACAGGTAAACAAATATGAATTTGAATTCAGTTTAAAAATATAAGATCTACAGTTTATTATATTAGTGCATTCCACATATGACGGGTGTACCCAATAACCTCTCTTGTCTTAGTTTTACACATGAATTGGAGAAATATTATGACATACATTTGAAAAGAAAAAAAATGACAATAAAATGTGAGAATGAAAGATATGTTTGTCAAAATGCTTGTGACGAAAAATAAAATGTTTTAGTTGAATATTCAAAGTAATACTCATGTGTGCATAAAGTATTGCTTTTAAATATACATCTTGGCTATGCATGTGACAGCTTGGAAATATGAATTTCAATGTCATGAAATTAATAAGGAAAGGGAATATAGTGGGAAGGTTGAGTTTAATAAGTCGTCCAAATCAATTGTACCTGTGAATGATGTCTTTTGCAAACAATCAAGGAAGATTTTTACAAAGGTGTCTTTGACAAAGGCCAATCAACATTTAAAGTTGGTCCATTTACTATGACAGTTTCATACTCACCGCAATAAAATGAAGCCTTAGAAAAGAAGAACCGGTCTATCTTGAACATGACGATGAGTATGTGGCCGGAAGTGTAAAAATATGCCAAAGGAATATTGATCGGGAAGTTATTGTGTGGTGAGGGAATTTGAGATGAAGTGACGGATGAAACGATCAGAATCACACAGTTTTAATACAGAATGAAGGTGTGTAGTGTGTCACACGGTGTCTCCGCACCGTCTGGAGACACCACACAATAATCTCCCATATTGATCGTATTGTGTTTCTACTTATCGAAATTTCCCAATCCGGTCCAAAATAAATAAATAAATAGTAATAAAAATCAACAAACCGTTTATTAGCTAGCTATAGCTGTCCCCAATTTCAATCATGGACCCATACGAAAGCCGTTTTACATTTTGGTAGCTCATGTGAGTACAGTGACCACTGTGTTTAATTTCTTGTTGCTGGGGCTCTCAGAATCACTTTACTTTTTGTTCTAAAATAAAACGCTTTACTTTTTTAAGAAAGAATGATCACAGATAACGGTTTCCATAACGAAGCTGTACGGTGATCTTCACGTATCGTGAGATCCTTATTAACATTTTGGTTCATTATGTTAAAAGTCGGAAAAGAAGATAATGTTAGATATTTTCTCATCATCATATAGATTACTAAGATTAGTGATCGTTTCCAATAAAGTTGTCGTTTAAGTAAATATTGTTGTAACGACTGGTGAAGGGAGATAGCTTTGCGAAGCCGAAGGGAATGACACTACAAAACCGAAGAAACATAGCTCTACAAAAACGTAAGGACGTAACTTTGCGATCTATGCAAGGTTTCGCGAAGGCTTACACCATATTTAGACAAATTTCTCTTATAAAAAGCACAAATGGTAACAAGAAATCTCATTCATAAAAACATCACATGTTCATAATATTAAAGTGTCTCCGGTTTTTTCGTTTAGAAAAAAAAAAAAAAAAAAAAAAAAAGTGTCTCCGGTTTCATCAAGCGAATCACCGCTTGAAAGAAACACTCTCCAACGTATCCAAATAGAAATTCAATAGTTTCATGTATGTAAATTGTGTATGACGAAACATTTCTTAAAAAAGAACGTTTTTTATGTGCCATGAGTTCATTAATTTTAGCACAGATAATTTGCATAATTTTTTTGAAGAAGTATATATATATATATATATATATAGAACAGTAATTTCGAGCAACATAGTTAATCTATTGGTAGAACTCCATTAATCTCTTCTAAGCAGTTTAAAAACTCGAGAAATTAAACTTCTAATATTTCTAATATTCGTCCAAGCATTAAAATGGTTTGAGAAACCAATTGTATGAAGGACGGAAAACATTACTAATATATTAGCATAAAAGTATAACTATTATAAGGAGGAAAAAACCACAAACGTCAGCAATTGCAGCTTCTTAATTATATATTGTTCATCTGTAGGACTTGAGAACAGCACCACAAAATGTACAGATAATTGCTCTCCAACTCTTCCAGTAAAAAGGGACATGGCAGAACCTTGTAGAAGTCTTCATATCAGCAACATGAGCTCCACCGCCGCACCGGGAGCAGATTCCGGCGGCCGGCTTGCTACTACTCACCTTTCTTGTTTGATCAACTAGAAAGCAGAAACACACCATTTTCTTTTTCTTCTTGAAGATAAAAATGAAATTTCTTTCTTTCTTTTAGGAGAACAATTAAAGAAAGAGAGCAGAAGTTTTGGACTTGGGATTGGTTTTTTTTGTGTGTTGAATAGAGTAATGAGAGATTGGTCCTTCTTTATAGGCTGGACAGGTGAGCTTCCTTAGCTCACTCGGCATTTGACTTACTAGTTAGTAGTCAATGTCATGCATTTATTTCTGTTGTTTTCCTTGTTTCAATAAAATAAAATAAAAATGACATGGTCCTTAATCCATTTTTCATTAACCCTGCGTAGGAACGCAGAAATATGATATATTTCGGTTAAAGTCGATTTTACCTCTTTTCCTACGTAATGTATAGTCTCTCGATCTCAATAAATTGTGTGAATACAAGTGTTGAAAAGCAACTTCAACACAAGCTTACAACAAGGTCAAGTAAAGAGAATCAAACAATACAAGATGCTTGCCCCAAGATCTATCATTGCCATTCTACTATAGAAGATACATTGCTATTACTCTTTCATTATCTTGACTAGACAAGAAAATTAGTTTTTTATGGCTATGAAACTCATAATGTTACTAAAGAGTTCCATCACTATGGATTTAGATCTAAAAGCAAAGAAAAAACCACTCAAGAAAAAAAAAAAAAAAAAAAAAAAAAAAGAAAAGAGATTACAAAACTATGAGTGCAAGCACTTAAAAAGAGATATTTGCATTTACTCATATGATCTTCAATGAAATTCATACACAAAAAACTATGGGTTTTCTTCCACAAATTGTTGTAAAGATCAAAACAAAGGTTCTTTAATGTTTACAAGTAGAAATCAATGCTATCTTAATACTATTTCGGCTGGTGATCCGCGTGTAAGCCACTAATACGCACGAAATACTAGAAAGAGTACTAGGTCAATCGTAGTATAGTAAATGCGAGTTAAGGTCGATTTCACAGAGACAATGCAACATATATAATAAACATTAAATCTAGACAAAAAGAGAAATAACGGTCATTGACCAACATAAATACAGAAAAGGTAATTGGTGTATCTCTCCTCTCCGATCACCTAACTTGGTGTCATTAATCTTTATGTCAACTTTTCCTCGTAATTTCCTAGACTAACCAGGACGTTTCTAATTCAGTTTTTGCTACGGGTGCATTCTCCTAATCTTATCTACTTTCACTAAAAGGACAGTAGACGTCTATGTGCAGTTAACCTTCTTCGTTGGTTGTAGGGTGTACACGGTTCGGTTCGGTACGGTTAATGGCCTTACCGAAACCGAACCGAAATTTTCGGTTAATTGAAATTCGATACCGAAACAGAACCGTTTGTTCTATTTGAACCGAACCGAAATATACGGTTTGGTTCGGTTCGGTTAACCAAAAATTGAAATAAAAATAACAATTCTATTCGGTTATAAACAATTTAGTTTTTATTTGAACTTTTAATTCGGTTAAAAAATTGTTCGGACATCGGTTCGGTTATATGCAATTTTTCATGAACGCTTATAATATTTTGGTTATGAAAACTAGTAATACAAGTTAATTATAGACATTTCGGTTACAATTTTCTATTCAATTTCGGTTAATCGTTCGGTAGTATTATTAACCGAACCGAATTGAACCAAATGACCTCAGTTCGGTTCGGTTTCGGATAATCTGTATCCGTGTACACCCCTAGTTGGTTGTATTAACTCACACGCAATAAGTATTAGAGACTGCCGGCGCGAACCGAGTACCTCCCTAAGTAGATATCGTGGATTGAGTAGCACGTTCCTAAGGATTGATCAGACTATGTCCAAACTAACACTTCACCTTGCAAGTCCTTCATGTTAATTTACGAATACAATAAGAAGATTGGCTAGATCTAACCTACTGTTAATTAAATCTGTCGATCAACGTAGCTGACGCCGAATCTTCAAATTATAGGGACCTAGGGTGTCGCGGCTGCGATATAGACCATCGCAGGACCGGCGGCGATGGTTCCTAATTCTGAAATCTGCATCGTTCTATTCTGATTACTCTAGTTAATTACGATTCGTTTAAACACGCAGATCAATTACAACACGTTAATCTAACTAAATCTACCATGATTAAAATTCAAAGGAACGTTGAAAGCTTCATCCCTTTATTAATGGCGACCTAGCTTGATCAACTCAAGCTAGTTGATGGATTGGAGGAGATAACCAAACAACGAACTCAAATTAAACGCAAAGAATGCTTTATTTCATAGATCTAGTAAAAAGTATGTATGTATCAAGAGTTGTTGTTAACAGTAAAATCGTACAGCTTTTTATAGAGCTATAAACCGAGTTAGATAAGCTAACCCTAACCGACTTAATGCAAATCACGGCTCTCTGCTTTTCGTGTCCTCCAAGTTGCTGCGGCTGCGGCTAGGGTTTCCCCAGCCTCCAGACTATTTTCATATTTTCTGGTCCAGCAGACTTCGTATTGACTTCTTCTGATTTCGGCCCAATGTTTCTTTCTCTAATCCGGATCCATCTCTTTTAGCCCATATTATGGTATTCCTGAAAATCACATAAAACGAGACAAAACAGTACCAAATATCTAGATAAAATATAAAGATGCAGAATTGATAACCGGGGAACCGGTATTAGGAAATCGATACGTATTTCGTACAATATTCCATCTATCACTAATCAATTGAGTATGATTTGGGGCAACTACGGGTATAATTTATAGTACCATTTTCAGTGTGATCAGCTAGAAGAGCCTTGAGGAATTTATAAATTCTACATCACTAGTGTAGTGGTGGGCGCCACCTCCTTAAACCTTAATTTTTTTCCTGACACATCTCGAACACGACTTCAGGGGCTCGGTAACATGTGTACTATAATACAAACACACAAGAATACCACTCGTAAATCCAACAACAAAACTTTGGTCTTAGCGACCTAGATTATTCATCAAAATTGCGTTATTTTTTATAATAATTACTTTTTACATGACCCGGATTATACTATGCAAAAGACGCTCGAAAAGATACAATAATGCTAATAAGGGCACGAGAAATTAGGATAAATGTCGTAAAATGCATTATATAGTTGACTTACATCACTTACATAGCTCTTGTTTCTAACCAACGGCATAAAAACGGACTTCCATATCATCGGCACTTTTGTGGTCAAATTTGATCTCATATAGGGGTCAAAGTTGATAACGTGAAAGGATTTTGAAGTTTGTTTTTATGTCATTTGTTGTGCGCGTTGAACTTTTAAAAAGAAGAAAAACGAATTGGTGTGATCAAAAGTGATCAAAAATAGGTTTTTAACATTGGCCAATTTGTCATTTAAACAATCGTTTAAGGGCTAGTGTTTTTAACAAAAACAATTTTGTACCGAAATGTTACAATATAATCGTAATAGTTTAGAGGTCTCTAGTATTTTTGCTTAAAAAATAAGCTTTGATAAATAAAAACGTGGAACCCTCAAGAATTAGCAAATAGAGCATTTTAGAGGTCTCTAGTAGGCAATTAGCAAATAGAGCATTTTAAGAATCAACTCCTTTATTGGAATGATCATTTGTCAGTCATTTAATCTTGTTATAACAGGACCGTCAGAGATCCAAACGGATTACAATAATCAAGAATAAACGAGAAAGCATAAATCACACAAGATACAATAACATGGGATTTAACGTGGTTTCCGGGAATATGCCGACTAGTCCACGGGCAGAAACGATGAGATTATATTATCACTGGAGATTTTACGGACTCTGCAATTGCTTGCACAATTGCTCCTGACGCCACTGCTTCTGCAAATATTCTAGGTTAAAACATATGAGTATTTATAGTCACAAAACCCTAGACCTAGCCGCCATAACCAGATGTGAACTCTGCTGACTCCACTAGACATAACCTGCTGATATTTGCCCTGCTGACCTTGCCCTGCTGGCATTGCCCCTGCTGACATTGCCCTGCTAGCATTGCCCCTACTGGCATACCCCTGCTGGCTTTGCTCAACTGACTTGCCCTGCTGAGAGGTCGAGTCACTTTTTCTAACAATCTCCACCTTGACTTGAACTCTCGTTCAAACAGATGTATAACCAGATGTACTGTACCAGATGCATTTGTCAATGCCAGATGTACTGTACCAGATTCCTCCTCATTCTTCAGACTTAACAGCTCCAAATATGATTCCTCCAGATGAGAGTTAACTCCAGATGAGAAACGAACTTCAGATGAGAACCTCCCAGATTCAGATAAGATCTTCTGCTGTTAACAGATTCAGACTTGATTGGGTTGAGAACATATGTGATCAACGGATTCATACTTGATCACCAGACAAGATGTGTTTACCAGATTCAAATGTAATCACCTCAGTTGAGGACACTCGACTAAGTTTTTCTGATTCAACTTCAACCAAACAGATTTGCAGATTCAAATTCAAATTCTGAGCTGACTAGTTGTGAACACAACATACTTTAGGTTAGAATCCTCTAGATGAGGCTAAACTCCAGATGAGAACTCCACCTCAGACATGTTCACCAATGCTCAACTGACTTCACTCAGCTGAGGCTTCCAGACACAGATGCAGAACCAACACAGACATGTTCAACAGATTCAGCAGATGCCACTCTGCTGACAGATGGAATCAGCTGACTTTTATCAGCTGACTTCCTAGGCTTGAACATTCCACTACTCATCTGATTTTCATTTAGCTGGTACTAGATCAACAGACCTTCACTCAGCCAACCCCAGATTTTGGTTCCACAAGATTCAGCTCTTGATTCTTCAGGTTTATATGCACAACCAAGTGCCAGATTAGTGCCGACTATTTTCAGCTGAGTTCTGCATGAGCATGGACCTGAAGCTCCACCTGCTTGTCAACACTCCAGATTCAGATTCAGACTAGATTTGCATTCCCTTTGCAACTGTTGCTAGCAACCAAACCAGCAACCCGATTGTCTGTACCTGTGCCAGCTGTATTATGCCTTAGCTCTTGATTATGGAGAGATGCCTTAACATCCTCCAATGACACTGTGTTTCTTCCAACAATAAAAGACTGCACAAAATTCTCATATGATGATGATAGTGATACCAACAAAATTAGAGCTGCATCCTCATCTTCGATCTTAACACTAATACTCCTTAAATCAAGCAATATTGTGTTCAGCTTTTCCAGATGATCTCTGAGAGGCATTCCTTCATGCATCTTTAAACTGAACAGACGCCTTCATAAACTTGTTGGTCAACGACTTTATCATATACAGACTCTCAAGCTTCAGCCACAACCCTGCTGCGGAATCCTCTTCAGCAACTTCAGTGATAACATCATCAGACAAGCACAACAAAATCATTGAATGTGCTTTCTCCTCCAGATTGGCCATCTCAGCGTTTCCTGCATCCATCGATTTTGTCAATGGAGCCCAGAGCCCTAGTTTCTTCAACAGAGCACGCATCTTGATTTGCCACAGATTGAAATTGTTCCTTCCTGTGAATTTATCAATCTCTACATCTAACATAGACATCTTGATCCCGCGGGAAAGTTAGTGTTAATCCCAGAACCTAGCGTCAATTACGACCTTGGTGCCAATCAGCCCAACTCGAACAGATTTCGGATTCCCTGATGATAACCTCGTCGCTCTGATACCAGTTTGTTATAACATGAACGTCAAGGATCTAAACGGATTGCAATAATCAAGAATAAACGAGAAAGCATAAATCACACAAGATAACGTGGTTTCCGGCAATATGCCGACTAGTCCACGGGCAGAAACGATGAGATTATATTATCACTGGAGATTTTAGAGACTCTGCAATTGCTTGCACAATTGCTCCTGACGCCACTGCTTCTGCACATCTTCGGCAAATATTCTAGATTACAACAGATGAGTATTTATAGTCACAAAACCCAAGACCTAGCCGACATAACTAAATTCTAGCTGATTGACTAAAATACCCCAGATGTGAACTCTGCTGACTCCACCAGACATAACGTGCTGATATTTGCGCTGCTGAGCTTGCTCTGCTGGCATTGCCCCTGCTGGCATACCCCTGTTGACTTTGCTCAGCCGACTTGCCCTGCTGAGAGGTCAAGTCACTTTTTCTAACAAATCTTATATTACGATGTATGCCTTAAGTATACAACTCATATATATGTCAATCTTGGCATGAAACCGTTTTGCCTACAATGTTCTACTTAATCTCTCTTAAGTTTTTAATAGTCGTTTTAAATTTATCATTATCAAATAAAGTCTGAAACTCGTTATTCAATTCATAAACAATAATCATATTATAATTGTTAAAATGAAGTCAATTTGTTCAAACAAAATTGAAGATGAAATCGCATTTCTATTGTTATTGAGGAATAAAAAGTTGATCTAGTATTAGGAATTTGTTTCCTTAATCAAGTCTAATTACTCTCAATGTTTTAGTTGAAACTAGTGCCGTATTCCGTAATTTCATTCATTGTGAATATTGTCAGCTTCCAGTTCTTCGTATTTACTCAACGTTTATAAATGGAACTGGTAGCACCTTATTCCGATACTACTTAGGTAGACAAATCTTTGCTGCTCCTCAGTTTTTTTTTATCTGTCATATTTCATATTTTATTCCTTTTTTATTTATTTGTCATTGTACATTTCCAATTCATCATTTATTACTTTTTCCTCATTTACCAATAAAATATTTACATCTCCAATAAAAAATATATATTTCCAATATTAAAAACACATTTACCAACAAAGTATTTACATCTCCAATAAAAAAAAAATATTTCCAACACTATATTTGAGACATTAATTACTTTCTTAATCTGTGTGAATAATCACATTTCACAATTTACTTTCTTAATATTTGGATGGAAAAAATTCTTTTCTTTATTGAAATAATTTGTTTTATTTATTTCTTTATAACATTTTTTTTTCCTTTCATTTCTAGAGCATGTTGGTATTGGGGAAATTTGAATTATACTCTATTTTTCGTCAAAATTCTAAGCATTTTACTTAAATAAAAAAAAAAAGAGTTGACAATTCAAAGTGAAATAAAGTATAAAGGTCAACTACAACTGCGTTTTTCAGAGGTCGAGAAAATATATTATATTGTTCAAAAAAGAGAAAATATATTATATGGAGAATATGGTCTAACTACTTTTCTGTCATGCATTACATGTAGTTTTTTAATATGGTTTTCCCTTTTCCTAAATGAAAAAAAAAAAAATAGTTTTCACTAAAGAAAGAGATTATGGTAAAAATTTCATTATAATCAGCAAAGGAAGGACCCGCGGGACCAGAGAATCACCTCGTTCAATTTGAACGAAATAAAAAAAATGTATTTGAAATAAATTTATCTACTGTTTCTTTTGGATTATTGTTTTTCTTCTTTTTAAATGCATTTTTATTTTATTGGACACAAAACTAAATACAAACAATATTTTTACCGTATTTCATCTAAATCAAATTCAAACATTCCATTTCTATATACACCTACTATTTCGGATAATTCTGATGTGCAGACTCTTTACTATAATGGGTCGTTGGATGACTGACAAGTGTATAAAGAGAAAAAAATGTTTTGTTACATTGTAAATGTGATAGTAATTCGACAGTTCGTTTTAATAAGGAATCCATGCATTAGAATTTTCCTACTCTTCTGGGCATTTATCTAGGGAAAGAAATAATTAATTACTATTGTCACGTACTACCTCCGTCACATAAAAAATATTCATTTTTCAAAAATGATTTGTCCCATAAATATGTCAATTTAAAAAACCAATACATCATTATCATAACATTTAATATTTATGTATTCATTTCATATTTCAAAAAACTCTCCATAAAATGCCAAAATGTTTGGGACGTTTGATTTTTCAATCATTTTAAAAGTTTAATTAATCCTTTGAATTTCATCAAATGATCTAATACTTTTTACATTTATGTCTTTAAGTTTCACTTTATCATAACCCTAATAATATTACATCAATTAACGAAATTCCAGCGATTAATTGGAAACTTCGTAAATCAACTAAAAATGAAATGTCCCAAACATTTTGAGACGGAGGGAGTATTTATTGTTTGATAGGGTTTATATGTCCATCTCTATTTAAACGGAGATAGTACATTCCAAAATAGGTTAACTCCATGTCATGTCATCCCCTCCTCTAGAAAGAACAAAGAAAAAAACAGAACAAGTCAAATTTTATATTATTGCAACTTTAGAGCGACCATGGAGCAAATTGGAACTTTCTGCTGTTTCGTACTCATTTTGTACTCTATTCTCCCCGATTTCCAAATATATTTTCTGGTTGCTTGTAATATCTAAAAATAGGTGAAATAGCTCGACAACACTAAAAATTTAATCTAGTTTTATTGGAATATTGTTCCAAAAAAATTACAGTTTCACCTATACAGTACTTCTACTTCGAAATTTTGTTTATTACTATCGGTGTAATCAATTCGAGGTCTATAAATGTATTGATACATTTTTTTTCTTTTAAAAAAGTGTTGCTTTTAAAGGATAATGTTTCATTTATTACTACATTATTAATTACTCCTACCGACCGCATCTTACACTGATGACATTTTCTTTCCCCGTATTTTTCCCCTATAATTTTTTCACCGCCATTTAGCCTAGGGTGTACACGGATACAGATTATCTGAAAACCGAACCGAATCAAAGTCATTTGGTTCGGTTAATTACACTTTCGGTTCGGTTTCGGTTAGTATTATAGAAACTGAAATTTTCAGTTCGGTTACGGATAACTCTATAAATTATCCGTAACCGAACCAAAAGTCGAACTGAATAAAAAATCGATTCATTAACTGAAATTGAATAGAAAATCGTAACCGCAATATCTATTATTAATCTATATAACTAGTTTTCTTAACCAAAATATTATTAACGTTTATGAAAAATCGCATATAACCCAACCGTTGTCCGAACAATTTTTTAACCGAATTAAAAAATTGAATAAAAACCAAACCGTTTATAACGTAATAGAATTGTTAAATTTTATTTCAATGGATAATTAGGAATAAGTACAATATTTGGAATATTTTTAAGTAACGAGACAACTCCAATAATTTTTATAGTCCAAAAGACAAAACCTAAAATAAAAAAAATAAAAAAATATATTAAAAAAATCCGACCCTGGAATGGAGCTGCTCCAAATTTTTTTTCCTCCCTCATTTTAAAATTCTCGTATGTTTTGATCTAGAGATTCAAACGTGATAAAAATTTCATTGAATTTTTTATTTTTTAATGCTTTTCGTTTCGAGACTTGGTTCGATATAATTACATCGTTTTTTGTGAGATTCACTGTCGAATTTCTCCCCAGTGAATCCCAAAAACTAGTGAATATCGACAATGAATTTCGAACAAAAGTGAATTTCGAAAAATGATTTTCTGAAATCACGTCGGAATATATTGAATGTGGTCTCAAAATAAAGAGTATGAAAAAATAAAAAATTTGGTGAAAGAATTTTCAAATTTGGAGTTATATATTGTTAGATGTAAGTGTTTAAAAAAGATGGATGAGATAGAAAGTATGTTGTTTTTTTTATAAAAAAAAATAGGCGCAAGAAACAAAAAGTTTTATACTTTATGCAAAAGTTTCAAAAAGTTTTCATTCTCTTTAATTGATGAAATGTTGATGTCATTCTCACTAATTCAACCTTATTTAGGGATGTTAATTTTGATCCAACCCGGTGGATACCACCCTACCCTACCCATTAGTGTAGAGTTTAACGAATATGGTATTTTAAGGGTAGGGTAGGGTATGTATTTGATTTTTCAAAACCCACCGTGGGTAGGGTAGGGTATGAATATCTGTTTTCTACCCGACGTATTACCCACCCGGTCCACCATATGATATGTTATTTTAAACTTTATATAAATTTATTTATAAATACATACATATAAATAACGGTTCACCATTGTATCTCAAAATCATAGAGAGAAGCAAACAACTCTTTTTTTATCATTAGATGATGATTGAACTCTCAATGATAAAAGTCAAGCGAAGGTGAATATAACTTTAATAGTTCAATATCACATAAGATAATGATGTTCGGAGAAGTTCACCACTTCTGTTAGTTTTCAAAAGATGAATTGAACGTTATTTAGCCTGAGTTAACCACAACATAAATGGTGATATATTTTCGGAATCTCTTAGCTTCTGTCTTTTTTTAATTATAGAAAATAAACGGGATTAAGTACTCGTTATTACAAAACATTTGATAGAGATATATTTTCTATGTCCGTTACTACTATGACTTCTGAATAAACTTTAATAATAAAAATGGTCTGAACAAAAAAAAAACTATAGTAATAGTGTGCTGAAAATAATTTCGTAGTATATGTAGGAAAAAAATAATTAAAAAAGTGGCGTAAGAATCGTTTTTATGTCGCCAATAGAGTTCATTTTATTTTGTGATTGAAATCAAGTATCCATGGTTATCCATAAACATGTGGATATCCGCATAGGTAGGGTATGAATTTAAAAATGTCTACCCGTATGGGTAGTGGGTAGGGTATGAGTACGAAAAAATTATGATGGGTAGGGTATGGATACGACCAAACCCATACCCACCCGTGCCCATTGTCATCCCTGCCCTTATTTCATTTTTCGGTTAACCGAACAGAACCATACCGTATATTTTGGTTCGGTTCAATTTGGCTACGAAAAACAAATGGTTCGGTTTCGGTATCGGATTTCAATTAACCGAAAATTTCGGTTCGGTTTCGGTAAGACCATTAACCGTACCGAACCAAACCGTGTACACCCCTAATTTAGCCAATGACCATGTTCCATTAACTTCACATGAGCGTGCTCATAAAAATCTACTACTTTTGTCCCTAAAATGTAACTCACTTTAGCTATTCTGATTGTCCATTTAAATAACCACTTATTCTTTTGGAGCTGATGTAACAAAGTTCGGTTCCTATCTACCGTTGGTGTTATGGAGAACTGCGAGGAGCCAACCCTAGTACGAGAAGACTGGGTTGGGCCAACCTATGGTGTACCGGTTGTTATGCCAATAGCAGCGCCGGGCAGCTAAGTTGGTATGGAAGAAGCTAACTGCGCATGCTGAAATCCTTCTCTATACAAGTTCTCGCACGAGGCTTTTGAACAGAACTTCCATTGGCAAGAGGTGTAAGCACCGCGAGGTGTGAAGCGATCCCGAAAGTGCATAGCCGAATCCAAGTAGCTAGGCGACGCGAATCTATGCTTTCTATGTTTTAATACATCATACAAGAATAGAATAGGAAAGAATCAAAATTATGTTATATCATATCATAGAACAATCTATCATAAAGTGCATCTTACAATCGAATCTCCGATGCAGCCTTTCCCCTTTTGTTTATGTGAAAGAAGGCATCAGTAGGAACGAACGTAACGGCTTCTTTTTTCTTTGTTCCTAGACCTCCACTTGAGGAGATTTTTTTCTTCTACCATTTATTTATTATTGACCCACCACTCTTCATTATTCTGCATTAATAATAGTTAAATGCCATTTTAGATTTTCCAACAAAATTAATGATACATAATCAATTTAATCAACTTTCTTAATTTGTGTAAAAAACCTCAAATGGATTTATATTTTTGGATACAAAAAATGTCCATTTTTTAAAATGAATTATTTCATAATAAGTATTCATTTAGAAAATGAATACATCATTCATTTTTTTCTTCTAAATATACCCCTATCATAACATTTAATGTGTATATATTCATTTCATGTTCCAAAAGAACATTTATTATGTGACAGAGGCATACATATCCATCAGTACTTAAAATACAACACATTAATTGTTTTATTAATCTATGTGTATAAAAAAAATGGACATTTTTTATGAAAGGGAGGTAGTATAAATTTGCATGGAAACCTATACAAGTATTATTATTTTAAGAGGAATGCACTGATTTAATTATGAAAAAGAAAACAAGAAGATGAAATTTTAAGAATTCTGTGGTGAATATACATACTGACCGACGTTGAGGGCGTTGGATAGTAGTAGACGAAAATCAATTTAAAATTAATCAATTAAAATATAGTTGGAAGTTAACATGGTACGTGAGGATTTCTTTTATGGGACGTTTGGCCTTACATGTGGACCTACTCTAGTGAATGATCTGGAAAACTGGACTATTCTAAATTGAGTAATGATAGAGCCACAACGGATTTACATTCACACCCTTTATTGTTATGGAACCTAGATCAATCAATATAAGTTCCACAACAATGAAGGGTGTAAATTATTGTTGTGTCAATCCGTTGTGTCTCTATCATTTATCTTCTAAATTATTGAAATGTCTTCCCCCCAAATCTTGTTCCATAGGGAGCGGTCCGGAGTTGGGGGTAGAACATAGAATTTCATGGCGAGCTTGGATTGTATACTTCCGTAGTGTGGGACCATCAAAATGTGTTTTCTCCTATCTCTACGCGAGCCGCAACTTTGCTAGCCTCACAAATGTTTCTCCACCTACCGAAAACACCAGACTTAGGAGACTCGAATAGGCTGCCGTATTATTCGGCCAGATCCTATACCCACAAAGCGTTATCATCCACAAGCGTCTGCCAAACCCATTTTTCAAGGAAAGCCATGTTCGTTTTGTCAAGTTGTTGAAAACCAAGCCCCCTGTGAAAGTTGTGTCACATTAGACACTTGCTATTGTATCACCTATCATATTAAGAGATGAATTTCCTTCACATCACAACCTAGGTTTTGGGATGAGATACCTTCTCTTATAAGGGCTTGGGCCTAGATTTGGTATCAGAGTCACCCATTTATTGAGCAAGTGTTGTGTCTCTTTCTTGGCCTTATAGTGCCATTTATATTCATTGTGTGCCATGTGGCTCAGACTCTTTATAGGCCCACACTTGAGAGACGTGTTAAAGTTGTCCCACATTTGACACTTGCTATTGTATCACCCACCATATTAAGAGATGGACTTCCCTCACCTCACAACCTAGGTTTTGTGGATAAGGCCCTCCTCTTGTATTGGCTTGCCTAGATTTTCTACGACCCCTTCCTTCTTGTGACATATCATGCTCCAAACTCAGAGAATGTTTCTTGGTTTCTTGGTCTGCATGACATAATAAAGCAAGGTAGAAAGAGAGATTTAATTAAAATTGTTTTACCCGCCTAAGACAACAACCTGGACTTCCACCCCGCCAATTGCTTCCTATTTTCTCACGAATATAGTTATAAATACCTTTTGAAGTCTGCGAATGGTTTAAGGGCACACCTAAGTATTTCCCCAGATCCGTGGAATGCAACATCTGCAAAGTTTCACCAATAACGCTCCGAAGTTGCCCACTCACATTCTTAAAGGTGTGTAATTTAGATTTTTGGGTGCTTATTCTCTGTCCCGACTATCTACTAAACTCTAACAAAGACATTAGTATTGTTTTTACGTTACGTTTTTTAACATCAAAACTAAATCGTCTAAATATTTCTTTTCCTTCGAATATCAGTGGAGACACTGCTGACTGCCCCACCCAACCCGCCCACGTCCGCCCATAGCAACTTTCAATTTGATTTCTATTCCAAAATAAAAGTCGGTTTTTCTTCATTCTTGATTCATTTTGAATAATGATATGTGCACTACATTCTTGTGTAGTGCACAAACCACTACACAAGTGGTAGCCATGGATTAAAGTGATGAATTATTTTTTGTGATGAGTCCCAACAGAATATGTGGTGTTGATTGTGTTGTGTAAGATGTGTTGTAGTTGAAAGTGTAGTGGATGTATCACTACCGATTCATTTTACTCTGAAAATTAATGCTTGGCCGGATATATTTTTTTATTTCTCCGAAAAGGGAATGATTGAATGAATGTACTACTAGTCTATAGAAAGAGAAGGGGCGGTGGATGCATATTTAACCGATGTCTGGCGTGTTACTCATTATAAATGCGAATTCAAAAGTCAACCGGCCATACCATACAGATGTCATCGCATCGTTCGTTCGGCCGAAGCTCAGATCCATAAAATTTATGAACGATATGGTGGTATGGTCCAACCCCCTAGCTATTTTCCTCACATACATGTACATACCGGAGGTGTCATCAAATTGACTTGATCTCTAATCGGTTGGAACTAATCTGAAATTGGTCACACCGGTAGTTAGATTCGATCTGTGAAAAGTCAAATGAAAAATCACGAGCTTTTCCGCTGCGATCAATCATGTGATGTTTTGGATACAATTGAGCTTAGAGCTGTTAACGAGCCGAGCCGAGCCATGTATTGGTGGTTCAAACTTGAGCTCTTTTAGCTCACGAGCTCGTTCGTTTGTTAAACGAACAAAAAATTATGTTCGAGCTCGGCTTGTTTAAATAATGAAATGTTGAGCTCGTGTTCGAGCTCGGCTCGTGAAACATATTTTTGGTCTTTTGCCTCGAGTTTGGCTCAAATTCGGCTCGAGTTCGGTTCGTTAACATATAAAACACAAAGTGCAAAAGTGAAAATAACAAGTTATACATTAAAATTACATATATTACACAACAAAAATTACTATAAAATATCTAAATATTATATAAATTCAATATATAATCTTGCATTAATATTTTAATGAGCTTTATAATTGTCCTCCTTGATCTTATAATTTTTGCCACTTGTCACTTCCAAACTTCAACACTTGTGAGCTCCTAATTAATGATCAAATGATACCCAAAATGTAATATAATTCCAAATTAACAATAAATCATCAATCAAGCACAAAATTCATTACATTTTGAAATTAACTCATTAAAAATATCATTTACTCAATATTTGATTATAAATCTCGATTTCTATGAAAAACATAAGAATATGGGGAAAATTGATATAAAATATATCGTTAAAAATCGTATAATTTGACCGAGAACAATTACACAACAAAAATTACTATAAAATATCTAAATATTATATAAATTCAATATATAATCTCTATTTGATGAATGAACGAATTATCCTCTTTTGAGTCAGTATTACTGTAAATTGATGTATTTATATAAACACGTTCGTGTACATAATCGAATGTTCGCGAACCAAGCTCGTGTTTGTTCTTTAAGCAAACGAGCCTACAATCATGTTCGAGCTCGGCTCGTTAAGCTAAACGAACAACGATCACGAACACTAACGAGCCAAACACTAGCTTGTTCACGAGCGGCTCTATTCGTTTAACAGCACTAGCTGAGGTATACATCTGGGCAGTGATCAGCTGGGTTAAGTCAGCAGAGGGACCCACATTTGGGGCATTTATGTCAATCCGACATAGATCCTTTGGCGGTTAGGGTTTTAGGGATCTATGTCTATAAATACCCTCTGTTATGATCATTGTAATGTGTGTAATCCGTCTGAATTTCAGTGCATAGTAAAATATCTCTTTTCTGTCCATGAAGAAGTCGGCACAACGCCGGAAATCACGTTAAATTTTATGTTCTTTTTGTTTCTGTTACTTTTCTATGATTGCTTACGTTAGATTGCTTCTTGTTTATATTATTGCATCTGGATTCCCTGATCTTTGGTTATAACATGAGGCGCATTCATTTTCTCCAAGGAAATGGAGTGCCAGAAAAAAAAAAAAAAAATCAGTTTATGGCACAGCACACAAATTAAAGGATTACTCTGAATCACTTATTTTGTCCGTAGACGATCAAAAGCTAGTTGATATGATTCAACTCTGCCAGCTAGGCTTAAATTGACATATTCATTTTCATTTTCATTTTGGACCCCATTTCATGCTCGTTTGGCATATATTATTAGCTTAGATACGATCGATAAATCAGATAGTTTTCGTCGTGTTTTTATATCATATCAACCACATTTGATATATAGCTCTCTTTTTTTTTGTCGGAATTACGTGTGGTAATTTTATTGATGTTCCTCAATCTAGTGCTTATGGATATTTTGGAGACCTTGAAAGAGACTACTCCATGCTTATTTGAGGTTGCCGCGACGAACTCATGCTCGAGGTGTTGAGCTCAGCATCCTTGAAATTCCCTAGGAGTTCCTTCTTGTGGGGGCAAATAATTACTTTAGCTTACGGTGGTGAGCCTAGCGTATATACAATTAACCCCACAAATCACACTCGCGGGGTAAATTGTGAGGTTTAGTTAGTTTTGTTAAACCCAGTGATCAGAGGCTGGGGTTACCATGTAATACAACCACCTTGCAAAAATACTGATTAGGGATAAATTCGGTTTTAGGTGGGGTTTATAGTTTATCCTATACAGCCTAAAGATCAGTATAATGCATGTCAACTCATCTAGACCTAGTCGATATTGATTAGGCCGATGAAGAAGGCCATATGGCATATAATCCATGCGACATTGGGTAGTTGCTAAACCGGGCGTTCATGCCATTAATCATCATAATGTCGTAAATGGAAGGTTGGTAGCTAGGTTACGTTAATACCCTTGTCTTGGATTGCATTTATTAATCCTGAATTTTAATACATCTAGTTGTAATCAGTAGCACTAGTTAAACATTAGTGACTTAAAGAGTTCTATTTTGACAATACAACTCGTGTTAAGTTTGAACATCACCTAAATAATTTGCTTCAATCATCTGGTACTTAAATGCACATATTCTTGTAGGATACCATATTGCTCACCTATGTATCTACTGTACACTTGATCATCCCAAACTAAATGCCAAACCTTATCTCTTGGGAATAAAATTAATGTTGCAAAATCATACTAATACAAAAGTTACAAACACCATTAATTATAACAACTCAAAAAGGTTGCTGCAAAACTCAGTCTAAGTTGCAGTACAACAGACACAACTTCAGAAGGGCGCCCTAGCTTCCTAACTTCCTAGTTCATCATCAAGTATATAAATAAAACCATGTCACAGAAAATGAGTCACATTCACAGTTTATGTCACCTACGGACGCTGTAAAATTTTCAATTCTATACCATAGACATTAAGGTTGATTTTGCAGCATCTCTTTTGAGTTCTGCTGCTTTACCACTGCCCCGGAAATACATGAGGACTTGCTGCATATCCATCCAAAAGTAAAAGGAGGATTAGTTTAAACTACTGTATATATTTTGTATGAACTTAGAGCGCGGAAATGGAGGAGTTGCATGAAAGATTCTTACGTAAAGAGTCTCTATTGTACCAGACAA
This sequence comes from Gentiana macrophylla, assembly GCA_026214975.1. NCBI lineage: Eukaryota > Viridiplantae > Streptophyta > Magnoliopsida > Gentianales > Gentianaceae > Gentiana > Gentiana macrophylla. The sequence goes on along the minus strand of CM047807.1, from coordinate 124,298,317 downwards.
TCGAATGAGTATCATTAGTACATGAAGACGATATATGGTTTGTCTTTCTTCACACGTGTCGCTCATCAACCGATATATTGTCCGGTGCAATAGAGTCTCTTCATACAAATAAGTTTCAAAAGACCATATATATAGCAAACCTGAATAACCCATATGCTGATCAGTGATTCAACAGCAAAGAAACCGAACCCAATGAAGTAGAATACCTGCAATTGAATCTCAAAACGGTTTATGCATGTTTACATGAAAAGCAGCAGCATAATTAACCATTCTTTTATCATACGTTACGAAAATATATGGAAAAAAAAAAAAAAAAGGTAATCAGTAATGAAACCTACCCCAACTAAAAGGTTTGTGGATAACATTTCAATAGCAGGAAGGAATCCACTGGAAAAAGAAAGCCAAGGGAAGAGATTCAGTAACAGAAGTAAAACCAAAGATTGTACAACACAATTGTAGACCATTGATCATTGGGTCCCACCTTGATCAATGGTCTACAAACGTGTAGTAACAATGTTGATGAAGTACTAGTTATGCAGAAGAAACACACCCATTGGTGGAAAATTAAGCAAGAAAAGTGCGATTACAGAAACTTACGTCAAAGATTTTCCATTGAAAAACAATGGAGGAGCAACAGCAGCAACGACGCAGAATCCGATATGAAACTGAACCATATTCAATGAAAAAGAAATGCTGAGTGATGCCATTTCAAACGAATCAACTCTTAAAGGTTAATCAAATGAGTTCAAGGTATTTTACATACCGCATAGCACAAGAAAAACCAACCGAACTTCAGAGCACTATCAGTTCTACAGACAAAAAAAAAAGAAGAGGAATCAGACCAAAAAAATGTATATAGGTGTCTAAAATAAGCATTTCAAAATACAACTCATTAGGACCTTTTGGAGATTGGTAACGTTATTTAAAAATGAAAACGGTGTAAGAAAGTTCAGAACTGCCGTTGATTACTTATATAAGTGTCTTTAAGGGGATGCATCTGGAAAAGTGAACAGCAAGAGTATGCCAACTTGCCTCACAGGCAAACAATCAAGTGTGAAAAAAATTCAGAAAAATATGCCTAAAATAAAAAGATAATCAAGACTACCTCATTGCACGATACAGAGGGCGGTACCACAACACATAAGCACATGGAACTCCGGATATAAAGTATATAACTGCAAGAAAGAATATTGTTGGACCTGCAATCATAACAATGAATACGAGCTTAATTTCTGATCGCTGAAATGGGAGATTCATAGATAGAGAGCCTCTACTGTATCGAACCAACATATGAGTGTCATTTGTACAAAAAGACACATATGCCACTCACTCAATGGTGTTGTACAATAGAGACTCCTTATACAAGAATTTGCAACGTTAAAGAGTGTAATTAGCTCAGTCATGACCTGAGCCATTGATCCAAGCTATCATAACTGCAATAATGTTGTAGAAGAGACAGAACACTAAACCTGAAAATCACATTCCAAAAAGCAGAAAAATGTATCACCTACTTCAACATCAATACCTTATCAAAGTAATTAAGCCGGAAAGTTGTGTGATTTAGACATTTATCAATTGACTTCAACACGTCCCCAAACGTGCGAGCTTAATATAACATAAAGGGATGTGCCCACACAACGCTAAATAAAGAAGCCCAACACGTGAACTTCGACATATATATGTAGCAAGAAAAGAGACTTAGATTGAGAAAACATTGCATACCCAGGAAAGATGTAAATGCAACATACTGCAACCTCTGAAGGTGGATTGGAATGTCATTAGAAATATCATGATGAATTAAAGGGAAAAACGGTGGCCAGTTCTTCTCCTCAATGACGATTCCAGCTGCCATAAGTGAACCATCAAAGATTAATGGACAATCATACTCCCTAGCATAAAAATTACTTAGTCAATCTAATTTGGTAATTTTCACAAACATAGGACGAGGACTACCTCGGGATATAGCTTCTTCCCTCCTCTTCAATTCCTGCAAAGAAAAATAGTGCATATTACTTAAGTTTGCAATGAACAAAGAGTAAAGCATAAACTAAAAAATCAGGCATTCTTACACCAGGGAAAGAGTCAAACATTCAAAAGATGTTAAATGGTATATCTCCACATTACCTGTTCCCTTTTCCTCAATTCAGCCTCTTTAGCTTGGAGTTCCTTTTCCTTCTTTTTTAAATCCTAAATCCAACAGGAAAAAAATAGATTGGCTTCAATTATTTTGGTGAAGTTAATTACTCAGAGATCAACAAGAAACAAGAAGAATTGCACACATTGACACTATCGAGTGGAATATCGACTGTTGCACCACGATCATAGTCAACAGGTTCATGAGGAAGAGGAGAAAGCTTTACATTTGCTGGAGGAACACTTCCCGGATTCTGCAAATCTCAACAACAACAAAAGATCATCTAGATGTTTACCGACGTTATAAAAACACACACGTAGTAAAAGCATATTGAACTTCAAAAAGAAAAAAAAAAAAAGAAGAAGTTATTTCCGCGGTAGTAGTACGTAATAAAACACGCGTTATTTGTATTGTCATCATGACTTCGGGCATACATACGGGAGTCACTATCCGAAAAATTTCTATATCCAAGCTCAAATAGAAGCAACCTCACCGTCATGTAAAATGCACCCCCACCATATTTCGGTTGACCATTTCCTCGGCCTCCGGTGTCCTAAAAATTCGAGCATGTAATGGAAACCAGGGCTAAAATTCCAAAACATGAGAAATCATATAATCACAATCTTCTTGTGATGGACAAAATCAGCAGGCACAAGACATGACACCAAAAATGAACAGCCCTTAAACCTTATCAATCATAGTTCCAATCGAAGACAATAATAACATAGGACAATCCTTAAAGCTACAAAATAAAATAAAACAATCCGCCAGAATCAAATCAACAGGCCAAAACTAAAGAAAACAATCTGCAAAACCAATTAACAGAACAATTGATGAACCCGTGTGGGCATCAAAACGATCTGCAATTCTCAACGCATAGCAATCGCATTGCTCTGAAGTGCATAATGCAGACAAAATTTTGAAAAGAAACATAAAACCATAAATCAAAACGCGGTTTCTTTTGTAATTCTCTTCGGAACATACATCGTGCCTGAGCAAAGATGAAACGTACCGCAAAAGGGTTCACCTCTTCTTGAGCAAAAGGATTGGAATCCATAACGGATGTAGACGAGAGTTGTCAATCAATGCCGTAAAAACGGAAAGAAAGAATGTAATTTGGTGGGAAAATAAAATTACAGATCTGAAAGGGAAAAACAAATATTTTACTTTAATTTTCGTAGCCACAATTGGATAATGTAGATTCAGAAAAATTCGCGGGGTGAATCTTCAGGATGTGAAGCAACGTTCCTTAGTGTATGATTATTTATTTAATTTTTATTGGTGAAGGGTCGAATTTGTTTTTGTTCCGGGAGATTGGATGGTGAACAAATACTCATCGGAAACTTGGCGGTTAAAGAAAATTCGGGTAGCCGGGAGAGAGGGGGAGCGGTGGGTGGGGTCACATCAACCATAATTTGAATATACGAAGCACCGGTCGTAACCGAAAATTATTGGCCCAACTTAAAAAAATTATTGGCTTTCCATATTGACGATGCTGAATTTCGTTTATGAATAAATACGGGTCTTAATTTTTCTAGTGACAATTAGTCTAAGAATATACCTCAAAAACAAGATGTAAAACGGGGTGATGTTTGTGATTTTTAGACTGAGCCTAGGATGTGATTTCCCAAGTTATATACGTATCCTGTAATTGTTCAGGAATCAAGTATTTCGTAGTTTCTTAGGGTTGTTTATATAGGGGATGAATCATCTCTTACCTTGTTCTACAAGGTTTCGTATTCTTAGTCCCTACGAATAATCACGTGTGAATCTCTATAATTTAGGGATAATTATAGACATATTTAAATGATAGGATCAGTGTCATTGTGTCATTAGATTCTTTCCATGTTTATCTGATATTATTAAGCACATGTGCCAAATACGAATAAAGAAAGTTCTAGCCGACCTGCGTTGAACCTCCTAGGCAATCTCGACTTGTACTGCGTTACCTGACTTTCACTCTTACCGAGCCGACCTGCGGTGGTAAGTTAAGAAGGCCCGAGCTGACCTCCCACCTGAGGTTCAGGTCCGTTTCTTCACCAAAACTTGAGACTCCTGCCTTTTACTAATTAATTATGTCTTCACTTAATGGTTATCTAATATAGGGATGGCACGTGGTGAGGTTTACTTCGACCCTCATCACATCTCCAATTTCCTCATCCAATTATGGGCTTTGCACCTCTAATTTAGATTAAAGCTTCCAAATTAATACTCTAGATCCTCTTATTTATCCTTAATGGATAAAGTTAAGTACTAATCGTTTTATTTGATCCAATGAATAAAAATTTTACGATACGGAAAATTATTTTCGTAATTCTGATACAATGTTACATTCAATTGACTATTATTATATACAAAAATTATTTTTCCATGTAATTATCAAATTATAGTAAAATGCAGTCAAATAGAAATCGATTTTTCCGTTTAATTATCTTATAGCTATCAATATGTTTAGCATCTAACGTTTATCCATATGAACAACAACTTGTAGGAAATTCTTGGGCTAAATTACAATTTTGGTCCTTTAACTAGACACGTTTTTCGATTTTGGTCCTGATTTTTTTCCGGCGACAATTTTAGCCCTGTAAGTGATATTTTTTTGCAAAAATAGTCCTGAACGCCGGAAAGACCACTTGCAGGACTAAAATTGTCGCCGGAAAGACCACTTACATTATTAAAATTGTCGCCGGAAAAGACCAATTTTAGTCCTGTAAGTGGTCTTTCCGGCGTTCAGGACTATTTTTGCAAAAAAAAAAAAACACTTACAGGACTAAAATTGTCGCCGGAGAAAAAAACCAGGACCAAAATCGAAAAAGAAGACCAAAATTGTAATTTACACGTAAACACGGTGAGTCGGTGACGGCTTGATCTATCTTCTAATTATGTTATGGGAGAAAAATAATTTCTTATCCCTTTTATACTGGTAGGAGGCGTGCCAATTATTTGGAGAAGGGGAAAACTAAATCCATGTTAAACAAGAACAGATAAATATTAGCTAGTACATTACTGACTTTTGTGGCAAACAAGAAAAAAAAAATGGATGACTTTCCATCCGGTCCACGAACATAAGCGGGAAATTACAAATAAAGTCGTACACAGATGTTTTCCACACACCAAAAAAAAAAGAGAGAGTCGAACACAGATGTGTTTTATGAAAACAAAAAGAAAGATAAACATGAAAAAAAACAAAACAAAAAAGAAAAGAAAAAGAAGAAGTAGTAGTAGTTCCGGTCCAAATCTTTGTCTTCTCAATCCGATAGCGTGCATTTATCGACCCCTATTCATAGAAAGGAAAAACAATTTTGCGTGATACATATCCATTTACAATTTTGCTACGTACAACCGTGATAAAAGAAAAACTCTCATGGGATCGGGGTGGGTGGTAGTTTCAATATTGGTGTTTGTAGGTAAAACTTAACTAGTAGTATTTTTTTTAGGAGAAGAATTGTGGCGGAAAGTAATTTTACCAAGTTGAAAATTGTGATTAATTTTTACAAACTCTCTCACACATAGTAGAGGTGTGACTACCAAGTTGAAAGTTGTGACTACCAAGTTGTGAGCTGCGGCTCATACCTCTGCAGCGATGATGTCTGAGAGTACTGCTGGCCTCTAGTGAGAGGTCCCAGGTTCGATCCCATCCCTCCTCCTTCGTTTCGTTTCCAAAAAAAAAAAAAAAAAAAAAAGTTGAAAGTTGTGATTAATTTTCACAAACTCTCTCACACATAGTAGAGGTGTGACTAATGGCGGATTTAGTCTATAGGCAAAAATAAATATTACACTATAAAAATTTGTGTTGTCTAGTTTGATTCATAAAGATATATACTTAATCCAGCCAATCTGACAAACTTGATGTAGTCCATTAACTCAGCGCAGATGAAAATCCTAGCTCCGCAGTTGAGTGTGATATGGATTAATCACATCCCTCTATTTGGTATACCTTTAAAATCACCCCATTATATATAACTCTTTTCACTTTTTTTTTTTGTTTTTTTGAGGCCAATGGACCCCTGCCACTCTTGATACGATGGTTAGATTCTTCTTTAAATAGATATCATATTTATAGAGATTTCGATGATAAATTATATTGCGACATTCGTTGTGTATGATTACAAAAACATTATTGTTATTTTATTGCTTCAACGTGGGGTCCACTGACTAATTAGCGGGAAAAAAAGAGAGCAAAGATAGAAAAATTAGTAATTTTTATGTTATTGTCTCAACATGTGCGCTACTAATAGACCTTATAAGATTATGAAACAGTAGAAGATATGTTTATGTCGGTCTATTTTAAACATTTTCACAATTTATGTATACCATTTTAAAATAATTGCAGTTCATGTAAAATATATTTTATTCATTGATTAAAATGTGTAGTTCAAAACATGTTACTGAATGAAAGGAGCGGTGCTTACACAGACGCAGACGCAGACACAGACACAGACGCAGTGTTTGTAGTTGGGCCATAGTTGATCCGAAGCAGTGTAGAAATACTTGGGTCTGCAACAATTGCACTGTATGCATCTGCAGAGAGTTGGATGAAAGAGGTGCAATCTTCCCCAGCATCGGCATCACATTGACCAACTATCGTCACCGTCACTTCATTGTTATTAACATTAATGCATGGATCCTTATACGATGGGTCCGTTGATGCATCGCTATCACATTGTATTGTATAGGTTCCCCCGCACATGTCCACGGTGTATTTTGGTGCACTCACAGTCGCGATATAGCTACTTGGGAGATTATTATTTACGCAATTCAGACCGGCTGTACGTATCAAGAGATAGAATTTGTAATTAATGAATTGAAGTTGCAAAATTTACACAGAAAAGAAAATGAAATGAAATAATAAGACTTACGAGTGCGAATATTATTATCCAAAGTAGCTGTTCCAGTATATAAGTTTGCAGCTGCATCTCCATCTGCAGCAATGAAAAGGCATAATAGGATACCTACCACCACAGTCAAATCATAGCTTTCTTCTGCCATTTTCTTTTTTCGGAATTTTGGATTGTATTTAATTACTAAGAAATAAATATTTAATATCTAAGATGAGAAAAGCCTTGTGTATTTGTATATGTGATATCATTCTTTCTAAATTTCCCCTTTCTTATATAGTAGATTTCGACTGCCGAATATTGTTCCTTCGGGAGAAAAAGACATAGATACATGGCCATGGCTGCCATTTAATATTTACTATCGGCCACTAATAGTTATCGCCAAGACTTGGTTTTGGTTGCCATTTTTGAAAAAAAGTTGGTCTACCTAGCTCCTCTTTAAAACCGTGTAAAATATATATGTAAATTAATACAGAAACGAACATGCGATATCTTTTTATATCATTCCATTTATATCAAATTAATGTGTCAAAATAATAAAAATGTATCGTATTGGTTGTTATGACATATTGACATAATTGTTATGTTGTGTTGAAGATAAGATTAATGATGCTTGATGACTAGGCTAGTAGTGACACTTGTGTAGTGTGTGGAGGTGACATGTGTCCAATGTTATCTAGCCTAGATTCTAGAGTCATGAGTTTGTTAGATGTTGTTATTACTTAAAGGGTGTACTAAACATTATTCAATGCATGAATGAAATTCTATCTTGCTGGAACATAGTCTGTCTCTTGTTGGATGAGGCTCCTCCTCTTATATGGGCTTGGGCCTATATTTTCTACTTGGTATCAGAGACAATCCGGTGGCCATGTCCACCGCACCCTCGGATTCCGGTGGGTCTTCTGATCCTGCCTCCACTGCAACTGTGACTACCACTGCAAATGTTGCTGCACCACCTCCTTCCTCTATTCCTTTTGGATCCCTTACAGCGCCAAATGTTTCCAGTTTCACTCCACCACTGCTTAATGCCCCAATTCCACCACCGCCGCCGCATTTACTTACTACTCTCCCTGAGTTTCTCCGTTCTGCTGCATCTCCATCCCTTTTTAACTCCAGCTCCACCACTCACATTCCTTTTGGAGGAACTCTCACCCAAAGCTCCACAGTGAAACTAGATCGCAAAAACTATCTGCTCTGGAAGTATTCTATTCTTCCAATCGTCGTGTGGTACAAACTCGATGGTTTTCTTTTGGCACCAAGAAGCCTCCACCACAAAAAGCATGAGCTCTACCGGCCTTGGATTCATTCCGAATCCAAAGATTTGATGACCGGACTACTCTTGATCGCCTTCTCCTTGGTCGGGTTGTTGGGTTCAATGACCGAGCGAGGCCATTTCAAAGAAGTCGTCGGTTGCTCCACCTCTAATGAAGTCTGGTTGACTCTTGAAACTCTGTTTAATAGTCAGGCCCAAGCTCGTCTTCTTGAATTTAAAGATGCACTGACTAAGACTGAAAAAGGGGCCAAATCCATGGCGGACTATCTTGCCACCATGAAAGGGTTTTCAGATTCCTTAGCAGCTGCTGGATTTCCAGTTCCGACTTCCGAACTTGTCCTGGCTGTTCTTGGTGGACTTCCTAGGGAGTATGAGTCTGTGGTGGTCAACATTACTTCCAGAGTCACCTCTCTCACCTGACCCGAGGTTCAATCACAATTACTCACCCATGAGCGGCTAATTTCCGTATATGACTCTACACACATTGATCTGGTTAATCCTTACGCCAATCTTGCTTTTGCTCAACTGGTATGTGTAGAATTGGTTCTGACCTCAATCTTCTAATCGAGGCCGCAATCCCGGTACTACTAGAGGTAGAGGAAGAGGCGCGAGCAGGTGGTGGTAGGTCTAACAATCTTTGCTTTCAACCGAATTACTGTTCGATCACTGTTCTGACTGCTTTGCCAAATTTGTATGAAGATTTGGGCATGTTGCTTCCGAGTCTTTGGCATAGGTTTGAGATGCAGGACTATGTTCCAAAGCATCTCCTCAGAATTCACACACCAAGCAAGCTTCTGCCTATCTTGCTACACCAGAATCTGTTGCTGATCCTAGCTGGTACCTTGACAGTGGTGCTAGTCATCATGTCACTTCTGATATGAACAACCTGAGTTTGAGGTCACCATATGAAGGCTCTGATGCATTGGTGGTTGGAAATGGTGAGAGACTTTGCATTGCACACACTGGTTCTAGTCATCTTTTCCTACCTGCTACTAATCTTACTCTTTATCTTGCTAATGTTTTACATGTCCCTAAGATAGCCAAGAATTTGCTTAGTATTTCTCAACTTATTCATCATAATTACATTATTGTTGAGTTCATCGATTCCTGTTTGTTTTGTTAAGGACAAACACACCAAGACCACTCTTCCGGAAGGACATCTTAGAGAAGGATCAGATGTCGATTCATACACCCACCGTCATAGGTCCATCCCAGGGCTCTCTTCACTCCAAATGCTCTGTTCTTCTGTCTGCTTCACCAGCTCAGTCTCCTAGCATAGGATCTATTTTGCATTTACCTAAAGATGTAGAACTTTGGCATAGAAGACTAGGCCATCCATCTGTAAAAGTTCTACATCATGTTTTCAAACTTTGTAATCTTCCTATTAATGAAACTTTACCTTTTTGTGAAGCTTGCCAGTTTGGAAAGTTGCATTCTATCCCTTATACTAATTCTGTTTCTTTGTCTACACAAATTTCTTGAGTTGATCCATTACGATCTCTCAGGTCCTTCTCCTATAAGATCAGTTAATGGTTATCTCTATTACATTGTGTTTGTTGATGATTTTAGTAGATTCTCTTGGATATTTCCCTTAAAACAAAAATCTGATGCTTTTCAAACATTTGTTAACTTCAAAAATCTTGTTGAAAATCAATTTGATCTCAAGATTAAAGTCTTTCAGTCTGACTGGGGTGGAGAGTTTAGGAGCTTTCAATCTTATCTTGACCAGTCTGGTATCCATTTTAGGCACCCTTGTCCTCACACACATGCCCAAAATGGCAAGGTTGAAAGAAAACACAGGCATATCACTGAAACTGGCCTTACTTTACTTGCACAGGCTGGCCTTCCCCTTAAATTCTGGTGGCACGACTTTCAACATCTTTGTTCATCTTATCAATGTCCTACCTACTCCTGTTTTGCATCATGACTCACCATTCAATGCTCTCTTCAAAAAACACCCTGATTATCTCCAAATTAGAACTTTTGGTTGTGCCTGTTATCCTCTTCTTAGACCTTATCACACTCAAAAATTCCAATACCATACCTCCAGATGCACCTATCTAGGCCTCAGTCCTAACCATAAAGGTCATGTTTGTGTGGATAACTCTGGTAGAATATATGTCACTAGGGACATCTCCTTTGATGAACACACCTTTCCTTTCAAGTCCAGTACATCTCCAAATCCTGTTCTTCATGCTCCTGTACCTGACACATCTGTCCTCTCAATTCTCCCTACACCTCAATCCTCCAAACCAGTAGGAGTCACTGACTTTCCTGATCACACTTCCTCTCCTGGCATCTCCCCCTCAAATCCTGTGTTGAACTCTCCCTATAATAGGAGTCCATCATCTCATAACAGGAGTCCTTCCCCTAGTCCACCTCATTCCTCTAGTCCCATGCCAACTCCAGGGTCCCCTCTTATTGGTCCTACCAATTCTCCCACAGATTCAAGTCCTACAAATTCCATCCATACTTCACCTCCAACTAGTCCTCCATCAGATCCTCTTCCTCCTCCTCCCATACCTTCTCACTCTATGCAAACTAGGCCCAAGAGTGGGATTGTTAAACCCAAACATTACCTCAATCTTGCAAAGACAAGTCTCTCCCCTCTCAACCAAGAGTGTGTCGAGGGCTGCATCTGATGTTCATTGGACTCGAGGCCATGAAGGAGGAATTTAAAGCTTTGTGTGATAACCACACTTGGACACTTGTACCCCCACATCCCTCACAAAATCTTGTTGGAAATAGATGGATATTCAAACTTAAACTTAAGCCTGATGGCAGTATTCTCAAGCATAAGGCTAGGCTTGTTGCCAAGGGGTATCTTCAGCAGCCAGGGGTTGATTATGCTGAAACTTTTAGTCCAGTGGCAAAATCCTCTACTATCAGGGTTATTCTGGGGTTAGCAGTCTCTCTTAACTGGTCCATTCAACAAGTTGACATCAACAATGCCTTCTTGAATGGCATCCTACATGAGTCAGTGTTTATGCCACAGCCTGAGGGTTTCAAAGACCCCTCCAAACCTCACTATGTTTGCAAACTACAGAAGGCACTGTATGGTTTAAAACAGGCACCTAGAGCCTGGTTTGAAGAATTGAGCACTCAGCTTCTAAAATGGGGTTTTATCCAATCCACTTCTGACAATTCTTTATTTATTTTTCATTCAAAAGATGTGCTGTTATATGTGTTAGTGTATGTGGATGATTTCTTGATCACAGGTAACTCTCCTACAGTGATTACACGGTTCATTCATCAGTTGAATTCCATATTTCCTCTAAAAGACCTGGGCAATCTCACTCACTTTCTGGGAATGGAAGTATATAGGGACAACAAAGAGCTTGTTCTGTCCCAACAACAGTATGCAACACAGTTGCTTCACAGGCTTGGTTTGGCTAATGTTAAGGGATGTCCCAGTCCTATGGTGTCTGGAAAAATATTGACCCCTGATGATGGAAATCCCATGTCTAAAGCAGATGCTCTACTGTATAGAAGTGCTGTGGGAGGCTTGCAGTATCTAACTTTCACTAGGCCAGACCTGGCTTTTTCTGTCAATACCTTAAGCCAATTTATGCACTGTCCTACAAATGTGCATTGGGATGCTCTCTCGTAAAGGTCAGCTTTGCGTTATGTTAAAGGTACCATTAAGTATGGTCTTCATTTTCCAGCCACAGGATCCATAGATCTTCAAGGCTTTTTTGATGCTGACTGGGGGTGCAATCCATTTGATAGAAGGTCTGTCTCAGGCTACTGTGTGTACATTGGATCATCTTTGGTGTCCTGGTCATCTAAGAAGCAGTCAATAGTTGCTTGATCAAGTACTGAAAGTGAATATCGAGCCCTTGCTCACTTAGCAAATTGAAATGCTATGGTCGCAAGCCTGCTCAGCAGAGTCGCACATCAAAGTGCTGGCTTTGTTCTGTGTTGCACTGTGATAATATTGGTGCTGAGTCCCTGGCCAAGAATCCAGTGTTTCATTCCAGAACCAAACACATAGACATAGATGTTCACTTCATTCGACATCATGTTCTAGCTCAACACATTTCTGTCAGACATGTTCCTTCAGCTCTACAGATTGCAGACTGCCTCACAAAACCTGTAACTGATAAGATTAATGATGCTTGAGGGGGGCTGTTGAAGATAAGACTGCCTCACAAAACCTGTAACAGACTGCCTCACAAAACCTGCTACACCATTTCGTTTGAGGGGGGCTGTTGAAGATAAGATTAATGATGCTTGATGACTAGGCTATTAGTGACACTTGTGTAGTGTGTGGAGGTGACATGTGTCCAATGTTATCTAGCCTAGATTCTAGAGTCATGAGTTTGTTAGATATTGTTATTACTTAAAGGGTGTACTAAACATTATTCAATGCATGAATGAAATTCTATCTTTTCTGTGAAATCTAAGTTGTTGAAATCATTTCACTTTAAGAAAAAAAGGCCAACTGAAAACCCCCTGCAGGCTTTAAAAAGTACAACACATTTACTCTCTTTGGTAGCTGCTTTTGTCTCTTTGCTTTGTTTTTTATCATGAATTTATCGATAGAATACTAGAAAGAGATCCATGTATTACGGTTATTATAGCATAGATTTTATCGAATATAATTGATGCAAAAGATAATTTCATTTATGTATTTGGAAGTTTATTATTTAGCAAACTCTAAGGTATATACATTAATAATTAAGCTACTCACTCCGTCCCGTAATATAGAGCTTTTTTAGTTCTTTGACTTTGTCCATAATATAACGTCTTCTTACATCTCAATTCAATATTAAATATATATTGCTTTCATTTTCACATTAAACAATGCAACATTATAAGTCACTCTAAAAAAACAATACAAAATTATATCTTGCAATTTAAAAAAGAAGCTAATTTATTAACTTTGTTAAACTGTGTGTGAATCACAAGACCTTATATTACGGGACGGAAGGAGTATGATATAACATCAAGATATTATGCAACAACTAAAATTTATCTCTTATAGTTATGGTAATCCTCTATTACAACCCCTCAAGTTGGGCTTCTTCTTCAGAGACCTAACTTGCCTTTATATACACCGAACATGTGTCGGACAATGATTTATTGAGATGATCCACGAGGAGGATGCCTTCTCTCTTGTGTGGACTTTTTGGGGTTCTTGTAGAGGTGGCCACGGTTAACCGGAACCGCCGGTTCGAACCGGAACCGGTGGTTTGTCAAACCGCCGGTTTGTTAAACCGCCGGTTTTCCGGTTTGTTGCCGGTTTGATATTTTTGAAATCGAAACCGGAACCGGAACCGCCGGTTTGAACCGCATTTTTGAAACCGGCCGGAACCGGAACCGGAACCATCCAACGGTTTTTTTTTTTTTTTTTTCCCAAACTCTTCCAAAATTTTTCTATAAATACCACCCATTTCATACAAAAATTCCTACAGCAATCTCTACATCTCAATTCTTAAATCTTCTACTCAATTCTTACATCTTCTATTCAATTCTTTGATTATCAAGTTTGTTTAGTTGTTAAAAACAACAATCAAATTTATTTTACGATACCGATTTTTGAAGTTGTTCTGATTTAATCGTTACTTCAATACGGTTTTAGTTATAAGTAAATTTGGTTTTGTATTTTATTCAACTAATTTTTTTACAAGTGTAAAAAAAAATTCAATTTTATAATCAAATTTACTTATTATTTATTCCACTAATTTTTTTACAAGTGTAATAAAAGACTACAAATTAAACAATAAGAACTATGTTCGCTTTGATTTTATATATGTTGTCATACTCGACACGATTACGTATAAAAATAATACGTGTAAGAAACGAATTACTGCAGTACTGTCGTTGAAAAATAACACAATTTTCTTAAAATAACATTATTTACATATAAATAAAATAACACAATATTAATATTATTTTTAAAACCGAATAGAAAACTATTTTAAAAATATATATATTACTCTCGCTTTAGTAATTATAGTGAAAAGAATAATAATTTGTTATTATAGTGAAAATAATAAGTATTATGTGAAAATAAAAAGAAAAAAAAAATTATGAAATTTTAAAACCGTGGCCGGAACCGTGATCTGAAACGGGAGCAAACCGGGAGCAAACCGGGGTAAACCGGAACCGGCCCAAACCGTAAACCGGTGGTTTTGAACAGTAAACCGCCGGTTTTTCAAACCGGTCGTTCGTCAAACCGACGGTTCGTCAAACCGGCAGAAACCGACACTGTTTAAAACCGGTGGTTCCGGTTCCACCATTTGGCCAGGTCTAGGTTCTTGCAAATCTTCTCGGATAACTGTGTTGTGGAGGAGGTTTTTGTGTATACTCTACCTCTGGTATATTTGGAAGGTCATAGGTGATTGATTATATGACAACAAGTTGGCTAACATTGGAGATTTAATAGCTCATGCTGTAAAGGATGCAACTAAGTTTGTCATGTCCTAGTTCGCACGGATGCACCACGTTGACCAATGACTTGGTCTCAACCATCGCTGGGCATGTTAAAGATTAATACTTATGCGGTGCTCGCCGAAGATGCCTCGGCCCATTGAAGTCATTATACGTGATCATGTAGGATGGGTAGTGCATGCAATCCCTCAACGCATTTGGGACACATTAAAGGTTGAGTCATTAGAGTGCACGGCGATTTATCAGACTATTTTTGGGGTATTTGCTTAAAACGGGTGTTTGACCCAGAAAGTTGTGTAAAACGGTTTTGTCCCAAAATTTGAATTTTTTTCTTCCGTTTTAGTTGTTTTTTGAACCAAACTAAAACCCTATTTGGGAAGAAGCACCCTTGTGGATTTGAGCCTTAAGATCGTCTTAGCGTTGTGAAAGAAATGGGAGAAAATCGCGAAAAAACTTCACTAAAATCCAAAACACCCTTTTTTTTAAACTTTTTTCCAAAAACACCCTTCTTTACTCATTATCCCACTATTTTTCTCTCTATTTTTTTTTTAAGGAAGAAGGTTAACATCTTTTTAAAAGGGAATGAGAGAAGAATGATGTAAATATTTCATCAATTGAGTAGAAGACAGCTTTTTAAAACTTTTGCATAAAGAATACAAAACTATTTATTCATTGTCGAAATTCACTTGTGTTCAAATTCATTGCTTAAATTCATTTGACGAAATTCATTGTCGAAATTACTATTTTTCAAAATTCATCGTCGAAATTCACTATTTTTCTGATTATTGTCGAAAAATTCACTATCGAAATTCACCGATTTCTGGATTCACTAGGGAGATTCACCGATTTTCTGATTCATTTGTTTGTCTTCTCGCTATAAAAATTATGCAATTGTCCTTCTCCCTATAAAAAATATGTAGTTGTCCTGTTACTTAAAAATATTTCAGATTGTGTCCTTATCCCTAATTTTCCATTTTTAAAATATAGTAATATCTTTTTTTTTTTTGAAGGGAAAATATAGTAATATCTGATGCACCATATTTTCAATTTTGGCTGTTTTTTTACCGGTTATTCTCACATTCATTCCTCTTGTCTTGTGTTCCTCTAGCCACGAGAAGAGAAATGATCACCATCAAGAACTTCACTCAATTTGCTTCTTCACCCCCACCCTTTAACCTCGTTACTTTGGTTACCAATAAAATCAATTCCTTTCCGAACCGTTGTCGATTTTCAGCTAATCAAAAGTCTGCTATAGATGGAAATCATTCATTTAAAGAAAGCAAACAGCTTTCAGGTGTTGCCCCTCTCGAAGCTGTGGCAGAAGAAGATAAGGATTTGATTGGAGCAGAAAAAACCGATGGAAAACATGAAAATAAAGATTTTAGTGGTGGACATTTCGACGGAAAAAAGAACAGTAGATTTCTGAATGCTGCAATTGTTCTTAGTGCTGGTACTTTTGCCATCACCAAATTGCTCACCATTGATCATGATTATTGGCAGGTAAGTGTTCCAGCTCTCTTCAATTTATATCTTTTTGATTCCTCTGTTCATTTTCTTCTGGTTAAGTTTTTCCATCATACTGTTGTCTTTGGTATTCGTCCGGAGAACTACCCCGGTATGAATATCCCCTATCTCAACCCTTTATTTTTTGCATAGAAATTTGATTTCTTGATTTAAAAGTATAGTCTACCTTTGAAACATCAATGGAATGTAATGTTAAAAAAGAAAAGCGCAAAATAAAAGGGAACTACCCCTGTATGAATATCCCCTATCTCCAGCCTGATCAAAAAAAAAAACCCTTTAATTATTTTTGGCATAGAATTCCATTTTCTTGATTTATCAGTATGGCCTACCTTTGAAACATCCCTGTAAAGAAAATAGAATAAAATAAAAAGGAAGAGGTAGTAGTTGGTCCTAAGGTCTTGACAGTTAAGCGTTGTTTTGTAGTTTTAGTTCAAGGACAATGATAGAGGTTATGTTCATTAATATTCCAAGTACAGGGATGGACACTTTATGAGGTGCTGCGATATGCACCAGAGCATAATTGGGTTGCTTATGAGGAGGCTCTCAAATCCAACCCGGTTTTAGCAAAAATGGTGATCAGTGGGATTGTTTACTCTCTTGGAGATTGGATTGCACAAGTTAGTTTTTTCTGAGTACGGTTTTTAGTTACTTCTTTTGTGATCATTCATGATCCATGTTGAAAGTAGAATTTTGCTAATGTGGCTGAGAATTTTTCAGTGTTATGAAGGGAAACCCCTATTTGAATTCGATAGCAAACGGATATTTCGGTCTGGTCTTGTTGGATTCTTGCTTCATGGATCGCTCTCACACTACTATTATCAATTTTGTGATGTGAGCCCCCTGTCTTCTTTGTTTCTCTATCTTGATCACTATTATTGTTAATGGATCATGCTTTTAATTCATCTTCTTATTCTTTATATTGTGTGTGCTTTTTTTCGTTGGTAGGCTCTTTTTCCATTTACGGATTGGTGGGTAGTGCCAGCCAAAGTTGCTTTTGATCAAACCATATGGGCATCGATTTGGAATAGCATCTACTATATACTTTTGGGTATCTTACGCTTTGAAGCCCCTTCTAGTGTATTTAATGAGCTGAAAGCCACATTTTGGCCAATGCTGACGGTAAGAAACGCTTGGCATTTTCACCTGAGTTTGTCTTTTTTAGTCCAGAAATGCATTTGTCAAAAGGCTTATATATGTTGCTTAAGTTGTATAGGAATGACTGAAAATAGTCGTTTTGAAGGCCCTATAGTTGTGATATATAGCTCGGTTGGTTTTCCATCACTATGCCGATGTTATTGCTCTAGTTGCCTTTCATTGCTAAGAATTCTGAAGTTTCGTTACATCTTTTCACGTTTTAGTGTGACTTAATTCTTTGTCAATAATATTACTACCCTATTCTGTGTTGAGGGAAAAAACTGAATTTTGATTTCCGTTTCTGTGGCAGGCTGGGTGGAAGCTTTGGCCATTTGCTCACCTGATCACCTATGGTGTGATTCCTGTGGAGCAAAGACTATTGTGGGTAGATTGTGTGGAACTTATATGGGTGACCATACTTTCTGGGTAATAAATTCTATACTGCTAGCTTTACCTTACCATTGATTTCTTTAATTAAGCACATGACCGACCTTTCTGTTCTCTGAGTAGTTTAATTATACGCATCGCATCGAAAATTAGGCATGTCATTTCCATTAATCGATCTCTGCAGGTATTCAAACGAGAAATCAGAAGAACGGATATCTGATGCCTCAGAGGAAACTGATGTTGCTCAATAATCAAGTAGTAGTAAAGAACATATGGCCTGGCCCTTCCATCATACATTACCTGTATAGGATGCCTTTTACAAAGCGCTGAATAATATAAAGAACTGCGCTACACTATATTCAAGAGTACAATTTTCTTGTGCTGAAGCTTCATGTGCTGTGAATAATAGTATACCTTAAGGGGCTTGTGTTATTCAAAGAACAGCCCTGAGCCGTTTGTAAGCGCTATAATTTTTTTTATAGTATATAGAATTTGTAAAACCAGAGTACTATTGTTGTTCTTATGCTATAAAACGAAACATGAACTGAGGATGGGGAACAATTTCTGTTTGGAAATATAAAAACCCTTCACAATTTCTCAGCATCTGGGTATACTAGAAATCTATGAGTACTTTAGCAAAGGAAGAAAGTAAAGTAATTAAACAGCTTAGACAGTTTCCTTATCAGCTGATCAAAACCTTTCATTTTCCTAGCATCTAAATTCATCAGCTGGTTCATAACCACTACTGCAAAAACTGCAAGCTTTAAATGTTTGGCAGGAAACCAGGGATATATATAGATTGCTTGTAGTATGTACGTGTGATAGTAGCGGATCGAGTTAGAAATTACCTTAATTAGATTAGCTAGCTTAATTAGGAGACTAATTAATATCTTGATGGGTTCTTAGTAGAAGAATTTTCGTTTCCTTTGTAACTTATAAATTCCAAGCTGCAGGTTTGCTAATAATCCGTACCTACGTACAAACTACAAACAACAACAAATACAGATAAGATTTTTTGTGAAAATATCAATCGGGGCGTATTACTTCTTTTGGTTCCCAATAGCTAAATACAAACTTAATTAACAATACTACCTACCTATGTTTGTTGGCATACAGCATACGGTTAAATTGATGAGCCCCTTACAGCTTATTCAAGTTCAATTCAAACTAATACAACATTTATTTTTATTTTTACCATAATTTTTTTTTAAACAAAGTTTTGACATTTCAATATTCATAATAGAATAATGCATTTTTCACTGTAATTCCAAAAGTTTTTTCAACCTATCAGGTGGATATCGTAATTAACGCAGTTCCACTTTTCATGAGAATTACATTTCCAACTCCCTCCGTTTTTTATCATCGACACTTCGAACGCTGTCTTTATGTTTATCTCGTCATCAGATATATTTAATCATCATTTATTATTTTTTTCCTCTTTTACCAATAAAATATTACATCTCCAATAAAAAAATACGTTTCCAATATTAAAAACACATTTACCAACAAAGTGTTTACATATCCAATAAAAATGAGTAATGATACGGGCACAACAATTGTGCCACAACGAGTGACACAACGATGATCTGTACCGCTGATTATAATGAGTCGAAATTGATCATGATGTAAATCTAATATGATCAACGGTACATATTGCCGTTGTGACACAACCGTTGTGTCCGTATCATTACTCTAAAAAAAAATACATTTTCAACACTATATTTACGAAATATTAATTATTTTCTTAATCTGTATAAATCTTCTCTCTACGATATATTAAAAAAGGGAGTACACCATAACTTCTCTCCATCCAAACGCCCCAACGTACCCCTGTCCCTTATGAAATAATGTTTTAATTTTATAATTCTGTGCTATGATAATTTATTTTATATTAAAACAATATAGTTTTACCGTATAAAAAAATATGCATACATTTGTGTCCCTAATGATTATTTGTGTGCATGATAACGGGCAGATCCACGCCCATTAAGTTTGGGGCAATACCCCAGCCCGCTTAGATCCGAAAATTTATCTTGTACTACCTCCGTCCTAAAATGTAGGTTCATTTAGCTTTTTGATTTTGTCCTAAAATATAAGTTTATTTAGAAAACTAATAAAGCATTTATTACATTTTTTCTTATTCTACCCATCATATTCTATTCCGATTTTTTTGATAATTTTGTCCTTCTGGACAAAAAATCTATATATTTGATGTATAGTTTGACGCGTAAGTAGGTATATAAAATTTGCGAATATACATATCTAGGCCAAGTCAAACCTCAGTTTCAAGTTTCAACTGATTGGACTCTCCCTATTAAACAAAGCAAACACATGACAAACGGCCGAAGAGAATGTAAATTAAAAGGAAATGTAGGGAAGAAAAAAACAACAGAATACTGTGACTGTGTAGTGTGTACACACAGCACAGCAGGGAGTAAATTTACAGATTGATTTAAACTGTGTACAGAGATAGAAGGGGTGTAAAGAAAAAGAAAAAAAAAAACGTACGAAATAATATCTCTGTACACAGTCTGTAATTCAACTCCGGTACTGCAGTTTAACACACAACATTACCTGGCTATCTATATATATAAATATATGTCTCCGCTTCAACTATTAGTCCCACAAAAAATTAATCCCAGGAGTTTGTTGGAGATAATATTTACTAATTAACAGTCCATTAATTCAGCTTCAGCATGAAGAACTCAGCCATTATGATCATATTTGGAGTTCTTCTCTTTGCTATATGGAATCTTTTGGTCGTCGACTTGGAGTTTTCCAAATTTTCAGGTAGGCCTGACAGCATGATCGACTCTACTACCTATCCGTAAGATGTCATCTCTATCTATATATATAGGTGTATGCATGTAGGTGATCGAAATGAGAATGCATTGGGAGGTCGCCGGTTCGATTCTCATCTGAGGCGATCATGTTGAAAGAGCTATTGGTCAGATCTTACCTGAGTAAGAGTCAGACTCTTCAGACACGATCCGAGACGAACTCCGGATTAGTCGGACCAGTTGGTTCCGGATACTGGAACTTTAAGCAAAACAAAAAAAAAAAAAAAAAAAAAAATTATCTTCACCAAACACACACACCTGATCATGTTTTCCTGGATTTTTAGGGTTTGTTGTTCATTCATTCATTATTTATCCTATTATATATGATCTTGTGGTGATTAGATACAAACTATATATATACAGTTGAAGCAAAAGCCAGTGGGTCCATAACAAGCATTACATTGAGGAAGGTCTATGAGGAGGGCGATGAGGACGAGGACAATAACGGCGGTGATGGTGTCAGTGGTAGTGCCGCTATCGACATTCCGGGTGCCGCCCTCCGTGTCCCTGTCCCTGAAGGGCCTGGTTTTGGATGTATACCCATATCGTGCGGTACTTATGATGCTGATATATGTATAGGTTTGACAAAATGGAAAGACTGCACTTGCGGTGCCGACGGCTCGTGCTCCACCGGTTCACGCCTGAATTCTAACATGAAATATCCACAAAAAGAGCTTGATAAGGGAGAAACTGTTATTATTACAGAAGATTGATTTTGTGGGTGTTTGTTACATGCCACGAGTTTGCAGGGGTGAATTTCAGGAGAAGAGGTATGGTGCAGACTGCGGTAGCGGTACATCCACCTCACACCTACACATTTTTACTATATGAAATTGGGATGAGTTGAATGAATCACGTCTATTCATTTGATATAACCCTTCAATCACTATTACACCGTAAATTTCTCTCTCTCGAATTTTACACGTACGCCTTATCTCTTTACTTAATATCAATCCTAAATTATTATTGTTGTATGATCACATCAAATTTTACATTAGAATAGACTCAATATAACGTGGGATAATATGATAGTGGGTCACATGTACTTAAAAAAAAAAAAAATTGTTCCTAAACTAGTAATGTTTATGAACACTGTCACATCATGTCCACGTTACATTTGTTTCTATAATTATGGTGAATTTGTTATACTACGACAACATTACTCTGTTATTCAACTTTTTACTAGTGTAAACTGTAAAGGCATGCTTGCCCACTTTGTTTCGTACAAGGGTTTCCTTTTTGTTGTTTTCCTAATAAGAATGTTTGTGTTTTATTTAATTTCTACAGTATCCTAGTCCCTAGATGTTTGTAAGGCTTTTGCTCTTGGTTTTTGGATATTTTTTATTTTTATTTTTTATTTTGGAAAATGCTCGAAAAATGTTTTAGTCTCATTGTTTCTGTTCTCATGTTTTTGTTGCAATCTGTGCTTATTATTAATATATTTATCTCTTAAAAATAGTTTTTATATTATGCTCTTTTTAAATATTAATTAAAGATAATTTATTATTGAATTGTTTTCATATAGGCTGATGGAGTTTTTACACCCAACATAATTTTGTGACTGTGATTGTTTCAAGTTTTTTTAAAGTTTTTTTTACAAGGGAGAATGAAGGAGAATGACACTAAAATTTTATCAATTAAGGTGAATGACGGTTTTTGAAAGTTTTTCATAAAGGAGTAAACTATTTTTTTTCCTAATTTTTTGGCCTTTTTTTTTTCAGAAAAAAATAACAACACTTTTTCTCTTTTCGGATTTTTTTATATATATATTTTTTTTTTAGTTTTGTGCATCAGGCTATAAAAATTATGAGAGTTATCCTTCTTATCATAAAAATATTGGGTTGTCTTGTTACTTAAAAAAATTCCAAATACTTTTATTATCCCTAATTTTCCATTTTTACAATTGAAATGTATGTGTTGAGATAATGATAATATAAAAATGACGTACTCGCATTTAATATAACACGTCAAAGATTTTCTATTTTCGCCGGCCAGCTTATCGTTCATAATAATGGAAATTTTGTGTCAAGAAACAATCCTTGTTTCTTTTGCTAGTACTTTGCATATGACACGTAGCCACTGGCCATAATTCTGAATGCTTGACACCCGTCTTTTAAACTTATTTTCAGAAAGGTTTTATTGTTTTTTATTTTTAAGAAAGATTTTATTGTTAAAAAAAAGATAAATACAAATATGTAAATAAGAGGTGGAATAATTTATTAGATAAAATGAATAAGTATTTATTCCGCTGTAATTTTAATTCTCTCATATTCTATTACAAAAATAAATATATCTTTTGATCTGATCGTCATTCTTTAACCACATTTTTCTTTTTTTCGACATCTAATTTGATATTTTTGGGTGTTATTTTCGAGGTCATTTTTATAAAAAAAAAAACACATAAACAGTAGAGTAATCGAACATTTGATTTGACGACAGTTCCACTGTGATTATCCTTCGCGTTCAATTTATATTTTCACAGTTTTGTTTCCTATTTTTTTAACCTTTTTATTGTCCTTTATTCACATTCGTCCTTTAAGAAACACATCATGGTAATGTTATTTTTTAAATTAAAAATCACCATGATATAAAGGCTATTGAATTTGAAACAAAAGAGAAGCTGAAAATCTCAGCAATTCCTTTTTTCTCCATGATTGCCAGAACTTGATCACGAGATCGGTTTAGAGGGATAAGGTCTCCGTCCTGCAAAGCACCTCTCTTCCCTAATCTATCAGTTATGGGAGCGGTTACCCTGTCCCAAACCGATTTTCTTTTCTTATCAGATTTATCCTCACTCTTTCCTTTCTTAGTATCCCTGTGGGATTCCTCTCTCTTAGCCATGTTGGCTTATTCACCTTGACAGTGTCTGTATGCAATTTCCAGACATTCTTCCATCGTGCTTGGATTCTTACTACTTAGCTTGGAATGTGACCGCCCTTCTTTCAGACCTGCCACGAAGGACGCCACTAAGAACTTATCATCCAAATCCGCTATTTGGGATGATTCTCCATTGAATCTTTTGATAAACTGCAGTATTGTTTCATCACTTTTTTGTCTGATAGTCAGCAAATATGTTCGGTTTCTCTGAAAAGGCCTTGCAGCAATAAACGCATGCATGAATTTTCTGGTCAGAGTGGGGAAGTCTGGTATGGATCTGGGGCTCAACTTGTTGAACCAATCTCTTGCCTTTCCTGAAAGAAGAGTTGCGAACGCCCTGCATTTCATCTCTTCTGGGGCATTGTACAAACTCATATGCTGGATGTACTGATGCATAAGGGTATACTAGTAATTTCTAAAAAATCGAGGGGGGGCACGCGCTCCTCCTCGGGCCTGTGTAAATCCGCCCCTGGTCACGCACAATGCTTTTCAGATGTCGATCATAAGATTTCACGTTATAGCTTGTTTGTTATAACTATGAAAAGGAAGCGGACAAATTTCTATGTTCCGTCCGGACACAATATTATACGTATCGAACGTTCTCATCCGGATAAGGACTCGGTATCCGAAAGATGTGCGTTACAAATCTTGTTTCCATAAGAAACAAAATATCAAGATGTTGGTCACGCACAAAGCTTTTCAGATGTCGATCATAAGATTTCACGTTAGCCGTTTGTTATAACTATCAAAAGAACCGGACAAATTTCAGATGTTAGATCATAAGATTCAATAATACAAACACGTAGAGATAAGACTGGTGAAAATATCAATGTTTATCGGGACGTGTTATTTGTTTTGGTTTCCATAGCTAGCTACATACAAACGTATCGGGAGTACCATATATGTTTGTTGGCACTTGGCATACAGTTAAAATGATGAGCCGCTTGCAGCATATTCAAGTTCACATTAAACTTGGTGACTCATTTTGTAGCTTAGCCAACGGGAAATTATAAGGACATACAGTAGTACTACTAAGATACTACAATATCTTTTTTTTTATATTTTACGGTAACTCTGTTGTACTAGTTGTAATATGACTTTATTTTTCTACCTTTTCTTTATAATATATATATCTCTATTGTATAATAAAAACATATGAATATAATGAATATCAATTACTATAATGTATTTACAACGGTTTTATGATGAAAAAACATATGTGCTACCATTAATTTTATTATGGTCCTGGAACACGTTTAGGACCACCGTATTATCAATTTTAAGAAATTTCATTGGTGGTTTTTTTTTTTTTTTTTTTTCTAGAGGTAGAGGTCCATTTTAAAATCAGTATTCCCTCCGTTCTTATTTAACTGTCGCAGTTATAAAAATCACACCTATTAAGTAGTTAATGCTTTGACTTAACATTAAAATGACAACAACGACTCTTGAATATAATTAATGCAATATTGTTTTCAACTAGCCTTTAACCCGTGCACATGCACGGGAATACAGAAAACGCGCACACAAAAAGTTATTTTAAAAATACATATTCATCATTCTCAAACATAATTAAACTGACTTAAAAGTCGATACACCAAATATGATGTAGCATTTGTTTTTTAACTGGTCAAGCACGAAGTTTCTGTTACAAATACTGATCTTAACACTAAAAACATCAATAGTCAATAATGCAGTCCATGCTACTTGAAAGATAAATATTCATGGATAGCTTTAATCGACTGATGTGCGAAGTTTTTTTTTCTTTAGAAGCACGTATGGGTATCTGACCATAGCAAGCAAATGTGCATCCTTTGATAACGAAAGAATTTCATACCAAACTTATCCTTCTAATCCTTTGTGATTGAAAATTTCCGCTCTTGTAACCGAAGAAAGCCAAAGAGCTCTTACACCTTCATACAACATTCACAAAAGCAACATTAATCATGAATAGATTCAGTCACACAAACACTGAGCTTCACTCTAGATTGAATTGGTGTATTGAGATCAACAACTGCCAAACATAGTCCAAGATGCCTGCAATTTTGAAGAGCGCTTTTAACCCTCTCAAATGAATCATGGATCCAACCACGATATGAGAAACCATTATGTGAAAAGTTTCTTGTCTTGCTTGGCCAAAGATGATGGCTTTGAAATAGCACCATGGTGGTACTACCTATCATCGTATTTGAAGGTAGAAGACTTTTTTATGCATGCATTCTCATCCTCTGCAGATGGGCATCCGTAGCTCAAGAAATACATCTATACCAATATTATATAAAAATTGACAATGCAATATAGTCTGAGGGGACTTCCTTTAATCGGGTTTCATTTGGTATAATCAATACCTTAAATGTGTTGTAGCGTTAGTCTAAATTTAAGGTTTAAAAAAAATGTTAAGGCTCCTATAATTTTTCATGCGTTACTTTTAAGAAAATAATAAAAAACGAAAAATAGCACATGCATGTTTCATCACCTGATTTCAGAGTAAAAAGGAAATATGACATGACATTTACCACTAAAGAAAGTAGAGACTTATCCTTATCATATAAAAAAAATGTTAAACAATAACCATCTCAACACAAACGACAAATAAGATGATCGATAATGTTGCATCAACATCCATCAGTTCCATGTGTTCCTCTCATGAGGTTCCAGCCATGTTTAAATGGAGCAGGAGATACATGAGCTGGTTACCATCAATCACTTTCTTAGAAGCTTGAATGGTAGCATTACCTCTACCAGTAGTTCTAGAATTAGCAACCAAAGAGACCCATGAACACCAAAACACACAAACAATAACTTTGAAAAATGTCAAAACAAAACAAAACATACGATGTACGGCAATTCAACCTGAGCAAAAACAACCAAGATAAGGACATGCAGACAATCTCTAAACCAATAGTGTTTATTAATGTGAAGTGTCTTCGTGATCATATAAATGTCTTGGATAAATACACTAAAACATGTGATAATATACCTTGTAAGCTCTATAGGCAATAAGCAGATTCACAATTCCAAATAGCTCATATACGAAGATAACAAATTTTCTGCAATACTTTCATTAAAGCATTGCAAAACATAGCAAAACTAAATTAACAACTTACACTACAAGAAAATCGAGTTTTAATGAGGGGAAATCCTCTCATTAAATGTCTATTTCCCGTCATTAAAAGCTTCTAATGACGGGAAATTTACCCTCACCGCCCTTCATTGTTGCTTCTCTATGTAAAAGTAAATAATGTCGGTAAAGGTTCTGTCATTACAATATATTTCTTGACAGTAATAGTACTCTCACTAAAACATTTTTAACAACACAATATTCCATCACTATTCTACCATTCGCCCCTCACTAAATCATGATTTAATGAAAATATTTTTCTCATTATAAGGTCATTTTACCCTCATTACATACATTTTATTGATAGAATTTACCCTCATTCCTAATAGTGAGCCTCTCATCAATTAAGTCCATCATTCTTCTTAAATACATCCAATGATGGAGTTTTTCCATCGTGAAACATCTTACAAATAAAAAGAGTTATTGTCAAAAGAATATGTTATATTGACAACACAGAATTAACAAATTTAAACATGAACTTATTTAGAAAGAATATATAACATGTATTCATTGGATACCAACAAGTGATTTATTGATAGAAATCAACAAGATGTTGCGAGTTTTACGATCTGTGTTGCCACAAAAAGTATAACACTACAAATCGCCACAACATTTACAAATGATAATCTGGCAGGAAGCTAACAAACTTGGACTTTCCTACTTCCCACCTCAAGAAAACCAACTCTGTTGAGAAGAGTATTACTGCTAGCACGATCCATGTGCAAATGAAGAATATGTAATAATGCAATTTTAACAACTATATCAGAACAAAAAAAGGGCCAAAATATGCGATAAAATGAATTCTTTTAGATGGTGTACACATTGACCCATTCTAATGCTCATTCTAATAAAAATGAATCACTTTCTACAACACCAAAAAGGCAATAGTTTCTTGAGTGACAGACATGAACATGATACAGAGCAAGGAATTGGAGCAGTATGTCCAAACAAGTTCGTAAAGCAGCTGCAAGTTTTACCTAACCACAGCTCTATCTAACACATGGATAAAAACCTAAACAAGACTCAAAGAAGACTAAACATAAAAATCAATTTGATCAAAACATATTTAGAATGCAGTCAACTAATCTGATATGAAATAGAGTCATAGTCATGTTCATATATCAAACCTAGTAAATATTTCGTCTTTATTAACAAGAATTGTAGAACACCTGTACAGAAGCTAAACGAACTCAATATCTAGCATAGCAATGTATAGCCGGTAAGAGAAGAGAACATTTGCCCCAACAATTTTATGAAAGCAGGATAAAATGAAGGCAACATACCTTCAAGTGCAGCTAACATCTTTCCAGATTTCAATAGCTAGCTTCAAGTGATAGTAAGGCCTATATACAAGTGACCAAGAACGTGTATTCATTATTTATCAAATTTAAATAGACTAACCAACAAGAAAGAGGTATCCTATAATGATAAATGCCTATAAGTGAAAAGGTTATATAGTGTTTTAAGGATATGTCAAATCATCACCAAGTATGATGCTGCCATTCAACTACGTTTCCGCTTTGTATACCGATATTTCATGTCTCCTGCCACGTACGTACACCCTATCTCTGGTTTTTTTTATAAATATTAACAACCACAAGTGTTAGCAAATGGATCATGTAAGACACCAAATAAATCATCCAGATATACCATTATTTGGATTCATAAATGGTAGACAAAATCTAGTCTTCTCTTACAGTTTTATATATATATATATATATCGATGTACATATATATTAGGTTGTTCTCAGAAACATCACAACATCTAGACTTTAGGAAAACAGAGAACATAAATCATTCTTTTTATGTCCAAAATTTTAGTCTTATGGGCAACTATACACATCTAAGAAGCTAATAACACAAAATAGTTTAGTATTTACACATTTATGTATATATAGATATTGGGACTAATAAATTATAATACAAATTGTAATGAATCATAACACCACCCGCATATGACTAGATATGTATTAAGAAAATTGAAGAAAAGTATCATTTAATATATTTTTACTCATTACCATCTCATCCTTTAATAAAATACAAAAAAAAATAATAATAAAAGCAAGGAAATTATCAAAATAAACGCGAATGTTACTCTGCTTGAAAAGAGTATCTTACCCATTCCATCTTCTATGCACACCTCTTATGTTGAAGCTTAATTTACACAAAACAAATTTCAAGAATTCTCTATCGGAAGATGTTTTTTCAAGAATAGTAGTCATCAACTCGCTTTAGCAATCACACCAATCCAACGGTTTCCTCGCTACCAAAGAAGCATTATAACGACTAAGGTTATGCTATACAATCTACATTAAGTACCAAATCGACAATGTATTAGCAATGAAACTTGCAACACATGGCTCAGGTACTTAATTCTAGTTTCCATAATGAAGAAGCAAATGGATAAAAGAAAGTTCTTAATACACTAGTTACCTTATCATAGTTGTATTCAGGTTCTGAAGGACATTGTTACTCCACTACAATGTTCTTAGAACATATCAAATATTTGACTAAGTAGTTCAGAAGCGAAGAATGTGAGCCTAGATCAATCCTCTGCTTCAACCTTGATATCACCGATATGAATTATATGGACAAGGCACTCAACAATGTATGCTCTTAATTTCTGTTATACATGAATTCAGTGCTCAATGCTTGATTTAATCAACAATTTTACATCTCAGTTTGATTCTAAACATGAAACTTTAAAATATCTTCAATGAAATATGGACTTCCAATTTCAGAACATTTTTAGTTCTAGGAAACCATGCTTCAAGGACTAAAGAAGCCATCAGATCTGTATCTAACATTTGCAAACCATTGCACAAAACATATATTCAGATAACACGTTTCATGCCCATATAACATAATGCACACTTCACAATTCATGTCTTTTCAATATCATGCACATACATAACATGTTAAACACAAATAGACTAATGCATAACATGAAGCATTCTACTTATCAAACAAGACACTAGCATACTTAACATGTATCATGTATCATGCATTGCAAACATATATCATGCATTGCATTGCAAACATATTGCCTAAACATCAATAAGACACACAAATCGGTTTAAAATTCTTAGCAACATAACCTCAAACCAGTTAGAAAACTTGATGCAAAGACTTGACCAAACTAGTGCAAGAGTTAAACCAACTAGAAAGTACCGGTAACACTTAGCAGACTGATAAGCATGACATATGGTCACACAAACTTATTGTTATGCAAGCAAACATGTTCAGGTAAGAACAAAGACTCCTAATAAAACACACATAGCTTGCACGAAGATTATTTAAAGACTTTCAAAATTATCATACATAAACCACCATGAAAGCCAACTGATCAGGAACAGTTCAAAATCTGATCTTATGAAATGCGGAGATCAAGCAAGACTTAGCATATTCAAGCAGACCTGGACCAAACAAAAGCATACTAGACACACAATCAATGAGCAAGACTGCTTAATTGACTCTGACTAATTAGAGCAAACTGTTAAAAATACCATAAAACAATAACAGACACAAGACTTAACAGATGCAAAATGCAGATTGTACGTAAACTAAAACAAAAACATGAATTAAGAGAACATATGTAGACTTTTACAATAAAAAAAACTTCAAGCATACTTAATGAACACAAATTAGAAAAACCAATTCATACAATACTTCTCAACATGATTGAGCATCATGATGAGAATTCAGTAACTTTCTAGAACAACTTATTTGAACAAGATTATCTGACTAGATAAGGTACCAAGACTTTGTTGAGAGCTTAAAGCAAAATTATTCACTAATGAGATTGTTTTAGCATTTCAGCCCGTTAGGATTGACATATCCCATTCCATCTGAAAAGAGACCTTCATAAAGTATAATAGGCCAAATAAATGCAGAGATGTTTTGTTTAGTTCAGGCTTCAGATATGTAGTAGCATGGAGAATCAAACGCACCAGGGATAAGTCTTCACCGCGAAATAGAGAGCTTGTAGACCTCTAAACATGTCTCAGTCATGAGCTGGACATCTTCCTATGACAAACACGTCCAACAATTAACCAATTCCAAGGATTAGTAAATATATGTATTTTAATGTGTATATCAATCATGTCGGCAAAGCATGTAAATGAGATGCAAATTTCATGATTTGGGAATATAATTTTGAAGATTAGAAATTCTTGTAACACTAAGGAGCTTATGTATAACTAGTAATCCGTAAATTGTCAAATTGCAAAATCCTAATACAAAGCAAGAGGGTACAAACCTCAACAAACCAAGAATTTAAACGTTCTTCGGCCAAGCCTTTTCCACTGTAAGCGAAAGCCTGTAGTTTAATCAGGTAGGTATTATAGAATTAGCACAAGTTCACGCACACCTTATTCTTAAGAACATTATGCTACTACATAATGAAACGAAAGAAACTAAAACATAACACTATTCTAATATATCAAAACAGGGAGAAAAACATGGCAACAAATGAGTCATGCAGAATATAAAAATTATCAAAGAACAAATAAACTTATCATTCATACTTGATCTATGGAACATAGAAGTCGAATACCACGTTAAGTCATTCTTTATTCCTAAATTCGAGGCTCTATACTTCCTCCACATAATCGCTTTTATGCGTTTATATGAATTGTTATTTTGCAAATCCAAGAGCCCAGCTTTGATTTTAAACTGTAAAATTGCACAGAACGTCTTCATCTTCTAAATACGATCTCAATATGTCATCATATCTACACAATAATGTTTTGAATAGGTCAAAAAACCCTAAGAAGACAACTATTTTTAGAATAGAATCTAGAGATATTAGATAAAATACACAACATAGCCAAACCTGGTAAATCGATTAATTAAAACAATTTGAATCAACTCGGGCAGTAGATGTATGGTTCCGGGGTCCATTATCAATAAAATCTTCCCTCTGGCGGTATAAGAAATCTTACCCACTGTGTTTGAGTCTATTTCAGAAAGGTTTACCTTTGATTTATCAAGTATTGCCACCGATTTACAAGTTTGACAACCTAGTCAAGCATACCGCCTTGATTCTAGGTTTCTATCAGAGCATTCTAAGAAGAACAAGGATATTTTACAAGGATGTGTAGTCCACGGCTGGTAGTAGAAGATTTAGAGGCCTTTAGTGGCGCGTGAAAACTAGTCCGGCCAAATTTGAAAGAGAAACAAATGAAAGAATAATAAGGAAGAATCGATGTATACAGGTCTCATCAAGGGATGACGAGTCGCTTCTTTTCAACGTATGAGGCGGAGGCGGAGGCGGAGGCCAAGAAAACTGCTAAATTACGACGCACTATTTATGGCGTGCATTAATGCACGTTGTGAATTTGAAAATTTGACAACGTTCTTCTATATGCACGTTGTAATTCAAAAATACATCACATTTTAGAAAAGATTTACAACGTGAAATATCTAATCTAATCCATTATTTCCGAAACAAAACCCTCGTCTTTTCCATCTCCAGCCTCCTTTCCTCTTAGTTTTTCCCGTTTATTCTTCATCGGTCATTATCATCTCCAGCCAAATCAATAAAGCTCTGGAATCACAGCCCTAAGAAGCAGCGATTTCACGTTTTTATCAAAGCCCTCAGAAGCAGCGATTTCATCGCCATCGATTTCACTCATCCCTTTGCTATTTCACCGATTCACTGAAGACAGGCGACAATCAAATCAATCGACAATTATTCGTGACCTAGAGGTAAATATAATCTTCAGACGTTTTTATTATTGTTTTTCATCTAAGATTTAGTTTGAGAGAATGTAGGAGGTTAGAAACCTGAAACAGAGTTGTGCGTTTTTTATCTATCGGTTAGGGCTGAGCCAATGAGCGAGATAAACAAGTTCATTCCTTGGAATTTCGAATTTTAGAGGTGTAAGTAGGCCAAAGAAAAGTAATTCTAAAATGGAATCTGATTATGGAATTCCTGTAACAATTATGTTGTATGCGTTGTTAAATTTCACGGTTTTTCTGTCTATCCAAGGGTCATTATTTCTGTCTACCAGGTGTTCGATAGAATGCGTGGGTGCACTTTGTATTGATAATTATACAATAATGATGGTGTTGGATATAAATGTATAATTGCCTCAGGTGAGTTGGTAATTTGTGGTTTAAAGCATCGGTGCTTTTCGTGCTGCTAAAGCTCTCTCAAGTGTTAGTTGGGGTATATATATGAAATTATTATATTGGTGTTTGAAGGGGTTTTTTTTGTTTATTTATTTATTTTGAGAATAACTCAAAATGCTCTTATGCACTATGGAGCTGGAATGAATGTTCAGAATGCTCTTATATATATATACATATATATTTTGGTTGGGCTTAACTGAAAATGTTGTTTTTCATCACACGGTTTGTGAATGATAAAAAAGTTGAGAATTTGAAATGTATATGTAGTAGTATGTAGGTCCTTTTGCAGTATATTTTGTGAATGAACACAGTTAGATTGTTTGAAATTTGTTTTTGTACTATGATGAAAAGTATGGCAAGTGAGATTAAGTAGTAGAATGTCAGGTCATCTTCTTCATAAAAAGTCACAAAACGAGCAGGCCGTGTTCGATATAATTTCATATAAGCTTTTGTGTTGTGATGCAGCTGTTGAAGCTTGTACGAGCATTGACGACAGCAGCAGATTTACAGTGCTCCAACTGGATGAGGATGACGAACTTTTAAATTCAATAACAAAAAGAGGTAGGGGGTAACATCATATCCTCTTTTCTTTTTCTGAATTTTGTTTGCACACATGACCCCTGTCATCTCTTTTTTTCTATCTCATGAACTCTGTTTATATTTTGCGCATTGGGAACACATCTTTTGTGAAGGCATAAAGCACGTAAAGATGGATACAGAATGGATATACTACCCCAGGTTATATGTAACACCTTTAGCATGTAGTTCAAGTGTAGTTTCATAAGCATTGCTAACAACTTTGCAAATGATATAGGGACACAAAAACATATCGTGATGGAGCTCAACGATATGTTGATAATCTTTCCTCTAGTTTAGGAAATCCACCTACCATGAGATGCCCATGTTTCAAGTGTGTAAATATGAAATGGCATGAACCTAAGATGGTTTTTGGTCACATATGCATGAATGCGATGCATCCTGTTGAAGTTAATCAAATTCTACATCCAGAGGGGTCAACATCTACACAACATCAAGATGTTCAAGTTCCAGAAACATACTACATGTTGAAGGATGCATTATGTGATGATGAAGTTGTTATTGAAGCAATGGATGAAATGAATGACGAAGAGATAATAAAAATAATAGAGGAGGCAGAATTGCCAGTTTTTTCTGGGTGCTCCACTACCACAATTGCTTCCATTGTTTCCATTTTCAAATATAAGGCTCGTTTTAATTTACCCGATAACGCTATAGATGAACTTTTTCCACTCATCAAAAAAATTCTACCAGATGGAAATACTCTTCCAGGTTCTTTATATGCGGCTAGAAAAGTATTGAAAGCATTTGATCTTGGTTACCAAAAGATACATGCTTGTGTAAATAATTGTTGCTTGTTCAGGAAAGAGCTAGAAGAAGCACAGTCTTGTCCGAAATGTGGTACATCAAGGTGGAAGGTTGACATAAAGTCTAAAAAGGGTATGAAAGGAACACCAGCAAAGGTGCTTAGGTATTTTCCAATTATACCTAGACTTAGGAGGATGTTTAAGTCTGTGGAAATGTCTAAACAACTAACATGGCATGATAACCATAAAAGCGAAGATGGAAAAATGCGTCATCCGGTTGATTCTCCAGCATGGAAGAACATTGATACCAGATGGCCTACATTTGCAGCCGAACCTCGTAATATGAGACTTGGTCTCGCGGCCGATGGATTTAATCCATTTGGTGATTTGAGTTCTCGGTATAGTTGTTGGCCGGTGATTTTGATGATATATAATCTTTCCCCTTCATTGTGTATGTCCAAGGAAAATCTCATGTTAACATTGTTGATCCCCGGTCCCAAGCAACCTGGAAATGATATCGATGTATACTTACAACCACTTGTTGATGATTTAAAAGAGCTTTGGGAAAATGGGGTGAGAGTGTATGATGCTTGTAGTGAATCAACATTTAATATGAAGGCAATTTTGATGTGGACCATCAATGATTTTCCTGCGTATGGGAATTTATCGGGATACTCCACTAAGGGAAAAAAAGCATGCCCTGTATGTGGTGTTCAAACTTGTTCTAAATGGTTGGAAAATGGGAAAAAACACGTATATATTGGCCATCGCAGGTGGCTTCCTGAGGATCATCCTTACCGTTTTAAAGCAGGTTGGTTTGATGGTACCGTAGAGCGTAGAACCAGACCTATATATTTAACTGGATCACAAACTTTTGAAGTTGTTAAGCAAATTGAAAATGATTGGGGAAAGAAGGTGAAGAAAAATAGGGTATCTGGCAAACGAAAGAGAGCAAGGACTTCAGTAGACATAAATAATGAATCTGATGATGATGGTGATGATCCTTTCAAGCTTACCAAACGATGGAAGAAGAGATCGATATTCTTTGACCTGCCATATTGGGAGGTAAGTTAATATTTTTTGTTAATGTTGTGGGAGGAAGTAGACGTTTGTTGTCCTATAAAATAGGTTATTTTGTTGACAATGTAAACTGTCAATGTTGTAGGCACTCTTAATTCGCCATAATTTGGATCCGATGCATGTGGAGAAGAATATATGTGAGAGCCTTCTTGGAACTCTTTTGAATATGAAGGGCAAAACAAAAGATAACTTGAATTCTCGTAAAGACTTAAAGAAGATGGGGATCCGAAAAAAGTTGCATCTACATAATGATGATCCTAGCACCTTCAAGCATACGACACCTGCGTATGTATTATCAAAGCAGGAGAGTAAGATTTTCTGTGAAAGGATAGCATCCTTAAGAATGCCAGATGGATATAGCTCTAACATTGCAAGAAAAGTGGTATTGGAAGAAAAGAAAATTCTTGGAATGAAGTCACATGATTGTCATGTTCTTATGCAACAAGTTCTGCCGGTTGCATTAAGAGGACTATTACCAAAAGGTCCAAGACTTGCAATTTTTAAGCTTTGTACTATCTTCAATCACTTATGTCAAAGAGTTCTTGATGAAAAAGAATTAGAAAACTTAGAAAAAGAGGTACCGGAAACCTTATGCATGTTGGAACGATTTTTCCCTCCGTCATTTTTTGATGTTATGGTCCACCTAACCTTACACCTTGTGGAAGAAGCACGAATTGGCGGCCCCGTGCATCTACGATGGATGTACCCTCCGGAAAGGTGAGAACCGGAATACAATATATTGCTGATAACTTTACAAAAGGTTCATTTTTGCCTACTGATTTTTATCTTCGTTAACAACGTATGCTGCATCAGGTTTATGAAGACGTTGAAGAATTATGTAAAAAACCGATCAAATCCAGAAGGTTGCATAGCTGAGAAGTATTTAGCTGATGAGTTAACAAAATTTTGTAGTGGATATTACAAACAAGCTGTTGATGTTGGTTTGCAAAACAAACGCAATGAGGATCTGGAAGATGATGATTTGTTAGAAGGGCGAGGTTTTGGTAGGAAGAGTAAAACTATGAGTCTTAAGATGCTGCAGATTGCTCATCGTTTCGTTCTGTTGAATTTGATTGAACTAGAGCCATTGAGAAAGTAAGACCCGCTTACATTTTTTATGTAAGACTATATGCATCTTTTTATTATATTTTTATTTCTTAATGACATTTTCTCTCCCTCCGCTTAGTTTGCATAAGGATGAGTTAAAACGTTCAGATGCACGTCTATCACGTAATGCACAACAACTTGAAATAAGACATGTGGATTCCTTTGCTGCTTGGTTGTCGAACCTCGTTACAACTGGTGCTTCACATGGCATTTCAGATCTTGTGAGGTGCATCGGTTGTGGTCCCAAACAAGAGGTGGTTAGTTGTTCAGGTTTTATTATAAATGGGAATAGATTTCACACAAAGGATAATGAGAAAAGTACTCAAAATAGTGGCGTTTTCGTTGAAGGGGACACATATTGTCGAGCGAGTGCAAAAGACAAGGCTGCAAGGTTGGATAAGGTAAATTACTATGGGATAATAAGGGATATTGTCTTGTTAGACTATCATGACTTCAAAGTGCCTTTGTTTCATTGTGATTGGGCCAACATAGCAAAAGGTGTGAAGATGGAAGAAGGATTTACATTAGTTAATCTGCATGAAGGTCAACAACAGTTTGAAATGGATCCGTTTATTTTTGCTTCACAAGCAAAACAAGTATTTTATTCGAAAGATAGTGCCACATCAAATTGGTTTGTAGTACTAAAAGCACCTCAAAGAGGGTTTTATGCGGATGAGAACTTCAATGAGAATGAATACATGCCAAGTGCTCCATTGGATGTATCACAATTGGACATTATTGATGATGAAGATTGTTTCCCATGTAATGATGAGGAATTTAGCGACAATACTTTGGTAGTTCATCCTATAATTTCTTTGTTTATTTTTGTTGTTTGACACACTTTTTATCTCCGTAATATTGAGGAATTTAGCAACTATTTGGTAATTTATCTATGCTTGGTGGATTTTTGTGTTTTCTTTTGGTAGATTCACGAAGATAGTGAAAGCAGTGATTGACAAGTTCATAAACAATGACTGGTGGAGAGGTAAAAATTTATGAATTAATTTATGTGTACTTCTTTTGTTCCTTTTTAAAAACATATCATTGATTTTTCTTCTTTCATTATTACTCACAGTGTTCTCGGAAAGGAGAAAAGCAGAGTAAAAAGCAACGAATGGCTGCCGAAGCGGTTGCTATGGCTTTAATGTTGCAACGAAACAGAGGGATTCAGATTTCTGAACCACCAATGGTATCTCAAGATGCAACACATACAAGTGAGTCAAGGAATGATCGAAACTCAGGACCAAAAGGCAAAGGTAAAGGCAAAGTTGTATTCGATACGGGTGAAATGATGAATGATCGAAACTCAGGACCAAAAAGCAAAGGTAAAGGAAAAGCTGAATTCGATACGGGTGAAATGATGAATGATCGAAACTCAGGACCAAAAAGCAAAGGTAAAGGCAAAGCTGAATTTGATACGGGTGAAATGATGAATGACCAAAATTCAAAACCGAAGGGCAAATTCATAGGCAAAGCCAAGACCAACGGACCAAAGATGGTCAAATTCAATGATTTAGGTCAACCTGTTGGTAAAAAGGCAGCTCCATTTGCACATTTTCTTTCAGAAACAGCTCAAGGGTTTGTACCATTGACAATTCCCAATTGGCATAAGGCGCTCACTGATGCATTCAAGGATTTAATATGGAATCATGTCAAGGCAAGTTAAAGTTCTAGTATAATCTTTCTTTATCACTTTGTACATTGAAAATTTTGTAGTTATGTTATCTTACTAAATTTGTTGTCTTTTTTTGTAGAAACACTACATTGTTGATGATTGCCATAGGAAATTATGTTTTCAAAACATGGCTCGGTACTGGCGCGGGCACAAAAGTAAGACAATAAAGGATATCGAGGAACGAGTTAAAAAGGCAAGCGTGGAATCTGTTGCAAAAGCTACTCAACCGGCCAATGTTCATTCTTTGGATGATTGGACAAAGTTTATAAAGTTTTCACTAAGTCCAGCAGAGAAGGTAATTTGTTTTTGTCCATTTGCACGTATTCACCATTAAAAAGGCCTCCATTTGCACGTATTCACCATTCATATATGGTGAACTAATGCTAATTATGGACGGGGTGGAGGATATTATCCCTCCATCATGTTTTTTAATTTTCCTTATTAACATTCCATCTTATTTCAGCCCCACTGTATCAACATTGTTAGAAAATTTTATGTGACGTTTTGAATTTGGTGTGTTATGATATGTAATTGGTGGGAATCAGTGTATGCACAAGACGTCGTAAAATTGTAATTACAATAGCTGGAACTAATTACAACGTGCAAAAGCATGTTGTGAATGTCTATTACAATTGGTGGGAACCGATTTACGACGTGCACAAAACGTCGTAAAGTCAAAACTTACGACGCACATTTGCACGTTGTAAATAAATTGGCGGGAACTAATTACAACGTGCCAAAACATGCCATAAACGAGACATATACGACATGCCAATGCACGTTGTAAAGGTAACTTACGACGCGCGTGGATGCATGTCGTAAGATAAATTCAATTTTACTACGCGGTGTTTTACGACGCGCGAATGCACGTTGTAAAAGATAAATTACAACGCGCATTGCACGTTGTAAAAACGTGATTTTCTTGTAGTTAGGAGGCGGCATAGGTTTAAAAACCCTAAATCAGAGGAACAAAAGGGACGAAGACGGGAGAACGATGATAGGGAGTTCTTTATGATTATGTATATATGTTTTTATAAAGTTGGGAAAAAACGAGAGGCCAGCATTTTTTAATTTATTATATATAAATAGTGACGGTATATACTCTAGTAATTAACTATATATCATTATTAATCACCTATTAGTTATGTGATTTTTCTCCTCCCATTAAAAACAGTCTTTTAATGATTATATTTGCCTCCTCTCATTACATTTTTATGGCTAATGACCACTTTTCTTGTAGTGTTACAACTAATAAAAAAAGAAGTCAAACGAAACATATAGGATCTATAAAAAAATCACAACGTTTACTTAAACACACAAAGCAAAAAAAAAAACCAAAAAAAAAAAACAGAGCATATATGTTCATTGGGATTGAATGAAAAAAAGAGAGAGACGAAAGAAAAAAATAGAGCAACTGACACGAAAGAGAAAAAAAGTGGATAGAGTAGAACAATGCCACATTCTTAAACCCAGTTCCTTACCAATCCACTTATATGCATTCGTCGGCTTTCAATAACCTTTCTGTTGTCACAAATTAGGCCTGCACTCGTCGGCTTTCAATAACGTCTCTGTTGTCACAAATTAGGCCTGCACTCGTCAGCTTTCAATAACCTCTCTGTTGTCACAAATTAGGCCTGCCGGAAAAAAGTGAAATGCCAACATAAATTGAACAAACAGGATATAGCGATCAAACTGCTTGTATTTCTTCACAATCCGCAGGAAATGATCACTCAGCTGAGGTGTATACTTCACAAAATAATCCGTATCCGTTCGATCAGTGTGTGCATAGAAAGATATTAGGTCTAAATTAACCCGTGATTCATCAGAGCCATCATTTTCTCACTTCCGATCCGAACTTCGTTCCACCCAAGAAATCCGGCATAGATGAATCATGAATGTCGTCCACCCCAATCTGAAAATGAAATATCCATTTGTTCAAATGCCGTAGGAATGCATATTAAGAAAAAATCAGATCGAAAATAAAAGCAAACACCATGAATATGCATGCTACCTAAACACGATGATGAATCTCCTCCATCTCCAATATGAAAATTCAATATTATAGATTTTGCAAAACACAAAATCAATCACCGAAAACAGTGAAGAATACGTCTGTCCACACGCCTTCACAATTCGCAGCATATGCATCTGCATCAGCTATTTATCCATTTGTCATAATCAAATCAACTCGGCATGATAAAAAAAACTTCCGTAGAATAAGTTCATACACTGGTCATTTTTATCTAAAGCTCATATTGCTTATCATGAAGTCGTTTCGATTGTTTTCAGATGCCCAAATCGATATCGGAAAATAAATCGAAGGTCTACCGACAATGAACACAAATTCTACAACTCAT
Organism: Gentiana macrophylla; assembly: GCA_026214975.1. NCBI lineage: Eukaryota > Viridiplantae > Streptophyta > Magnoliopsida > Gentianales > Gentianaceae > Gentiana > Gentiana macrophylla. The sequence continues at coordinate 124,258,099 of CM047807.1, read as the reverse complement.
TATTCATTACAATTGCTTCCTGTGATGATGAAATATAAGAAATGAAAAAATAAAAGAAAAAATCAAAAGATAAGAAATGAAATGTATTGCTCTTTCTCTGGCATATTCATTGATATAACATCAAGTATTCCATGATATAAAATATTTTCCATTAAAAAAAAAAAACTAAGATATCAATACCAGGAATGGTCGATCAAGAGAATTATAGGATACGCCCTGTTTTGTTAAAAAAAAGGATATGCAATGATTGAAAGGATTATTGAGAAGTGGATTTTATAGACAGTTGAAACTGGAGATAGGATTAATGGAAAATTTGCAGATATTACGGGATTGAACTTGAACGGATGATTATTTCAACAAATGAAGAAAGAATTTTACCGAAACTTTTGGCGAAAAAACTCAAATGGAAGAGTTTGTTTGGTTGTTTTATTTTAAACAAAAAAAAATGGAAACAGAAAGATCAATTTCCGGAGAGTGGACTAAGATTTTTTTTTTGTTTTTATTTTTCATTTTTCGTGCATAAACCGGGTCAAAAGTGAGTTTTAGGCGAAATCCCTGGTAATCGGGTTAAATTGTGCTTTCAAATATTTATAGATATAGATCTCCCATCCTTTAATAAATAGGGGGTAGATATAGAAAAATACAATAAAAGATTCTTTGGAAATATAACTACAACAGATAAAAATGAATTTTACTTTTGACAACTACGATAATTAAATAGGAACGGAGGAAGTAACTCCTATTGGTTATGGTACACCAACTAGGATTTAGTTTATGACCAACCTAAAATTTGTGATATACTACTCGATCTCTCCGTTTGTATTACTTTCACGCTAAGGAATTTTTATATTACATTTAATTTATTATCACTTTAAAAAACTATTACAACATGTAATATTATTAGAGATAAAGAGTCAAAAGTCCTTTTTTTGACACAAAATAAATAAATAGGACACACTCATTTTTTTAGTTGCAAAAAGGACAAACAATTTCAGACGGACAAAATTACCCTTTTTATTAAAGGGACGCGCGCATATGTATTAAATCTTCCGCTGCTTCAGGTTTGTTTGTTTGTTTGTTTTCCTTTTTCTTTTCTTTTTTTCTTTTTTCAAACAACCGTAACTTTTGATTTACAGCTCCGATCATCGAAATTTTTTCACAAAAATTCATGTTTTTTTTTGCTCTTCAATTTGAGCCCAAATACGATACCCTTCCGACGTATATTTTGAAAGACGAAAAAATATTTGTATTAACCGGAACGCTTTTTCTTATAAACGACCGTAACTTTTGATTTAGAACACCGATCATCAAAATTGTTTCACCAAAGTTCATATTTTTTTATCTTCATTTTGAGACCGCGTTTGATACCTTTTTGACGTAGTATTTGAAAGCCGAATTTAATCGCAGCATTTACACTAACACAATGACGATGATCGATGCAATATGATGTCGATGTCGATACTGATATGATGTCGATGTCGATGTCGTTAGTTATTCACTTGAATTAAGCCTAAAAAGTACATCAGACTAAAAGGCAATACATAGAAGATCAATACAACAGACAATAGATCAAAAACCTCAGCACACCAAGGCACATAGTAAGCCTATGAACTAGGCCTATCTATTGTATTAAGGCACCTGAGATCGCCAGATGACGATGTCGCGATGTCGATATTAGCGATGTCAGCATGTCGATGATCGCCTTATCGATGTCGAGGCTTTCCAAAGACAACTCTTAGTATGTTCCAAACAATAAGCATATTTAAGTCTTATGTTTTGCTTGATGTATATATCACCCTTGCCCTCTCCAAGACCACCATATATTTCATCGATAATCAAACACTTTGGCTTCAAACCGACGATTACAGAGTCCATCTGAACTGTATCCACGATTTTTCTCTCAGCCATGACCAGTTTTTCTTTCGATTCCATTTCCTCAAGCATAAAGCAAACCCTTCAAAGAGTATAACGGTAGTTTTGCCATAGTTTACATGCCATAGTTTTGCCGATTTGCCTTTCTTCAAGCAAAGTCCATGTCTGCTTCAACAAAAAAGAAAATGGTGTGTGAAGCCTGATGCAAAACTGCATAAATTTGTCTCTAAATAGATTTTGCTCGTGAAACGACACGGAAGGTTATTAGTAGTATCAATCCCTCTCGAAATATTGTAACATTAATTAACACCAGATCATCCATGAAAAAAATCAACAAACCTTGAAACAAATTCCCCGAAAACGAGTGTACTTAACGCTCAAATTCGAACTTTAATGACTTTGAAACGAACGAAATCGAGATTGCAAGGGTTAAATTTCTGCTGCAAATCCATATGCAAAAGTCTGATTTGTTCTTCATCTTCTGTTTCATTTAGCCAACGCAAAAGTGTCAAACAAACTGCCATGTAAGCCCAATCATGATTGAATTCGAAAACAAACGGTTTTTCGTAGTTTTCTCCACACATAGCTGTGAAGTAAACGAGATTCCTGAGTGGAATCACCATCTCTTCTAATGTTTCACACTGACTCTTCACAGGAAGAAACTCATCCACTCCAAACTTGACAAGATCATGGATATTAACATGGACATAATCATCTATACTTGATGATTCTCTGCTTTTGAACGAATAGTGCTTTTCACAATCAGATTTGCTGTCCCACATGAAATAAAGGGTTTTGAAAGAAGATCTAGTTTTTTAGACGCAGATGAAGAATATATGGGAGACGATTCTATTTGTGTGAATTTCCGTCGGATATGTTTTCTAAGAGAACAGGGGTATATTTGTCCGGTGTAATTTATTTTGTCCTTATTGCAACTAAAAAAAAGGAATGTGGATCAAAGCTTAAATAAGAGGGAAAATGTGGATTTATACCTAATTTTTCCATATTATTATTATTTTTTATACTTTTTTACCATTATTTTATTTTAAACAAAGTTTTTACCTTTCATTGTAATTCCAAAAGTTATTTCAAACTATCATGTGAATATCGTAATTAACGCAGTACCACTTTTTATGATAATTACATTTCCAACGTCTCTTCATTTAATGAGTTAAAATACAACATCTCTTACGTTTCCAACATATATATATCTTCGTTGAAAAATGTTTGTGGCACGACATCTCTATCTATTGGATTTATACTGCATACTCCAAAATGTATCTGTTTAAGTTTTTTCACACAATTTAAAAAAAGTTGATTAAATTGGTTATGTATCATTAATTTTGATAAAATGTTTAAAATGATATTTGATTATTATTAAAAGTGGGTGGTATATAATAAATTAGGGGTAAAAATAAAAAAATATAATAAATATTTCATTGATTATTTAAATGAATTTACATTATGAGACAAAACCAAAAAGTTAAAAAGATTTACGTTGGGACGAAGATATATTAGATAACTGGGCCAAGTCAACCACACTTTCAAGTTTAAAGTGCTTGGACTCTCTCTATGAAACAAAGCAGACAATTGACAAACGACCGGAAGAGAATGTAAAAAAGGAAATGTAGAGTATAATAAAACAACAGAATATTGTGTATGAGTGCACAACGTTTGTGCCATAACGAGTTACACAACAATGATATGCATCGTTGATTTTGTTGATCAATTTAGACATATTATTATCAACGGTGTAATCATCGTTGTGACACAACCGTTGTGTCCGTACCATTACTCACACAGCAGGGAGTAAATTTACAGACTGTGTAGTTGATTTACAGACTATATACGGAGAGATAGAACGCTTGTAAAAAAAAAGGGAACGAAAAAAATTCTCTGTACACAGTCTGTAATTCAACTGCCGTACTGCAGTTTAACACAGCATTACCTGGCTATCTATATATATAAATTTATGTCTTCACTTCAACTATTAGTCCCAAAAAAACTAATCCCAGGAGTTTGTTGGAGCAGTGTTGGAGAGAATATATACTAAGAGTCCATTCAGCATGAAGAACTCAGCCATTTTCATATTTGGATTTCTTCTCTTTGCAATGTGGATTCTTTTGGACGACGTCGACGTGGAGTTTTCCCAATTTTCAGGTAGGCCTGACAGCCTCGACACTACCATCTCCATGTTAAAGTTGTCCCACATGGACGACTTGCTATTGTATCACCCACCATATTAAGAGATGAACTTCCCTCACCTCACAACCTAGGTTTTGGGGATGAGGCCCCTCCTCTTATATGGGCTTGGGCCTATATTTTCGACATGGTATCGGAGCCACTCTTGTGCAAGTGTTGGGCCTCTTTGTTGGCCTTGTAGTGCCCTTTATATGCTTTGTGTGCCATGTGGCCAAGCCTCTTTATAGGCTCACACTTGATGGGGCGTGTTATAGTGCCCTTTATATGCTTTGTGTGCCATGTGGCCAAGCCTCTTTATAGGCTCACACTTGAGGGGGCGTGTTAAAGTTGTCCACATTTGGCACTTGCTATTGTTAACACCCACCATATGTACTCACCTCACAACCTAGGTTTTGGGGATGAGATCTCTCCTCTTATATGGGCTTGGGCCACCATATTAAAAGATGTACTTCCCTCAACTCACAACATAGGTTTTGGGGATGAGATCTCTCCTCTTATATGGGCTTGGGCCTATATTTTCTACACTCTAAGATGTCACCTCTCTCTCTCAATGTATGTAGAGAGAAAAAAATTTATGCATAAGTTATTAAGAAGGTTATCTACCAAGTGGAGTGATGAAATATATCCAACTCATCTATTTTCACGCAATAGAGGTGTGATGTGGATATATTACATACAACAACTCTCAATAACTCTTCCCGAATGTAGGTAGGTATTTGCTTCCGCCTCACCTTCAATCGCAAATTTTAATATGGTATTGAACCAAGTATGACTTGGTGATCCAGAACCTATACGATACTACCTTCGTCCCAAAATGTAAGTTCGTTTAGACCTTTTTCACACAGATTCATAAAGTGGTTACGTGTCATTAATTTTGATGGTAAAAGTCTAGAATGCCCTTTGACTCTCATTAATGTAATAGTTGTAAAGTAGGTAGATGTATACTAAATTAAGGGTAAAAATAAGAAAAATGTAATAAATGCTCCAATGGTATTCAAAATGAACTTATATTATGGAACAAATTAAAAAAGCTAAACCGGCTTATATTTTAGAACGGGGGTAGTATTAGATAATTTGATGTGTCCACTTTTTGTGGTGCATACAAATTAAGAAAACAGTTAAAATGTTGTATTTTAATTAGTGATGAAAATATATACCCTTTTCAAATAATAAATGTTTTTTTGGAATATAAAATGAATATATAAATAAATGTTATCATAGGGGTATGCTTGAAAAAAATGAATTAGATAATGTATTGGTTTCTAAATGAACATTTTTATGAGACAATTTATTTTAAAAAGATACACTTTTTATGGAACGGAGGTAAATGGTAATACATGATATTTATATTATTACCCATGTTTTAGAAAATCCCATATAAGAGCAACTCCAACGGTAGTGTTTTTCACCAGCAAAACAACAAATTACTGTTAAAGTCCCACTCCAATGATGGTAGTTTTTTCCATCAAATTGGTGGGGAGCCAATTTTCTCCAGCAAATTTGCCGCCACATTGTCCTCCCAGCAAACATTGTTGCTCTTTTTTCTTCTTCTTTTTTTTTTTTTTTTTTTTTTTTTTTTGTGAAGAAGATGGAATATTCTAAGTATATTATTTTTTAGTGTAGAACCATTGGAGTTAATTGATAATATTTGGTATAAAAGTTACACCGAATTGATGATTTGATGTAAAATTTACTTGTAACCATTGGAGTTGCTCTTATACCTTGACCACCGTGTATAAAACTGCTGACCTCCAATTGATGTCATCTACTTCTAGTGCAGGTTCTCTTTAACATAATTAACTGAATTAATTTTTCATTTCCATCTTGCTATCTATCAATATAAAAAGCAATGCAATCAAAACAACATTAAAATAATCTATAGTTTATATATATATATATATATATATATATATATATATATATATATATATATGGCAAATTTTATGGTGGTTCGAGACCACTGATATTTTTATAGGGGCGGACCCCATCATGTTAAGGGTGGGGTCCATGAACCCCACTTAAATTTCCGGGCGAATTTACTAATATATCTTTCTAATAATATTAAAATTGTGTATGTATATTATTTTAAACAATTCTTAGTATAATAATTCATTTAGTTCAATTGGTTAGAAACTTTATATCTTATCCTAAGGTCATCCTGGCGGCGAGCTATTTTTCCGCAGGACCTCAATGTTGAATATGCGAAGGTGCGTGCTAATTCGTGGAGGTGAGGTTTTTTTAACATTTCTTTTTTAATTTGGTCCCCACTGGTAAAAAGACCTGGGTCCGCCACTGCCCGTAACCTATATTTTTTGAAGACCTTGTACCTACATATTTCGTATCCACATATCCATACACATAGAAATTACTAAGGGTATTTCCAATGGTACCCTTCAAAAGCTTTAAAAAATGATATAAAGCTTTGCAAAAAGCTTTCCGACCATTGTGGCTTGTCCAGATAAGCAAAGCTTTAAGGAATGACTTTGTGCAGACCAACCGGTTTATCCTTGCCATGTCGAATTTTTTTTTAAAACTTTTTTTTTTATGATTTGTGTGTAGTAGATTAAATATTTATGTGTAGTGAGTCCATGTTATAAAGTTTTTTAAAAAGTTTATGCATTGTATTTTTTTTTTTAGAACAAAAGTTTATGCATTGTAGAAAAAATGTTTATAGATAGAGTGATGACGTGACACAGTCATAGAGTTTTTAAAAGCTCTATAACCGGAGATGCTCTAAAAAAAGGTCGAGCCCCCGTCCTGCCCTGCCCATTGGAAAAAATTAACTTTTTTTTTAATTTCACCCCACTTAAAAAAAAAAATCCTCGGTCTGCCAATATATATATATAGAGAGAGAGAGAGTGTGTGTGTGTAGTATATTATATCAACATTAAAATAAAATCTGTCATCAACGTACTTGGAAAAGGCAAAAAAAAAAAAAATAAATAAATCTTCTCCAAACACACACACCCCTCATGTTTTCCTGGATTTAATTTTAGGGTTTGTTGTTCATTCATTAATTATTTATCCTATTATATATGATCTTGTGGTGATTAGACACAAACTATATATATATATATATATACACAGTTGAAGCAAAAGCCAGTGGGCCTATAACAAGCATTACATTGAGGAAGGTCGCTCAGGAGGGCGAGGACGACGTGGACATGGACAATAACGTCGGTGATGGGCCTGATGGTGATGGTGTCAGTGCCGCTATCGACATTCCGGGTGCCGCCCTCCGTGTCCCTGAAGGACATGATTTTGGATGTATACCCATACCCTGCGGTACTTAGAGCATCTCCAACGGGAGACATAAAATCACCTATTTGGTGAGAAATCTTCTCCAACGGTGTAGCAAAGTTTACACCTATTTGGTGTTTTGGGGAAATCTTCCAAAGAATTTTGCGTGGAACATTTCACCCAAAGAAACACTATTCATTCTATTTTCCAACTAAAAGAGAATATTCCAAGAATATTCTTTTTTGATGTGAACGGTTGGAGTTGATAGATAATATTTGGTGTAAAAATTACATCAAATTGATGATTTGGTGTGTAATCCCTTGGAGATGCTCTTATGATGCTGATATATGTATAGATTTGACAAAACTGGTAGCGTGCACTTGTGGTGACGACGGCTTGTGCTCCATCGGTTCACGCCAGACGAGTAATTGGAAATATAGTTATAACGAGAAAATGTTACTTTACAAGAGTAAGAGTGTGATTTGATAAGTGATAACAAGTGGAAGCGGAGATGTTTAATTTTATACATTCTCTCATATGCTTGGAGTGTATAGAAATAAATTTGACTTATCTCATTACTCCACTTAAGAAGCATCACTCTTAAATCATAATTATACTATATAATATATTTTCTCTTGATAATGATTCGATCTGTCATGGCAAGTGGAAGAGAAATGGTGCAACATCTATTTAAAGGTATACTGACTAGATTTTGAGTTTGATTATATACATCTATCCATTTTATGTATACAACTTAAATATATGTTACGCCATAATTCTTCTGTTACATGGCATTTATATATATATATATATGTGCCCCAGACCGGGCAAAATACTATCTTCATATTATTATACATGAACAACTGTATGATCACATCAAATTTTTCAATAGAATAGACTCAACATAACGTGGGATAAGGTGACAGTGGGGTCGCATATATATAAAAAGAAAATGGTTCCTAAACTAAGTTGTGTGCATGAACACCAATGTCACGTACATCATATATATCCACGTTATGCTTGTTTCTATAATTATCGTGAATTTGTTACTGTGACCAACATTACTCTATTATTCAACTTTTTACTGGTGTACGTAAGGGCATTCTTGCCACTTGTTTGTTTCATACAAGGGTTTCCCTTTTGTTGTTTACGTAATAAGAATGCTTGTGTTTTATTCAATTTCTACTGTATCCCTTCGTAAGACTTATGGTCATTGGTTTTCAATTATTTCTTTTTCCTTTGTAAAAGATTCGGAAAATATCCGGACGTATCTATTAGTGTCGCCACATCTTCCAATGATTAAAATGAATGGTAACCTATTTTAATTGTATTCTATATAAACACTTCAATCTTAGTGTTTATTTACTGCAAAGATGAGAAATACAAATGCATAATCAACAGAAACCTAAAGCTCCCACCACAAACTTGCCGGGCGTGCATGCGCACCAAGAAACTTCAACAAATCCTTTCTAAATAATATTGGAAAAGAACTAAAGATATAAGAAAGAAGGATTTTTTATTTCAGTCAATGCTTAACCTTCAATATTACAATGTGCTGGTATTTATACCCATGAAAATAAATAACAGAATAATACAAATATAAAATACGGATAAATTCACTTAAATCCCTAAATTGACTTCAGTTGCTGTGAACCTTCAGGACTCCAATCCGGAGGCTTTTTGGATGCAGATGCAGAGTCCTCACCGCAGCTACTTCTCTGTTGCACAAGATAAGTCTTCTGTTCTTGAATTTCTTGAATTACTTCCTCTTTATTTTTATCTCCAATTGCTGTCAATTGAACGCCGCCTTTATCTGTTTTGTGTTCTAATGTAAATTGAATTAAAGGATCATTATTGACGATACCGGGTTACGCACCTCGAAATATCATCATCGAGTGGGATACGTGGGTCAAATATTTACTAGGGCACATGAGCCAGATAAGGCATACAAGTCGGAATATCGACCTAGAAGCCTTGACACGCATGTCGATCCTCGCGCCTGAAATATGGCTAGGGACTCGAAGTCACAACCATCGACTTACGGGCGGTCACGGGGCGTGAGTTCGAGAGTCGATCATCCCAGGTCGGATAGATCGATATCGAGAACAGGGTCCACACCAGCTACGTCGGCCCAATATCCACAGGATAACTTGGGCGAGGGGTAAAGCCCAATTAAGGGTAAATATGACAATAGCTACGAACCGACTCAGATTAGGGTTAGGTCATGCATTGTCCTTATAAATACAACGTTCCAGGAACTACGTATGGCTTGATTCCTGGAATAATAACAGGATACGTAGGCACTCTAAGAATCCCACTTAGACTCAGCCGTAAAAGCATAAAACCCCTCTGTCGTTCTGGGCATTAGGGTTCTTGATTGTTCATAAATAATATAAGGAAAAGCCCGGATCTTTAAGGTGACATAATTTGTCATCGTCATTGGCGCTAGAAGGAGGGCCTCCTTCTTTTGTTGAATACATCAAGATCATCATGCCTCCGAAGGAAAAGACTGCCAGAAAAACCACCTCTAAAAACGTGGATCCGCGAAATCCACGAGACAAGTGAGCGGCGGCAGCGGATCCTCGGGGAAAAAGATCCGGCTTTAGAGACCGTCCCATGAAAATCCGCCAAAACAAACTCGGGCCTTGCCCCAGAGTATCAAGCCATGGTGGATCAGCTGGCGGCGACAGATCATAATGCCCTGAGAAAGATAATGGCGGAAGCCTTTAACCGACAGAGACAGCAACAACAGGCGGAAGGCGGCCTGAAAAACGCCGCCAATAATCCTAAGCCGATCAATTTGAAGAGGTCGGTGCTTCCTCAAGTTCGGTCGAACGGAGGAAGCGGAAATACAACAGAAGCACATACGCATCGATGAAGATTGCGTTAGGCGGGAGAGTTAGATGTAATCCTGGAAAAACCCAGGGCCCGTTGTGGTTAGAGTCTCCTTTCATCAAGGAGATTGAAGACTATCCTAAACCCAAGGGTTTAAAATACCTAAGATAGACCCGTATGATGGCACCACCGACCCGGAGGACCATCTTCACAGTATCTATCCCGAGATGAGGCTAGAATGTGCCCCGACGAGATGCGATGCCGGGCATTCGAGACTCTACTTGTAGGAGAGCGAGCAAGAGAGTGGTTTACCAAGTTGAAACCCGATCCATCTCCACTTCACCATGCTCGCTGAGAAAATCGAGAGACCTTCATCGTCAACAAAAAGTTTCGATTGAGTGAGACGCACCTCACAAACGTGAGGCGAAAGATAGAGACAGTCGGTATTAGACTATCTCAAGAGGTTTAACCTCGAGGCCATGCAGGTGAAGGATCCTCGGGATCGAGTCTTGATCACTTCATTCGTAGGGGAATGCGCAACACAAAGTTGTACGAGAAGTTAAGCGGGAACCTCCTCAAACATGGATGAATGTGTGAATGTCGTACATCGATTTTGCCAAGGCGAAGAGGCGGTCGTAGCACACCCCAAGCCGAGTGGATGGACAACTCGAGGAAAGAAGGTCGAGGAGGAAATAAGAATCGGCCTCGGCAACAAAGAGGTAGAGAAAAACGTCTGTTTGGGGATCGCATCGGCGCGCTCCCTCGGGCCGGTCGAGAGAAAAGGGGTAGAAAGGATAAAGATTTTACTCCTCAACCGGTCCCGCATCTGAGGTCTTATCAATCATGGTCTCTAAGAATTTGGCCAAGAGGCCACCTCCGATCAAAAACCTCGAGAAAAGCGAAGGTCGACAAAGTATTGTGAATTCCACGAGGACACAGTCACTCACTCAACGGCAGGATCTGCTTCGATTTAAAGAAAGACATCGAGGCTCGCATCCGGGAGGGAAAGCTGGATGAGGTTGTAGACCGATCGAGTTATAATGAGCCCAGGGGGCAGCGAGACTTCAAAAGAAGAAATCCTGACCAGGATAGAGGTCGAAGTCGAGAGAATCAAAGAAGAAAAGATCGATCCCTGACGAGACCGATCTCACGATAACAATAATAGGGACTACTATGGTCGGGACCGCTATGATGATAATCGCCCAAACAATTATGTGAATATGATATTTGGGCCGGGGAGAGTGAGAAGGAGCGAGCGAGCGATCGAGAACCAGGCACGGCACTCGAGGCGCGTAAGCGATCAAGATTAACTACGGAAGTCGGTGCGGCCCGCAGGCGACGTCCCTAAGTCGACAAGTCATAATGAGGGGTTAGTGATTGAAGCGATTATAAGTCGCGCCCGAGTATCGAGTATCGTCGATAATGGTAGCGCCGTGAATGTCTTATACTACTCGGCATTCCAGGAATGAAGCTCAAAGAGAAAGACTTAGTGCCCATAGCCTCTCCACTATTCGGCTTCACAGTCGAGCGATCCATCCCATGGGTTCCATAAAGTTACTAACGACGAGTAGGTGATGGGGAAAGAGGAGGACGCTAGAGCTAAACTACGTGGTCGTTAAAGCTCCTCCGCGCGTATAATGTTATTTTGGGTAGACCAAATTTTTTTTCGAGTTACGAGCCATAATTTCGACGTTCCATAACAGCATGAAATTCCCGACTCGAAAGGGTTCCCACGAAGTAAATGGGGATATTGAAATCGCTGGTTCGCAATTCGATAGTGATGAACGGTAAGATGTCCTCATCGAGAGCTCATTGAAAATGTCGATTGAAAATGTCGATGGGAAGATGGAACGATCGAGTGTCCAAGTCGGGTTTGGATCCCGACTCGGAAAAGCGATTCTTGATCGATTTCTTTGAAAAGAGTTCAAGGACGTTTTACCTGGAAGGCGTCCGATATGCCAGGCCTACCGACAAACATCGCCATCCATAAACTCGAGATTGACCAGGCGAAGCCGACCAAAGCGAAGAAGCGAAATTTCGCGCAAGATCGATTGGAAGCTATCGAGTCTGAAGTCGGGAAGTTACTGTCGGCAAATATAGTAAAAGAAGTGCTCTATCCAGAATGGCTTGCCAATCCAGTGTTAGTGAAGAAACCAGATGGCAGCTGGCGCATGTGCGTTGATTTCACGGATTTGAATAAGGCATGCCCTAAAGATTCCTATCCATTACCTAAGATCGACAGGTTAGTTGATTCGACCATCGGTTTTGAGGTATTCGCGTTCCTCGATGCATACAAGGGGTACCATCAAATTCTCATGGACCCCCGAGATGCGGAGAAGACAGCGTTTATTACAGAGTTTGGCACCTTTTGCTATGTCACCATGCCATTCGGATTAAAGAATGCTGGAGCTACATACCAAAGGGCAGTCAATAGAATTTTTGCGAAGCAGATTGGTAAGAATATGGAAGTCTATGTGGACGATCTACTCATCAAAAGCCGATCCATGAAGCAATTTTTGGTAGACGCCAGGGAAGTGTTCGAGGTGCTAAGAGATACTGACATGAAACTTAATCCAAAAAAGTGCACCTTCGGGGTGCGGACCGGCAAATTTCTAGGGTATATGGTGTCGAGAGACGGGATTCGAGCTAACCCTGACAAGATCGACACACTAAAGAATATGCCTCGCACCTCGAAACATGAAAGAGGTTCGAGACTCACCGGTCGGATGGCGACCTTGAATAGGTTTTTATCTCGGTCACCCAAAGTGCACTACCATTCTTCAAAGTTCTTCAAAGCCCAAATTTTTCCATTGGAACAACGAATGCCGACGGCCTTCGAGGAACTAAAAGCATATCTTTCGAACTACCTACTCTCACCTCTCCTCGAGAGGAAAGGTTGCTAGTTTATTTATCGATCTGCGAGGAAGCGGTGAGTTCGGTCTTGGTTCGAGAGGGAGAAAAGGGCCAGTGCCCATATTTTGTCGATAAAAGCTCACGCGGGCCCCGAAACCCGATACTCACCAAATGCCGAAAACTCGCACTACTAGCGTTGGTACACGACGAGAAAGCTTAGGCCATACTTTCAAGCCCATCCTATAGTGGTAGTCACGGACCAACCACTCAAGCAAATCTAGCGAAGCCCGACACATCCGGTCGACTCGCGAAGTGGGTAATCGAGATGGCTCAATACGACATCGAGTTCGTGCGCGTGCATCGCAATCAAGGCTCAAGCTTTAGCGGACTTCTTAGCCGAAGGTATATCGGTGCAACTTGAGCAAGAAAAGCAAAGTCACGAAGAACGATGGATGCTCCATGCCGATGGGGCCTCGAGCAAAGAAGAGCGGTGCAGGCCTCCTATTAGTCACCCGAGGGGGGGAGGAGTTTCCATACGCCTCGATTCGATTTTAAGGCAACTAATAATGAGGCGAATATGAAGCAATTATCACCGTCCAAGCTCGCTCGCTCTAAAGTCGGGGTCGAAAATCTCAACGCTTCTGATGACTCGCAATTGGTTGTTAATCACATCAAAGGGAATATGAGGCTAAGGAAGAGACTATGAAGAAGTATTTGGCGAGAGTCCAAGGCCTTAAGCGAAATTCAACTCGATTCAATTCGAACAGGTACCTCGAACTCAGAACAAGAGGGCCGACGCTCTGTCCAAGTTAGCATCGAATTTCGTCTCTAATAAAAAGGTGTTAGTAGAATCGCTAACAGAGAGAAGCTATGAAGAGATAGAAGCCCAGCCGATATCTCAGCAGGCTACATGGATGGATCCAATTGTCCTTTACTTAAAGGACGGAATATTACCCAAGGATAAGGTACAGTCAAGAAAGGTCCGACTTGATCGCTCGATACGCATTCTTCAACGACATACTTTATCGGAGGTCGTTCACAAGTCCATGGTTGAGATGCGCATCTGAGACAGAGGGAGAATATCTTCTCGAAGAAATCCATAGGGGAGCTTGTGGGAATCACTGCGGGGCTAGAATGCTAGCTCGAAATGCAAGCTCATTTGGATACTTCGGCCGTCAATGCAACGAGATGCGATCAAATTAGTGCGAGATGCAATTCTTGCCAAATTCACGATAACATCTCTCATCAACAGGCACAAGAAATGAATGTCATCTCACAAGGCATGGCCTTTCGATGTGTGGGAGTCGATATTGTAGGACCCCTACCTCGAGCTCCAGGGGAATAATAAGTTTGTAGTAGTTGCGATAGATTATTTCACTAAGTGGGTAGAAGCCAAAGCTTTACCCGACATCAAAGCGGCTACAATCAAGAAATTCCTATGGGTCGATATTTTATGCGGTATATGTATTCCGAAGGCTTTAATCTCGGACAACGGCACTCAATTCGAAGACCGAAGAGTCGAGAGTGGTTAGCCGAATATCATATTGATCAAGACTTCACTTCGATCCAGCGCATCCTCAAGCAAATGGTCAAGTCGAGCAAACAAATCGATGATTAAACTCGGATCAAAAAAGAGGCTCGAAGTCGAAGGATTTAGATCAAGCGTTGCAACTCCCGAGCATCCTGTGGTCATACAGATGCTGACTCCAACGCATCAACGGGTGAAACACCTTTCTCCTCGACCTATGGGTGCGAGGCGATTATCCCCGCGGAGATCGGCGTCTCTTCCCCTCGAGTGTTAGCGTATAATATTGAGACGAATGATCCCGATATCCGACAAGAGAGAGGATAATCTCGAGGCGCGAGAGAAATGGCCTCAACCGTAATGGCAAGGTACAAGCGTAAGATCTCTCAATATTACAACGCGAGGGTAAAATACGAGATTTCAAAGTCGGAGACCTAGTTTTGAGAAAGAACGGCAAGTCGGCAAAGGAGATCGGGCCCTCTCCCGAACCCGGGAAGGCCCGTGATCGATCCTAAAGTCCACCCTAAAGGTTCATATCAACTAGGTCGAGCAGACGGAACTACAGTCCCTCGACAATGGCACGCGAATAATTTGAGGAAATTTTACGTCTAGGCCTTAGTCGATCAGTTTGTCTCTACTTATTTTACAAGATTTGTAATCAGTCCATGTGACAATTCTATCTTTATTATAATAAATGATGATTCCTTTTTCTATTATTCTGTTAAGTATTTTTGTAATATTCTAAGTCCAAAAGGACGCGAAGTTACAATCGACAGAGAGTGGAGCAATCCGAAAGTCGGAACTCTCGACAGCGCCACAAGCATATAATGCAGAAGGCAAAAAGAAGACTCGCAAGGTCGGGTCGAAAGTCCAAGTCAAAAGCCTAACGAGCCTAAGGGTCGAATAAGGCAAGACAAAGGACGGTTCGCATGGTCGGGCCAAACGTCCAAGTCGGAAGTCTAACCAGCCCAAGGGGCAGCTAGGCCGAGACAAGGACAGTTCGCAATGTCGGACTAACTCGGAGATCTAGCAAGCTTATAAGGCTAAAAAGCCAAGGCAAATAGATCGACCTAAAAGCCATATAGAGCCCAAGCGCATTATGAACTGAAGTTCATAAAACACTTGGGGGGGAAAGGGCAATATTACATCGATAAGGCAGAAGCGAACAGAGCCAGAGGCTCGACAAGCAAGAAAGCCAAAGACAGTAATAAATGAGTAAGTAAATAATAACAAACAGAGAGAAAAAGGCGAAATTTCAAAACAAATTAAGGCCAGTCGAAAAAACAAACCATTGTGTAAATGGAACATTCACCCAAGTCGATTCAAAGTCAAGAAAATGTACAAATAATTACAAGAGTTAAAACTCAGAATATCAAAGTCCCAAGGAGGTCAGATAATTAAATAGAAGCATCAGGAGTCGGAGTAGCATCTTCGGGGGTCGACTAGGGAGCAGTGGCAGCGGGAGTCGTATTATCGGGAGCCGGGTTTGCTGTGGGACCACCATACTTCTGGGCAAGGGATACACCCTGCTGAAATTCATCGAAGTATTGGTCATACAGCGCCTCCGAGTCAGGGTCATAGCAGCCGGGCTCTTCAAGCTTGTCGATCTCGACATCCGGATAAACCTTTCTTACTTGGTCCACCGCCTTGGTGAATCCTCCAAGTATGGCTGTCTGCATGATGACATCGAGATCCATGCCCAACTCTTCAGACTTCCGATACTCGAGAACCGTGCGCGCCTCGCCTCTTCAAGTCGCTAGAACCTGATCAAGTTCGGCTCTCAATTGATCTCTCTCCTCAGCAACAGTCGCTCCTCGCGCCAGTTCTTCCTCGAGAGCTACTTTGGCAGCAGCCTCCCTCCCCTCGGCCGCAGCCAGATCTCTCCTCAGCTCGGCAATGATAGCCTCCCGCTCCTCCTTGACCTTCTCTATCTCGGCAGCAGCTTCTTCCTTGAAAACGTTAAGCTGCGATTCCAGACCAGTGACACTAGCTGACTCGATAGCAAGCCTGTCATTCAACCTCCGGATTTGTGTCTTCAACCCTTCCTCAGTTTCAGATGGCGTATTCATACGTCGGGAAGCTTCTCGACTCATAAAGTAATGCTGCAAGGAGGAAAAGCTAGGTTAAGATATACACATCCAGGGATATAAAAAAGAAATCGACAAGAGTTAGTGCATACCACGCGACCCGGCTCGAGAGAGAAGAGGCCGAGGACACAGTCGTCCACCCTCTTGACATCGTCGGCCGACATCTCTCCCGAGGCGGCAAGATCGAGAGAAGACTTGATAAGTTTGGCCTTTTCACTGCTTTTTTCTTTGATCTCTCACTAGCTCCTCGAGGCCGACCTCTTCTTTTGCAACCGGGTTGCTTCAGAGCGGAGGCTTCTTCACTCCCTCCAACAGTAAAGTCGATAAGGTCGTCCTCTTCACGTATCGACCGGTGCTCATGGGTGAGTCCCTCCGAGGTAGAAGCCGGAGTTGGTTGTATGACAGGGGTAGTTGACTCGACACCCTCAGTCGACCCACCGACTTGAGCAGATCTTTCCCCGGACGCCGGAGGAGTAACTCTCGATCTGGAGGCGGCGACAGCAGCAGCCACAGCAGAAGCCTTCGGAACAGCAACCTTCGAGAATCTGCCCACTACACAAGTGAAAAAGGAGTCAGTATCAAAAATAGCAAAGATACAACTTCAAAAAGAATTAAGACTTGATAATAAAATAACCAAGGTTCATACGATTTTCCTGATCGACAGGATGAAGCGCTATGCATGGTACGGGGCCCGCCTCCTCGAGGCGGGCGAGGTCATAAAGGAGACTCAGGTCCTGTGTAACCACCTCGAAGGTAAATCTCTCGAGAGTAAGAGCCTCGTTAGGTGCGGCTTCACGACCCAGTTTGTCATCTCTCCCCTCTCTCGACCTCCATAGTCCGACATAGGGGTTATCCGACCCGTGTCGAAGGAAGAAGAACCGAGGCTTCCAATTCGAATGAGATGAAGGTCCTTTCGACACAAACTCATGACGATTGGCACGCTTCTGAAACGTGTACCACCCAGAGTCGGGCATCGCAGAGATCTTGTGCCACCATCGAACAAAGGGACGATGAACCCGATACCCGCAACTCGGCAGTAATTAGAAAGCCCATCGTGGTCCGATGGCATTCGGGCCCAGATTGAGATATACCGATCTCGTAGTGGTGAAGAAACGGCTGGACCGCTGGACATAGAAACCCGAGCCCCATCAATAGGCCGGGCCTCGTAGACTGTACAGAACCCTTCTGGGGGCTCATCGGCGAATTGGTGGTGGCCGGAAGGAAGCTGAGCCACCAGTTGAGGGCTAGACAGCCCATATCTCTGACGTAGTTGGTTGAGATCGTCCATGGTGAGACAAGAAGTGCACCCCTTAGGCCCCTTTCCATCCATTCTAGTGGATAGTTTCTTGGGCTCCTGATGATGCCAAAGGCTCCCAGTGATTTGGGTTACGGGGTTGATCGGAAGAAGCGGATATAGGGGTTTGGTCGCGGAACGGGACTCTCTATCCTATCGAGAGATTGTAGCACTACTAGACATGGACGATTCAAGCAAGAACGGTAGGAACGATGAAAAAGATGATAGCAGAAATGAAGCTTACTTGTGTTTTCTGGAGAGAAAATGGAGAAATTGATAGGCAGATTGATTCACCGTCTGGACTCCTCTCCCTTTTTATGTGTTGATAGGTGCCGAATGACAGTGAAAAGACGTGATTTGGGGAGTTACTAGTAGTTATAACTCCCACAAATCGCGAAGATCAAGAGATGACATCATTTATGGCGTAAGACGGCGATAGTGCGTTCGACGTCACAAATGACGGCCCACGATTGGCTAGGGAACAGTGGCGAGGCAACGGTTACACCATTTCCGCCCAAGTGTTAGTCCAACTCAAGATGATTTCAAAATTGGCAGATCTGACCTCGGACAACGGAAGTCGCCTCTCTCAGGTCTGGGGGGCTTATGACGATACCGGGTTACGCACCTCGAAATATCATCATCGAGTGGGATACGTGGGTCAAATATTTACTAGGGCACATGAGCCAGATAAGGCATACAAGTCGGAATATCGACCTAGAAGCCTTGACACGCATGTCGATCCTCGCGCCTGAAATATGGCTAGGGACTCGAAGTCACAACCATCGACTTACGGGCAGTGCAGGACGTGAGTTCCAGGAGTCGATCATCCCAGGTCGGATAGATCGATATCGAGAACAGGGTCCACACCAGCTACGTCGGCCCAATATCCACAGGATAACTTGGGCGAGGGGTAAAGCCCAATTAAGGGTAAATATGACAATAGCTACGAACCGACTCAGATTAGGGTTAGGTCATGCATTGTCCTTATAAATACAACGTTCCAGGAACTACGTATGGCTTGATTCCTGGAATAATAACGATATACGAGGCACTCTAAGAATCCCACTTAGACTCAACCGTAAAGCATAAAACCCTCCATGCTCTTACGGGCATTAGGGTTCTTGATTGTTCATAAATAATATAAGGAAAAGCCCGGATCTTTAAGGTGACATAATTTGTCATCGTCACCTTTTGAATTAAAGGATCATTATCCTTTTCATCCCCCCTCAATCTGGCGTGAGGAAGAGATTGCTCACGCAGATTGTCACGAAGTGATAAAAACCGAATCTTTGGTAGAGGTTTCGTAAAGATATCTGCTAACTGCTTCTGTGAGGGCACAAAACGAGTAACTAATTGTCGGACAGCCACCTTCTCCCGAACAAAGTGATAATCAAGTTCAAAATGTTTAGATCGAGAATGGAACATAGGATTGACACTCATGTAAAGAGCACTTAGTTTATCACATAGAAGCTGTGGTGGATTAGTCAATCGAATGCCAATGTCTCTAAGGAGATGAGTGATCCATACAAGTTCTGCAATAGTAGAGGCCATTGAACGATATTCAGCTTCAGAACTAGACCTGGCCACTGTTGGTTGCTTCTTGGAGCTCCAAGATATGCAATTTGCTCCAAAGAATACACAATAACCACCAGTGCTTCTTCTAGTAGTAGGACATCCTGCCCAGTCAGCATCACTGTAGGCATACAATGTAAGTGGACTTTGCTTCAAATAATGAAGTCCTGAATCAGCAGTCCCCTTGACAAACCTTAGAATGCGTTTTACTTCCTTGAAATCTCCCAAAGTAGGTTTTGCAAAATGTTGACATACACGGTTAACTGCATGGGTGATATCTGGCCTTGTGAAGGTCAGATATTGGAGTGCTCCTACTATGCTCCTGTAAGTAAATGCATCAAAAGGATCAGAATCTGTAGATTTAGGTTGCACCTTTAGAGCCAAAGGAGTAGCAATAGGACTGCAAGTAAGCATGTGAGTCCTATTCAGTAAGGATTGAGTGTACTTGTGTTGTGTAAGTACAATGCCTGTTGTAGTAGGTTTAATCTCAATCCCAAGAAAGTATCTGAGGTGCCCCAAATCCTTTAGAGAAAATTCCTGTCCAAGTTTGTCAGTCAGTTTGGAGATGAAAGTGCAGCTGTTGCCTGTAATGATTATGTCATCTACATAGATTAACATAATAACAGTGATGCATTGCTCTTGGAAAACAAAAATGGATGAGTCTGCCCTGCTGCAAATAAAATTCAGTTGTAGAAGACACTGTGATAGCCTATCAAACCAAGCTCTTGGGGCTTGTTTGAGGCCATACAGAGACCTCTGAAGTAGGCACACATGATCTGGTTTTGCTGAGTCAAGAAAACCTGGAGGTTGCTCCATGTAGACCACTTCTCTAAGGTAGCCATGCAGAAATGCATTCTTTACATCCAACTGTCTTATTGTCCAGCCATAGGAAACTGCCAAAGAAATGACCAGTCTGATTGTAGTTGGTTTAATAACTGGACTGAATGTTTCTTCAAAGTCTATCCCAGGTTGCTGTGTGTAGCCTTGAGCTACCAATCTTGCCTTGTACCTTTCAAGGCTACCATCTTCCTTAGTTTTGACTCTGAACACCCACTTTGAACCTACTACATTTGTGTTGGTAGGTCTAGGAACCAGAATCCAAGTGTTGTTGTGCTTCAATGCTGCTAACTCTTCCTGCATTGCCTGGACCCATTGTGGCTGCTTTAGTGCTGTCTTAATGGTTTTGGGCTCAAGAATTACACTCTGATCTGTGACTCCAAGAGCATAATCCTGTAAGTAAGAGGGCAACCTCCTTTCCCTAATGGGCCTTGTGTGTTGGATCACTGGTGATTCTACTGGATCCTCTGGTTGCAATATGACCTGATCAGGTTCATCTGGGACTGGATCTTCTGTATTTTCAGGTGTTTCTTCATCAGGCTGTTCCAAAGGGATCTGCATTTCTTCAGTCTCGTGCCCTGGTTCTGCTGAAGTGCAACAGTCTGAGATTACTCTGTGATCAGAGTCAACTTCTGTAGAAGGATTCTTATGTGATTGATTCCACTCATATGATGTTGGATAATCCACCAATTCTGACTCAGCTCCTGTCACCTGTGTTGGCAAGGGTTTAAAAGGGAAAACATCCTCATTAAATACAACATGTCTAGAAATATATACCCTTTTTGTATGTGGATCTAGACACCTATAGCCTTTGTGAATAGGACTATAACCCAAGAAAACACAGGGCACACTTCTTTTTGCGAACTTTGACTGATTATAGTGTCTGAGGGTAGGAAAGCACTGACACCCAAATACTCTCAGTCCATTGTAATCTGGATTCCTCTTGTATAACATAAAGTACGGAGTGTTAAATTTTAAACTTGATGATGGCAACCTGTTTATCAGATATGTTGATGTGAGAAAGGCCTCAACCCACAGATGTTGAGGTATATTTGCATGAAACATCAAGGTCAATCCAGTTTCAACTACATGTATGTGCTTGCGTTCAGCCACTCCATTCTGCTCTGGAGTGTGAGGGCAGGAAACTTGCAAAGTAATTCTACATTCTGAGAGATGATTCTGAAATTCAGTCAAGTTGAATTCTCCCCCTCCATCACACTGAAAGGTTTTAATCTTCTGGTTTAATTGATTCTCTGTTAATCTTTGAAATTTCAAAAAACAGTCATAAAAGTCTGATTTTCTTTTGAGTGGGTATAACCATGAAAAACGTGAGTAATCATCAATGAATATAGCATAGTAACGATAGCCCTGATTTGAAGCTGTGGGTGCAGGTCCCCATAGGTCACAGTGGATCTTTTCTAAAGGAAAAATGGATCTTTTATTACTTTTATTGAAAGGTAATTTACAGCTTTTGCCCATTTGGCAACTAGCACAAACCCTAGATTGCTGAAACCAAGTACTAATATCAATGAGAGAATTTTTATTCAAAACAGAAACTAGTTTAGCATGAGGATGTCCAAGTCTTTCATGCCATACTGCAGCAGGTGCTTTTCCTGCCTTGACTGCACTCAAAGCCTCCTCCAAGTCCTCATTTATTGCATATAATTTGCCCTTCTTATGCCCCTTGGCAATGATCTGCTGATTTTGATCCTTAACCACAAAACCATAGTCAGTAAATTCAAAAACACACTGATTATCAGCTGCATATTTTCCAACAGACACTAAGTTCTTGGTTAATGAAGGAACAACCAAAACATCCTTAAGTTTTAAGTTTCCAACACATGCATCTCCTGTATGTGTTATATTTAAACCAGTTCCATTTCCTACATAAATTTTGTCATTTCCAGCATATTTTCTTTTTGTATAAAGGTTACCTTCATCATGTCTCATATGAGTGGTTGCACCAGTGTCTGCATAGAAGGCTGGGTCATGTTGGTCAGTTAAGTTCATAGCTGCCAGTGCCTTGGGTACCTCCTCAGATTGGTGAGCATAGTCGAACATGTACCAACAATCCAGAGCTGTGTGGTTAACTCTCCCACAAATTTGACAAGTTACCTTTGGGGTGGTGCTGTTGGTCTGTTCCACAGATTTGGACTCTGCTCCCTTTGTACCATTATCCTGCTGTTTTGATTCTGCTTCTGTTACTCTGCCTGCTGGTGCAAAGCCTCTACCTCTTGAATTGAAGTTTCTACCACCTCCTCTTCTACCTCTTCCTCTACCTCTTTGAGAGAAGTAGGCTTGCTGTTGATCTGCTAGTTGTCTTTGCTCAATCTGTTGTGCCTTAATAGTCTGTTCATAACCTTGCAAAGATGTGATCAATTGACTGAAAGAGGGATATGGTGGTTTTGTAAGCATGGCAGTCCTAAAGTTCATATACTGATTTCCCAAACCATGGGAGAACTGAAAAACCTTGTCTAGATCTGACACAGGTTTCTTAATGGCAGCCAAATTATCACAAATAGATTTAAATTCTTTTAAGTATTCTTCAACAGATTTGTTACCTTTCTTAAGTCCCATTAATAGGTTCTTTAGGTTACATTCCTTTTCAGCTGTATGTGGCAAGAGTTGATCATTCAGGGCTGTCCAGATTTGATGTGCAGTGGCCTCCTCTTCATAGATCATACTCACAATTTCCTCTTTCATGGTGCCAAGCAGCCAAGACATCAATAATCCATCATTGACAGTCCAGACAGGGAAATCTGGATTGTCGATTTCTTCTTCTGCTGCATTTTTTGTCTTTTCTCCAGGTTTCTCCGATGATGAAATATGATGGTAGACACCAAGACTTTTGATCAAGGGGATAACTTGGGAACGCCATAGTAAATAGTTTGTGAGATTAAGTTTTATAGAGATGAGGCTTGAGCATTGATGAAATTGTTGGATCGTGAGAGCTGGTTCTTTGGCCATTTAGAAGAAGGAGCTAATCACGATGTATCTCTGATACCATAAAGATATAAGAAAGAAGGATTTTTTATTTCAGTCAATGCTTAACCTTCAATATTACAATGTGCTGGTATTTATACCCATGAAAATAAATAACAGAATAATACAAATATAAAATACGGATAAATTCACTTAAATCCCTAAATTGACTTGATTCTTGTGAACCTTCAGACTCCAATCCGGAGGCTTTTTGGATGCAGATGCAGAGTCCTCACCGCAGCTACTTCTCTGTTGCACAAGATAAGTCTTCTGTTCTTGAATTTCTTGAATTACTTCCTCTTTATTTTTATCTCCAATTGCTGTCAATTGAACGCCGCCTTTATCTGTTTTGTGTTCTAATGTAAATTGAATTAAAGGATCATTATCCTTTTGAATTAAAGGATCATTATCCTTTTCAAGAACTTTCCCAGATTTCTTCAAGCGTTATATAATATCAAACGTTAATTAAAACATCTTTGAAAATTGTGAGTAGGTTTCGAGCATGCTATATAGGTTATTCACACGGATATCGAAAACCAAAGAAACTTTGCATAGGTAATGTATACATCTTAAAAATGCGTAGGGTTTACGTGGAATTTGAGTAGGTTTCGATCAAGTTACGTTATTCACACGGATATCGAAAACTAGGTAATTAAAAATAAGTCACGTATTCATAGGATTTAGATGAGTTTTGCATAAGTAATTCTTTTTTTATATAATCAGCAACAGTTTATTTTGCGGATACCCAAAACCCACGAATTTACGTTGTGTGCTACGCAAATCCTACCGAAGCATAATTTTCTATACATTATTTACGGAGCATACCACACAAATTTTATGCTTTTAAAGCATATATCCTCAAGTTTCCCGATGAAAATCACCTCAAGCATCAACCAACCTTTTCTTAAGCTATTTTCTCAAAATGGTTAAACTTTAATCACTACGGTCTCACTCCCTCTGTCCCACAGGATGAGTGGAGATATTAATCAGGTAACTTAGTATCTCAGAGTTAAGGGCTTGCTATTATATCAAACAACTGAAAGAAATCATCTCTCTACGGGTTCGAAACTCCACACTCTAGCTCCACCACTAGATCACGTTCTGAAAACCCTTAAGTTATTTTCTCTACCTTGTGCGGGCGGGTGTCTGCATTACAAAAGCATGTGCCTGAACCAATTTTCTTATGAGTATTTAAGCAATGATTTCTGACCTAAATAGGGATGATCCATAGTTAGAGTAGCAACTTATCCTTATTTTTGCTACAACATTTTTTGCGACTTTGAAACATTAGATCTAAATTAGATTTCTTATAACACAAAAACTTCCACTTTCATTTCGTTAGATTTAGACATTTAAGACTTTTTACGGTGATTCATGACAATATACTTTTTACGATGATTCATTTCAGGAGAGAAATTATGGTGCAGCGGGTATTATTTGTGAGTTATATCAAATATATGGATGTGATTAATCCTTACACATTCTCACACACATAGTAGTGGTGTGTAGGAGTGATTTGGATGCATCACACTCGTCCACCGAATACAACCAAAAAATAACTGTTGTACCATAACTCTTCTCTGCGAATGATCATATATAACAACGCCGAGATATATAGCGACATACGTTATTAGAATAAGAATTATACATATAAATGCTTAATGTTTATATATTTTATAGTGTAACATTTTGACATACAATCATTATAAATAAATCACTCATTTATAATTTTATATGGTGCCTCTCTGCCAACTCATCACCTATTTTTTTATAGCAGTGGAATTCATCACCTATTCTTAAATAAAAAAAAATACTCTTCACATATAGCTTCAACTAAAAAACACTTCCCTTCCTCAAAAAAAAAAAAAAAAACACTTCCCTGCACATACATAGGAGTGTTTGTCATAACGATGAATCATATATATAGATATGTTTATCGTAACAAACACTTGTTAATAAGGTGTTTATCACAACAATAAAAGATAGGGACTAGTTTTGAGAAGAAAAAAAAAACGAACTAAAAATGTAATTATCCTATAATAATAATAATAATAATAATAAACTTTAAAAGGATTTGAGCATATTTTACGAACGTGTCATCGGCAAATAAATAAAGAGAACATTTTTTCACCCAAGATTATTTTGACCCAAATCGAATAAGAAAACGACGATTATTCTAACTGAATTCAAGTTATAATTTGAAATGTTTGAATTCGATTCATAATTTCAAGTGTTTTGTTTATACAAAACTGGTCAAAAAGACTTTCTGACTTAATTAAGTCAAAAACACATCTAACAATTTACCTGAAATTCGATCAAAATCAACCAATACGAAAATATAAAAAGTCGCACAAGGTGTATCGGTGTATTGGTGAGCTAAATTATAACCTGGTATGGAGACAAGTGTTCGAGCCCGTTAGAGGCGGAAAAAAAAAAAAATACATAAAATCGAAAGCAAACGTGATAATAAAAATACTCTCTATTAAAAAAAAAATTAAACTGTAAAAAGACATTCAGTAAATAAAATAAATGGAAAATTAGGGACAAGGACACAATCTGAAATATTATTAAGCAACAGGACAACTACATATTTTTTATAGGGAGGAGAACAATCGCGTAATTTTTATAAGCGAGAAGAATGACAAACAAAATAATCCCGAAAATCGGTGAATCTCCTTAGTGAATCCCAAATCAATGAATTTCGATAGTGAATTTTGATGATGAATCTCAAAATTAGTAATCCCGATGATGAATTTTGAAAATTAGTGAATTTCGACAATGAATTTCGGCAATGAATTTAAACAATGAATTTTCAACACAAGTGAATTTCGATAGTGGATAAATAGTTTTGTCCTTTATGCAAAAGTTTCAAAAGACTGTCCTTCTACTCAATTGATGAAATATTTTTGTCCTTCTCCCTCATTCCCCCTAAAATAAAATAGTAGTAGGTCCGAAGTGAAGGGAAGCTGGTTAGAAAAAAAATAATTATCATTAAAATAGAAAAAGCCTTCGATCTGTAGACTGTCCTAACGAAAAAGAAAATGGCGAAAATTGAGGAGTATGAAGAATCTACAACGAAGAAGCAACAGATGAAGGAGAAGACGATGAATAGAAATCATGGATCAACAAAAATTTTCGTCTTTGTAGATTATGTTTTCCTTCTCATTTTCTTTGGTTTCCTATGCTACTTTCTCCTCAAAATCGTCGGCTTTTGATTTGTCAGTGTCAGGTAATCATTACCTTTCCATGATTTATATACGGCATTCCTCTTGTATCGTTATTTTGGCCGACACGTATATATCTTTCTTGTTCTAGATGCAGTTTTGCTTCTTTTTTTCCTCGTAATTTTATGCAGGTAAGATCAGCTAGTGAATTCGAAGTTGTAAGGACATTTTCATTAACTTAGACCAAATTCATGAATTCCCGTGTTAATACAGGAGATACTGTTCTATTTTTCCAATACATGAGAACTGCAGGAGCTTTAATGAAGCCAGGGTGTATAGGGAGGGGCGGAAATGAGCCCCTCATCCATAAATTACATGGCTTTAAGCTTACAATTGAAACTTAACAAAAGACTTGATTAAAGTACAGATATATTTGTTGAGATCTTAGATGTATATTTCAAGCTATCTTAGATATTTTTTTTTATCGTTTGCAGAAAATTAGACCTTTATAAAGAAGTTAATACACCATAACGCAAAGGAGTACATTTGATGGCAGCATAGATAAACCCCCCCACCACAAATACTTAGAATGATTCAATGGATAATGCTAGTTGAGAGTGGGATGCTACCCATTCGTCTGACAAAACAATAGGAAATATAGTGAAAGTGGCATTTATAACTTCTATGATCATTTACAAGATGGCCTTTGTCCAAGAAATAAATTCACAGATTTGAATCCACTGAATTATCACATTCAAATCATCTCTGAAGATGCAAATCCATTTTTGTCTATATGCTTAGCACCTTACACATCTTCCTGAATTGCGAGAAATATGATAACAGGGCTCTTTGTTAGTCCTGTTTAAATCCACATTATTATCGAAATCGATTCATTCCTTTGAGGTACACAGGAAGAGAATTCACCCCAAGCTTGCGGTGAGACCAGCTTCTTCCGTACTTTCCATGCCCAAGGACAATCTTGAAAACTATGAAGGATTGTTTCCTCCTTGAGATGATATCATTTAATGGGTAAGGTCTTGCTTAATCTGTCTCACATAAAGTTGCTGTGGTCAAAACCTTTCCATGCCACGCCTATCATAGCAGGATGCTAGCTTTCCATGGGCCCTTCAAACACCATAGTCTTTGCCAACATTGTTTATCGAGCTGACCTTTTTTTTTTCCCTTGTTGCATCAGCTAAGCAGATTTAACTGAGAACTGGCCTTTTGTTGTGTTCTGCCAATTGCAATATGGCTTGTTAGATCATTAGGACTGTTTGGTGACTTCACTTTCATCTCTTTCCTTAAGAGTGGTGTGGCTGGCTTGATATACTCCCAAAATGTAAGACTGGTTTCCACTTCCATATCTGCATAGTTAGTGTGCATCATTTTGGTCCAAAAAGTATTTGTGTCAGTGAGTACCCAGTACCCACCAACCAAATTCTCCCCGAATGCAATATCCATGCCTCTCAAGCAATTAGTCCCCAGTCTGCCATAATCTTTGTAATCGCATATGGTTTCCCTTGAGACACGATGGATGCTTCTCTTGTCATGGTTGTCTCCCCAGAAAAGATCCTTACTATACCTTTGAATGATATTTACAATGCCAGCGGGAATTTCGCACCACATAAAAGGAACAAGAGAGAGGATTGCCTGGGTAAGTAGGATGGTAGCCGCCTCCGAAAGCAAAATGCTTCTCCATCGTGATAGTTTCCTTCTGACTTTGCGGGATTGTGAAGGTTGCCTAGGTTAGACGCCTATGAAGAGTAGGCGTTCCCAAGTAGTATTTAAGTCTGTTACCAAAGGGATACCCTATTGGGCGCTAGCGCATGAGCCATTCTAGCTGTGGGGTGTTATTGTAGATTTATAATTTGGATTTGGCAAGGCTGTCTATCTTGGCCAGATTCTCCACAGAACTCCTGGATGGTCTTCTCAACTGCTTTATTCTGTTCGTTTGAAGCCTTGCCAAACTATAATAGGTCACCAGAAAATAACACATGCCATATGGCTGGCCTGTTTTTTTAATAATTTGATGGGTTTCCCTGACTTACGCTGAACTTCCTTGTGTATTATTTTTCCTTATACCTCCACTCAATGGACAAGGGGAGAGAGGATCATCTTGTTGTAGGCACGGTTGCAATCCAACGGATTCTAACTGGCCATTCCAAAGTATTGTCTAGGACTTATGGCAAAGCAGAGGTAATGGAGAAAGCACTATGATAAAAAGACAACACAAGAGCTAATCCAAGCTCTAAGAAAATTTCACTCAAAAGAGTATTAAGGATTACCTAATCTCCCTACAAACTAATGTCTTAAGCTATTTATAGGCTAAAAAGCCCATTTAGGTAAAAACCTACACTTAATAAAGCCCTAAATGCTACCCACTAATTAAAGCCATTATAAAGGTACATCTAATTAAGATGTTCCTACATCAAGAGGGAGTGAGAGTGGTTACAATTACTGCTCTATGCTTCATAGGATATATTGGTGTATGGATGAACTTTTTGAAATCTGTGATTCCGTTGTGCTTATTATATAGGTTGTAGGTTTTCTTATGCTTCGACAGCCTTGATGTAGGTCATATGAGTGATTGATTATTAGCTTCTAGTGCGCGTCTGAGAATTTCAGAGATCTAATAATACTTTGATTTGTGTTTAAAACCATTTTGGCCAAGTGTGCACCATCTGACAGTAAGGATGAAACATGATCTTAAGAAAAGCGCATAATCTTTACATTTAAAAGGCAGTCAACCGTACCTACTTGTGTCCGTAGCTCGATCTGAGGTCCAGATTGTGGTCCTGCTGACTAGTGTAAGTCGTCCGTATCAAGAGAATTAGGCGGATAATTGTTATCATGATAGTTTTTTGATAGAAGAGTCGTAGCTGTTCAAGTTATTAGTCTTAGCTGATATGTTTATCACACGCTAGAGTCTTCTGGTAATTAGAACTATTATTTAACAGATTGGTCAAAGTAGTGTTTATTCAAAGAGCTTATAAATGTAAGGAGCCTAATTAGGTTTATCTATTGAATCTATTTTTTGTATCTCTTTCCCTATACACAGGAATAAAGAAGAGGAGATTAGCAAGTTCTACGATTCCAAGTTTAGTATGTATTTCTATGAATGTGAAAGATTTCTTTTTCATATGATATATGTGAATAAAGGGAAACCTAAAGCTGTTTTTTAAAATGATTTGGTTGGTTAAACTTATTTTATATTATCTGCCATAAATCTTTACATCTCATTTCCTTGGATAAAATGTGGACACATGCTACTCTTAGGACAGGTTCCCCAAAGAATGAAGTATGTTCATGAGTTCTGATTTACAAGTCATTATACTATAAAGGGTTGTTTTTGGCAAAATAACTTGAAGTTTAGCGGGATCTGACTCGAGAGGTTTAGCACCTATAGTTAGCTCCAATATTTGTATTTATCTGACGTAATATCATCCACAGCTTTGGCTGCTCTTATGAACCTTCTGATTTTGGGTTGAACCATGATCACTAACTATTTCAGGATCTTGTTGCTGAATCACATAACGCATTTTTCTAAGGCTTAAACCGGATCAAATCGATCTATGGTTCACCATCTCTGAAATCAAAATTGTTTCTTGACAGATCCTATTGATTATATAAGATGTGTATATTAGAAATGTGACCGACACTGGTGATTGTTGACACTGTTTGATTTACGATTTACTTCCAACATTTTACTGCAGTCCTATTTCGTTTCTGTTTATGAGTTTATATTGTTAACAATGTAGATGGCTGCACTTGCAACAAGAGCCCGATTCTTGACAAAGATAGAGGATTTTCTACATCAAAAAAATTCCGTTAACTATGGCAGCAGGTGATGGAACCTCCTTCAATTCAATGTTGATGCAAACAACTTTATATTACTACTATTTATGAGACTGCAGCCACCCTGTGAAGTCATGTTAAGCTTTTAATACATTCATCTTAGGTACTTGACATTTTTTTTTTTGTTCTTTAAGTCATTTTTTATTTTGCTGTTTTGCCACAAAAAGGATTATGGAGGTGTGCAGTTTTGCTTTTGTGGCTCTTAGCAGGTTTTTATTTTTTATTTTTTATTTTTTATTTCTCTTCTGTCAATTAGAAATTCTACTTCTCTCTACCCACTTAACAGAAAAGGGAGAGATTGCTATTATTCTGAAGGCACTCCTAGTCGTATCGATTACAACGTTGTCTGAATTTTGCTTTCATGGAACCCTATTGTTGTTGTTAGAAATGCGCATGTAAGATGCTGGGATCAGTAACTTATGATTCCCCCTTTTTTTTTTCCTTCGGTACACTGTTTTGGAATTGACTATCGAGTACACTCAGATAATTTGACTACAAAAGTCAACCCCAATCTAATGATACACCATATCTGTCCGAAGTATTTTGAAGATGTAAACTAGAAAATTTGAGTTGAGAATTAGGAGACGATTTTATTATAATTGAAGTTCTTATCGGGTATGATTAGAGTGTTTACAGTATACAGAAATGGCCACCATCGGCTAGGAACACTAAATCCTGCCAAACAGAACTAAAACAAGGATGCTAACTAGCAGGCTATTTAAGGAGCTTAAAATATTCAAGGAAAGGTAATTAATCTAAGTTAAACGCCATAATTCAACACTCCCCGTCAAGGCTGGTTGTAGATATCAATGCCTTGTAGTGTAGATGTTGAAAGATTTTATTTGAGACAGGCTTGGTTAGAATGTCAGCAACATGATCTTTGGTGAATACATGGATTAGAGAAATCTTTCCATTATCCACTTTTTCTCTAATGAAGTGTCTATCCACCTCAAGATGTTTGGTCTTGTCATGTTGAATTGGATTTTCTACAATCAACATGTTGTCACATAAGATTTGGATAGGTCTACGGTCTGCCATTCCTTGATCAGCCATCAGTTTCTTAATCCATATGCCTTCACAAATTCTCAGTGCCAGTGCTCTGAGTTGAGACTCGGCAAAACTTTGTCTCTTGCTTCTCCAAGTCACCAAATCACCCCAAACATAGGTGCGGTACCCAGATGCATATAGCCCCAACATAGTCAGCATCAGTGAAGATTTGGACTTTTCTAGAGGGATTCTTCTTGATGAGAAGACTTTGTTCTGGATTTTTCTTTAGGAACCTGAGCACTCTTTCCACAACATTCATGTCTCTTAGTGGGATTATGCATGAATTTACTGACTAGACCTACAACAAAACAGACATCAGGTCTGGTGTGTGATAAGTGGATAAGTTTACTTACCAGTCTTTGATATCTCCCTTTGTCAATAAGGGGACTATCACTTTCCTTTCCAAGTTTTAGGCCAGGTTCAACATGAGTGTCTACTGGTTTACAACCAACATTCCTGTTTCTTTTAGAATATCCAAAGTATACTTCCTATGGGAAACATATACCCTCTGTAATTCTGGTGATTTCCATTCTCAGAAAGTATTTCAAATTGTCTAGGTCCTTGATCTCAAACTCTTTAGCAAGTGATTCCTTCCCTTTTTTTTAATCATGGTCATTATCAGTTAAAATAATGTCCACATTGACTACTAGGATGGTTAAGTTCCTAAGTATAGTGGTCTTACTGAAGAGAAGTATGATCATCATGACTATGACTAAATCCATGTCCGGTAATAAACATGGAGAATCTCCCAAACCAGGCCCTTGGGGACTGTTTGAGACCATATATTGATTTCTTTAGTTTACACACATCACCTCTATTTCCCAGTTTTTCAAAACCACGAGGAATGTGCATGTAAACTTCCTATTCTAGATCTTCATTAAGAAATGCATTTTAAATGTCAAGTTGTGTCACTTGCCGGTCCATATTGACTGCAATGCTCAATAAAACCCTAATAGTGTTCAATTTGGCAACATGGGCAAAGATTTCATGATAATCAACCCCATAGGATATAGTGAAACCTTTTTCCACTAAGTCTTGCCTTGTATCTGTTTAGGGAACCATTAGCATTGCACTTTATAGTAAAGATCTACTTACGTTATACTGGTCTTTTCTAGTTGGAAGTAGAGTGATGTTCCAAGTTTTATTCTTGTGTAGAGCAACCATTTCTTACTTCAGTGCCTCTTTCACTTAGGAATGGCCATGGCTTCATTTATTTCTTTAAGAATCTGTATAGAATTCAGACTCCCTAGTAAAGCAGTATCTCCTGGAGGAAGATTGTGGTAGGATATTGTATATGGGGTGAGAGGTAAAACCCCCTTACCCCCTCCGTTTTGCAATAGGTATTCTATTGGTAGGCTCTATTTTTCTTGAATCTTCAGAGGTATCAGAAAGTTGATTGTCAGTATGATCTTGACTCTCAAAACTTTGATCCTCGGATATATGTTCATAGTTGTTTGAATCCTGATCTTCATACCCATTGTTCAGATCTAGGGTGTTTGATTCATGATTTTAAGATACAACTTTTCTCTTCCTTGAATATACAATGATGTTTGGTTCAGTGTTAGGTGATTGTTCAAGAGGTAGAGATTTAGATGTCTCTTTCTTAGAATGATTCCGAGTTCTTTCTTCAGTTTGATGTTGGTTTGTGTTCAGCATAGTTTCCATGATACGATCTTTAGTATTTCAGGTTTGATGATAATCTTGGAAGTTCTCCCCTTGAACATCAGGATTATAGAAGGGTTGCTCTTCTATGAAGGTAACATCCTTTGTATTATAGAACTTTCAAGTACTATGACAATATCATTTGTATCCTTATTGGGAGGGTGAATACCCAACAAACAAAGATACATTTGATAGCCCTAGGATTCAGTTTCCTTTGTTTTAAGGATGATTGTGAAAAAAGCATGTGCATTGATCGTTGCCGAACACGATACTAGCAAGAATAACTAGGTCAATCGCAGTATAACGTGTAGCGGGTCAAGGTCAATCTCACAAGGACTATATTATAATTATGTTAACAAACACGTAAACCAATAGGCCAAACGGAAGGGCGGTCGTTGACCAAATTTATGGGAAAAGTAATGAAAATATCATGGATAAAAGAACAGCCAATAAAATATTCAAAAATTTAAACGATATCATTACTGGGTTAACCAAACAGATGACCCAATTAGTCTTATCCAAAATGACATGCCAAATCTATCAAACAATCATGTAAGCCTTTTTTTTTTGATTGAAATGTACACCTTCTTTTGTATTAATTAATGGTGCAATTCCCTAATATGGTTCTAATTCGTGTACAGATAAAAAAATCCTATAATTAATTATCTACCGTGTAAGTGTGATATTAAATTAATAAACACAATTAAATCCGGTGAAATGCCAACCATTACGTTGAAACATCATCGTTTAGACTCTGCATCCGAGATGGTGATTTTACATGAGTGATCTAGTTACGTATGTCCAATTTATTCCTTCAACTTATGTTCCTTGAGAAAAAATTAAATAGCATGCATAAAAGCGACCAGTTTCTATACATGAATAATTAAAACAAGCAATTAGAATTAATTAACACGAAACACCGAAAATCAGCACCAACGAACTATTATTAGATAAAATGACCATTAAAATAAAAGCCCCAAAAATAAAAGACCCAAAATAAAAAATCTGGTTATAAAAGTTTGGCTCATACCAAAGATAAGCAAGATTCTCGCAGTTGTAAACTATATATGGTCACTATCCTTAAAATGAAGATAAAAAATAGAGTTTCTCAAATAAATAAACCACAAGAGAGTCCTTATCCTTATTTATTTTTAGGGATATGAGCAAATGATCCCTCTTGTGGGGATCATGCATTCATTCACGCCTAAACATATTTAATTATTAAAAATTATAGGGATAGGGATCTTTCTTTGGAGTGAAATAAAAAAAATATTTAATGTGTATAAATAGGGTTGTGAGGTAGAATATGTATTATTTAATATTATTTGAAATGTTATAGGGATAATGATATGGATGCTGTTGTGGAGATTTTTGAATAAAAAATGAAATGATATTGTAAGTAGAAACATGAATGAAATTTTAGAAGTTTTCAAAGATAATTTACTGAAATTCATTGTGTTTTATTTTAAGAAGATTTTGAATGCATTTAGAGAATTGTTATAGAAACTTTGAATTTGTATTTGAACCTGTTAAATTTATAAATGTTTTTCTATTCTAAATTAGACAGTAGTTTTCATGTTATGGAAAATCGATGGTTAATAACACACTAAAGAAAAAGTAAAAAAGTAGATGATGATAAGCAGCATAGTTTATGGTTAAGTACTCTGAAATAAACGAAAGACAATGAATCTTCGAAGGCCCTCAGCATTAGTCTCTGTTCATGAGAAAAAATAATGAACATTATGTCGGGCCGGTCAGCAGTCCCTATCCATGGACTATAATATTGGACATTTCCGGTTTGTCAAATAAAGAGCATATTCTCCATGTTGGGGTCTACTAAACATGACATGTTACTCATTAACCTAAAGTAAGAGCACGAGTATGATGAACTTGATAATTATGCATGAGCAGCATGATGATTAGTGATTAGAAAAGATGAACTTGATTTATGTGCTTACTTTTTATGTTATGTTAAAAGGGTTGGTAAATTGTTATTTCATCTTATATTTTAATAATCTTTATGTGTTTAGAATAGCTACCTCTTTATTATACTCGTGCATTCAATTTGCGAAAGAAAACTTGGAACTTATTCCGGCCCCAGTAACATGTATTGGTTCCCTTTGATGTGAGATTTCCTTACTGAGCTTCATACCTCACCCCTTACTTTTCATTCCGATGAGTTGCAAGGCTATGATTGATCCAGAAGATATTAGTTGGCTTGACAATTGTGACGAATGGCGTTTGACGGTGATATCATTATGGTGATGACCCTCTATTAGAACTTGGAGATAACTCTAGAAACTGTGTTATGGTCCATGTGGGATGGATTAGTATAGATGAGTTATATGGTATCTCATGTTTTCCTTTGTTCGAGTGGCATTAGTGGATTTCACGAATATGCTTTATTTTATTAAGGGTAGTAGACGCATGGCGATAAACAAGAAAGTCATGACTACTCTACACTTAGTAAGGTTTTGTGAAGAATTTGTATCGTATGTAATATGTAATAAAAACGTCGTTTTGGGACTTGTCGTAAGTCTAAGAAGTCTTTTTTTTTCCAGCTTCCGTATTTTCGCTTGTAGCGCCGTTCATGAGGCTTCATGAACTGAGAATTTTTTATATTATTCTCGGATGATGGCCGAACAGTTCGTATCTGAAAATTACTCAAGTTTTCGGATCGGATCACTATTGGATCATATCAATCAATGAATTGTATATCTTCATCGAGAGTTAAAAAGTTGTCATGTTGTGCAAGATTGGTAGTGCAAAGTGGCGGATCCAGAAAAAAAAATTCAGTGGGGTCACCCGTCACACAAGTTTAGTAATCCTAAAAAATTTCCGGATTGGGCGTGTAATTAGGTAAAAATTTCCGGGTCGGAACCGGGTTGGGCAGGTAATTAGGTCAAAATTGATTTTTTTTTACCAAAATGACATCGTTTCGCACTTATTTATTTATAAAATCCAGTGAGGTCACGTGACCCCCGAGTCACGTGGATCCGCCCCTTGTTCACATCTTTTTTTTTTATTTTAAAGTGGGGCCTCTACCCTTTGTTTATCCATTTCTCTTATTGGACCCCGTCCCTAGGAAACGAGGTAACGAATTGAATGCCGGCTAAAATTAAGTACTAATTTATAAGGAAATTGACAGAAACTTTGCACCTCGCCGGTATACCCCGATTGCACCTTGCCTTTTGCGGTAGATTAGTTTTCTAGCTAGGACTGGACGGAACGGAACCTTCAGCCATGGCGTCGAGCAGCGACAACAAGTCAACTGCACAGCTCAAGTCCGACGCTCTCTTGGAGCAAATGAAGCTCCACCTCAACACTGACGCCGGTAAAGCTCTCACCAAGAAAATTGGTCTTGTTTACCAACTCCACATCGCCCCCAAGGTAGTGTCTTTCTGTCCGTTTATGTTGTTTTCCTTGTTTGATTGTATTATTTAGTAGCATCCTTGTGACTGAAATTGTAGAAAATTGGATTCAATGAAGAAATTTATGTTGTTGATTTGAAGAAGGGAGAGGTCAAAAAAGGTTAGACTTTTCTAGTTTTCTTAACCCCTCCCTGCCCCCCACCCCCCCTAAGGATCTTCTTCCTTGTCATATGATCCCCTCCCCCTGGTATTATATCATTTCATTTACTCGGGTAGATTCACATGTCTTGAACCATTTAATTGATTTATACTATCAAGGCTGATCTCTTTTTTCTTTTAATCATGAAAAAGCATATTTCCATTCTATTAGCTTCTCAATGCTGTGTTTGTGTGGAATACTAATGTCTCATCACTGCAAATTTAAATAAATTCAAGTCCATTTTACGTTTGGGATTGTGCCTTGTGATGGGTGATTCAGGGAAATATGAGGATGGAAAACCAGATGCCGCCTTTTCATTTACTGACGATGATTTCCTTAAGATAGCCACTGGAAAAATGAATCCCCAAATTGCCTTTATGAGGTATGAACATACTTAGCTTTGGATGTCTTTCCCTTCTCATCTGCGGACATTGACTCTATTACATTTTGTTAGCAAATGAGTATTTTAAGTTGTAATGCTGTTTCTGTCGTTAATTGAATTGTTTAGAGGGGCGATGAAGATCAAGGGAAGTATGAGCGCCGCACTAAAGTTCACCCCGGACATTTTCCCAAAGCCTGCTAAGATGTGAGGACCAATACTGTTAAGAATCCCCTTGATCGATGGATCCCGTTTTGGTGTATTTTGAATGTCAACTTTGTACTACTCATTAGGGATTAAATAAACAACACAGAAATAATATCAGTTCTGTTGAATTTTCCATAATCGTGATGAAGTGCTTGTTTTATTTGTTTTAAATGTGTCCTTTATCATAGCCCTTATCTTTTAGAGTGATACAACTTATCATGATTGTATTAAAGACTTGAAAGTTTAAATCTGCTGATATTTCTCTTTGTTAGAGGTAGCACTAGCATTTTTCCCTTGCTTCACAGAATGTAAATGCCTTGGTTGCCGCCGATGAGCCATTTGTTGCCCTAGTGGCCCTGGGGTCACTCTAGAGGCTTTTTCTGTTTTTGCTTTCTGGTCCATTTGTAAGAATCAATGCTTCTCTTATTTTTTATATTCAAACAACCCAAACTCAAATATGATAGCTTTCTTCTGTTCTGGCTCTCTGTGCCCTTTGGGCATAAAACCTGCCCAAAAGCATAAAATTTGGCTTCCTATTTTCACTTGGATCATAACTATTGGATTAAGGTTATAGAATCTCTTCCTTTTTCTATAAGCAGGAAGAAGTTGGTTGACACATGAGGTTTCTTTGAACTCTTGGATTAAGGTTGTGCTCCATCTAGAGCAAAGTGACCGTTTTATTTCCCTTCCTTGTATATTATGGCAAGTCTCTTTTCCTTTGGTTTCATTTCTCCTGTATTGCTTTGCTGCGGAGTTACTTTGGTGTCCTGTGATTAGCAACTACTACCTCTGTAATGTCCCACATTGGAAAAGTAGTAGAATGCTCACCCCCATATAAGTGTGAGACATAAAGGTCTTGTCAACTCGGGTTAGCCCTTTTAGACCAAGCGAGGACGGCGGTCTAGCGATTGACCGACATTTATGACTCATTTAAGCATACTGAGCCAGGGTGCAGGGGCGTTAACCTCCGTCCCAAAATATAAGTCCGTTTAGCTTTTTAGTTTTGTCCCATAATATAAGTTCATTTATACAACCAATGAAGCATTTATTTTATTTCTCTTTAAACCCTCATTTATTATATACCCACCCAATTTCCACTATCAAAATTAATGATACATAACCAATTTAACCACTTTTCTTAATCTGTGTGAAAAACTTCAAATGGAATTACCTTTTGTGACGGATGTAGTACAATCATGGTATAAATTTATCAAAACACTATGAAATTTTACTCTTGAACTTTTCTTTTTCCTACGGTTGTATTTTAAGAGCAAATCAGACATTGATCCTCTCCAATGCACTTGACCATCAAGTGCAACATTGTGTGTAATGAGATGTGCAAAACACCTTGGGAACAACAACATACTGCATTGGGAACATATTCACATTGTTGAAACTTGATAGTATAAAAGGTGAAATGAGATATTTTATGGTGCAACGGTTGTAGGAGGTTGTTTCAAATACGTACTGCTCAGAGAGTCAAAGTTTATGCTACAATTATTTTGTTTCACACGTACTAATACTGATCCTTAGCATATGATTATGATCAAGCACAGTATATAGAGCTACGATTGTGAGTTCAACATCGGCCGCTTCGCTTTTAAACGCAGGGAGTTTTTATCTTATTACGTTTTACATAAAATATAAAATAAAAACTATCCACTATAGCGTGAACAAGACCGGGACCACCAAAAGTTGCACCAAACACATAAACGACCACAACACGACGCACACAAACACTCTCCACGGCTTATACAATATGCTTATTGAGAGGATGGTTAATTGGTTCCCCCTCTGAAGTATCATTACGCTTGGTTATAGGCCTAGACTCGGCTTATGCAATAAGAGATTTTTTTTTTTTAATATAGGGGAATTAGAAATTAATGTCAAGAATTTAAGGAATATGTGTTTCGGATAAGAGTTGAGCAGAAGACTAAATCCATTATCTCACATTGCTTACGTATCTCTCTTTTGTTTTGTTCTACATATAAGATGTAGATATGCACTTAGGGTGTGCCCAAGGGACAGGGGCACTTTTGTACTCTTGGGTTTGGGTTTAAGTTTGAGGATATACGTTATTTTTTTGGACACGGTTAGCCTAGCTGATGTAGCACATCTATATTAAATAATAGTCTTTATTTATGTTTTAATTAATAAATATATGAGCTTTTGTATTAACTCAAATGGGAACTTTAGAAATTTTATAAATAAAATTAAAACTTTCTAAGTTGAAGGATTAGACATGAATCTTGAATCTATTTTCTATCGAGAATGAATTATCTTTGAAACTTAGATTAAATTGCGTTTATCCGTTATTGTAGATCTTCTACATCATTTAGTATCGGGCTGGTTTTTTTTTACTTTTTTTCGTCGATGACTATAATGAAGCGAGGAAGATAAATTTGGATCCACGACGCGGTGTTCGGGATTCAAGATCCTTTGGGATGTTTTTTCACAAATTGATGGAAAATTTGAGGCTGGTCCTGATTTCCGACAAGCAGAACGAGTTTTCCCTCGTACTCACAATGGTGAAATCAGCGAGAGACACACAAGGAGCAGCAAAGCAGATTATGTTTGGAGGAGAGTGTACGATTTGAATGACAACACTTTATTCAGTCCAGAATGTTTGAAGCCCGTTGGTATTTCTGCTAGCTTTGATGAAATAAAATGTTGGTTCCGCGAGTACGAAGAAAAGGAAGCCCCTTTTCTTGGGGTTTACTAGAAAAATACCGAATCAGAGTCCATAATAGTCAG
The DNA here is from genome assembly GCA_026214975.1 of Gentiana macrophylla. NCBI lineage: Eukaryota > Viridiplantae > Streptophyta > Magnoliopsida > Gentianales > Gentianaceae > Gentiana > Gentiana macrophylla. The sequence continues at coordinate 124,218,162 of CM047807.1, read as the reverse complement.
ATTCAAGACAAATTTACCTGTTTTTGATGGATTTTGGCACAAAGAAGATCTCATGAGCTGGATTGATGCAATTGAAGACTTTTTTTAAGAAATCAATCCTCCAGAACATCTAAAGTGCAAAATCGTTTGGTATAAAATGAAGGGGGCTGCTTATTATTGGTGGAAACAACTTCAGGATGATAGAAATAGAAATGGCAAAGGAGAAATCATTTCATGGCCCGAAATGAAAAACTTGTTGTTGATCAAATTCTCACCCGCCAAGTGCTCGACGAAATGCTTCAGTAGGCAAGGTGTGGAGGCAAAAACAGCAGCTGAGACTTATAGCAAGAGAATCGAAAATGGAAAAGACGGAGAGGAGCGTCTGTTAGCAAGAAGAAATTCACCCACCGACTGTTTGATGAAAGTTCAGTCATCCGTTTTCCGGTTCCAACTGGGCACCGAAGCCAAAGAGTCTCCAGAGCAATCAAGGTATTGTGGTTCCACTGATGACTCCCTCTATTTGAGTTCAATACCTATTGGTGTCTGCAAGGTCCCCGAAGATGATATTGTGGAAATTAGTGATCCCAAGCATGACACAATTACTGAAAATGAAGCAGCACAAGTTGGTAAAGTTATTGAAAAGGCTAGCAACATTCTAGAGCATAAAAACGGTGAGAATGTTAACAAGGCTGATGAGAATTCAAAAGAAGAAGCTGAGAGTTTTACACACATCACATGTTTGATGAAATTACCATATGAGCTAAACGGGGACGGAAACAATTCAGAAAAATCATTAGGAAAAAATACGCCTACTGTGCCTGAAACAATTCTAGAGCTGATGCCTGGCAACAACAAATTCAAAATTCATGGCATTGGTGAAGAGAAGAATGAAACTATTCCATTAATGGTAATATCTACCCCAATAGCTATTCTATCTTCATTGATCAAACATAGGTCTCTTCTAGAGGAGTTTGTTGGGGCATTTTTGGCACATTGGTGCAAATTCGTCAAAGTCGGAGCAATACGTAATGGGAAAACTCAGTTTTGGGTGTTACTTTCTTGGTCTGGGGCTTATATTAAAATGGTTGTGCTCTTGTTTGATCCCGGTGGAAATCCAATTTCTGAGGAGCGTAAAATTAATATGTGGATAAGCCAAGGAAAGCATATTGTTCTTGTAGAAGAGGGCCCTTATAAAAGTTCATCACTTAATCTGAAAGGTGGAGCAACCATGGCTGCAATATGTTATTGCATTAGAAAACGGAAAAGGCAATGTTGCTGCACTTCTAAGTGTCCAGGGGTTAATGTGAAAGGTGAGCTGATGATGTACACTTTTGACCCTGGTGGTTGTTGGAGTATCAACAAGTTCAAATGCCAGTTGTTGTTCCCTTTTTATCTTTGTTTGGGAATAATGAAGGACCTGATATGTGAACAAAAAGATCCCGCCCTCAATCTAACTCGTGGACGAGTTATTCCATGGGAGGGTTGGAATGATGAGTACAACTCCTATATGTTTGTCATGACTAAGCGAAATGTTGTTACAATCACTTTATGTTTGAGCATTTTGGGCAAGAATCGACCATGGAAGAGAACTTTAAAATTGTTCCATAAAGTGGTGAACGGGCTTGATCCACCAAAAGATTCAATGGTGCCCTCCGGAGCTTCAATGTGCTAGATTTGCCATCATCCATAGACTTGCTTGTGGACAAGCTCTTTGAGTGGGGGATGGAGATGATGTAGCACATCTATATTAAATAATAGTCTTTATTTATGTTTTAATTAGTAATAGCTATATGAGCTTTTGTGTTAACCTAAATGGGTTTTGTAGCCTATAAATAGGCTAAGCTTTCTAAGTTGAAGGATTAGCTTGTAATCTTGAATCTATTTTCTCTATTGAGAATGAATTATCTTTGAGTTTGGATTAGCTCGTTTTATTCGTTATTGTAGATCTTCTACATCACTAGCCCAACCTAGTCAATCAGCAATCCGAACTAGTACAAATTAAGTCGGGTAAAAGATTGAACTGCAAACCAGAACCATAAGGTTGTAGCATATCGGGTTTAACCACCTTCTTCAATAGATGTAACCCAGAAATCTAGCGATTACTTCCTCCTAAAATCCCAACATCATAATGAAAAGTAATGAAGTGTTCATACAATTTCTTACATGAAATTATCGCAAGTTTGCATAGAATAACACATACAAACACTATTGCATTTTTTTTGAGTTAAAAAGAAGAGCTTATAGAACAAGATCGGGTTCGTCGTATTCTGTTCGATTGAAATTCCACTTTGTACAAAAGAAAAAAAAAATGTTGTATCTTCAAAGACAATTACGAGAAGCGTAAAGATAGAGTGTTGTATTCGCCTGTCGATAAGTTTTCTTATCACTATTTTTTTTTTTGTGTGGTTATTTTTCAGTTTATACATGTTCATGCGTTTTCTAGTCTTCATATTTCTTGTTAAAATTGTTAGACCAACATGATTAATTCTCCTAACAATTTCCTTGTAATTTTGAAAACCACTTTTATAAATATCTTATACTATGCTGCTGCAAAACTTATATAATCTTAATTGGATATTGGGCCGAAGCCGTGCATTGGGCATGAAAAAGACCCCTAGTTGTGATTATAAGTTGCGGCTTTACATAGATTGAGTACGGCCGACCTCTTAAAACAAAAATATTATGTATAAATAGTAGATTTTTTTATTAACACATATATATGTGAAATTGATCCCGTTATTTTTATGTATTGATCCACTGTTTTTATCTATTGTCTCATAATAACATGTATAGAATGGAATATCCAAAAATATATATGATACGAGAAAAAAAATTAACAAATTTCTGACCCCATGACAAAATTCCTGCAGCCGCCCCTGATTATAACATGGAAGATATCATCGACCTTAGAATATCTATAATATTGAAGTTGACCCTATTTTCTTTTTCTACACAATGAACTTACCTCATTTAGAGGACAGTAAATCAGAGACTCGAACCCAAAAACTTAAGGTCTTGAAACATCCGCTTAATCACTTGAGTTAAGTCTCATCGGCCGGGAGTTGACCCTAGTTTACTTTGTCAAGTTGAAGATGAAAGAAGCATTGACAAGAAGTGACGTTACTCAAGCTAGTGGTCTTAATGCCACACGTTTTGGTGTAAAGTTTTTATTTAGGGTATAACGAGAAATAATAAGAACCACATAACTTATATAAATGATATATTCTATGAGGTTCTGATCAACCAATAATTCGAATCCTATTGTGTGTATGTGAGTTTACAATCCTCTAAATAAGATAATTCCGTTGTGTGAAAAAGAATAAAAACATGTCATTTCTCCATGAGTGGAGTTTGTAACTATACATCACTTATTTAAACTATCGAAAAAAAATTGTTTAATTTTTTTTAAGAAAGGGATGACTATCGATCGAACGCATCTGATACATTCTGAAAACACCGGACAAAATCACCCTCAAAATCATTTCATCGATGAATACGGAGACTAACCCTATTTAAGAGATAAGCTGATGTGACCAAAAAAAATCATAACCATCAGTTAAAAATATGATCAACCATGAAAGAGTAAGATGTGGGTCAGTGTCACATCATCGCACCACAAATTGAGGGGAAGTTATTGTGTGGTGAGAGAATTTGAGGTGAAATGACGGATGAAACGATCAGAAACATACATTTTAAATATGAGAATAAAATCAGATGGTATGTATAGTCTTGCACACTGGTGTCACACCGTGTGTGGACCACCACACAATAACTTCCGCAAATTGAGTGAGCAACTTCCCTCTTCCAAGGGGCATCCCTAACTCAAACTATTATCACGTTAGTCACTAAAACAAGAGGTACGGTAGGTAGGTTTGAGAATCAGAAGCTTTGCATCAAAATTCATTAATCCAAATATCTCTCAAATGATGATATTATGAATAATCATTGTTGATTTTAAAAGAGGACAAGTAAAATACCTCTATATATGAAGCTAATGTTAAATCAATGTGTCTTTATTTTTTCCTTTTTTTCAAACCTTGTAAATTTTATTAAAATAAAAGGATTGAATTAAAGGTTTTGGGCCTTTCCGGCCTCCCTCCAAAAACATATGACCTCAATATACGTCATCCACCTCCTTAAAACCCTAATCCATAAAATTCGATATGAGAAAAACTGGATGCTAGGGAAAGAGCGTGGCCTCCGTATATTGAAATTAACAACAAAAAGGAAAGTTCAAAACTAAAAGAAAAACATAGGAGATGCAACTCCTGATCAAAGACAATGGAAAAGAAGATTAGGAAAATAGGCTGCAAAATTCTTTATACCATCCTATGTTTTTTTGGAGATGCAACCAGAAAAACGCAAGGTCAGGACCAGACTAACACTACCAATCTACACAAAGCAATAATCTGAGAGAAAAGTAATAACAACCTGTCTGCACTCTTCATAATCTATGAAGAGTGCTTCCGTGGTGAAAAAATAGTGTCTCACTGGACCCTCACAGCAGGCAGGTGAAGATTGTCACGTAAGACCAACAAACCAAGTTTGCCACCAAGATGAAGGCAATCGATATCCTCAGAAGTTTGAGAATCACTCGCCAGATTTGCCAAATAATCAGCTATAGAATTCTCTTCCCTGTAAATATGAGGAATATGAATATTATGTTTCTCTGTCAAGCCCTGCAGGTCCAAAATGTCGTCTAAGCTTTATGTGACTTTGCTCTCATCATTATGACATTATTTCATTGCTTTATAAGTTGGTCATGTAACGCCCCTTTCCCGGACACCGAGTCCTTATCCGGAAAGAGCGCTCGACACAAATATTATCAAATAAATTCAATAATATATGTAAAGCCTTACGTCACACATCAGAACTAAAACGACGCGGAAGATAAAACGACTCGGAAAAAAAAAAGAGACAAAAGATCGAACACACGGTTTTCAATGCTGCGAAACTAAATCCAATAAAGAATACTAAACATCCAACGTTAAATCCAAAGGAATCAAACGGAACTAATCCAAAAGAAAGACAACAATGTTTGAATTTGAACCAACAACATTATTGAAAGAATTAAAACTAAAAGAACTAAATCTTCACGAGCTCCGTCTCACACGTCCTTGTCAAAGAACTCATCAGCATTAGCAACATGTTCATCTTCTTTGGGGAAAGAGAAAGACAAACAAAAAGTAACGGAGTAAGTACATAAGTACTTAGTAACGCGTAGAAGATCACACAACGTCAGTCTCATAAAGAAATAAAAGCAACGCCGTCTTTTATTAATTCATTCCGTTATTAACCCTAGCTAACTATCACATTATGTTCATAGCATAACATGAGGTTCCAAAGGTATCTAGCTTAGCTCAAGTTTGTTACATCATGAATAACAAGGGCACTACGCCTAGTAATAGGATGTACTAGGACAATCGGTGCAACTCTACGTAGACACGCTCTAGTAGCCCCGGGAATATCTCGAGTCCCGATAGTGTGATAACCGCGAAATGTACCAGACGCTTTATCTAGCCAATCGATTGACCGGCGTGGAGTACAGTCTACTTTGTCTGGTCAGAGAACACATCGCGATATTGTACTATGCCTTACCAAGCATTGCATGATGTTTAAGATTATTAATCTAGCACGTATGTTTGATTAGATATTTAACTAGCCACCTAAGTTGGTTCACATAAACACCTATCAGTCTACTCCCTCTTCCTAAGACCACTAGACACTAACAAAACCTAGCACATACACAGACATCGATAAACCCTAGCTTATCAAAGCACAAGGTAAATCCAAAGCTTTCGACGGTCCCACACTTCATCTTTTTAGGGAATCCATATGGTGCCGAAACTAAACTCATCAAAAGCTAATTCAAAGCTTTGTCACATAAGGTTAAGCAGTAAAACATGATTATAAAGCCTGAAACCAAGCTGACACGAAAAACAGTGAAAAACAGAATAAGTAGGTCAGACGCCCGTCTGACCCCATGTGAACGCCCGTCCGACCCGAACGCTCGTCCAACAACCCCCAGACGCCCGTCCACGAAATTCAGCCACATCCTGTATCAAAACTGAACCCTCAAACGCCCGTCCGTACTACTCAAACGCTCGTCCGAGCTGGCGCTACCTCGGACGCCCGTCCGCCCTCATGTAGTCGCGCGTCTGCCTGGGATTTTCCCAGAAATTCTGCAACCGCGTGAACGTGATTTCCAACCCAATTCCAACCCAAACTCCAACCAAAACGGATTCAAAACTACGAAAATAAACATACAAATTGCTCTACATCTTTACGACACCTTAGTCATACGATAAGAACACCACGTTACCTTAATTTGCGTGGTACAACAATCCAAAGCTACCAAAGTCTTGAAAAGGTTAAACCTTTAACTCCAACCTATAAACAATCAATCCAAAGATGATCACTACGACGTTTAAACTCAGAAAAACGCAGCCTAACACGATGATGATTAAACCCTAATATCAAGAACGATGAGGGAAAACTTACGTTAACGGATTTAGGGATTGTTGATATCAAAACGATCCTCTTCTCGCGGTGATCCTTTCTCTCTTGAGATGTCTGTTGAAAAGAGCAACGGATTAGCTTCGAAATTCGAAAGCCTCTTCTCTCCCCTTTTCCTCCAAACTTGCGCCCCTTAGTTAGTTTTTACGTAAAACAACAACTAGGTTAATTTAGGATTAGTTTTCCTTTTATAATCCCAATTAAAATCTAATTATTCATTATTAATAAAAATCTACTTAATCCTTTTCCTTTTCTTTTCCTTTTTTCTTTAATTCCATTAATTAAATAACATAATATTCTGATTTTTTGCTAAAAGACCGAGTTGCCCCTTTTTCAAAAATCGGATATTACAGGCCATTTCCGAAGCAATTCAACAAATTTATTACTCTACAAACCCTTCAATTATGATTAGCGTGATGTATCTATTAGAACCGTGTATTTTTTTTACTGTAACGCCCCGCTCCCAGATACCGAGTCATTATCCGGAAACGAAACGCTCGGCACGTATAATATTAAATAAATCTAATATTACACGTAAGCCTCTACTACGTCATATCGAGTAAAAGCAAACGGAAGCTAAAAGACTCGGCAAAAACCTCACAAAAGTGCTACTAAGAATAGAAATCAACATACTAAAGATAGAATGTAATATTTATTACATTGAAAAACCAAACGAAACGTAACAACGTACGAAATCCTATGAAAGCAGGTACTAAAGAAAATTACAAGAAATTCCCCAACGACAACAAGTCTAGTGAATATAAATATAAATAAATAAAGTCTTCAACTTCGGTGTCCTTAAACGTCGTCATCAAAGTCCCCCTTGAACTGCAGGATTACCTGTTCGTCTTCTCTCCCCCAAACACATAAATAAACATGCATTTGAGGTAAGTACATTGTACATAGTAAGAAGTAGAAGCTACAATTTAATTAAGGCTCTTTAACAAGTTTATTATTTTAATTATCTTTATGAGACCGACTCAATCTAGGGTTCATTCCATGTCCATCAACATGTCATGACTAACTGTTTCTAACTTAGCTTATATTTGTTACATCAGCATTCAAGGACACTACGCATGGTGCTGCCCACCACGAGACATCTGGGTGCAACCTATTGGTGTGTCTCACCAATAGCCACGGGCTAGTCCCGATAGTATACGCGTTCGGTGAAGTCCCTCCGTACTTGGGGTCTTGTTAACCTACGGAGTTATTCAACCGTAAAGTCCCTCTACTCCTGGTGCCCTTGGGCCAGCAGAGTTATCTACTTGTGAAGTCCCTTTACTCCTGGTGCCCTCTAATGGCCAGCAAAGTTATCCACAACGAGTACCCTCTACTCCTGGTGCCTCTAGAAAGGCCAACAAGTTTACTCGCTCTATCCGAAGGCCTACACATTGCGATATAGTCTTGTGCCTTACTAAGGATGACATGATGTTTAATCTTATTACTATGCAAGTATGTAATTATTAATGGTTATTAACTAGCCACCTAAGTGTTTTCAAGTAAACTCCCTCACAAACTCAACTCTCTTTCTTAGACCACTAGACACGGACAAGACCTAGAAATTACACGGACATTGATGAACTCTAGTTCATCAAAGCACAAGCCCTTTCATGCCCTTCCGACGGATCCGAACTTCAACTCCCTTTAAGAGTACATTCGGTGTTTTAACTGAACGAATCAGAAGTTCAATCGAAGCTTGTTCATGTTTAATTAATGTTAACATATCATGATTAAGGGTTTAAAACGGTGAAAACACGATTATGAAGCCAAAACCAAGCTGAAAAGATAAAACAGTAAAAACTAGGCAAAATAGGTCAAACGCCCGTTTGACATCCTATGGACGCCCGTTTGGCCTTGAACGCCCGTCCAATAAACCCCAGACGCCCGTCCGTAAAAAACAACTACATCCTGAATCAAAATTCTGACCTCAAACCCCCGTCTGCCTTGTGCAGACGCCCGTCTGAGCTACTAGGGTCTCGGACGCCCGTCTGCCTAATGCAGACGCCCGTCCGTCTGGGTTTTTCCCAAAACGCTAAAACCTTCACAACTCGATTTCTGAATCGTTTCTAACCTAATAACATCGATTTCAACTCAGAAAAACGTAGAAAACATATCTAAACGTCTATGACCCTTTGATCAACGAAAAAGCACAATTTTCTTACATTTACGCATCATAAAACGCGATCTAAACCTCAATAACAATAATTAGAATTGTAGGAAGAGCCTCTTACCTTATAAGCAAGCTAATCCAAGCCAAAACCCAGAAAGACTGCAACAAACGAACACCTTTTGCAGAGAAACCTTGGGAAAAGCTCCAACTTTCTGATATTGAATCGACGCTCTCTTTATGACGATTCCGATGTCCTATTCTGATCTAAAAACCGTTAAGATCCGACTTAGAAATTGATAGCAAGCTCTCAGCCCTAGCTTGGCTCTCACACGCAGAAGATGAATTGGAGGTGGAAAATCTGATAAGAATAATTAGGGAAAACTGTTTGGGGTTTATTTTCCTTAAATAGGAAAATCTCAATAATTAACCTAATCCCTTATTTTCCTTAATTGCCCTTTTTTACTTAAAATCGGATTTATCTCCAAATTATTTATATATATCGGCCAAATATATATAAATACACTTAAAATATTTTAAATCCGTAAATTATAATATTCTATTTTTCGCAAAAGGACACGTCTACCCTTTTTCAAAAAGTCAGAATATTACATTTACTGTAACTAATATCAATTTATAAATGCATAATGCACGTCACAACTATCTGATTTTGATGTGACAACATGTTTGTGTGAAAAAATTTGCAATTATTCACCCAAGGTTATGTTCAATGGCCGTAGTTTGTGTTTTTTTTTTTTTTTTTTTTTTTTGTTTTACAGCTAACAATGCCTTTATAAATTCTTGCAGTTTTCATATTGGTTAGAACACGCTAGGTCACCCCTGAAAAAAAAAACAAACACACTACGTCAAGAAATGGTTGTGAAAGATATCCATTAATTGTTCGATTCTGTATACTGGTTTTACCTATCAAATTAAAACAGAAACTATTTCATATCATTTCAGTTCAGTTACAATTTTATTGATTAAATCGTTTAAACGCTTCTATTTACATCAGTAATAATAAAAAGTAATAAAAAGAAATAAACATCCCTATTAATTATTATGCTCTATTAGACTTCTGAATATCTATCTATATATAATATATACACGAGTGGATTTAGCCCGTTTTCCCTCAATTACCCGACCCAAACCCGATAAAAAAAAATTATAAAGCTAAAAACATAAATAATGCCGCATTTACTAAAAATAACTAATAAAATAAATAATATTAATAAATTAAAAAAATCATCCGCATTTAATGAAAATCAAAAATAATCCCGCATTTACTTAAAAAATATTCCTTTTAAGTTTTACTAAAAATAACTAATAAAACAAATAATATTAATAAATTAAAAAAAAACAAGCGCATTTAATGAAAATCAAAAATAATCCCGCATTTACTTAAAAATATTCCTTTTAAGTTTTACTAAAAATAAATAATAAAACAAATAATATTAATAAATTAAAAAAAACCAAGTAGCATTTAATGAAAATAAAAATAATCCCGCATTTACTTAAAAATATTCCTTTTAAGTTGGGTTATTGACTAGATATATTTGCAATATGGCATGTTGATTTCCCCATTTTTATTTATATAATTCCCCATTTTTATTTTTTTTTAAAAACGTGTCCCATTTTTATTTATATAATTCCCCATTTTTATTTTTTTAAAAAAACGTGTTTTTTTATAAAAAAAAACCTAGCGCATTATTAATACCCGGTAAGAAAACAAAAAACTTCGACGACTTCTAATTCATTCACCTCACCGAACGATTCCAATGCAGATATGTTTCAAGATTCTCATTTCTTAATTTACTTTTCGGGTAAATTGTTTTTTGGATGGCAATGGATTAAAGGTAAAATTACTTCTCTTCCTTCGGTTGCATGATGGTTGACGATAATGATTTTGAAGAGGTAATCTCCATGCCTATCAAATCTATACCCATTATTTCTAAGTTTTCACGTATTTTTTTCCCAACTTTTGTTGGTTGTGGACGAACAAACTTGATTTCACTTTCTCGAGTACTATTTTTTGCATGCTCTTTTTTGACACAATAGTAAGACGTAGTAGAATTTTAATTTGTATTTCAATTTATATTTTTTACTTTTGGATTATTATCACTCTTGATTATCATTCTTTTTTATTTTTCTTACTAATCGTTTATAGGGATTCATTTTGGTCACTACATGGAAGGCGTGCATAATTAAATTGATCATTATCATTAATACCTGCATACACACTCGGTATGTTCTTCTTCTTTTTCCTTTCATCCTGAATATGGTATTGTTTCTTTTTTATATTTTTAGTTTTATCTTTCTATTTTTATTTACATAATAATGATTATTTAGCCAATAATTTTAAAAGGATTTTAGTTAGTTTTTATATTAATAATACATAAACGAAATTAAATAAAAAATATAAAATAAAAATATAGAACAAGAATCCTTGATTTAAGTAAAAATATAAAAACTAAATAAAATCCTTGATTGATTATTTTTTTAGAACACAAATTGATTATTGATTAAATAATCATTATTAATAAATGAAAATATAAATAAAAAACCTTGAGTTAAGTAAAAATATAAAAACTAACTAAAATCCTTTTATAATTACTGACTAAATAATCATTATTATGTAAATATTAGAAAGATAATATTAATAATATAAAAAACATCATGGATATATTGTAAATTTTTTAAATTTTTTAATAATAAAAAAGCCTGAATAATCAAAATCATCAAAATCAATGACTGAATATTGATTAATTAATCTTCTTTAATTATTATAAATAGAAAATAAAAATTAAATATAAAAAATGATAATATAAAACAAATAATTGATTAAAGTAAAAATAAAAAAAACGAAATAAAATAATGTGTAACAAATCAACAAGATCCTCATCAAAATTATTGATTGATTATTAATTAAATAAATATAGAAAAATGAAATTTAAAATAAAAAAACATAAATAATCAAAATTAGAAAAATCATAGATTGAATAATGATTAATTAATCATCATTAATTTATTAAGTAAAATTAAAAAAAAAATAAAAAATCAACAAGATTATCATCAAAATCCTTGATTGATTAGAAAATCCATGAGTTAAGTTTAAAAAAAAAGAAATAAACAAATATATAAAAAATCAACAAAAGCCTCATGAAATCCTTGATTGGTTATTGATTAAATAAAGATAGAAAAATGATATTGTTATTAAAAATAAAAATACGTAAATAATCAAAATCAGCAAAATCAATGATTGAATAGTGATTAATTAATCATCATTAATTTAATAAGTAAAAAATAAAAAATCAACAAGATCCTCATCAAAATCCTTGATTAATTATTGATCAAATAAATATAAAAAACTAAATTCAAAATAAAAAAACGAAAATAATCAAAATCAATGAAATCAGTGATTGAATGAATCCTCGATAACTAAATATTCTTCCATTCAATTAAATTTTCAATAATAACTAAATTCAATTGTGTCATTTAATGGAAAATATTTCTACATTAAATAACAATGTCGGTCGAAGTAATATATTTTTACATTAAATTACTTTTTGACAAAATAGTATGCCTAAGAAAAATAATCCTCTAACTAAATAATTCTCAGAATATTCTGAAATTATATTACATTTTGAAAAATAACTAATATCAAAGATGTAAATTTATACGAGGATATTCTTAGATTAGGTCATCCATTACATATTAATACACCACATTACATTGTATTATTTAAAAAAAGATACATTCAATTTTACATATTAATGAAAAATATTCTAACAATAAATTACATTTTGAAAAATATCTAAAGTCAAACATGCCATTTAATACGAAATATGTATACATTACATACATCCCGTATAAATTAATGAAAAATATTCTCACATTAAATACATCACTATAAATTGGTGATCCCAATTATTATGAAATATTATTAAATTTATGGTTCTTAATTCGAAATATCACATTAAGTTATAATATTTAAAAACTGATAAATTTAAATAAACCAATAAATGCAAAATATTTTAAGATTAAATTACATTTTGATATATGTATAAACTCAATTATAAATTAAATACAACCCTTATAAATTAGTCATCCCAAAATAATGTCAAATATTCTTAAATTTATGGATCTTAATGTGAATATTTTTTCATTAAAGTATAATATTTAAAAAAATGATGAATTCAATTTTACCAATTAATTCAAAATATTCTACCATTATATAACATTTAAAAACAAATCTATACTCAAATATGTCATTTAATACGAAATATTTTTTCATTAAATTATAATATTTAGAAAATGATACATTCAATTTTACCAATGAATGTAAAATATTCTAACATTAAATTAAAATTTTAAAAATATCTAAACTTAAATATGTCATTTAATGCAAAATATCTGAGACATTAAATACATTCCGATAAATTAGCTACCCCAAATAATGTCAAATATTCATTCATTAAATTAAAATAATTATATTCGAATTTGCTAATTAATACGAACATCCTTAATTTAATGTCATCCCCGACAAATTAAATGCCCCATTTGATTATAAATATTCTTATATTAAATTAATTTTTTGAAAATAACTACATTTAAATATGATAAAAAAAATCATCACTTTAAAATTAGCGTTCTTAGAATATTCTGAAATTATATTACATTTTGAAAAATAACTAATATCAAAGATGTAGATTTATACGGGATATTCTTAGATTAGGTTATCCATTACAAATTTGTCACCCCATTACATTGTATTATTTAAAAAAAGATACATTCAATTTTACCTATTAATGAAAAATATTCTAACAATAAATTACATTTTGAAATATATCTAAAGTCAAACATGCCATTTAATACGAAATATGTAGACATTACATACATCCCGTATAAATTAATGAAAAATATTCTCACATTAAATACATTACTATAAATTAGTGATCCCAATTATTATGAAATATTCTTAAATTTATGGTTCTTAATTCGAAATATCACATTAAGTTATAATATTTAAAAACTGATAAATTTAAATAAACCAATAAATGCAAAATATTCTAAGATTAAGGTAGGTTTGGGTGGTGGGTAAGGTAGGGTTGGAGAGGATTGAGTAAGATGTGATAGGTTAGGGTAGTAGGTAAGGTATGGTATGGTGGTGTAGTGGATAAAATAGGGTAGAGTGGAATGGTGGATAGGGTGGGGTTGGGTGGTGGGTAGGGTATGGTGGGGTGGGGTGGGGTGGGGTGGGGTGGGGTGAAGATAGGGTGGTATGATAGGGAATGTAGGGTGGGGTAGGGTTGGGGTGGATGAAAGTGGAGTAGAGTAGGTAATGGGTAAGGTAGGTAGGATGTCGAGGGTAAGATATAGTGATATTGGGTAGGGTAGGATATGGGTGGTGGGTAGGGTATGATAACGGTGGGTAGGGCAGGGTAGGATGGTGGGTAGGGTAGGGTAGGGTAGGGTGAATTGGTGGGTAAGGTAGGGTTGGGGAGGTTTGGGAGGGTTAAGAAGGGTTGAGTAGGGCAGGATAGGTTGGGGTAGTGAGTAAGGTATGGTGTGGTTGTATGGTGGGTAAGATAAGGTAAAGTGGAATTGTGGATAGGGTACGGTTAAGCGGTGGTAGGGTACGGTGGGGTGGTGGTTGGGTAGGATAGAGAAGGATGGGGTGGTGGGAAGGTAGGGTGGTATGATGAGTAAGGTAGGGTTAGGGTGGATGAAAGTGGAGTAGAGTAGGTAATGGGTAAGGTAGGTAGGATGTCGAGGGTAAGATATGGTGATATCGGGTAGGGTAGGATAAGGTGGTGGGTAGGGTAAGATAGCGGTGGGTAGGGCAGGATGGGTAGAGTGGTAGGGTGCAATGAGGTATGACATATGACTACCCATCCCTCCGCCTATATCATACCTTATGAACCATATCATACCATATTCAAGCCAACATTAATTCACTACATTGCTCTATCAATCACTTAATGTGTCATCTTTTATATAATTTGTTTAATTCCAATCATGCATATTCTATTCAATTCAATTCTTGCATAACAAATATGCCAATAAAATCTTCTTTCATCCTTCAAAAAAATCTTCTATTGAAAATACGTTCTGCCGTGCAATGTTAAAAGCAGTAATATAACCACAATTATTGGCATGAGAATAACTTTTGGACATATTGTGTGGTATGTTTTTGACTTTATCTGAAGGTAATCACATTGTTGTAAATCGCGTCGTCGTCAATGCACGGTTTATATTAAGTATATATATATATATATATATATTATGAGGCTTCTGAATTAATTAAATTATCAAATTAATTATCTAAAACAATTCAGCAATGTTCTGGTAGAGATAATTTTATAACCTCTATTGCACGAATTAAAATTTTTTTATTTTTTATTTTTTTTTTTGAGGGGAAATTTTTTTCTGACGAGGCATAAATTATGTTATTGCATCTAGAAAGGCTGGAATTCTACTATTTTTTAACTCATTAAACAAAAACAATTATATTCTATTGAAACGCTCTACATTGTTTTGTTTGATTGTTTCAATTGAGGGGCTTAATTAAAACACGGCTAAAGAACAATATTATAATTTAAAACATATTTAACTAGCCTAAAAACCCGTGCATCATGCACGGGACGGTTCAAGTTAGTATAATACTAACTCTGTCTTAAAATGTAAATCCGTTAAGTTTTTTTTTTAATTTGTCTCATAATATAAGTCCATTACATTTTTCTTCCTTTTAACCCAAATTTATTATACATCCACTTACTTTACATTCCTTTTACCCCTAATTAATCCCAATGTATAAAAGCTTTCTATCAACAACATTCGAATCCAATGCAATTTGCAAAAAAATAAGCATAAAAATGAAAACACATCAGGCAATATTGATTAACCAAAAACATGGCTAAAATTAGGGACATTTGGGAAAAACATAACAAAATGAAAGATAAATTCTAAGAAAAATTGAGAGAGTGCGAACCCGTTTGCCCAATTATCATTATCAACCTCACGCCACAAACTCCTGCACCATAAAAAGCTCATGCATGTAATTGAAAAATCATATACATATGAGAAGAAAAGGAAAAAAAAAAGCGATTTTACATACGTTCTCCTCGATAAAAGTCCGGATTTTTCCCAGGTTGCCACTCGCTTACAGGGTGTATTTGTGGATATACCACCTAAGGCAAAAAAAAAAAAAAATTTTGGGACGCGATTTTCTCCCATTTTTTTCACAAATGTGCACGATCTTAAGGTCCTCAAATCCCCTGTATCGGGTTCCTTCCCAATTAGGGTTTAGTTTGGTTCCAAAACACCTAAAACGTGAAAATGAGAGTGGTATATCGACAATGGAGTGGTATGGCTTGAAATTGGACTTGTCAATAATGGTATATTGACAAAGCTCCCTGATAAGTCCTTATGCCTATGATACATGATCTTCTTTTATCGCCAAATAGCATTCTATAAGCCGGGATCAAGAGAGGTAAAACCAATTTAGAAAAGGAATCGAGAAATATTATCTAAAAAAGGCTTTGGGCGTCATGAACCCACCGTTGTTGAAGCCCCATCATTACTTTCATAATATAAATACTTCAAATCAAAATTGCCGCATTCTCGTTTTATCTAATCATCATGAAGCTCTATGCACCTGTAATTTCATAATAACTCATCAAAAAAGCGTTGAAGCAATTCAATTAGAACCATACAACCAACAAAAATATCGGGGGACATTAACATTTGGCTAGTATTATTGGTTTGCTACTTACGCATAGAATCACAATTAAAAAGCGCCACAAAAACATATAGTGAATTGTTCGATTTGTCCGAAGATACAACTCCATAATCTTGTTGACCAAACACACCATAATAAACTCAAAACATCTCCTGCAAATCTAGGGATCGATCGTATTATTCAATCTAAGAATACAAAGAACAAAAAGTGATCGGAATTGATTTATATTGTGTTTTCTTTTGGGTTTGAAAGTGTGCCTTGATTCACGTACAAAATTGTGATAAATGTTTTCGGTTTTTTTGTTTTTTTTTTATTGGCAAATGAACATGGCTATTTTTAAGTTTAAAGATGCACAACTTTGAGGGGTTTTAAATTTTGAGGGATATATTGTGATTGCATGCGTTTTGTGTAATGAAAATTTGAATGACATAAATTTAGGAGCCCGTAATAATACCGAATGACGTAAATTTAGGAATGTTGCCTGCTTTAAGTTTTTCAACCGACCGGAATCTCTTTTCAAAAAAATAAAATAAAAAATAGAGATAATTTTATAACCTCTATTGCACGAATTAATTTTTTTTCTTTTTTTTCTTTTTTGAGGGGAAATTTTTTCTGACGAGGCATAAATTATGTTATTGCATCTAGAAAGGCTGGAATTCTACTATTTTTTAACTCATTAAAAAAAAAACAATTATATTCTATTGAAACGCTCTACATTGTTTTGTTTGATTGTTTCAATTGAGGGGCTTAATTAAAACACGGCTAAAGAACAATATTATAATTTAAAACATATTTAACTCCATGAATCTCTCTGTTCAAAGATGCAAATGTCACACAAACAAACTCTTACAAATTAGGCTACTTTTCTTTACTAATAGTAATTTTTTAATCCGAATAAAACAATATAAAACAGTTATTATTTATTGTATTTCATAACCGCTACCGTCAAAAATTGAAAGTTAGAAATATATTCATCATACTTTTCAAAAAGAATGTTGCCGGTCTTGGGCAGCAATTATCTTTGCATGAGTATGAAATATTCATCAAATATATGATAGTTCAAATTTTGAATGCTATTTCAGCCGTCGAATAAAATTAAAATAAGATAAAGCCAACAAAATTATAATAAACCAAAACTGTTATTTTCATGCATTGACATGGTATTCTTGTATCTTTAAAAAACATTATACTTTTGTACAAACTGAAAGATACACCTATAACGTTTAAGATACAAAAATATCATTTTTCGAAAATTCCAGAACATACAAATATTTAGATTGAATTGGATATGTGGTTGTGAATTTCGAAAAAAAAAAAATACGTGGTTGTGTTTTAAATTAGAGGGAAGGACGATAAAATCCATTTTTAAATACAAAATAAATAAATATGACACACTTATTTTTTAATTTCAAAAAACATAAAAAAAAATTCAGACGGATAAAAATACCCTACATATGATAAGCGCGTTCGTTCGTTCAGCAAAGTGTTGCATCTTCTACATATTTTTGTTCATGCTACTCAAGATTTACCTGGCTTTACCCTTTAAAAAGGAAATCTGAATTTTATGACTATTTTTTGAAATTTCAAAGACTGGTAGAAAACCAATTGAATCAAAAAATAAAAGGTTTTCAGTGTGATGGGGGAGGAGAATTTAATTCAACTGTGTTCCTAGATCATTTATAAAAATGTGGAATCAAGATACAAATCTCATGCCCTCACACACCTGAACAAAATGGAGTAGCTGAGAGAAAACATAGACATGTAGTGGAGACATGACTCACACAGTCACACTAATGTTCCAAGCTCATGTACCTCAGCACCTATGGGTTGAGGCTTTTCTAACCTCTGTACACCTTATAAACATGCTACCATCATCTACCTTAAAATTTGAGACACCATATCACAAGCTGTTTCAAGGAGATCCTTATTACACAGGTTTAAGACTTTTTGAGTGCCAATGCTTCCCCACCCTAAGCCACCATGGGCAGTCCAAATTTGCAAAAAGAAGTGTGCCTTGTGTATTCTTAGGATATAGCCCCACTCACAAGGGTTATCGGTGTTTTGATCCTGAAACGAAGAGAGTTAATATATCTAGACACGTTGTGTTTAATGAAAATGTGTTTCCTTTTAAACCCTTGACAGTGCAGGCACCCAAGGTTCTATCAGATTATGTGAGCTACCCTTCAACAGATGAATGGACTTCATCAGATCAGGACAAAAACACCACAGCTGACTCTATTGTCCATAGGGTTACACCCAACTGCTGCACAACTGAATCTCCAGAAATAACAGAAGTTGCTGCACCAGCAGACACTGATTCAGAAGACATCCTGACAGAAGTAGAAGAACCAGGTGATGAGCCTGAAATAGATCAAGCTTCTCCTGACCCTACAGTTCTTACAGAACCTGATACACCAGGAGAACCACAACCTGATCCTTCTGCCAGACCAGCCAGAGACTGCCTTCGTATTTGCAAGACTATGCACTAAAGGCTAGTGATTCCTCAATTAGCCTTGAGCCAAAGACTTACAAGACAACCTTAAAACAACCAGAATGGTGTCAGGCTATGCAAGAAGAACTTTCAGCCTTAAATAAAAACAACACATGGATTTTGGTTCCTAGGCCACCTAATACAAATATTATAGGATCCAAATAGGTGTATAAGGTTAAAACCAGAGAAGATGGGAGTCTTGAAAGATATAAGGCAAGGCTGGTAGCACAAGGATACTCACAACAATCAGGGGTGGATTTTGATGAAACCTTCAGTCCAGTCATCAAGCCAACCACCATTAGGCTAATATTGTCTTTGGCTATATCTAATGGTTGGATAATGAAACAATTAGATGTCAAGAATGCATTTTTGCATGGACATCTAAAGGAGACAGCGTACATGGAGCAACCACCAGGTTTTCAGGACATTTCAAGACCGGATTATGTATGTCTACTGAGGAGATCCCTATATGGTCTCAAACAGGCCCCAAGGGCATGGTTTGACAGACTCTCCCAGTGTCTTATTCACATGAATTTCTACTGCAGCAAGTCTGATTCCTCCATGTTCATCTACAAAGAATACAATATCACTATTATCTTATTGATCTATGTAGATGACATTATAGTCACAGGAAAGCATCCTACCTCTATCCAAAGACTGATTGATAAACTCGGCCAAGAATTCTCACTCAAGGATTTGAGGACACTTAGTTATTTTTTGGGCATTGAAATAAAACAGACACCATGTGGTATCATGCTGACACAATAGAAGTACATTCAGTCCTTGCTCACAAGAACCCAAATGTTGACTTCTAGTCCTATTGCTACTCCTTTAGCACTTAAGACTCAGCCAAAACCTTCAGACTCAGACTCCTTTGATGCTTTCACATATAGAAGCATAGTGGAGCCTTTCAGTATCTCGCTTTCACACGGCCAGACATCACTCATGCTGTTAACCGTGTGTGCCAACATTTTTCTAGTCCTACAGTGGGAAACTTCAGAGAAGTTAAGAGGATTCTTAGGTTTGTAAGAGGCACAACAGATCATGGTTTGCACTATCTACAGAGAAGTCCTACCACCCTATATGCCTTTAGTGATACTGATTGGGCTGGATGTCCAGCAACCAGAAGAAGTGCTAGTGGGTTCTGTGTGTTCTTGGGAGCAAATTGCATCTCATGGAGTTCAAAGAAACAACCTACAGTTGCTCGGTCAAGTTTTGAAGCCGAGTATAGGTCTATGGCTTCAGCCACTGCAGAATTAGTTTGGATTACACATCTTCTTCGAGACATTGGGTACAGTTATCTGCTCCACCCCAATTGCTGTGTGATAATCTAAGTGCTCTGTATCTCACCATCAATCCTATGTTCCACTCTCTAACTAAACATTTTGAGATAGACTATCATTTCGTTCGTGAAAAGGTTGTTGTGTGACAGTTAATTACCCGTTCTGTTCCTTCTACACATCAGCTAGCGGATATTTTGACCAAACCGTTGTCAAGACAGAATTTTTCTTACCTATGCAGCAATCTACGTGTTCGTTCATGTCACGGATTTTATCTAACAAAACAAACAAGTAATAAAATTTATAAATCCGGTATTCCCCAAGTGTAGGGATCGTAGTATAGCGATTAATACCGGAGTCGGTCACAGGGAATCGGGGTATCTAGTTCATTAATTCTCCTAAGGTTGATACAATTATTCCTAAACCTAAACTAAAACGGAAAATAAAGCCGACAGAGAGATTGTCGGTCCAAAGCCAGGAAAATATCGCTAAGTAACAAAAGCAAATAAAATAAAACTACAACTAAGAAAACAATAAAGCTAACTATCATGATAATGACTGAAGCAAATCAACATAGAACAAACATGATCCACCATCCCGCAACCCTTAATTCTTCCCTAGATTATCTTATGATGATTCAATCAAAGTTGTGGTTCACCTAATCAAAGGTATGAATTCCTACTTCCGTAAGCAATCCGTCTATCAATCTCATCATCTTCCGATCTATAGAGATTAACGCTCTCAAAACAAGGTGCAAGATTTATTAGATCTAACAACCTAGAGATCTAACCTATCAACTTCCGTTATGTCAAGGTTAAAAGTCTAATCTTTCCTATGGTGATCTAAGGTTTACACCAATTTCCATCATACGGTAAACATCAAATAGCAATACATCTTCCAATATCGACTGCATAACAAACAATCAAAGGAAAGAAACAAACTTTAAATTAAACTCACAAAATATCCAAAGAAATAATAAAAACGTCTTTGAAAAATCTCCCATTTGCTCCAAGTTCACGACTTCAAGCCATCATCAAGATCGAACAAGAAAAGAAAACGAGAATAAAAACCTAATTAATCCGCAACCCCAGCCTCCCTAAAGGGGGCTGGGGCCGCCTAGGGTTCTTCTCTAATGAATATGTATCAATAAGAGTCAATAATGTGTGAAAATCTGATGTGATTAGGGTTGGGGCGCAGCTGCTATTTATAGGGTTTTAAGTCGGCCAGGGCTAAGTCGGCCGTGGACGCCCGTCCTGCTTTACGGGCGCCACCCGGTGCCTCTGAACGCTCGTTCACTATGGCGTCCAAACTCTCTGAATCAACTTTTTCTCCTGGACGCCAGTCCACTATTACAGACGCTTGATCCAGGCTGGACGAGACTTGGGCGCCGATTCGAGACTCTTTTCTTCCAAATTCATCTTGATCTTCATTCCAACTTCATCTCTATCTCCTTCCTTCCATGCAAATCATCACTTGAACATCTTTTAAGCTCCTTTCATCCCTCTCCATGACATGTAAATGTACCTTCAAAACCATAAGAACACGCAAAGTGTAAAACCATAGATAACTACCAATAAAATCACGAAATTAGCTCAAGTTTACACTTAAAGACTTTTAAAACCCATTTGCTCAATATTTCAATATAAAGCTCGATTTCTATGAGAAACATACAAATATGGGGGAAATTGATATAAAATATATCCTTATAAAACGTACAAAATCACCCTTAACAACTCCCCCACACTTAAACCTTGCTCGTCCCGAGCAAGACAAAACAAAATCCAGACTCGAGACATATAAACATTCATGCAACCATAAAGCATATTCAATAGTTTAGAGGTTCACCCAAGTGTGTGTGCATAGCCATAACAAATTTCCACTAAATCCACACTTGAAATTAATTCAAGCAAAACTAGCCAACATCCCATTTAAAATAGAAATATAAAAACGATTATAACATGCACCTCACAAAACATACATACTCGAAAAGTAATAAGGAGTGTTTACAATATTTCCGACAAACTTAGAGGATAATCCCTACAACATATCTTTCAGTTTATACTGGGGATAGTCAGAAGATAACTACGGTTCTCACCCATCTTTTCACATTACCATTCACTAAATTTTTCTTTAAGATTAACTTAATTCCACATATATAGCATATGCCTCATTCCCAAAGAATAGGACGTTTCGTGATAACACCCTAGCTGGACTACTATCATTAGGCGTCGGGAGCTATTGAACCTCATAGTGGTATAGGACATTTCGTGATAATGCCCTACCACACTCAAATCATCGGCGACTACTTCCGACACTTATATATATATATATATATATATATATATATATATATATATATATATATATATATATATATATATATATCTTATTCATATTATTCATCTTAGATTGGTATACAAACCTTAAATTATATCCCTCCTATCACATTCAAACCTTCAGATATTCACAGTATGTCATACTTTAATTCTAAACACAAACTATTAAAATTTTCAAAATTTGTATGTAAGCAAAGAATCATGCGATAATCATCAAGAATCTCTAATCAAATGGGCATAGCTTTAAATTATAGCTCATCATTTACCATGGCACGTGAAAAATAGTGTTGGGTGAAACATCTAAATTTACTAAATATGCAGTATACAACATCAATGACTATAAAAAAAACGAACAAAGATATGCATTGCCTACTCGGGACAAAACAAACAAAATTTTTAAAATTTAGCACTCTTTCATATAAATATAATAGTATGGCAAATGAATGTAGATACATGAAACTATTCCCCTCCCCCACACTTAAATTACAACATGTCCTCATGTTGTGCAGAATTAAAGAAAAGATAAAAGAACTTAGCTGATTTGGTAATGATATGAAGATAGGCTGAAGAAGGATAGATAATCGATCCGCGTTTCCGAGGCACGAGATGTCATAGGTATTCCTCTCGATTCACTTCCAATGCCAGCTTCGACAAAAACAACTAAAAATGTACCTGCACCACTTGAAAAACATGGCAGTATCTCGGGGACACGGGGGGAAATATAACAAGCAACAATAATGATATAAGCACATGGTATAATTGCTCAGATGGAAAAATCACCATACAGGGAAAACACAGGACATCTAAGCGTCAAACAGAAAGCCACAGAAGCTTGTAGAATAATATAGACCACATGTGCAAACAGAAACATCAAACTCCAACTAATAATGATAGAGGATTATACATGGAAAAGAAGTCATAGAGATTTGTCAAATTAAGCTCATATAAAGATGGAAATTATACATGGAACATTACAAAATAGCAGGGCTAGGTGCAACTACATGAAAAAGATATTACAATGCAATCTACATGATAAAGTGGTAGCGTACGGCAAGCCGATAGTAACTACCCTCAAGAAAAATAATAGAAAAAATAGAAAAACAATGCAACTAGATGACATGCAACTAAATGATATGCAAAAATAAAAGAAAATAAAAGAAAGAAAACTAGCCCACTCAGTTGCAACATGACATGTATATAATAAACGTCTACCAAATAATGATAGTTTACGATAAACGACAGTACTATTCATTATATGCGTGTGAAACGCGCGCTTAAAGACTCATCAAAGGTGATAGCATTATGGAAAACCAACGATTAGCTATACTAAGCGGATATAACTCATAAGAAGACATGGTATCATACGGAAAACCGGCGGTAGCTACCCATATGAGTTACAAGAATAACAAGAAAGCACATAGGTCTCAAAGCTCACGGATTCATCACAACGATATGTAGCATCACGAAACCGACATTAGCTACTAAATAACAATAAGAAACGATTATAGCATCGAGAACCGACATTAACTATAACATGCATAGATGAATCATAACACCCTAGATAGACGACAACAGGAACATCATAAGTCATATTAGAATCACGTCTAGCTAGGTGAATTACTCAACATGGATTGCAATAGATGGAAAGAAAACCATAACGGTGAAAGAACAGGACATCTACGCATATACACAACGGCCACAGAGGCTCACAATAAACATCCATGTCAATTAATGAAGCATGTATAGAAAAATTAATCAATTATTTAACATGGATTCGTAGATGGAAAGATGTAAACATGCAAGTTCAGAACATCTACGTAGAAATAAGTAGCCACAGAAGCTCATATGAAAGGATCCACGTCAAATAAAGCATGTATCAAGATAAAATCTATTCAAAAGAAAACTGACAGACTGGACGGCTGTTCAGAAAAGATAGACGGACGTTTAAAGCATATTCAGGGCGGACGGACGTTCGAGCAAGCGGGCGCTTCGTCCTCTCCCGTAATGATGAATCGACGGGCGTTTGGAAAGGACAAACGCTTCGTTTGTTCTCTTAAGACATAACAGATAGGTGCAAGTTCGGCGGACGGGCGTTCACTTACTATGGGCGCCCGTCGACTCAACAAAAAAACACAATGAGACTTCGATTGATACGAAAACAAAGAACAACCCTAAAATCATAACCTAATACCATATCATTAAAACAGAAACCCTAGTGTTTATTAAAAACGAAAACAAAACTATGAAACCTAAATTCACGTTTCATAAATTGAGTAAAAACTCTTTGCACATTCTTAACCCAACGGTTATCGAAACACGGCAAAAATAAAAACTCTCAATTTATTTAACGGTACTTTTATTGAAAGAAATAAAGAAACATAAACAGAAAAAGATACGGAAAACCTAAACAGAAACCTACCTACGAAAAATTTAAAACAAAAAATAGAAAACGAAAAAAAAAAGGGAGAAAAACGTGTTGAAATCTTCTGAGCCCAAAATGGAAGGGAAAACAGTGGATTTTGACCTCGAAAACGGCATTGAACGGCCGTAGGCGGTTCGCCACGTCGTCGGCGTCGGAACGAGCTTTCCGAATTGGGGTCCTGCGCTTAAATCCGACACTCGAGCCGAAAGTTATGGCCAAAATACTAACGAGTGCTAAAACGATCCCTTTTATCCAAAAATTTGACCGCGAAAAACGTGGAGTCAGATGATTCAACCTCAGAACCCTACCTACGAAACCTTCCTACGAAAAACAGAAACCCTAAACCACGATATCTACCTAAAACAAAAATAAATAAATAAAAATCGGTGATGAGCATAGGCCAGGCGGGCGTCAAAGTTCTTGGACGGACGTCTGCTGGAGAAAGAAACGAGACGGGCGTCCAAGTTCTTGACGCCGTCACTGGCCACTGGCAAAAAACACAACAGAGAGACGATCGATTTGGACGGACGGGCGTCCAATAGCTCGAGGGCGCCCGTTTACGTTCAAATCGAAACACATAAACGCCATAAAACACGAAACAGTCCAAACAAAACACGAAACTAAACAAAACCCTAATTGGAACCTAAACACAAACCTATGAAAAATTAATAATCACTAGATAACACAAACTACCTACGAAAAACAAAAGAGAACAACTTTAGAAAAATTAATAATGAACTCGACAACCGTACGATTCCCGGCAACGGCGCCAAAAACTTGTCACGGATTTTATCTAACAAAACAAACAAGTAATAAAATTTATAAATCCGGTATTCCCAAGTGTAGGGATCGTAGTATAGCGATTAATACCGGAGTCGGTCCGCGGGGAATCGGGTATCTAGTTCATTAATTCTCCTAAGGTTGATACAATTATTCTAAACCTAAACTAAAACGGAAAATAAAGCTGGGCGAGAGGATTGTCACCCAAAGCCGAGAAAATATCGTTAAGCGAACAAAAGCAAATAAAATAAAACTACAACTAAGAAAACAATAAAGCTAACTATCATGATAATGATCAAGCAAATCAACATAGAACAAACATGATCCACCATCCCGCAACCCTTAATTCTTCCCTAGATTATCTTATGATGATTCAATCAAAGTTGTGGTTCACCTAATCAAAGGTATGAATTCCTACTTCCGTAAGCAATCCGTCTATCAATCTCATCATCTTCCGATCTATAGAGATTAACGCTCTCAAAACAAGGTGCAAGATTTATTAGATCTAACAACCTAGAGATCTAACCTATCAACTTCCGTTATGTCAAGGTTAAAAGTCTAATCTTTCCTATGGTGATCTAAGGTTTACACCAATTTCCATCATACGGTAAACATCAAATAGCAATACATCTTCCAATATCGACTGCATAACAAATAATCAAAGGAAAGAAACAAACTTTAAATTAAACTCACAAAATATCCAAAGAAATAATAAAAACGCTGCTGGAAAATCTCCCATGGCTGCTCCAAGTTCACAGCTTCAAGCCATCATCAAGATCGAACAAGAAAAGAAAACGAGAATAAAAACCTAATTAATCCAACCCAAATTCCTCCCCTAGAAATTCAGCCGCTAGGGTTCTTCTCTCAATGAATATGTATCAATAAGAGTCAATAATGTGTGAAAATCTGATGTGATTAGGGTTGGGGCGCAGCTGCTATTTATAGGGTTTTAAGTCGGCCAGGGCTAAGTCGGCCGTGGACGCCCGTCTGGCTTTCTGGACGCCAGTCCGGTGCCTCTGAACGCTCGTTCACTATGGCGTCCAAACTCTCTCAATCATCAACTTTTTCTCTTGGGCGCCATCCACTATTACAGACGCCACCCAGGCTGGACGAGACTTGGGCGCCGATTCGACTCTTTTTTCTTCCAAATTCATCTTGATCTTCATTCCAACTTCATCTCTATCTCCTTCCTTCCATGCAAATCATCACTTGAACATCTTTTAAGCTCCTTTCATCCCTCTCCATGACATGTAAATGTACCTTCAAAACCATAAGAACACGCAAAGTGTAAAACCATAGATAACTACCAATAAAATCACGAAATTAGCTCAAGTTTACACTTAAAGACTTTTAAAACCCATTTGCTCAATATTTCAATATAAATCTCGATTTCTATGAGAAACATACGAATATGGGGGAAATTGATATAAAATATATCCTTATAAAACGTACAAAATCACCCTTAACAGTTCCCTATCACACGCTAGATTGAGGAGGGATGTAAAGATATCAGAGCTAGTTCAAACACCATAGCAAGACTTATCCGAAATTGAAGAAGATAAAGAACGAAATACTTATCAGAATTCAAATAAGGTGATAACATTTGATGAGAGTCCACAACACTCCAAGCTCTCTGGTGTTGCGTCATGCCCTGGAAGATAAAGCCGAAGTTAGAAGATTGAAGAAAAAGAAAGAGATTTGAATTTTGTGTTTATCCCAATTGTTTAAATTAGGGTTTTTCCAAGTATATCTGTTTTTCCTTTTAATTAGTATAAATGTAGTGACATTGTAAAAGTTTGAGACTACAAGTAATAAAATTTACTTCTCCTCGGGTTTTTTTTATTTCTTTATGCATGCCAGCTTTGTGGAATGGTCCTGCCATATTTCAATATGCCGGTTGATTTCTGCTGCGGCATTTGAGCACATGCAGGTGATGAGTAGAGCTACAGTGCCGAGCCGGAGGGGATCCCTCATCCGGTGGTTTGGACCCCGCCACCCTCGGGTATCTGGAAATGCAATACGGATGCTTCGGTAGCAGACTCTGGTTCGGGTATCGGGCTGATTTACAGGGATTCTAAGGGGTCTATTATGGCGGCCTTCTCCTTTCATATAGACCCAGGTGATACTCCAAAGCTCTTGGAGATGCGTGCGATTTTGCTTGCTCTGGCCAAAGCTTCTCGGTTGCGGTTATCTTCTATGATCTTCATGAGTGACTGCTTGTCTTGTGTTCAGGCCTTGTTTTCTCCGTCGGAGGACTTGTCGGTTTTGGGTTGCCTAGCTCGTGACTGTCTCTCCGCTTCAGCTTCCTTTGCCTTCTTTTGGTTTTGTTTTATTAAACGCACTGGTAATGTCCCCGCGCACCTTCTTGTCAGACATGATGTTGCATCAAAGAGGTCTATTTATTGGGGTACTCATCCCCCTTTTGATGTAATTTCTGCCTCGGTTGCGGATTTGCCTTAATAAAATTAGTTGGTTTTCCTCAACAACAACAAAAATCTCCCTTTTGATGCCACCCCTTATGATGTGGTTCGTCACTTAATCATGTCAGGTTTTTATATTTATTTATTAAAAAATAATATTGATGAAAATCTTACTTAAATATAAGTTATCATTGAGTCAAAAAAAAAAAAAATTTATCATTCGGAGACAACCAATTAATTCACCTTCAACTAATGTTGCCATTGTAAACCCACCCAAAAAAAATCCAAAGGAAGACAAAAGGGAATTAATCTTGATAAAATATGCTTAAGAAACTGATTATTTGTGTAGTATGTCTCAAAAAATAATATTTCAAAAAAGTATTTTGCTGCTGATTTGCTACGGATTTGTTGTGAAAACGCTACACAATACTTTTCAGACATAATTTTCAAATATTATATTTTAAAGAATACCACGCAAATAACAAATTTTCAAACATACTGCTTCCAAGTCCGTTTGGATTTTTTCACACAGATTAAGAAAATTGATTTTGATCTAAAAAAAGAAAATTGATTAAATTGGTTAATTATGTGTCATTAGTTTTGATAAAAAAAAAAAGTCTAAAATGAGTCTTAACAATTATTAATGCAAATAGTGAATAGTGGATGAGTATATATAATAAATAAGAGGTAAAAAATAAAAATATAATAAATACTTCATTGATTTTCTAAATAAATTTACATTATATACAAAACAAAAAAAACTAAACGGACTTACGTTTTGAAACGGAGTTAGTGTTTTTTTCAAGTTTCCCAAGACAAAATTGCCTTCAATCAAAGAAGTAGAATCAATACACATTTCCATTTTTATTTTTTATTTTTTTGTGTTTTGTTTTGAAAAAGAACACATTTCCAGTTTTCTTAGCTGAAAATGATGGGATGCAAGCAATTATTTAGTCCTACACATTGCTGTACCGTATCTTTCACTCTCTCTGGCGCCCTTGGGTTCATACAATCATACCTCGTCAACTTTTTATTTTATGATATACACTTTTCTTCTTTTTGCAGTTGTAGTACATAATTTTATTTGATATACACACTTTTCTTCTTTTTGTACAATTGCAACGAGAAGCTAGTGACAATTTTTGACAAATGGCCAATGTATATATCATGTTGATATGTTACATCTGTAATTATATACAAATTATTTTCTTATTAAAATAATTATAACGAATAAAAAAGAATGTATATTATAAGTTATAACACGTACTGGCAAGATAACATGATAAGTCTCATGCTTCACTTACAGTGACACTTCCTAGCTAGTGCAAGAATAGGCTAGAAGAGATGTGACCGACACCCACTATATCGACTCATTAATTATGTGCGTGTACTAATTTTTTTTAAATTTTTTTTTTTTAAATTTTGAGGGGATTTGTCTATGTTTTCAATCTTTTTCTATTTGACAAATGGAATTGTGAACCTCTACTTAAGAAAAACCCAAAAAAAGAAAAAAGAAAAACGAATTTTTGAACCTAAATTATACTCTTCAAATGGAAAATATAATTTGCCCTTTGAAATAGACAATACCACAAATGAGAAACTATATAGGACGACTACCTTAATAAATGAAAGACAACTTCTGTCACTTGTTGGGTTCAAACGTAAATAGAATCAGAATACTAGCAGAAATATAAAAACTGAAGTGGTGTTTTTATTGATCGATCAAAATGTTACACTGGTACTCCTTTATCTAGAAGAGAGAGTGATACTATTATTTAATAGCAATATTCACACATTAATTATAGATATTACGTATTAATTATAGAATAATTATATATTCTGTAATTAATACGTGTATATTGTTAATATTATTTATTTGAATAATATTGTCTTCTATCAAAACGATGCATGACCTTATTTAAGGTTGTATATATGATGATTCATTAGTTGGTAGAGAACGTGGAGTCCTTCCGTCTCGAAATATAAATTTTATTTTTTTTTTTATAGTTTTTTTTTTGTTTTGTTTGTCCTATAATAGTTATTTTAGAATACTGCATTTGCAATAATGATATTAAAATTATATTGTACACATTTGTCCTTTAAATTTGTTGCATTCTTAATTGTGTTGAAACTCTAAAATAACTATAATTTAGGACTATTTATGAGTGTTACAATTTTGTTTAAATATGGAGATTTGTTAGGATATATAGAGAGAGAAAGTGTCACATCATGGACTTATTGATTTTTATCTTTCGGTTCATATCAGAAACAACTCCTTAAGATTTTACTAGTAGATGTACAAAATTATGATAAATTACTTAAGATAATATCTTATTGTGTATACTAGATCATGGGTGGCTTCACATAGTGTTTCTATAGGCGGCTGCCCGCTAAAATAATATTATTGTGGCAAATATTTTTAATATATAATATATATATATATATATATATATATATATATATATATATATATATATATATATATATCCACTAAAGCAATTGTAGTAGCTCCGGCACCAGCGCCCTCTAACATGATAATATTTAATATTCTAGAAGAAACGAGTTATACTTTTGAATTCACATTACTCATTCTCTTCTCACTGCTTCTCTGGAAAAACCATTCTAATTTGGGTTCCCTCAGATCCAATGGATATTTCCATCCACGGGCCCTTGTACAAGGGTCTTTCGACCTTTCAATATTCAAATCGATTACTCTATCGATGACTTTATTACACCTACTAAAATAGTAATATAAGATCCAAACGATAGAAAGAAATGAAAGCAAAAGGATAGGATCAAAAGACAGAGAACCCATTCCGGTATTACTGCGGAAATGGAAACTATCAAGATTCGCCTATGGAACGATTGATATTATTATATATGTTATTTCAGGATTTTTTTTTCGTTGATCGGAACGCCACACCCAGCTTTCCTGATTGACTGGACATTTATGAGAAGCCCTATAAAAAAAAGTACCAGATCACTTCGAAAGGCGCTAACAGATTTTACTAAGCAGTTATGACCACTGAACAAACTTGCTAGAGCGAAAGCACAAACTCCAGAGCTTGGGCAAAGTGGGGACTATGCGTGCCCTGATTGACGAGATCTAAATAGATCTGGTTTAAGACATTGAATGTACATGTCATTCTTTCGTATCCGTCTTTACTCATATGATATGGAGGTCTAGTACGGTGAACAAGTAAGGTATGGACTCTTGGGTAAGGTCTCTTCGATTAGGCGAACCAGCCCAACTAGGCAAAAATACAACCGTCCACTCCTTTTCACTGCTTTAGCAAAACGGGGTCCAAAACGTCGGTTTTGAAAGGCAGAGGTACGTAAGTCACTCATCAGAGGTGCGAAAGGTAGGCTTGGTCCAACTAACGAACGCATGTGTACCACTCGCTCTTCTTTTTTATTATATGCTCTTGTGCCCCAGAAACCACTCGACAGTAAGCCAACGAGTGAAATGAAATGAAGCGAGCGAGCGAGCGTAATAAGCAAGCGAACATCGTAGCGAAAGCGAGTTCTCGACACAATAGCGGGGACCCTAGCGCATATAGTAATTGTTTAGAAAGAGTAGTATGATACCACCCTGACAAGGGGACCAAAGTTGCCTTCATGGTCACCCTATCCATATCCAGCTTAGCGATTCGACCCTGCTCGTTTTAGTATCGCAAGTTCGGCCTAGGGCAACTACTCGCTAAGATCAATACACTCACTCACCTACCAAGGCTCGCATCGTTACTCTTGCTTATGAGAAGTACGTAAGTGATTGAAGAGATATAAGCTCTTAAGATATATATATTATTGACCCACAATGAGATATAATACACAAGTATAAGAATCGAAGACAAAAAAAAAAAAAAAATGAATTTCTAATCCATATCCCGAATATTTTGAAGCCGCCCTTGTGCTTAATGATTGAACTTATACTATTATTTGAGTTATAGAAAATGCTTTATTATTAATATTCATATAATTATTATTATTTGCAATAGTGGTATTTGTTCGTTGTCATCGGTCATCGGTGGAGGTAAGTCTCATCGAACAATGTAAATTTGATGTATCTTTTCAGTTTTATTTTAATCAACGGTATTATTGTTTGTTAACATGTATTGAAAAATAAAATCTATTCTCAAGAAAAAAAATCTAATCCCAAACACATTTTTTGTTTATAAAAACGAAATCACAATTCTAAACGCAATAACCTTAGCTTTTACGATCATGGAAATACTTCATTAACTCCAAAAACATATTGCACACCTTGAAATCCAGGCATTGTTAATTTACTTCGTTCAATACATATAATAAGCAACAAAAAAAAATAAAAAAATACATATAATAAGATTTAAGAATAAATCAATTTTTCAAAAGATGATTAGAATCCTTCTATTATAAGAATCATTATAGTTGTAACACCTTCAAATCTGATAGCATAAAATGAGTTATAAATAGAACGATCAACTGTTTAGACCATCGTCATTGTTTGGTCTAAAAGAACTTAAAATACTTCATGAAAATGTCATACATATATATATAACAGCTAAAAATTGACTAGTAATTAGTTATAAATGTATAACTCAGTTTGTGCTAATTGAAACAAAAGTCCTACATGACATTTTGGCACCAAATTTTTGTAGTTTACTGTTAGAACGTTTCACACACAATCTCATCTCACTAACATAGCGAGCTAACGTTTCGTTTCTGCAAAGTTGACATCTGTCATGTTTCTTTTATCCACAGCTATTTTAGCACTTTAATGCAAAGAGAAAGAAGCGAAAGTTGGATACCTTTTTCATCAGAAACCAA
Organism: Gentiana macrophylla; assembly: GCA_026214975.1. Lineage (NCBI taxonomy): Eukaryota > Viridiplantae > Streptophyta > Magnoliopsida > Gentianales > Gentianaceae > Gentiana > Gentiana macrophylla. Next base: position 124,185,281 of record CM047807.1, on the reverse strand, counting down.
GGTTTTCTGTTAGAAATTAAGCGTCATTTCTCTTCTCGTTTTCCCTCAGCTTTATATTATTCAGGTTCTACCTCTTCTTCACTTTGTCACGCTTTGTCCTTTTCGTCTTTTTCAAGCACCCTTAGATCACCCTAAACTTCCGCCGGATTCCTGATCAAAACCGCTGTTTTCTTTTTTCCCTTTTGTTTTGTCGGTTGTGAATTTCAAGACAAGCATCACTTTCTTCATGTGTTTTGATCATTCTTGAAGTTTTGGGTACAAAATTTTGTAGCTTAAAAGAACTGTTTTTTTTTTTTTTTTCTTTTGACTAGAGGAGGAAAATGCCAGGAAGGTGTTACCTGTGGCCGGAAGAAAAGGGGTTGGAAACGAAAATTTTGGAATGGGGTAATTAAAAAAGTAACTGTCATAGTCTGTGTTTATTTTTTATTTAAGAAAAAAAAAAAAGAATTTTTTTGGTGTGTGTGTGGGGATTTTTTTTTTTTTTTGTGCACAATTCATGAGTTGTCAAGAGGTCAAACATTAGTAATTCTTTGTTTCCTTTTGTAGACGTGCTTGTTATCTCTCTTACATACAAAGTGGAAAGAAAAATTAGCCAAATCCCATTAATCTCTCCCTCCATTTCCCTTTTTCTCTCTCTTTCTCTTTCTTCATTTTTCTGTATCCTCTGTTTTTTTGTGTTTGGATTCTCTGTTTTTCAGAGCTTTGGGGAGAGAATTCTCTTTGTAATTCTCTCTCACTTTTTCCCGTTCTCTTTCAGCTTATTCCCTTGTGCGCTTTCTCTCTTCTGTTTGTGATTTAATCTCAAGAATCATGATCTTGGAAAAGGGTCCAATGCAATCCAATTTGGAATGCTTCTTAGATTGTACAACGCCTGTGGTTCCTTCCCAATTTCTTAGCAAGGTATTAGCTTTTTTTCTTCTTCTGAGAAATCGAAAATCTTTGATATATTTATTTCCTTTATGTTGAAACCGGTTCTTTTTATTTTTTATTTTTTATATGTTTTGGGTTGATGGTGCAGACAGAGATGAGAAATCTAAATAGGCTATGGCATCCATGGGAAAGAGAGAAAGTGGAGTACTTCACATTGGGCGATTTTTGGAATTGTTTTGATGAATGGAGTGCATATGGTGCTGGTGTGCCTATTAGCCTTGACAGTGGTGAAACTTTAGTCCAATATTATGTTCCTTATCTTTCTGCTATCCAAATTTTTACCAGCAATTCATCTGCTGCCTGTTTCAGGTATTCAATTCTCATCACTTTTTCTTTCTTATGTTGCCTTTCCTTAAGATAAAAAAACAGACATCTTATCCAGTCTTTTTAGCTTTGAAGAAAGGTGTCAACTTTTTTTTAATTCTTTAATGCTAAAACAGTGGTTTCCGGGTGATTGAATTCCTGTTTTTCAGCTTTTGTTACATTAATTTTCTGATACAAGATCATCACAAATGCTGTCATCAGACACATTTGTGTAGGACACTTTACCAGCTTGATCTTAAGTTAATTGGATTTGTGATGAATTGGGATTCTTATTTGAGTTTATATGAATGAAATTATGCAGAGAGGAGACTGACTCTGTGTGTGAGAGAAGGGATTCGTTCAGCGATTCGTTTAGCGATGGAAGCGAGAGCGAGAAGGCATCAAGGTGGGAAGGATGTTCTTCAGATGAAGGAGGTTCAGAACATGATACTCTGTGGCATTTGAATGAGAGATTGGGTACTCTTTATTTTCAGTATTTCGAAAGATCAACTCCGTATGGCAGGGTTCCTCTCAAGGACAAGGTATTTCTTTTGTTTAGATGCATTATGTTCTTTCCTTTGAATACTTTTGGAGGATTAGTAAAAAGTCCATTGTGTGTGGTTACAAGATGATCACTTTATGTGGAATATATCGTTTCTGTAAACGAAGTTTTGGTTCAAAATGGCAACTAGTGGGGGGGATGCTATGCTAAGGTCTTGCCATATAAAAATTCTCTTCCTGTTCAGAATACTTGAGAGTTTTGTAATATTACTTTCAAGATAAGAATCTTGTAAAGGTATTCTATATAGCTTTTGACTTGGAATATGAATCCATATCTTTCTCTGATTCCTCCTCCATCATTCTCTCATGAAAAATGCATTTTTCTAAAGCATTGATTCTCTGATTTTTTTAGTATTTGGATGTACATATCAACTTGTTGAATGATGACTTTAGAACAGACATCTTATCGTTTCATTTTGTTCTGTAAGATTTATCTAACATTTCCCATATTCGTTTTCATTTTCGTTTGTCTATCAGATCAGTGTCCTAGCTCAAAGACACCCAGGCCTCATGTCTCTGAGGAGTGTCGATCTTTCACCGGCTAGTTGGATGGCGGTTGCTTGGTATGCCTTTTTTTTTCTTAACAATCCTTTTCTAGAATATTCTTATTGGATTAATTTAGATTTAGTGAGGATGAGAGACAAAACATTGTTTTGAAGAACTAATCAAGTGTTGAACTTATAAAATATGCAGATTTACATTCTTTTTAATGTCTTCACACGTTTGCTCTTTAGTGTAATATAAGAAAAAGGACAAACAAAAGACTACACTAAGCAAAGCTTTTTAATTTCTGGTTTGAATATTTTTTTTCAGGTACCCAATATATCATATTCCTATGGGAAAAACTATTAAGGATTTGTCCACTTGCTTCCTCACATATCACACCCTTTCTTCTTCTTTTCAAGGTATATTGAATTAGTCCCTTTATGTATCATTAACATCAATAAGAAAAGCCTCAATCTTTGGTTATAATGATGTGTTGTGTTGCACAGATATCGCGTTTGAAGACGACGATATGGGGTATATTGGAAAGACGAGAGAGGAAGGAGAAGGAATTCCTCTACCATCATTTGGTTTAGCAACTTATAAGATGCAAGGAAATGTGTGGGTCTCGAACCATGGTGGTAAGGATCAAGATAAACTTGTATCACTATCGAGCGTGGCGGACTCGTGGCTAAAGCAACTAGGAGTCCAACACCATGACTTCAACTATTTCACCGGCATCCGTCATGGTTAGCCTAGCTAGCCTCCATGCACAATGAAATCTCTGATGATCGATCAGAAAGCGGTATTGTTTACAACACCGCAAATGGATGAATGAGTCCGACCATGAGTCCGATGATGATCCGTCGTGCATCATAGTTGGTGGTGGTGGGTGTCTCTTGCAAGAAAAGAAAGGCCTAGCATATTGCTTTTTGAAGTTGGAATTTAACTCTTTTGGGCTATTGCTTTCTTGGCCCCCAAACAAAAAGAAAAAAGAAAAAAAAAACGTTTTTTTTTTCCTCCTAATTATAGCCCCTTTGTGCAAGCTTTTGTTTATTGCGTTTGGGTTCAGCAAAAGGATAGGTGGATTTTGCCTTGAAGGAAGAAAAAACCTGTGGAGTGAAAGATAGGCCATTAGATCTATAGCCAACTATGGCCTCATCTTTTTTTTTTTATCACTTTCTCATGCTTTTTAATGAATGAACACATTAGTCATGTACATGTCATTTGGATTTTATTTTTTTTAAAATTCCGGTCTCCTTTTTTTTTTTTTTTTTTTTTTTTGTAATGTAATTTTATTCATAATATCTCTTCTTTTTTTTAATTAAATAAAATAGCGATAGTGACTTTTTTAAAACTTTGAAAACAAAAATGTGTCTTGAATTGGCAACAGATCTCGTATACAATATACTGTCCATTTTCATGTTCAATGTTTTTTATATAAAGAGACCGGGTTTACGAGTAGTTTTTAAATTTGTGCAGAATCGGGTGTCCGGTTTTACTATTTGTTTGATATAAAACTTGTCCAAATTCTTGTTCAATTTTGAATTTTTTAATGAAGACTAGGAAGCTCAGCTTTAGTATTTTTTAATGTTACGTAGAATGTTTCATTACCCCTCGAGGAAGAAGAAAAAAAAAAAAAAAAAAAGTTTCATTTACGTTTTTGAATATATTTTTTTGTTATATATATATATATATATATATATATATATATATATATATATTTTTTGAGGGGATTTTTGTTAAATTCTTTGAATATCTTAATTGCATATCTTTATACCCACTTAACTTATTAATTTCTTAAAGAGGTGTTAATTCAAAATGATATTTAAGTCTTGTGTGCACGTATGTATGTATGGAGGTTTGAGTTGGGTTCATGTGGGATTCGAATATTATTAATCGTTACCAACCAGTAAATTATTATCAATATTCAAGCCATAACAACAATTTTCAACCCGTAAATGTAGTTTGAGTTGGGTTAAATTAAATTTGATTGGATTAGGTCGGGTTGAGATTATTTTTTCCGCCCCTAGCTCCAATGACGGCATGCAATGCCTATTCCCTAGCAATGTTTTGTGATACGGTGTTATGTCAACAAAAATTCATAAAAGGATCTCCATAGACATTTCATGAGAGGGGATTCGAACTCATTGAATACCCCCTCGACTACTTTCGGTACATGTTGTCCGATTCGGTAATTAATATTGAAACAATGAGTATTAATTTTTAAGGGTTCTTCATTTGCACCACACTCAATATACTCTTACATCACAGTAAAATCGATTTTGTGAAAGCCGGTGCTAGGCCCTAGAACCGCCTATAACTGATTTTCGCAAAATTGGTTCTACTGTAATATACATATCGAGTGTTATACGAGTAGATTGAGGTGAAGCAAGTAATAGCCCTCATTTTTAACTATATGCACATATTGAATCGATTCAGTTAAATTTTCTTAGTAAATAGTTGTTTCCTTTCTGTAAGTGGATAGTTGATAGGCTTTCTTTAAAAAGGTTAAACCCTAACCTTGAGGGTCCCCACTCACCCGATCCCACAGAATGAGTGGAGATGTTAATCAGGGACCTAGCAGCTCAGAGTCGAGGGCTGTCTTTTTACCAAAAAACTGAAAGAAGTCGTCCCTTTACAGGATTCGAACCTCCACACTCCAGCTCCTGACACATCTGTCACTACAACACCCAAGCCCTTTACCACTAGACCATATCCAGGGGATGTTGATAGGCTTTCTTTAATTTGTTATTGGGAGGATGATGTGTTCAATTCTAGAGTTGGAGGATGATACGTTGAATTCTGGATTATTCCAGTTCTTATATTAGCAAATTTGCACTTTATGGAGTTGTAATGGTATCAGAAGCAGAAAAACTGTCCCGAGAAGCTGTAGGCTTGCACTCGTTGTTGGCGCTGCCACGCCCGCAAAATGCCTGCTACCCCAGACTGTCCATGCTATTCATTTTGCAGTCCATGTAGTTTCAATTCTAGCTATGTTTTTGTTGTTTTAATTTCCTCAATTATTGCACTCTTCCTTGTACCGGTTCGTTTCTTTATGCATGATATCAAGGAGAGAGCAAAAACTTCAATTTATAGTGAGCTAATGGACTATATTAAGATCGTCAGGTACGATCAATTAAGAATAATCTGATGAATTAAATTATACATCATAGATTTTTTAGTGTAAATTAAAAGCTCGCGCTTATCCCCCTAAACTTTATATCTCCTTTCGTACTTAAATGATATCATCATTATGTAAGGCTTGCATGTTCAATTATCACAAGTTGACCACGTGCGGAATGGTGGTTGTATAAGCTTTTGCCAATATAAAATTGTCAAATTCAGGTAAATGCGATATCATTCATTCATCAGTAGAGTCATGTATATATAGTTACATATAGGAGCCCTAGCCAAATACAAATTTCTCATTCTACCATTAGGTTAAATACATGCCTATTTCTACAATAATAATCACAATATATTCTCGTTATTTAATTCGAATTCCGTAATACCTCCTTCAAGGTGGAGCAATGAGGTCCAGAACACCCATCTTGCCTAGAAGAAACTCAAATTGTTGTTTTCCTAACGCTTTGGTATGAATATCCGCCAGCTGCATCTTCGTAGAATTGTAGGAAGGAACAATAAGCCAGTCAGAAATGGCGCCATGAACAAAATGACAATCCGCCTTGATATGCTTCGTGTGCTCATGAAACACGGGATTCTGGCAATATACAAAGCAGACCGGCTATCGCAATGCAAAAGCATGCCATGGGAAGCCGAATCCTGAGGTCACCCAGGAATTGTCGTAGCCACTTCAGCTTACAAATGATGGCCGTCATAGAACGATATTCGGCCTTCACCGAGGAACGAGAGAACGTATGATGCTTCTTCGTTTTCCATGATATAGGGGAGCGGCCGAGCAACACAAACCATCCGCTCAAGGATCTCTGAGTTAAAAGACAACTCGCCCAATCAGAATCACACCATCCTTCCAGAGTAAAGTCACTATCGGCTCGTAACAAAACACCTTGCCCCGAGTGCTGTTTAATATAACGAACAACGCGTAAAGCCGTCTTCCGATGGCCAACACGTGGCTGATGCATGAACTGAGACAAAATAGGCGAGGTCATGGCGAGTCACTCCAAGATAAATGAGACGACCAATAAGACAGTGATATTTCCTAGGATCATGCAGGAACGCCGAATCATCCTAAGCAAGGTGATGATTCTGCTCCATAGGAAAATAGACAGGCTTGGCAACCAACAATCCACAATCAGAAATAATATCGAAAGCATATTTGCGTTGGGACAAAAAAAATACCTCTCTTAGATCAAGCAAGCTCGAGGCCAAGAAAATATTTGACCGCCCCCAAATCCTTCATTTCAAAACACAGCCTAAATACAACTTGAAAACAGCCCAAGCCGCAGAATCATTCCCTGCGATTATCATGTCATCCACGTAAACAATAACATTGATACGAATATCCCCGTTCTGCAAGGTAAAAACTGAATAGTCCGAGTAAGAACGCTTAAATCCATAGTCTGTCAAAGCGGATTCCAGCTTGGCAAACCAACACCGGGGAGCTTGCCTCAACCCATATAAAGACTTCTTCATTCTACAAACCAAATGCCTATGGGACTTAGCGAACCCCGGAGGAATGCGAATATAAATTTCATCGTCTAAGTCTCCATGTAAGAAGGCATTCTGAACATCCATCTGATGGACTTACTACGGTTTAATGGCAGCAACAGCAAGAAAAGTATGTACCGTGACCATTTTCGCCACGGGGGAGAAAGTTTCATAATAATCAATGCCTTCGACCCGATTATTACCAAATGCCACAAGTCTGGCCTTCAGGCTTGGCAACTTGCCATTCTCATCATATTTCTCAATGTACACCCATTTGCTACCAAGAGCCTTTGTCCCAGGAGGAAGAGGTTGTAACTCCCAAGTGCCCTGATGCTCCAAAGCACGAATCTCCTCGGCAAAGGCCTTCCACCAACTGCATGTCTCACAGCTTCTGCAAAATTACGTGAAGGAGTGCCTGCAGAAATCGCTGCTATATACTGACGATGTTTGTCAGAAAACCAATAAAAATCAACAAAATGTGAAAGAGGATATTGAGTACCCGAGGAAGATGATGGGAGCGGTGACGACGTGGAGGGACTTTTTGAGCCAAATGTAGTATGAATGATGAAGTCTTGATAACGCGTTTTGGGAATTTTTGCACGATTTCCCGACTGAGCTCAGAGGTCTGTGTGGTACATGTGTCATGAGTTGGAGGATCCGGCCCCCCTAAGGACCGACCCCCCCTCCCCCCTCAGGTAAATGTAATATCATTTATTAATTAGTAGAGTCATCTATTTATAGTTACATATAGGATTCCTAACCAAATACAAATTTCCCATTCTACCATTATGTTAAATATATTCCTACTTTTACAATAATAATCACAATATATTTCCGTTATTTAATTCCAAACCCATAGTAAAAAGTTATTGCATTGTTTGAGTGGTTCACAACTTCAAAAGTCAAATTATATCATCATACTATCACCACACACACACACACACACACAAAAAAAAAAAAAAAAATAATAATAATAATAATAATAATAAAAAGAAAAGAAAAAAATCCGTTAATATGAGATAGCTACCCATTAGGGTACTAGTCAAAGAATTAATGAGGCGAGGGAAATAAAAAATCTAAATATCTAAAGACTTGCACGCCATCGTATTTTACTTATAACTAAAATATTTGGTTGATATAGACACTTACTCCCTCCGTCCCACAATATAAGACATTTTGGTTATTTCACACAGTTTAAGAAAATCTAATAATGAATTGCTTTTTAATATTTAAATGTAAAATATTGTATTGTTTTCTAGGATTGACAAATAATTATGCATTGTTTAGTGAGAAAGTGAAAACAATGTATTTAATATAGTATTGGAATGTGAGAAACACTTATATTTTTGAACACCATAAAAAAGTTAAAAGATTTATATTACGGGACGAGGGAGTATATTTTTTTAGGGGTGATACTAATAACCGTAAGGTAAGATTATTGCTATCGTTTCAATTTTCAATATACTGGTGAAAGAACATTACGCACATCTTAAGCCAAAATTAATTGACACTTATTTGCACGGGTAATCAAATAATCCATATATATATATCTTAAAGGATAATGCAATCCTAAAATAAATGCCATTTAATGAATATCAAAAAGCTAACTAATGATTTTTAGATAACTTTTACTATATTTAATTACTCTACCATGCCAAATTTACTCCATTAAATCAGATACTTAAATTGTGCTTTATATTCTGAAGGTGGGATCTATCAGCAATAAAAGTGTTTCTTTACCACTTAGAGTATAAGTGATCTTTTATTTACGGGTTGAAACTTTAACTAATATGTTTATATGACAAATATAGATTTCTATTTATCCAATATCATTTTAATGAAATTAGCATCAATTAATCCGTTTAATACTATAATAAGTGACTGGTTTAGGAGTAACTAATCTAAGATAACTTTGTCACCCGTTTTTTTCGAATAAGGATTTCGTGATGATTTTTCTTTTGTATTTAATTTGCATATATATAAAAAACTTTAAGCTATATAAATGTGATAAGCGTTTCCTCAAAAAAAAAAATGTGATAAGCGATTTAATGACACGTATTAGTCCTTAAAAAAATGACACGTACTAGAAATCAAACAATATTTATTCGGAAACATATATTCAGCACGTGCAATTAAAAGATAATGATCCGCTCTGGCAATGATTTACTCCTTTTCAAGCTTATCCAAGGAAAAATGTAGTAGTAGTATATTTCATTTTTTTAAAAAAAAAAAGGCATTTCAACTATAAAATAGTACTTCTCTTTTTAACTGTCATTTTTTATAATTTTTTTGGTTTTTTTATTTATCTGTCATTTTATATTACTAATGCAGTATTTATTATCTTTACCAATTCAGTATTTATTATTTTTTTCCACATGTACCCTCCAATTTAATTATAATATATAAACAAAGTATTTATCTTCAATAAAAAAATATATTTTCAATGCAAAAAACTCCAAAAGTCAATTTGTCTTACATATTACCCATGCATAAACACTAATACACATTCTCCGTATATCACTCCAATTAACAAGAAATAATCAACATTTATTGAGGGTGTATATATTTAAAAAATCGAAAGACAACTTAGTCATTTCATTCTTTTTTTAGACACATTAATAACTTTTTTAGTCTATGTGAATCTTTATTATGTAGGCAGATAAAAAAAAAGCGTAATGAGAGAGAAGAACAACAACATTTCATCAATAAGTTTTTGAAACTTTTACATAAATGACAAAACTATTTTTATTTTTTTTAATTTTCTGGCGCCATTTACTAAAAAGAAAACTCAACAGACTTTCTCTCTCATCTATTTTTTTTAAACACTCATATCTTTCAATCTACAACTCCAAATTTGAAAATACTTTCACCAATTTTTTTATTTTTTCATGCTCTTTATTTTGAAATCACATTCAACATATTCCGAGGTGGTTTCAGAAAATCCGCTTTCGAAATTCACTATTGTTCGAAATTCACTATCGATATTCACTGATTTTCGGGATTCACTGGGGAGATTCACTCTGTCGATATTCACTGATTTTTGGGATTCACTGAGTAAATTTCAACAATGAATTTTACGAAAAACGATGTAAAAGTCTCAAAACGAAAAGCATCAAAAAAATAAAAAAAAATTCAATGCAATTTTCATCACGTTTAGTGATCTAGATCAAAAGATACGAACGTTTTGTGAGGGAAATAGGAAGGAAAAAAAAAAGCAAAAAAAAGTTCCCAGCAGCAGGCGCGCGTATTTTTTTAATCTTCTAATTTTTTTAATTTTTTTTTTTGTTTTGTCCTCCAAAATATAAAAAATATAAAAGTTATCATCCTCCTTATAAATATAATGTGTGGCTGTCCTGTTACTTAAAGAATATTTCAAAGACCGTCCTTATCCCTAATTCTCTTTTAAGAAAAAAAAAAAAAAAAAGGATTAAGTGCAACCACTAACAATATCCACGGCTTGTTTTAAAAGATTTGAGTGATTTTATTATGGTGCAGCCATTTTGTATGAGTTATCTGCAAAGTGGCATACATTGTTGAATTCTCTCATTTTTACTCTCTTTCACATAATACACTTTTATCGTGTGTGAGAGGTTAGAAATGTGTGGTTGTAATGTATGACACTTGATAAAACCTTCCTACAACGGTTGTATTTTAAAATTTCACAAAAGATTTAGTCCAAGTCAATGAGATTTGAAAATGATTTCCTAACTGTGAAGTCAAATATACACACCAGAGTCTCACTGGTCCTTTTAAATTATTAAGACGATATGGCAAACTGAGAAAACAGTGTTGTGACACAAATTGCATTACTGTGTATAACAAATTAAAATAGTAAATTTCTATTTAATTCGATAAATAAAAAATCTTTTATATTTTGTGTTATTTACGGTCGAGGAAGGATGCGGGATTTTGGGTAAGGGACGATAATAGTAAAGTTTTTTAAGCTCAGAAAAATGGATAGTAGTTCTTTTTGCCTTATGGATCCACAAAAAAAAAAAAAAACAATACTACTCATTACTCATATACGAAAGGTTTAACAAACGCTCACTAATAATGCACCTAGCGAGGCTCGAACCTAGGTCGTCATGCCACAATATAACCTAGCTAACCGTTAGGCCGATATATTGCAAATAAACACTTCTATATGTTTTGTGTTACATGATTGGAGAAAAACACAACTATATGTCGAATGGTGTTGAAGATTGTGCAAGTGTTGGAGATATTCTCTACACTTGATAAAGTATAAGATGTTAATTATCAACATTCCATTAGTTTTAGTTTTTGGGAAAGATGGTAGTTCCACATGGTATTAAAGCCATATGTCATGAGATCGAACCCGGGTGCGAACATTATTTTCCCCATTTATTCTTGAGGAGGCGTGTTGAAGATTGATTGTACAAGTGTTGAAAGAGATTATCCACTCTTGAGAATGTATGTTGTTAATTATCAACCTCGTCGTGTTGAAGATTGATTGTGCAAGTGTTGGGAGAGATTGATGTTAATTATCAACCTCCCCATCAGCTTAAGCTTTTGGAAGAGACGGTATTTCAACAGACAACGTTAGTATGTAATTGTATGTTACCTAATGCAATGGAATCGGAAGCATTTCGGGATTTTCTTCCGACTGAAAAATACGGGAAAGGGATCGGGTGTATGTATCCCGATATGAATACCCACAACCCTACCTCCACACACACACCCTCCCACCCACACACCAAAAAAAACTGTTTAATTCAACTGTCCTATAAAAAATGTTCAGTACAAATGTAAATTCTTTTTATGCTTAAAGCCCCGGTGTTCTGGACCGACATGCCCGATTAATTCGAAGTTTGACCCGGATCGTGAATGCAAAGTCCGACTCTTACTTAAATGTATGTTTAGTGATGGTTTTAAGAAGAATGTATGAATACGGAATACCCCGTCACAAAATTGAGATGGCCAACCACAGATAAACCAACATCCACATGTGAGGGTGGGCCGGGTTGATTTTTCCATTTTCAAATACTAGTGTTAAGTGTTTCATAATGGGGTTTACACGTGCCAATTATACTATATTTAAATTAAAAAAAATGCAATCATCATCACTATATAAGAATTGATAAAACATGAACTCTGTTACTCCCTCCGTTCCCAAAATAAAAAAATAAAAAATTAAACTGAATAGTTGATGCAGAATATCTTCGAATACAAAATTTAATGTATTTTAATTTTCTTTTTAACTAATCTCTTTATTTTTTCGATACACCGTCTTAAATGCAACAACAATATTTATTTAATTTTCTATAAGAGTATTCTTGTATTTATCTAATTAAAGTCAAAACAATTAATTATCTTTTTTATCTGCGTCTTGACAACTATCCTGAGAAACAGAGCGAGTATAAATGGAGGAGTTCTTATATGGTAAGTTCATTTGAAGAGTAAAACATTTAGATAAAACTAGGGAAGAATTACCCAAAAAAATGATGTAAGTCAATGTCGTCCAATACCTCCACTTCTTTTTTATATCTTGGGTTATTCCCCGGCCAGCCATTCAATTTGCACCATAGACGGAAACGTAAAAAACAATGAATTGGTGTTTTTTTTTTTTGAATAAAAACGGTTTACATAACATCTCTTATATAGAAGAGAAAACATAAAGATAAACTAAAATATTTATCATAATTGATAAACATTTGAATTCAAACTTTAAATAAACTTATCTAGAAATATTTTATTTGAAGATAATAATTTAATCTTAACAAAATATCATCTCTATCTTTTCTTTGATTTTTTATTTGATGACATCTCTTCTCTTTGATTTTATCTTCTATTAGATTAGATTATTCTAAACCAGAGCTAAAATTATATGATCCAGATTCATCCACATTTTTTACTTCACAAATAGACTCATCATAGAATAAGTTACTTCTATATTGGTTTTTGCTCTCACATTCAAGTCAAGGGAAAGTCCTATTTAAATGGATAAAAAAAACAAAAGGTAAGCCACCTCTCCAACCAAATGAAACTATTAGAAAAAAAAATGAAGTGTCGTGTTGACCTCACTAAGCTTTATTACTTTGGATAGCACTTCACTTTTATCATAAAAAGTTTATTAAAAAAAACACTAATAGAATATATATATTATTCAATAAATATTTTTTCAAATTTATAATTATTTTATCAATGATAATTAAAATGTATTTTAGATTTATTTTACGTGTGAGGTATGAAATTTATTAGTTTTTTAATTTGTGTGAAAATCTTTATATTAAAAAACGATAATTTAAAAGATGGAAAAGGGAAATGATACAATCACAACAGACTGACACAACAATCAACTATAACAGATTGTTTTGGGACCTATATTTTTATTGATCTAGGCTCCACAATAATCAATAGTATAAATGATTGTTGGGTAAATTAGTTGTGTCAATCCGTTATGACTGTATCATTACTCGACGGGAAAACCTATTACCATCTTTCTTTTCTCTCACTTTTATTTTCAAACCTAAAGTTGGATATGCTACGTACGGGGAAAAAAGAAAACTGCAGCATGGGAGACTTTGGGGATATTAGTTCCTTATCTCAAAGTAGCATTGGTCTGTGAAAGATAAAGTTTTTGTTGTACATTTCAAATGAAAGTCATGTACATTATATTATATAGAATAATGAGATATTATCCTAACTAACAATACCTTCCTTTTTTTGTTGTGATTTTACATTATCATTTAATGATTCTAATCTATCCTCTAATACCCCCCGGCAAGCTGTTGGTGGTCGAGAGAGTAACCGAAGCTTGTCTCTATGACGTAGAAAAGCTGATGTTGACAGTGGTTTGGTGAAAATGTCTGCGATTTAGTCATCCGTTGTGATGAATTGAACATCTAACTTTCGTGTGGCAACTTGTTCGCGTACAAAATAGTAATCTAGTTCAATGTGTTTTGTCCGGGCATGAAGAACGGAATTAGAACAGAGATAAATAGCACCAACATTATCACACCACAACATTGATGGTTTGTTGGGTAGGTGCCCAAGTTCTATTAGCAATGAATGCAGCCACATTAGCTCGGCTGTGGGGTTTGCGATGGCTTTGTATTCACTTTCGGTGGACGAGCGTGCAATTGGGTTGTTTCTTTGCCATCCAAGAGATCAAATTGGAACCCAAATAAATAGCAAACCACAAGTTGAACGACGATCATCGGGACACCCACCCCAATCACTATCTGCAAAGCATTGTATGTGTAATCAGTGGCGGACGCAGGATCTCGGATAAGGAGGGGCAGTAAAAAATTTAAAAAGGCAAATAAAAAATTTAAGAGGGGCAAACAAGATACATATTACATATATTAGTAGGATTTTTTCGGATTAAGGGGGGGCAGTTGCCCCCCTTAGCTGTATGTAGGTCCGCCACTGAGTGTAATGTTGAACCAGGCCGCAAGTGAAGGGACAAAGATGATGTATTTTTGAGGTACCGAAGAGCCCGTTTAACAGCCACCCAATGAATATCAGTGGGACGGTGCATAAATTGACATAATTTATTAACCGAAAAAGAAATATCCGGTCGAGTAAGAGTGAGATATTGTAAATCAAAACGAATGTACATCCAAAAAGCAATCACACGACATACAAAATTTTATCCGTGTGATTGAACCCTTGTTTCACTAAGAGCAATCTCAAGCGATTTAATACGTGCTAATATCATAATTTAAGAAAATTAGTGCTCGGAAGAGCCTTTAAACTAATCATAGCAAATTTATTCTTCAATACCAAGTGCAAGTGATAGCTTCTCTAAAAATCCATTTACAATCTAGGTCCTCATCATCAAGAATGTGTTGAGAAAGATTAAAGTCCACCCAACTGTCATTTCTTGTGAAGCCAAAAAACGGTGATGCCATCTTCGGGGGAGAATTTGACACCACACTTCCTTAATCCAAGGACAATCACGTAAGGCATGAATATTAGATTCCATAGAGGAATGATAAATGTCACATGTCGCATCCTCCTCCGGTATTCTATTGTGAACAAACAAATTCGTCTTCAAATATCCATGTCTAGCCTCCCAAACCTAGAGGTTAAGTCGTTGCGGGCCCGGTGTTGACCAAATTCGATTCCAAAAACGTGACCTAGAGGCCCCCCCGTCGATCGAATCACGTCATAACACAATTGCACGGAGAAATTGCCCGAGGGCGTGTGCTTCCATATCCATTTGTCCTTGTCAGCATCCCAAGCGATATTTTGTCTTAAAGTGTCTTTGCCATATAAAATGCCCCTCCAAGTGGGAAAATCCCCGTAATGAGTCTTCTCACTAAAAACATCCCCATATTTATCACGTAGAATATGAGCCCATAAAGCTTCGGGCTTGGTGAGGAGTCTCCAACCAAGCTTAACAAGAAGGGTCGTGTTAACCACATTTAAATCCTCGAGACCGAGGCCACCCACCCTCTTAGGCCGACAAATATTACCCCAACTGATGGAATGATGCTTTCTTTTATCCACGTCGTCCCCCGCGAAAAATAAATTATTGATCCGTTCGAGAGCGTCCGTAATTTTTGAGTGGATTTGAGTCACCCTGCATGACATACGAAGAAAGAGTAGAGGTAACTGACGGAATTAAAATCCGTTAGTAGCTTTCGAAAGACATTTTGACATCCGAGAGTTTTTTTTAATGGGTTTTGGCCACCAAAAACTCGAAATTATTACTAGCTAAACGGTCATGTAACACAGACAAACCAAGATATTTTCTCAAGTTGAGAGTCGTTGCAATGCCAACTTCAGAGCTAATAGCCCGAATCAGGTAATCTTGGCGCAGTTTTTTAGGAGAAAAACTAGACTTTTCAAAATTAATTCTCTCCACACATAATTTTTCCATCACTTTATTTATAACCATAGCTTGACCTGTGGATGCCTCACTAAATAAGAATATGTCATATGCAAAGAATAAGTGAGAAATCCCAATACCGCCCCTGGAAAGCTTATATGGTTTCCACACCATTGTATGCAACCTCCTTTCGTATCCATTGTCCAAGAATCTCCATACAAAGAACAAAAAGATAGGGTGATTAAGGGCCACCTTGATGAACGCCACACTTCATATTAAAATTGTCTAACCATTTGCCATTCCAAAGAAGAGTGAGAGAAACAATTTCGATATAAAACATAATCAGATCAACAATATAAGAATCCAAACCAATGGACTGAAGCACATGTCTCAAGAACCCCCGGTTGACCTTATCGAATGCCTTCTCGAGATCTATGATTCGATTTTTTTTACTAATATATGTACTATGTATTTTGTTTGTGCCATTAATTTTTTTATTTGACTCTTTTAAATTTCCATTCCCCCTCTTCGAAATGTTGTGTCCGCCACACTTACAGAGCCTCCACATAATATGCATACGAAAAAAATCAAGTACGTAGGATTTACAGCACAACCATCACTACCACTAAAAAGGTCTGATACTATATAAGTTATAAAATACATAAGATTGCTTAAGCTACATCAACATCCATACTACATGAAATACAACACGAAACTGAAATTCCATTATATCTACAACCTTGTCGTGTTTTATCAAGAACACAACACATAGATCATGAGAGACGACGTAATAGATGTAGGTACCTTGGAACCATGAAAGTCAACAGAAACAGGAACAACGTGAATGACATCTGCATAAACAGAAGAGATTGAAAGAGCTAGTGGAACTGGTTCAGAATGGACAAATGGATGATTATATAGGGTTAGCACTATCCCTCCTATGAATCCTCATGGATCTAATCACATTGAAGTTCTTCATCTGCTTAAGTTAAACTAAAGAGTGAGCTATGATGCTTAATAAAAAACATTAACATCAAAGAGAATTATATATATACTAGATCGTAATAAAGCACTAAGTTGTCTTTTGCAAAATGAAATACACAAGTAGTTTTTGTGGAAAGACATGTTCCAATATTTCAAAAAATGAGCATACTTTTTATATTTCTTTCCTTCAAAAAAAAAAAAAAAATAACATATATGGTTCAATTAGAGCTCATTTAATAAAAAAATTTGTTTTTTTAAAATCATTTAATTAAAAATTAAATAACTTTATTCTTTGAATATGTATAATAACCTTCATTATCTAATTTTTTTTCCGCATAATACTTTTTTTTTTAGAAAACAAGAAATTTTATTAATTAACGTCCGCAAAACACGCGGCTAGAACGTCTCCCGGGGGTAAATTACCCCAGGAAGTCATATCATGTAAAGACAGCGTGCGTGGCGCGCAAGAAGGTCTTGCAGTACATTGCTCGTCATTTACTTTAACAAACAAGAAAGAAATGGAATCAAAACTAGGGAGCAGAGCTAAACAATCCCTCAGAAGACAACCCTGAGCAGTGATGTCCTCTACAGGCCGTCGGAGCCGCTGCACACAAGCCAGACAGTCACTTTCCACCTCCACCCGCCGCAAATGCAATCGATGCGCCTCTTCCATTGCCAAGTAAATGCCTTGAAGCTCCACATATTCCAGTCGACCTCCCCTATCAAAAGGATAGCCTACGGTGTGCAAGAGTGCCCCAGCAGAATCTCGAAAAACGAGCCCGATACCTGCTCTATCCTCTCGTACCGCAGCATCAACATTACATTTGACTACCCCCTGTGGCGGGCGAGCCCAAGAGCCCGCCAAATGCTGGGGCGCCCCCGGCACCCGAAAGGCCGCCAGGGCCTCCGTAAACCCAGCGGTCGCTGCTAAAGAACGCGCACAGACCGCCGAAACATAAACGGCCTGGCCATCAAACACTGCCGAAAAACACGCTTTCTATATCCCCCACATCAGCCCCACAACCCTCACAGTGTCTGGTATCCCCCGCTCCGACAAGAGGCACATAAAGAAATCCGCAAAGAAAGACGTGCAAAGATACCCCAAAGCCTCATAGTAAGGGGAGGCCCGCCAAATCCTGTACGCCATCTCACACTCAAACAAAACATGCCGTAAGGTCTCCACTGTCTCTCCACATGCCAAGCATGTGCCCGTCCCCAAATTGCGCCGCAGAAGACCCTGGCCAATTGCCAAGCAGTCGTGAAGGCACCTCCATAAGAAGTGTTGAATGCGAGGCTAGACCGGGAGCTGCCAACATCGCCGCCAGACCCGATCCGCCCCGCCCGAAGTCCCTGGCCCAGCCACCAAATATGTCCGGTAAAGCAAGAGTGCCAGAAAGTACCCAGACTTGACCGTGTAAGTGCCCGTACGGTCATAAGCCCATATCCGCCAGTCCGGGTGAGTCCCTGAGGCAACAGAAGTGGCCAGAATAGTATCCGACTCCCATGGGTAAATAAGCCCCGGACCCGAGGGGCATCCCATGTACGCGTGTGTGGGGTAAACAAAGATGAAACCGGAAGAGTGTGGCCTTCATAAGGTATACGGAAGGACGGCCACCGCTCAAGTCCACAACAGAAATGTGGAATTTCTGCATAAATTAAAATCATTTAATTTCGCCAGCAAGGCCAAATTAAAGCATTCTAGATCCCGAAAGCCTAGACCGTCCATATTCTTTGGCAAGCAACATGCCTCCCAACTCTTCCAAAGGATCCGTCCTCTTAATACTTTATATCCATTTTATTTGACACGAAATCTGATGCAATACAATAAAATTCCAGCCAAAACTCATCTGTTGAATAAATATTAACCCAACTAATAAAGCATATAAAAATTTACTAATGTAAAAGTTCCATTTTTCCTTTACTTTTCCCGTAATTTAAAAAAAAAATAGGTAAGAGGTGGAGGTTTTGGTTGTCAATCTGTAATTCATCAGAGAGCCGCATATAATATAACAATAACAAAGTGCAATCCACTTGCGTTGAGTGTGTATAGGTAAACACTACTAATTTTTTAAGTAGTGAAATTTATTTGATGTATATCTTTGGTTACCCAATTAAATTATTACAATGAATATTGAATGATATCCCCACTAATATCATGCATGTTGGTTGTGATAACTAATATCATGCAAGTGTATGTATATGTCAATAGTGAACAACATTAAACTAGCTACTATAGTGGGCAGGGCACATTATTTAAATATGTATATTATTATATATATAATCAAAGTGGGACGTAATTAGTATATGTAGGTCGGTAGTGCCATAAACCAGGGAATATGCGTTATCTCTATCCGTATAATCACTGATAAGTCCACAACAGAAATGCAAGGACACGCTTTTGCTGACTTTGGCTACCTAATTCTGCTTATTTTATGTTTCCCAAAAAAAAAAAAAAAAAACTTATGCCCAATTAAAGAAAATGTCTTTTCACACAGTTATTTGTCTTATTGCACAGTAATTACTTTTCAATTTTGTCTTTATTTTTATCGCTTACGTGCCTACATTCTGACCGGAGTTTAGTCAGAATGTGGAACATTATACCTACCCAAATGTGGTCAGAACAATTTAGTTTATTCTGACCCGAACGTGGTCAGGAAAACATAACATGTTCGGCTTCTAAAATTGTCCGATACGTTTTCGAAATTTTTATAGCACATTGGTTATATTCTGACTTAAAATATGGTTATGCCTACTCCAATGTGGTGAGAACAATTTAACTTATTTTGACCAGAACGTGGTCAGAAAAACATTACATGTTCGGCTTCTAAAATGGTCCGATGCGTTTTCCAAATTTTCATAGCGTTGTGGTTATATTCTGACTTGAAATATGAGCGGAAAACATAATTTTTCGGCCTATAAAATGGACCGTATTGTTTCTCAAGCGCACATAACAATGTCTCCTTATTCAGACCAAAAATTGGTTCGGAAAACATAATGTTCTGGGCCTGTAACATGGTTTGAATTCCACACTCATTTAGGGTCAGAATGATATGCATGTTAAATGTCAAAACGAAGCTAAGTCTTGCCCTTGAATGTGTAGAAACATGCTTAGCCGTGAAAAAAAAGCGATCACTAAGAAAACTGTCATTTTCAATATTGAATATATATATATATATATATATATATATATATATATATATATATATATATATATATATATATATATATATATATATATATGTGAATGCAATTTTCATTTCATTACATTATTTTAGCGTGATTGATTCGAGAAAATTAAAATGAATAATCGTTCGTAAATCTATTGGAATAAATTTTCATTACAAAATAAAACACAATTTGTTACACTGGTTTTTGCCACACACAAAAAAGTGTTGTTATATACTAACTTTTAGCCACAAGAGCGTGGCAAATGAGTCTAATTAGTAAGTACATATTAACCACATTTTTTTGTATATGGGAAAAACTAGTGTAACAAAATAGTGTTTTTCATGTAGTGTTTGATCATTTTCATTCCGTCAGAAAATGAATAAGGACAGAATAATCAGATGGAATGAAATATAAAATACAACTATTCATAATAAATCAACCGCCACCCACCACCTGCTACCACCCCTTCCACCCACCCACCATGCAATCCACAACCGCCACTCGCCACTGCCCACCACCCGCCGCCACCACCAACTACCCTACCACCTACGACCACTGATGTGATCCGTAATCGAATCAGATTTAAATTTGCCCAATGACCGATTAAAAGTATCAATGAAAGAACAAGCACCGCGACCCTTAGCTAACCCGTAACTAAAAACCTTGGTATGACATCAACACTTAGATAACATGTACCTAAGAACCTTGGTATACGAACGCTACAAGGTATGCTCAGAACCTTGATAAGTTCATGTTTCAAATATTCTACATTAGAATACTCACAAAAAGCTTAAAAGCTTAATATTAATTTCACTCAATAATGTCTGAACTGATTGTTGCAATGACTCTATTTGCCTTTATATAGGTTACAGACTCCAAGACCAATTGCTAATTTAACAATGTGGGACAAAATAATAATAAATAAAAATAATAACAAAATATCTAACCAATGTGGGATAATAAGAGACTAAAACAAAAGAAATAATAACTAAAAATAAATAAAAGGCTCTAAATAAATTTAATCTTCATGTGAATCACATCATTCAACTTATGTGATTCGTAAACGAATCAGATCTGAAATTGTCCAATGGTCGATTAAAAATATCAATGAAAGAACGAGCACCGCGACCCTTAGCTAACCTGTAACTAAGAACATTGGTATGACTTCAACCTTTAAATAACCTGTACATAAGAACAACTTATACCTAAGAACGGTATGCTCAAAACCTTGATAAGTTAATGTTTCAAATATTCTACATAAGAATAATCACAAAATGCTTAAAAGGTTGATATAAATTTCACTCAATATTCAATAATGTCTGAACTGATTGTTACAATGACTCTATTTGCTTTTATATGTGCTAGAGACTCCAAGACCAACTGCTAATTTATCAATGTGGTACAAAATAACAATAAATAAGAATAATAACAAAAATAAAAAACTATCTAACCAATGTGGGATAATAAGAGACTAAAACAAAAGAAATAATAATTAAAAATAAATAAATGATTCTAAATAATTTAATAAGTTTTTCTTCATGTGGATCACATCATTCACTCTCGTCAAAACTCACTAATCTCGTATATATCACAACCAATCCCACCACCATCCATCTTACCACCACCTCCCCTCACCGCTACCTCCTGCCACTACCCATTTTACCAACATCTTCATCATCCTCAACCATAACATAGTCTACCACCACCATACTCTACCACTACCAACTCCATCACAAACGATTTTCACCCGGCTATCATCGCCCACCTCACCCCCATTCATCACTACACACCAAAATACCCTCGTAACCACGAATACCGCCGCCTCAATAACCACCATCGCTTCACTCATACCATCCACCACCACCCAACCACTGCACACCCAACCACCATCTTCAATCACCACCTCTGCATTTCCAACTACCATTCACCGGATTCATTATCACCCACCACCTTCACCCACTGTGTCAATTTCTAAATCTTATAGAATCTCATACATTTTATTACATCGCATACCAAACTTGGGAATGAAATCACGTCATTCTATTTTATTGCATTTCATTCCATCAGTTTCATTTTATTCCAATTACATTTCAGCAATCTAAACGCACCATAATATTTTTTCGATTTTTTGTTTAGTCCACTCTTGCATTTTAGAATACCAATTAAACATGTATTAGTGTTTTTCTATCACTCTTAATTTGTTTTCAATTAAATAATTTTTTACTATTTAACAACAATTGCATCTATGATAGTCAAATAATATTTTAAACCTTTTGTCATTAAAACACTTGACATTCTTTCATTTTCTTAAACCATGTGAAAACTCTAATTAAAATATCTTATAACGAATGTATATCTGTAACGCCCCGTTTCCGGACACCGAGTCCTTATCCGGAAGAGGAACGTTCGGCACGTATAAAATAAAAGTAAATTCATTTTATACGTAAGCCTCTACTACGTCGTATCAAATCAAAGGCTAGACGCCCGTTTAAGACCCTGGACGCCCGTCTGAACCCTACTGGACGCCCGTCCAAAGATGGACGCCCGTCCATTAAACTCGACGCCCGCCCATCAAGACCATTTCAATCTCGAATGTAAAGTTACCCCTCGAGGCGCCCGTCCGGATAAGCCAGACGCCCGCCTGAGAAAAGACGAGGCCGGCGCCCGCCCGAAATACCGACGCCCGCCCACCTGGGTTCGACCGAACCCTAACATCATCATCATTCGATTTTCCAGTCGTATTTCAACCAAAAATCAGCAAATAACCAACACAACAACACAAGAATCCACATCTAGACGTACTATAACAACTATAGTCATTAACTAAAATAAAGATTCATATTTCTAACACCAAGAAGCCTTAAAACATGATCAATTCCTTATAACAAATGATGGAATTCATAGGATCGGTTTTCCTTACTTGTTGCAGCCACAGAACTGATCCAAAAGCCTTGAAAAGTCGCTGCACTTGCCACCAAACTGATCACAAAACGAAGCCCTCCTTACAACGCTTCCGCTTCTCGAAACGATTCTGAAAACAAACAGCTCTTCCTCTCAGAATTGTGAAAAGAACTCTTGGCTCTCCTATGCTCTCTCTCTCACACTCACAAGGAAAAGAAAAGGGGAGGGGCTGAGTAACTGAAATTCCTGATTAAATGTTTAGGTCTTAGCATTAAGAGGGAGTTAATCCTTTTCCCTAAATGCCCCTTTAATACAAAAAAAAAGGATTTCCTCATGTATATACATATAAACTCGAAATTATATATATATATAAAACGTCCAAAATAATTAACTCCAAATGAGAGGAAACCGAACCTAATATTTCGTTTTCGCAAAAAGACACGTCCCGCTTTTTCCGAAAATCGAATATTACATTCTCCCCACTAAAAGGAGTTTCGTCCTCGAAACTAGAACAAACCTGGTAAATCCCCAAACTCTTGAACTCACTAAGCATGTCGCTTTCCACTTCCCAAGTTGCCTCCTCGGGTGAATGATTGCTCCACCGAACTAACACCAAGGGAACCATCCGCCTCTTAATCATCTTTTCCTTCCTGGCTAAGATCCTAATCGGTCTCTCGTCATAAGCTAGGTTATCTTGTAAGATCTCCGGATCAACCGTAGTTTCAACATCATTCTTCGTCAGACACTTTTTCAACATTGAGACGTGAAACACATTATGGACTCTCGACATTGATTCCGCAATCAAGCTTATATGCTAACGTCCCAACTCTTTCCGAATCTCAAAAGGTCCAACATACCTTGGGCTTAGCTTTCCTTTTTGTCCAAAGCGTTTCACCCTTTCTTCATTGGCGAAGCCCGAGGTAGACTCTATCTCCAACTTCAAACTCGAGAGGTCTCCTTCGTGCGTCGCGCCCAACTTTTCTCTCGCTGTCTTGAGCTACCTTCGATTCTTCTTGACCACCAACCTCTCTTTGCTTGTTCTACCATTTCAGGCCCTCGTGATCTGCCTCTCTCCGACTTCATCCCAAAACAATGGCGTGCGACATCTTCTCCCATACAACGCTTCAAACGCGGCGGCATGCCTATACTGTGTGAAAACTATTATTATAGGCAAATTGCGCTGCGGAAGGTAGTCATCCCATGATCCGCCTACCTCCAAAACGCAAGCTCTCAACATGTCCTCGAGCGCTTGGATGGTCCTCTCGGATCGCCCATCCGTCTCGAGGATGAAAAAGCCGTGCTCAAGTCCAACTTAGTCCCGAAGGCTTCTTGCAAGCTCTTCCAAAACCGACTTACAAATCTCGAATCACGGTCTCAAACTATCGAGATTGGAACTCCATGTAGCTTCACTATATTGTCCGATATAGTGTCGCCATCTTCTTTAATGGCATGTCAACCTTGTACGGTAAGAAATGGGCGATTTGGTCAATCTATCCACGATTACCCAAATTGCGCCGTGACCGCCTCTTTGTCTTAGGTAATCCGGTGATGAAGTCCATTGTGATCTTATCCCACTTCCATTCAGGGATATCCAATGGCTTAAGCATTCCACCGGGTCTTCTATGCTCCGCCTTAACCTTCTGACATACGTCACACTCGGCCACAAACTTGGCTATTTCTACTTTCATCGAGGGCCACCAAAACCTTTCCTTTAAGTCTCTGTACATTTTAGTAGCACCCGGATGAACCGCAAAAGCTATTCTATGTGCTTCTTCCATAACTCTTTGTCTCAAGTCGCCAACATTAGGTACACATAGACGGTCCCGATACCACAGATTCCCACTCTTATCAAGCATATAACCGACCGTAGGCTTCTCTCTAGCAACTCGCTTCAGGTCAACCAAACCCGGATCTTCATCTTGTTTTCCCCTGATATCATCTAACAACTCTGACCTCGCCAACAATGGTGCCACAAACTGCCGGTCTTCAATCTGGTCAAAGCTTCTGATTTCTAACCCATCTAACCTTTCTGCCACTACCTCAACACTAGAAGCTGCGAACACTGGTTTCCTCGCCGAGAGCATCCGCCACTACATTCGCTTTTACCCGGATGGTATTGAATGTCCAGTCGTAGTCCTTCACAAACTCTAACCATCTCCTCTGCCTCATATTCAGTTTTCTTGTGTGAAGAAGTACTTCAAACTTTTATGGTCGGTGAAGATCCTTGCTTTAACTCCATATAAGTAATGCCTCCAAGTCTTTAAGGCAAAAACTACTACCGCCAACTCTAGATCATGTGTCGGGTAATTCTTCTCATGCACCTTCAATCGCCTAGATGCATAAGCTATCACTTTTCCTCCTTGCATCAACACACAACCCAAACCCTGTCCCGAAGCATCCGTGTAGACATCATAGTTATCAAAAATCTCCGGAACTGCTAACACTGGTGCCGTAGTCAACTTCCTTTTCAAATACCTCAAAAGCTATTTCACACTCTCTAGTACATTCAAATTTCACATTTTTCTCGTGTTAACTTGGTGAGCGGAGTAGCTATCTTTGAAAAGTCTTGCACAAACTTCCGGTAGTAACCAAACCAACCCAAGAAAACTTCTCACCTCGACATCAAGTAGGTCTCGGGCCAATTCTCAATCGCCTCAATCTTTGCCGGATCAACCTCGATACCATCTCCGTAAATTACATGACCCAAGAAACTCACTCGATCCAACCAAAAGTCACACTTGGAAAACTTTGCGTACAACTGATTCTTCTTCAGTGTGTCCAACACTATCCTTAAGTGTTCCTCGTGTTCTTTCTCATCCTTAGAGTAAACTAGGATATCGTCTATGAACACTATCACGAACTTATCCAAGTACGGCATGAAAACTCGCTGCATCAAATCCATAAATGCAGATGGAGCATTAGTGAGTCCAAAAGGCATAACAAGGAACTCATAATGTCCATATCTCGTACTGAAAGCCGTCTTCGGTATATCTGCTATCTTAACCTTCAGCTGATGATATCCGGACCTCAGGTCAATCTTGGAAAACACTTTCTTACCCTGCAACTGATTAAACAGATCATCAATCCTTGGCAGAGGATACTTATTCTTGATGGTGAGGTTGTTCAGTGCTCTATAGTCGATACACATCCTCATGTTGCCATCTTTCTTCTTCACAAACAACACTGGAGCTCCCCATGGCGAGGTACTGGGCTGAATTATGTTCCTCTCAAGCATATCCTTAAGTTGAGCTTTCAACTCCTTTAATTCAGCCGGGCCATTCTCAGGTGCCTTAGCAATCGGTGCCGCTCCCGGTATCAATCGAATCTCAAACTCTATCTCTCTCGTCCGGCATGTTTCCGGTAACTCTTCCGAAATACTTCCGGGTATTCCTCACTATAGAGTCTCTCTAACTTAGGCTTCACTTGTTCCACGCCCACCGCATACAACAAGTAGCCTTCACAACCCTTCCGACAAGCCCTTACGCTTTAACCGATATGATCGGATGTTTCTTCTTACTCGGCTTGTACACATTCCTTGATACGCCTTGTCCGATTTCCTGTGCATTAAAAGTTACTTTCTTCTCTTTACAGTCCAAGTGTACATAATTCTCGGATAGCCAATCTATTCCGAGGATTACATCAAAATCCGAAAAGTCCAAAACTGTAAAGTTGCTCTTACATCGATAAGGTCCGACTCGAACTTCCACTTGAGGTATCATCCTAGTTACCCTTGTCACCTTCCCTAACGGTGTAGTTATTTCCAAAGTATTTCTTAAAGGTTCTGAAGGTAAATCCAACTTCTTAGCTACCTTGGTTGACACAAAAGTATTTGACGCTCCCGTATCAAACAAAGCCCTGACCACTAGGTTTTCTAACATTATCGTACCTAGGATGCATATTCATTTATTTAAATATAGTTACAACATGAATAATCACGCTATAAAATATCTTAACAAAAGAATGAAACATAACATGGTACCTGAAATAACGTCATCCTCTGGTTCCACAAAATTAGCATCCGCTGCAAAAACTCGAACCGGTCGGCTCGGGCCGCCTCTCCTGCTACCTTGGCTCAAACCACTCTTGTTTCCTCTGTTTGGACACGCCTCTAGAAAAGTGTCCTTGCTCACCACAAACATAGCAACCGTTACTACTCGCTTGCACTCTCCTCAGTATGATTTCTGCTGCACTTGGGGCAAGGTGGTGTATTGCTTGGGGCTTTAGCCTGCCAGTAGGTGCCGTAGTCTTCTTGGTCGCTCGCGTGGCGCCTCCTATAATCGCTTTGGCTCGTCCCAAAATTTCTTTTGTTGTTGACAACCACTGTGGCTCTCTTCCGAAAGTCTCAACTTCCAAAGCTTTATTCGTAAGCTCACCATATTCTTGGTCGAGAAACCCAACATCCCCGATTTGTATCTCATATGCTAGTCCTTCCTTGTATTTTGCCATCTTCCTCCCTCAACTCTCATCACCGGGATAAAACCGTCCTAGCTCGTTAAACTTATTGGTGTACTCAGATACCGTCTGGTGTGTGCCTTGCTTAAGTCTCGAGAAACTCACTTGCCTTACTATCTTGCAATCGTAGTCGGGAAGTACTCGTTATAAAACAAAACCTTGAATCCTTCCTAACTGCATACTTTACCGTTATCGCTTTGGATTGCATCAATCCATGCCTCTCTGCTCCCAAAAGAAAGCTAACCGCTAGTGAGCCATCTCAGATTCGGACATGTATGTTTCTACAGTGCCTTTCGAAACTTCTTATCCATTCTTCACCTTGAATGATCCACATTCCCAAAGAAGTCCTCGAACTCTATTTCTTCTTAACCTCGTATACCAATCCATCACCGGTGCTTGCTCAAGGGCCGGTCTAACGGTGGGTAAACCGTGGGTAAGCATAGGTACCAAGGGCCTGGTATCAGCTGCTGTGTGGTGAGGATAGGGTGGAATCACTTGAGGCTCAGCCGATCGGATGAAACCCATGATAAAACCGGTCTTCTTGGGTCAAAAAACCGTAAGGGGGATAACCATCTCCTCGCTGATGGTCAAAACGTGGCGAAGGTGGTACTGTAGGCTGAGGAACATGACCTACAGGGGGTTAAAAGACTTGATGCCGCTGCTGCGGAGGATAAACCGTGTGGATATGCATCGATCGGGGAGGATAAACATCGGTCACTTGGTGGTGGCGCACTAATCGGCGGGATGTCGCCTACTCTGCGTGACACGAATAGGTGCTCGTCCCGGCTCTCCATAAATGTAGTTATATCTTGGCGGTGGTCGGGTGGCGGTCTCGACGCGCCTCGGTGACAAATTCTGCTGGGACCTAGGTGTAGGCGTGGCTGTATGGGGTGGTGGTGATAAACTCATACGAGGTGAAGGATTCTGCCTCACGAACCCACCCCCTACAACTAGTACCGGACTCTCTATCCCCGATCTAACCCCTGAGCTCCCCGCTCCACGAGCATTCCTCCTCGTAGTTACCATACTGCAAGATCAAGAAGACCAGAACGTCACTAAGGGTTTTAAAGAAACTTATCGTAAGGAAAGGAAGCTTAAAGGACGCTTTGCTCTGATACCAACTGTAACGCCCCGTTCCCGGACACCGAGTCCTTATCCGGAAGAGGAACGTTCGGCACGTATAAAATAAAAGTAAATTCATTTTATACGTAGCCTCTACTACGTCGTATCAAATCAAAGGCAAACGGAAGCAAAACTCGGGTATACAAAATTTTTCCCAAAATTAAAGAGTAGGAAAGAAATCTAAAGGTAGAAATGTAAATTATTACATTTGGAAAAGTACGAAATCCCAACACAACAAGTAATGATGAATCTAGATAAAACCAAACGCCTACCTTAAAAGCAAAGTGAAAGTACAACCAAAGAAAAGCGAACATAAACATCTTGAACTTCAACGATCGCCTTCAAAGGTCGTCGTTTAACTCTTCCTCAAAGACTGTTTCGCCTTCTCGTCCCCAAACACATAGAAAAGTATGCATTCGAGGTAAGTACAACGTGCTTAGAAAGAAAGAGAAGCTATGAAAGCAATCATAGATATAAAGAAAAGATAAATATTTAATTAGTTATTTAAGTGAGACCGACTCAATCTAGGGTTCACTTCATGCTCATCAACACGTCGTGACTAACTGCTTTATAACTTAGCCTATCTATGTTACTACCGCACTCAAGGGCACTACGCGCGTCCACCTCAAAGCAGAGTCCTCTCAGACTTAGGGTCATTGACCTCTGAGAGTTATTCTACCTTGGTAACACTCTATTGCAACATACTAGTGGATCACACCAATATCCACGAAGTCTAGAAAAGGTAGACTCCGATAGCACGCGCGTCTCAGCAGAATCCCTCCGTACTTAGGGTCCTTGGACCTACGGAGTTCCTCTACCTTCAGAGGTAGCACATGCATCGCGATTTAGCCTGGTGCCTAGCCAAGAGAGACATGTTGTTTAATCTTTTACTAGTCACGTACGTTATTTATTAGGTTATTAACTAGCCAGCCTGAGTGTTTTCAAATAATCTCCCTCACACATACTACTCTCTTTGAACCACTAGACACGGACAAGTCCTAGCACATACACAGACATTGATGAATGCTAAGTCATCAAAGCACAAGCCTATCATGCTCTTCCGACGGATCCGAACTTCAACTCCCTTTAAGAGTACATTCGGTGTTTTAACTGAACGAATCAGAAGCTCAATTCAGGCTTGTCTATGTTTATACCATTTTAACATGTCATATTTAAGGGTTCATAAAGATAAATCATGTTTATAAGGCTGAACAACAACCCACAAAGAAAGAAGGGCAAAACAAGCTAGACGCCCGTTTAAGACCCTGGACGCCCGTCTGAACCCTACTGGACGCCCGTCCAAAGATGGACGCCCGCCCATTAAACTCGACGCCCGCCCATCAAGACCATTTCAATCTCGAATGTAAAGTTACCCCTCGACGCGCCCGTCCGGATAAGCCAGACGCCCGTCCTGAGAAAAGACGAGGCCGGGCGCCCGCCTGCATACCGGACGCCCGTCCCACCTGGTTCGACCGAACCCTAACATCATCATCATTCGATTTTCCAGGTCGTATTTCAACCAAAAATCAGCAAATAACCAAC
The DNA here is from genome assembly GCA_026214975.1 of Gentiana macrophylla. NCBI lineage: Eukaryota > Viridiplantae > Streptophyta > Magnoliopsida > Gentianales > Gentianaceae > Gentiana > Gentiana macrophylla. The sequence continues at coordinate 124,155,406 of CM047807.1, read as the reverse complement.
ACAACAACACAAGAATCCACATCTAGACGTACTATAACAACTATAGTCATTAACTAAAATAAAGATTCATATTTCTAACACCAAAAAGCCTTAAAACATGATCAATTCCTTATAACAAATGATGGAATTCATAGGATCGGTTTTCCTTACTTGTTGCAAATGGCAGAATCGATCCAAAAGCCTTCGTAAAGTCACCAGACTTGCCACCAAACCGATCACAAAACGAAGCCCTCCTTATAACGCTCGCTTCTCGAAACGATTCAAAACAAACAACTCTTCCTCTCGAAATTGTGAAAAGAACTCTTGGCTCTCCTATGCTCTCTCTCTCACACACGCACAAGGAAAAGAAAAGGGAGGGGCCGAGTAATCAAATTCTGATTAAATGTTTAGGTCTTAGCATTAAGAGGAGTTAATCCTTTTCCCTAAATGCCCTTTAATACAAAAAAAAAGGATTTCCTCATGTATATACATATAAACTCGAAATTATATATATATGTAAAACGTCCAAAATAATTAACTCCAAATGAGAGGAAACCGAACCTAATATTTCGTTTTCGCAAAAAGACACGTCTGCCCTTTCCCGAAAATCGGAATATTACAATATCTACAATTTACGGTCGCTCTATACATCATAAACTCTTTACCGACATCATATACTTATTATCCTTATAAACCTTGAAATAATATAAACGAATGCATATATTTTACCCATATCAACATTAATTCATGTCATTATTCTTATAAATTTAAAGATTTCAATATGTTTAAGCACTATCCCTAAACATTTTAGGAATGTTGATTCTGATGGAGCTGAATTTTTAAATTATTATGAATATATAGCTAAGAAGGGACTTTGCTACGATTCCTTAAGAAGAATGTATGTGTTTAGTGATGGTTGCTATTGTATTACTACGGTATAACAATGTATAATGTCTCATAAATAACCATGGATTCCGGCTAATGTACGAAATTCACAAATGATAGAGATGTCCATTAAGAAAATAAAAATAAAAATAAGGATTAGGCACAGGGTTAACAATCTCAACTTAAGATGAATCCATATTAATGTTTTTCATTCAAATTAATTGGATAAGCCTATACTTTTAGCCCTATAGTTTTGACTTCTTTCCTATAAAAAAAAGTTTTGACTTCAAAACATAATATATATATATATATATATATATATATATATATATATATATATATATATATATATATATATATTGACGTTAATCCAATGTCATATTTTACGAATAAGAGTAAGACTCTTCATGCATGTACACTAGTAGAACTCCGAATTAAATCATTTGGTTTGGATACAGGAGGCGTTTAAGAACAAAAAAACCAAAAAAAAAAAAAAAAAAAACCTCTTCCTTTTTTCAAAATAAAAATAGTCTTGCAAATTCTGGAGGAACTTTAAAGTAATTTTCGTGTCCAACAATGAAAATTGTAGGGCTTATCAGCTCATGGGCCAGGAAAGAGAAATTTAAAATGGGCCTACCCAAATCGTTGAAACTTCCAGTCCGTTGTAGAGTCACGGCATACTAAAAATTTAGGGCCAAAGACCCAAAAGTACACAAAACGGACTTATTGGACTTATAAGACAAAAATAATCATTGACTTATAAGGACACAAATTAGATAGATAGACTCAAATACCCTTAATGAAGAAAAAAAACAAAATAAAAAAGAAATAAAAAAACTGGCGCGTTGGTATTGTTTTTTTTTATTATTATTTTTTATATAAAAAAAGTCACTGTTCAGTTTTTTTTTTTTTTTTTTTAATTTTTATTTTAATTATGGCGCAGTACAAGTTTTTTTTTTTTTTTTTTTTAATTATAAAAACAGATGACGATCACCATCATCGATACAATACAACGACCACCCCGATACATTGACCACCGCGATTCAATGACCATCGCGACGCATTGACCACCCCGATGCATTGACCACCGCGATGCAATGACCATCCCGATGCACCGCGACGCCCGATCGATGACCATCACGATCACGAGAGACACCGCGATGAAGTGACACCGCGATCTGAGACACCGCGATGAAGTGACACCGCGATGCGAGAGACATCGCGATGCGTAGACACCGCGATCAGATGACCACCCCGATCAGAGACGCCGCATTGCGAGACACCTCGATGAAGTGACGCCATATTGTATCGATTTATCGCAATGACATCGAATGTATCAATTTATGCCATGACGCCTTATGGTATCGATTTATGCGATGACGCCTTACAATGACGCCTTATTATATCGATTTATGCGAAAGGACGCTTTATGGTATCGATTTATGCAGTGGACGCCTTATTGTATCGATTTATGCAAGGGCATCTTATTATATCGCTTTTATGCAAAGCGACGCCACGCAGTGGACGCCACGCGATGACATCATCAGATGACATCGTATTATATCGAAGTTATGCAGTGACATCATGCAGAGACACCGCGATGAAGTGACACCGCAATGCAAAGACACCGCGATGTTATAACATTTGGATGCCTCGTGCAATTTCGGCTTTATTCAGTCCTAGCTTGTTAACACCTACATTAATTAAATCTTCCGTAACTACAGAGCACCTAATGATGCTAATTCATCGATTATATATTTAATAGCATGCAAGTATATTCGAAAACGAAAGAGACCATTTAATATAGTGCTTATAAGCTTCGTTTTAATTGTAATTGACTCACCAAAGATGCCTAGTTTTCTTAGCTCAATGTGAACGTATTGATCGAGTGATGATACTTGGTCAATTATCTTTGGTAGAATGGCTTATTCTTTAGTACATTAAAGTTAATTATCATATGTCTATGCAATCGTTAATCATAAAAGTAAGTTAAATTCGTAAGTGAATTGATTTGTCCCTCTCATTGTTTAAATATCCATTGTGTTGCTATTGGTCCAACTCATTGGATGCTTCACCTTAGATCCCATTGCTCCAAGCATCCTAAGATGATCTTAATAATACATTTGAAGTTAACAAGTATAATCTAGCTGCATATTTTCACTCTTATGGCATAATTAATTGCTACACCAGTCCTGCTCTCTTCCTCCCTTATCTGGAGAATATATTAAGGATCATAGTACATTTTTCCAGGAAATGTGCTGTTGAAGATATGTTTCCGAAGTCAAAGTAATAATTCCTGCATAATAATGAGAAACATGGTCTAAGTTTCTTCACGCTTGTTAAAACGCCTAACTACATGTCCTAGAATTCAGTATACAAAATCCATGAATGGTACATCCATTAGATTTGTTTCTTTTAGATTATACATTTTTCCAGACTATTGTTCCTATAATGCAAACTGCCGCCTCTCGCTTTGTCTCTCTCGAGCGCATCGCCATCTGTTAGATTTGTTTCTTTAGATTATACGAGGACTGCCTTATTACTGTATGATAATCTAGAGGGTATTCGCATTAGAGCTATAACTTGTTACCTACCATTGCATTTACAAATTTTTCTAGGGTACAACCGTTGAACTAGGTGGATGGGCGGAGGAGCCTACGGTTTGGGAGGAGGGGAAGAGATAGGATAGTAGAGAAAGGGAACACATCGTTTCGTTGAATGACCTTGCGTGCCAAGATAAGGGCATGGGGAAGGCTGAGAACCATTATTATTTGGACGAGGTTGTTATTAGGAAATGCGTTGTTGCACTATTCGTTTTACATCAAGAATGAAATGGGGTCTCCCCAAAATCATCAAGATGTAGTCATTACGGACAAGAATTCACTTACAGACGGAATTGTGAAAGCCCATAAGAAACCAAAAGCACCTGAACTGAAAGTGCTTGAAAATGAAACAAAAACAGCGCTTGAAGTCATCAATACAGATGGTGATGATGATTCAACAATGCAAGGCAACATGGAGAGCAATAACAGAGAACTAAGACACTAAAGAAAATCGACACATGGCCTCAAATGCATTACAAATCGAGGAGTTAAGAAAATCTACAATGAGTATCAATGAAAAGTTTCTTTGAGGTTTGGAGGTGGAATGATGCGGGGGCCATCAATTAATCTTGAAGAACTCAATGGAAGAATTGAAGCTCGCACCAACAACTTCAACAAGGAATCTGACTTCAGCCAATAAAAGTTCTCGGACGAAGCGTCTCAATTACACCGCAACAACAGATGAGTGACATCTGCAGTGACATCAATGTCACTTCATTAGTTGTGTAATGTATGCAGTGACATCTGCAGTGACATCAATGTCACTTCATTAATAATAATAGTTATCAAGCCAGACAGACATAACCTGAACTTAACTCAGCAACCATATAAAACTGATATGCAGGCAGACATGTATCACCATTTTTTAAATGAGCGACCATATACAACAATCCACAATCAATATATATAATATAATAATTTATTGTTCAAACAATCAAAAGAATATTCGTCTTCTCTCTATATATACAAAGAAAAGCAGGATACGTGGAAGTCCCAAAATACAACATCCGAGCATAAAAGTTGTAGAAAATCGTGGAATTACACAAGAAAACAACAAGGCAAATGCGTGAAAATCGGACCAATCACTCAATCAATATAGTACATCAATTCAAGAATGTCGGGTGTCTTTTTTTTTTTTTTAAAAACATTTACACACATATTTTAGCAGAGTCTGATCTACTGCATTTGCAACCTGTAATTTTTTTTTGTTTTGTTTAAGGAAACAATGTTTTAGCATTTTAACATGTGATAAAAATGTATGCACTGATGTAGTGAATTTTGTTGTTCTAAGAGGTTTACCTGTGATTCAATGTTATCAAGCATGTCCCCTTGAGCATCTACCAACACTGCCATGTCTAAGAAAACCTGCAATTCCATTCAAGCCCTCAAATTAAATCCTCACACTTCTAAAATTCCACCAGCTCTACCCCTTTAGCACCCCCCACCCCATACCCCTAAGAACACCCACCACAACCTTGATGTATCACCATTTTTGAAATGTTTGAACAAACAGGCACGTTTCTCTGCATCGGCTTGATAACTTTCTATGACATCTAGGCATTTCGTCGAACACATTATGTGCTTTGATCTCCTTGAAAACCTTATCAACAAACATCAACGATTCTTCCATTCGTGCATCATGTAAAAGAAAAGACACTCATAGTTGTAGAACCGATGAGGAATTAGCTCAGAAAAAGCGCATCAGTTATCAATAATTCTCCAAGAATATAAAAGAACGGTTCAACTTCCGAGTCAAAGCATTCCAAGCATAAGAAACTCAGAATCCCGTCTTCTGAGGAAACAAACATCAACAATGGAAGCCCGAATTTCGAAATGGGTAGGAGTTCCACTATCAACGGCGTTTCAGCTTATCATGGGGATCGATTCTACTGGTAATGGTGTCCATGAGAAAAGAAATCAGTTTCCAGAGACACCAAATCAGATGATATAACGTTTCACTGCGTGTGTTTAGCTTATTTTATTAGATTAGGGGTATTTTGGTACATGTAGATATATTATGTCCTTATAAGTCCAACAGATTCCTTTATGTCCTTATAGGGCTAATAAGTATAAAAAACTATACTTTTAAGTAATTAACCCAAAAATTTATTCATATAAATAAATGATTCTATATCTTTAGATTTGTCTTACGATATAATTTATTATACATTACCAATACAACATTTATTACTTTTTCCTATGGTATTCGTAATTTATTATCAATCCAATTATTTTTCATTACTTAACAATTATTGCATTAATGATAGTCATAGGTATTTTAGACATTTAACCTTAGGGATACGAACACAGTTTGGAATATTTTCAAGTAACAGGACAACCAGATATTTTTTATAGGAAGAAGGACAACTTCTACAATTTTTTATAGCCTAAAGGACAAAGCATAAAAAAATTAAAATTAAAAAATTCGTGCTTATGTTTCAGGAAGTTTTTATTTTTTTTTTCACTTTCCTCTCATGTTTTCAAACACTCATATCTTTTGATCTAAAAATAAAAACGCAATAAAAATTTCACTGAATTTTTTATTTTTTGATGCTCTTCGTTTAGAGACTTGGTTCGATATAATTACATCGTTTTTTTTCCAGGAGATTCACTGTCGAAATTCACTCAGTGAATCTCACCAGGATATCGACAGTGAATTTCGATAGCGGATTTTTTGAAATCACGTCAGAATATGTTGAATGTGGTCTCAAAATAAAAAGCATGAAAAAAATAAAAAAAATTGGTACAAGAATTATTAAACTTGGAGTTCTAGATTGATAGATATGAGTGTATAAAAAAGATGGATGAGAGAGAAAGTGTGTTGATTTTTTTATTAAAAAATGCGTCCAGAAAATGATAAAATAAATTGTTTTGTACTTTATGCAAAAGTTTTAAAAAACTGTCATTTTTTTTAATTGATGAAGTTTTGGTGTCATTCTCCCTCATTACCCCTCAAAATTAATGACATTCAACCATTTTTCTTAATTTGTGAGAAAACATCTATGATGACTTATATTTTGGGACGGATGTAGTAACTTTAGAGAATTCACATTAGAAACCCTGTTTTTTTATCCCTAATATAATATAAAATAATACATATTTCTATTTACAGAATCTCAATTCAAAACACCCACAACTGCATCTCTATCCCTATTTTTATACCAAATACCATTGAAATATGGACAGTGCTCCACAAATAGGGATAAACTATTCAGCAACCCTAAAAATAAATAGGGATGAGGCTTCTGCCGTGGATGTATTTGAGGAAAATTTTCATTTTTTATCTCTATTTTAGGGATGGAGCACAGTATAGAGTTTCTGTTGTGAATGCCCTTACACATCAACTTTTAAAATTTTGTAAAAAATCTCTATTCATAAATATACATACGCACATTTTTTTTTGTCCTCAACGAGACTCATACCCGGGTTAAGGCCACATTAATTACCACTGAGTCAATGCCTTGTTAAAAATATATATATCTCTATATATATATATCCTTACTTCCTTATCCTTATCCTTACCTCTTAATAAGAAGACATGGTGTTAACCATGTCTTGACACATGTTTTTTTTTTAATTGGTCCTCTTTTTTTTTTTTTTTTACTGTTTATGGCCCAGTCCAAAATATTTTGTTTACTGTTCATGGCCCAGTCCACAAATTTTCTTTTTTTTTTTTTTTTTTTTTTTTTTTTTTTTGGAAAAATGTTTGAGCTTAAATTGTTTACTTTTGAGATGACTAATCAGATCACCTTTTAATATCACGAATACATGTAGCAAAGGTATGACTATTTTTCAAAATATAACGCCACGACTTGTCACTAAATACACGATCTTTATATCATACCAAAAAATTGTGTTGACGTTATATGAAATCTTATAAATTTCTTAAAATAAATTCATTTCATAAAAAATATCGTTTATCTGTGGCGATATACTATTTTCAAGATATAAAGCGCCACGTATACGTCATTACTACGATATTTATATTATGCTTAAAAATATTTGGTTTGACGATTATATTGAAATATTAAAATTCTTGAAATGAATTTTTTTGTGAAAAAAACATATCGTTTATATAAAATATTAAATATCCTAAAAAAATGATTTCTACCACAAATATTGTTAAACCATTATAGTGTATTATTGATTTAATATCTATGGAAATTGAATTATGTATTTTACCATCATTGCTAAAATTAAGCTTTCAGATTTGAGAATCACAAAAAGGGTTCAGATGTGTCGATTTTGTGTCATGAAGTATTGACAATGTGTTAGATTTTAATTAATTTTAAAAATCCATCCTTTACACTAAATAATAGCCCGTGTTTGGAAATACTGCCGATTTGAAGATTCCGACGATGACGAAAATGGTTTCAATTTGCATGATGGTTGTGTTCATCAATAGCTTTAGTAGTACTATCAATTAATTGGCTGAATCAGTCGATGTTTCTGTAATATATATTTAGTCTCTTTTCTTTTTTGAATTGATTAATGAAAATGTTTACAAGCCATTTTGTTTTTTATTTCTTATGGGTTAGAACATTAGCCACATTTTTCTGTGCAAAGACATTTTGATCTTTATTGCCAAAAAATATGGCTGTTAAATTGCTAAATTTTATGTAACTGTGAAGCTCTAACTCACGAACAATGAGAAGTAGTGTGGAGATGGAGATGGAGATGGAGATGGAGATGATGAATGAGGAGGAGAAGAATGGGTTATTTTAGTGTAAAGGACGGATTATTTGAAATGAAAAAAAAAAATGAAAAAAAAAAAAAAAAGGCGGCACCGTCGAAATAGTGGGTGGTTACCCCCCAAAAGTTGAGCAGTTGGGACTTGGGAGGGGGCCGGGTTGGGCGGTTGAGAGGTGGATTTTGAGTGGTTGGGAGGGGGGTTGGGCGGTTGGGAGGGCGTTGAAGGCGTGGGTTATGAATCGTTTTTTCAAACTTGGGGGTGTCAATATCGAGTTTTGTGAAACTTTTGGTGTAATTTTCGAATTTTTCCTATTTTAAATAGATCTAGAAATCATTTGAATTGATGAAATACAAATTTCTAATCATTTATTTTTGGGACGAAAATTTATAATCATTGTAATGAAAGGGTTGCACAACAATTGCAAATCGCCTATGCGGAAAAACAAAACCAGTAGGCCTAGTAACGTAGAATGCACTATAACGAAAAGAGACAAACAAGAACTAATCCAAACTCTTAGCTAAATTCACTCAAAAGAGTATGAAGGATACATAATATGCCCTATCAAGTAAAGACTTAGGCTATTTATAGGCTAAAAAGCCCATTTAGGTAAAACCAATACACTTAAAAAGCCCAAAAGGCTACTCACTAACTAAAACAATAATAACGGTAATTCTGATTAGGATGTCCCTACATCAGTCCATCCCTCCTCCTCAAAAGCTCGTCCGCAAGCTAACTCGTATGATCCACATTGAGGCCTCATAAGCACTATCAAGATCCATTGGTGGGTCAAGCTCATTCACCACCTTGTAAAACAATTTCAATTGTCTATTCTTGCACAAAGTATTCACACATGAGCTCATTATAATTCCAATTATATCCACCATGATGCGCTTCCTTTTCATATTAGCGATGTTCTCGTCATTCCAACCCTCCCAAAGAATAGCTCGTCCACGAGCTAGATTGAAGTTGAGTCGCAACATCAGAGGCAAAAACATGGCAACAATCACCAACTTTGGCCTGGAGTGTGTAACTGAAGCAAAATGATCAAGAATCATCCTGTGTGAAATTTCTGGGATTGTAGGGGTGCCTTTAGATTGGTTAGCTAAGAATGGCAACAACTCTAGCAAAAGAACCAAAAAATGAATCCATGGTAAAAGGTATTGTTGCTCTCGCTCATGCAGTGGCCGGAAATGAGCAACCTTTTCTCTTGAGCAAAGGTAAATACCTGAATCCACAATATATGATTCAGCCCATACAAACAGACAATCGGATAATAAGACCCCATGTAATCGTAACAACTCATCAGTAAGTCCTGTTGCAGATGGTTGCCTTGCTAATTCATGTCCTTTACGCATTTCTGTAAATATTACACCAAGAAACGCCGGATATTCAGCAAGCTCTCTGGACACATCATACAAGAAAATTGAGTTAATTTTCTGTGGTAATGCTTCCTGCTCTATTGAAGGCATTCGTTGTAGAAGAATGTCTGCAGCATACTTAGATTCAAGTAATTCAACACAGTTCCTCAACGGTGGCCAGGAGGCAAAGAAGATTCTTATGGGCAGCTCTGAAGGTCCTGTTTTCTTGAAGGGGTAGTACTTCAATAATTTCTTTACGGTCGGTCTTTTTGTTTGGTCCTTCACCAAGTACATGACAACCATCTAGGTAAATGATTTGAAGAGCCATTTATCCAAGTCACAATGAAGTCCAGGAGGGCCATTTTGGATAGTCATCGAGAAAACCTTCATGGTAAGATATCTTGAGTATGAAGCACGACTATGAACCGGCTCTGGTGCCGTTATTATAGAAGACCATTTACCAGCCTTTGAATCACAGGTCCATTGGTGGTTTGTTTCCTGATCTTCCATCTCAATAGATCTCCAAATGGAAAACACCCGAGTAACCACCTCCGTAATCAAGCTTACATGAGTGAAAAGTCCCAAACCCAGTGGTTGAGTACGCATGAGGCATAAAATATTATGCAGATGTTCGACCGAGACACGTATTGACAATCTCGATTCCAGATGGCTAACATCATAGGTGAAGTATGAAGAAAACATTGTTGATTTAAATAGTTGTTTGTAACTAAAAGGCAATGCATTGGGTATTTGTTCGGAATTTAAAACAACATGATTCAATGGTTGTTCCTTATGACCATCATATACTAATGCTTTCATGATATATAGCATGCTAATTCTACCACATTGCATATCAAATGCCTTATCAACAGCTGCCATGTTAGTCACAAACAATATACCATTGTTGGAAAGAAAACGACTCACAGTGCTCCAAGTTTTTGAAAAAGAAGCGATTCCACCCGGATCGAATGTTATGAAAGCATAGACATTGATATTGGAATGTTTTTCGTGGAGTCTCCCGGGTGAGTGATATACAACTTCATATTGAGCTTCATCATTATGGAAACGAAAGACCTCATCAAAATCAACAGTCGCTTGTAGCAAATTTGGGACCTTGCGTATGTCATAATCTTCTTGCTTGAGAATAGAACTTGCAAAGCTCATCTCAGCACCTTCGTATCCCTTTTGTTGTGTAAGTTCCACTTGTTTGCCACCTTTAACATCATTTGCATTGAGCAGACAAAACTTTTCACACTTGGAAGCTATGGTATTTGAATCCAAAGGTTGAAGCTCATTGGTGTGTTTAAAGGTGTCTTCTCCGGCTGTATAAAGATATTCTGGGTCACTTACACCGTCTTGTTTGCCAATGTTTGAATCAGTGGGAGCTTTTATCAAACACTTGGCGGGCTTCACTTCAATCATTTCTTTTGAATGTTTATCATTCTTGTTATTTTCCTCATTGTTTTCAGCCTTCATATTGTTGTTACTTTCCTCAAAGGTTTCGTCAATCAGGGCTGCTTCTTTTTCAGTACATGTGTCATGCCAGAGAGCACCAATTGCCACATTTACGTCTTCGGGAATCTTGCGGGTACCTGCAGGGATTAAATCCAAACATTGACATCTATCAATATGGCTACTATCATTTGACTGCTTTGGAGACTCTTTCCCGAGGGGGTATTTTGTCGAACAGGTGGTGGACAAAATTTTCCTGAACAACAACTTCTTCATTCTCCACCAAGAAGTGATTTTCTCTTTGCCTCTCACCAATCTATCATGTTGAAGCTGCTTCCACCACGCATAAGCATCTCCGGCAAGCTTATAGGTTGCTAATCTACAATGAATCTGCTCCGGCGGGTTCGTTTCTTCAAAAAATCTTCTATTGCATCGACCCATGCCCAAAAATCTGTGATTTTGGAAGACCCATAAAAGATGGGTAAATCTACCTCGTCCATGAAGGCGTGCAGCCCAGAATCTGTGCGTCCTCCTTGGGTCTTTTGTTTGGGTAAAGTCATATTGCTCCCTCCTTGTATTTTCCGATGAATGTACTGTCCTTCCATCTCTTCAACCGGAGTTCGAGGCAAATCTCGACCCACCGATTGTTGAGTCTTCCGCAGTTTGTCCTGACCTCTTTTCAGCTCGAGAATCTTTTCCTTCATCTCTCGCATGAAAATCTCTAACTTGTGATCCAAATATTGCACCTTTTCCCGAAGGGACTTCAGATCTCGATCTACGTCGGAGATCCGGCTTGCTTCCGAATCGTAACTTGCCATCAGCGGAACCAAGGAGAAACCAAGGCTCTTGATACTAAATAACGTAGAATGCACTATAACGAAAAGAGACAAACAAGAGCTAATCCAAGCTCTTAGTTAAATTCACTCAAAAGAGTATGAAGGATGCATAATCTGCCCTATCAAGTAAAGACTTAGGCTATTTATAGGCTAAAAAGCCCATTTAGATAAAACCAATACACTTAAAAAGCCCAAAAGGCTACTCACTAACTAAAACAATAATAACGATAATTCTAATTAGGATGTCCCTACATCACCTAGCCTCTATCCAATGGCTCATATTCAATTATGGAAATGTGCATCATGATGAACCTTTGCTTCTTTCTAAATAGTCAAGTAGTACGTCAACATTTATTTACGTCTGAATAGTACAGCATGTATAATAAAGTTTTGTGTGATTATGATGCAAGATATCTTTTTCAATTATTGGTGTACATCCTTTCACAGTTGATAACTCAAAATCTCTAATTTACAAAATAAATTTATAGAAGAACAATCATGTCTTAATTGTTTAATTTAATCATAAAAAACAGTGTCATTAATTTACGTACGTACGTAATCTCAAAGGAAAGGAAATTTGAAATGAAATCGAGACAACATATATAGGTTCAAAAGAGATGGAGTTACAACATGCTAATATACTATTACACTAATTAATTAAATAGCTCTTTAATTACATACCAATCCTTGCCTAATTGCCTAAACTAAACATTGGAAAAAAAAAAAAGACAAAATGGAAAAAGGAAAGGAAAAAAAAAACAAATATGAAATTCTAAATTTATGATGAAGAATAATATTGTCATGAATGCAAATTAGGAAATGTTGATGGAGCTAGTCATGGAACAGGAAAAGACTTGCTACGGCACATGCATTTATAAGCCATAGGACAAGTCTCTGCTTCTTCAATAGTAGAGCATACAAAGCTAACCATAACCAATCTACATGGTGTGCAAGATCCACATGCATGTGAACAATCCGGTAAACTCGACCCGGCTATTTGTAATGTATCCGGTTTCCTGTGAACCGCCCAGCTGTATTTTCCTGCTGCCGTCATTATTGCTTCTTTTTTGCTTGATATTCCTGCTGCATTATGGTGATGTCCATGATGTCCTGTTGATCACATTTAACAAAAACAAAACCCCCCGGCCCCGGCCCTTAATTAATTACTAGAACGTACCATGCTTGAATCTTATAATGATAATAAAGATGTATACATACTTGATTTTATATATATATATATATATATATATATATATATATAAAAAGTGAAAGGTATAGTACTTACGAGGTTTCCCAAGATGCCTAGCATGCAGTATAGTAGGCAAAAACACAACCACCACAATCAACAATATTAAAACTGCAATTCCAGCTTTGCCCTTCATGCTATAGCAGTTAAGTTGTACTTGTATCTATTATTCTTTGAGTTTAATTATAACTTTGGCTAGAAATATATATGAATGAAAGTGGAAGTTTTGTTTGCTTCAGATTTCTCCAAACACAAGTAATTTGGTTGGGAAGATATGGTTGGAAACAAAGAAGATTTAAAGGGGAGTTTTGGAGGGGGGTAGGGGTAGAGGGGTATAGGGTATTGAAACAAGTCACAGGCAAAAGGGTGGGACATGGGAAAACAGAGATGAACATAAAAAGTCACATGAAGAGAGTGCAACAAGAGAAGAGAAATCACAAGTCTTGAAACTTTTTTTAGCTATTTTTTTTTTTTCTTTTTCTTTTCATTATGAAATTCAGAACATTTTGGATTTAATGCAATTAGTTTAGAATTCTTGTAGCAAAAATTTGAAATGAAGTTTAATTTTAAAAAAAAAAAAGGATATAAACTGTGAATGCCATTAATGTTGTTTGGGCTTTAAATATGATTCAGTTCTGAATCAGGGAAAATCCCAGCATAGAGTTCTTTCAAAGCATGTGATCTACTTAATATATATGGAACTAAGCATTAAATACATATATTATTCTTTTTTCCATCTGAGTTTATAAGTTATGAAAACCTACAAAACAATCTCTTTTTCACTCTTGAAAGCGATACTACAAGCATGGTATAAACCAAGAAGCAATAATGGTTTACTGCACATACATTTTTTTATTTTTTATTTTTTAATTTCCAAGTACCTCGCATTTTTATTTTGTTTCAAACATACTCAATCAGAGAAAATACTATTCGGTACATGCACAATCCATGGAAATTGAATACGTTAGTTAGTCTTAAATTAGAGTGATATTATACACAGATATGCTGGACCATTTAAGTAAATTCGGAAACCGAAGCAACATTACATGAACTGAAAACCAAAGCGACCTCAAAGCAGAATATGAACATATATACGATATTGTCTACAATCCGTAAGGTTGCCGCTCCTAGCTGAGATAGTACTTGACCGCGATATACAGCGCCCGTCCGTGCAGTTATACACAATATATGTCACTGTTTGTGCCATGTATACACTATTGTCTCAAAAACCACAATCAAACTACCAACATAATCAGTACATATCCCAAATATTTAACTCCAACATCAAATCTAGTGGAAAATGTTACCAACTTGTCAACTCCAACCATACCATCCTCACAATCACTTAGTACTGAAATGTAAAAAGCCTCGAAAAATAGGGACACCGCCCCCTACAACAAAATAAGAACATAAGTACTGACAATTGAATCTGGCCTAGTGGTAAAGGATCATTGTATTTTATTTTTATAAGAATCAAAGTTCAATTTTCATCATTGCCCTCAATATTATAATAATAAAAAAAGGAATAAAAGTACTAAACATGATATTTACATGGCATGATAATAGTCTCGCATTGGTTCCTTATTGTCATCTTCCTTTGTAACTCCTTCCTCTAGTGAACTTACGTATTAGTAAGGAAAAACATAATCAAAAAGGAACAATGAGAATATACGAGAATTTTTTTCATAGTTCTCAAATGATTAAATGTAATATTTCGATTTTCGGGAAAGGGCAGACGTGTCATTTTGCGGAAACGAAATATTATTACTTCTTTTCTTTTATTGGAGTTAAGTGTTGTATTAATTAAATATATGTAATTTTCGAGTTATGTGTATTTAATTAAAGGATTATTCTGAATTTTTGTAATTAAGGGTGTTTATGGAAAAAGGGATTTAGTTGAAAATTGTATTTAAGGGAAATTTACACACAATAATCCCATAACCTAATCAAATCAGAAATTCAGTTTTTACTTCTCCCTCTCTCTGCGCAATTTTGAGGAGAAAAAAATAGGGCTTGGATAGTTTTCGCGATTTCTAAGGCAGAGCTTAACCGTTTTCAGATCAGACGAAAGATTTGGGATCGTTGTGAGAAGGGCAACGTTTGGATATCAGTTTGTTGGAAGTTGCGGCGATTTTTAAAAATTTGTTTGGATCGATTTTGGGCGACAATTAGGTAAGAAACTCTTCCTATGATTTTGGTTATAATTCGTAAAGTTTAGATTATGATTTGGAGGCGTGTAGCTGCTAGTAAAAGACGTGTTTTATGTTGATCAAAGGATCATAGATGCTATGGTTGATTAGATATAGTTTCTACGTTTTTTTCTGGGAGTAATTTGATGCCAAATAGGTTAAAAACGGTTCGTAAATCGAGTTTGACGATCTTAGCGTTTTGGGAAAAACCAGCGGACGGCGTGTGCAATATAGTGACGGGCGTCCGAGACCCTAATGTCTGGGCGGGCGTCAAAATAGCGAGCACGGGCGTCCTGAGGTGAGATTTTTGATTCGTGATGTAGCTTGTTTTAGACGGACGGGCGTCTGAGGTTTAGTGGATCGGCGTCCGACTACGGACAAAGCGCCCATAGGGTTTAAACGGGCGTCTGGCCTGCTTTGCCATGGTTGTGCGGTTTTATCATTCTAGTTTGGTTTCGGGTTACATAATCATGTTATAAATCGTTTTAAACCTTAATTTATGATATGGTAATATTGGATAACATAAGCAATCTGAAATTGAGCTTCGATTCGTTCGCTTAAAACACCGAATGTACTCTTAAAGGAGTTGAAGTTCGGATCCATCGGAGAGAGCATGATAGGCTTGTGCTTTGATGAATTAGCATTCGCCACCGCGTAATTGCTAGGCCTTGGTAATGTCTAAGTGGTCTAGGAAGAGAGTTGTTATCGTAAGGGAGATTAATTGAAAACACTTAGGTGGCTAGTTAATCATCCTAATAAAACACATACTTGATTAGTAAAAGATTAAACAACATGTCTCTCTTGGATAGGCACCAGTTTATATCGCGATGTGTGTGCTACCTCTGAAGGTGGAAGAACCCGTAGGTCAAAAGAACCACAAGTTCGGGGGACTCTGCTGAGGTGTGCGTACTATCGAGCCTACCTAGTCTAGCCTCCGTGGATATTGGTGTGATCCACTAATATGTTGCAATCGATATCTCCTGGGATATACATCAGGTAGTAGTGCCTTTGAGTGCGGTTGTAACATAGATAAGTTAAGTAGAAACGTTTAGTCAATTCATGCCGATGGACATGAGATGAACCCTAGATTGAGTCGGTCAAACTTAAACAACGAAACTTTTAAATATCTTTTCCTTATAAATTATAATTGTTGTCATAGCTTCTTCTTTCTTATTAAGTCGTTGTACTTACCTCGAATGCATGTTTTTCTATGTGTTTGGGGATGAGAAGGCGAACAATTAGATAACGTTCACGAGGAGAGTTCGATGATGACGTTTGAAGGCGCCTCATTGAAGACTTTACTTTTATTATTTTGTTATTTGTTTATTAGGATCGCTTTAGACTTTTGGTCTTTCGAGATTTGTAGTACTGCTTAGTTTCTTTTGGATTTCAGTATTTCCTTGAATGTAATAAATTACATTTCCCTCTTTAGATTTCATTTCTATTCTTGGATATTGGAATTTTTTTTATACCCGAGTCTTTTGCTTCCGTTTGCTTATTTTTTATACGACGTAGTAGAGGCTTACGTATAAAGTGAATTTATTTTTATTTTATACGTGCCGAACGTTACTTTTCCGGATAAGGACTCGGTGTCCGGGAACGGGGCGTTACATTAAATCCTCATATAATAAAATGATGATACATGTGCTTTGTTCATGTTTTAAATGGATGCAAGTGAAACCCTCTAATTAAAGACTTCCTGCCGTAGAATTTCCCGCCAATGATACTTTATTTAAATAGATGTCACACGCTATTATAAGTTGAACTTGACTAGAAAAACAATTATAACTGCACACTTCCTCTAACTAATTTATAATAACTTAAGCTCATAAATGTTTGATGTATGTAAACAGGGGCGGATCTTCAACACCCGGGGGGATGTTCCTCACTCAACTCCCACGATATTTTTTGGTATTAAAATGAAGTAACTTCACCGTTAAAATGAATTTACGTATAACTTGTGCCACACTGAGATATCTTATTTATAAAATTAGAAATATGTATGTACTTTCGCTATAAGAAAAAATATAAATCTCATTTTTGCCTCCTCCAAATCATGCATCAGTCAATGTATGTCATGTTGTATATCACTTCATATATGAATGCCGGTATAATTCTTGAATACCGGGCCAGAATAACCTAACACACAAGGAATCAAAGCTAAAATACATACCAAACCAATACTTTCAAGAATTGCTAACTTCTTGAACTAAACTAGATGGTTAGGTGCGGCAGAGTGGTTGATTAACGTACCTAATTAATTTCGAAAAAGAACAAAAAAACAAAAAAACAAAACATTTTGATTAGAAAATTCCTAGTACTATTTTAACTTGGGGGATGAGGTAAATCAATTTTGTATATATAAAAGGAAGTTATTTACAGAGTTAATCAATAGGAGTATTAATTAATCTTTCGTGCTGGGATTGGTATGTATCAAGAGTATCAACCACTTGAAAAAGAAAAAAATGGGGAATGGTCTACAAGGACAAAAAAAAAACATAAATGGGTTCAGAAGGACGTTACTACATGTTCTGTGATTAGAAATGATAAATTCATAATAAATAGACAAAAATACCCTTTTACACATTAAACACGTAGTAACGCTAGATAAAGTGTAGTAAATAATGAAAAGAAAACAAATAGTATAACGATCAAAGAAACAAGTAATGTAATGTTCATAAAACGTCAGAACATCCAATGAAAAAGTAATAAATGGTCTAAAAACAAGTAATAAATGTACTTTATTCGTTAAAAAGTAAGTAGTAACAACCCGTAAAATGTCGTAACGGAGTAACAGCCCGTAACATTAAAATGTCGTAACATCCAATAAACAAGTAGTAAAAGCCTAAAAAGAAGTAGTAACAATCCATAAAATGTCGTAACATCCAATAAACGAGTAGTAATAGCTCATAAAATAGATAAAGTACATCAAAAAATGTAGTAACGTTACAAAATTAATAGTAACAACCCTAAACCCTAAACTTTTTCAAAAATAAATAAAATAAAATAAAAAATACAGCATGTGATACTGGTGCGCCGTCACCCCTCCTTCTCCGCCGGAAATCTGCAACTTCAGGCGGCACAGTCGTCACCTCTCCTCCTCCTCCCCAAATCATCCCCAAATCCTAATGCCCATCATAAACAGAACCGAATTGAGACAATAAGGATCCGAATCAGCCTGTGATTTGATTGACCACGCCCATAAAAACCTGACAATCGGCCATTGGAATTAAACCCATAAATCCAATTCCAAACAGAAACAGGTCCGAATGGGTTTAATTCCTTTTGACCATAAGCGTGGCATTTCCAATGGGTTTAATTCCTTTTGTCCGAATCGGCCTGTGAAGCTTTCGGCTGCGAATCTTTGACATCAGAAATGGAGAAGCTTCGATCTTTGACATCAGAATGCCACGCCATTCGAATGGAGAAGCTGGGAATCCATAGTTTAAATGCCTTCCATAAGACACAGAGAATCAGTTGCAGAATCGCAGCAAGCCTTCACGAATTTGGGAACTCATGTTGCAAATCCACTGAATCGAAGCATTAAATTGGAAGGATATCACCGTATTTTGAGTTGGGGACGGCGGCTTCAACGCACAGGCGGCCAACATTTGGGGGGATGAGGAACGCAAATCCGTCTGTTAAAACATGTAAAGGGGAAGGGAAAAAAAAAGGGTAATTTAGTCAAATAAGTTGTGTTTTGTCCTTATAAAATAACTGAGTCCTGGAAACCCTATTAAGTCACAAATTAGTCCTTTTGGACAAAAACCTAAAGAAAAAAACCCAAAAGGAGTAAATTAATTAATTAAGACTTTGTTAAGGGCAACTTTGAAATTTAATTGAAAATCAAAGGTTAAAACTTAATATATAACTAACAAACAACCCCAATTTCAGCAAGGGATAAGTTTACAAGGGAGGGGGGAAAGGCTAATATAAGGGGATAAGGTAGAAGAAGAAATTGCCTGGATTATTACGCCAAGGTTTAATTTGGATGCATGTAGTCCCTTTAATTATGACGCCCTTTTTACCTCAGGTCCCTTTTTTTATCGTTCCAAATGCAAAAATATAATTAAGGTCCGCACCTGTATAATAAACTAATTCATCTCTGTTTTTTTTTTTTTTTTTTTTTTTTTTTTTTTTTTTTTTGAGAAATGAATTTCAACTGAATCTGATTTATTGCCATGCACATAACAATAAGTGGAATCAAATTCAACTATAACAGGGTTATCATGAGTCAATTTGGATACCGAGTACATGTTTAGTTATAGAGGAAACATGAAGAACACAGTTCAAGTAAACAGGTGTATGTGTGGTTGATAAAGTGCAGTGACCGATGTGTTCGGTGGTAGCTTTTCACCATTTCCATCAACTAATTAAGCATCAATACTATTGTAATCATCACTGAGATACATCTTATTCCTGTCTTAGGTTACATGATTTGATGCTCCACTATCCATATACCATGTAGAATCTGCGCCAGATTGAGGTGAGGCTACATAAGATGAGATATGTATAGTTCCTCTTGAAGTGTTCTTGTTGAACTCAACATGAAATGTGTTCCATCAAGCTATTATTTTACAGATGTGAGACTTATATTCTCCCCCCTTATAAAGGACTCTGGTGAGGACTTGTCTCAGTGGACTTCTCCCAATCTCGTCCCTACCAGATGATTTCTAGAGGTGACCCCCACCGTCTCTTACGGTGTGGTACTTACCCCTCATTTATAAGGAACTCTGGCGAGGACTTGTCCCAGTGGACTTATCACAATCTCGTCTCTACCAGAGGATTTCTAGGGGTGACCCCACCGTCTCTCACAATTGTAACTTAAGTCCGTCTGATAATCGGTTATGAATACCATTATGTAACGCCTTCAGACCCAAGGCCTGATAGCCACTAAATGAGTCATAAATTATCTGGTCAACTACATAGACCGCCGTCATCGCTTGGTCTAAAAGGGTTGGCCCGAGTTGACAAGATATTCATGTCTCACACTTATATGGGGAAGAACAGACTATTACTTTACAGATGTAGGACTTTACACCTGATGTTTAACTCTGAGCGATACCTTATTGGTTCTAATTTCGTGACGAATTTTGATGCAATTTAAAGAACATTTCAATCAAAATCCATTCACCAAGGAAAAATTAACTAAAATAAATTAATGTCCAAAAGAACCCTAAATACGTATTATACGTTCCGTTTTTTTTAACTGTCACATCTGAAGAAAAAATAATTGACCATGTTTATTTAAGAAATGACTAACCTTAAGTTAAAAAGTGATCAAATTTATCCAAAAAATAACAGTTATTTTTTTTTTCCAAATGTGACAGTTAAAAAAAAGGAGGGAGTATCATCTAATTAAGATGCTTTTTAATAAGTGAGTGATAAATTAATCTTTGAATTCAGTGTCGTTAATTAATGATGCTATAGTATTCTTAGCTCTGAAAAAAAAAATAGTATTCTTAGCATTATTTTTTGGTGGGTTTTATCGGCACATGTCAAATTACTTCTGACATCCTATTACTTGCGGCACTATAAAAAATTACTTGTGACCACATCATGTTTTCAAAAGATTTAACGTCATTCGGCTAACTCTGCTTTCTTCAATACCAACGCCACACTGCATCGACGCCGTTGGTGTTGATGAACACCTGCAGACCGACATTCACGTTATAAAAGTGACACTGACATATGTCGATAGAACCCACCTTTTTTTTTTGTTATCGAGATTGTATAGTATTAAATATGGGTTAGTAGAGAGAAACTTGCCCTTTAATATGACTAATAAACTCGTGTGATAGAATCCCCACCAAGATTATGATGTTTACACATAGAGAGTCTAATAACCCGGTTGGTTAATAATCAGGACCGTAATGAATCTATCGTACGTCTTACCACACTAAAAAATAAATTTGATTTTATGGAGGTGGAAAATAGACATGAATTTAACTTGTGTGAAATTGGATATTAAGCTTATGTTCGATTTCGTAAAGATCAAAGATGGATGTGGTGTCCCGATAATCAACGAGAATTACGGTAATAATTTTGTGAGAGAAGAAAGTCATTCTGTAGGTTATCCAATATTTTTTACCTAGACAAAGACAATTGGTCTTCATAGCTTTACACCATTTTTTCTTCGTGAAAGGGAAAGATTTTGCAATAAAGAAATAGACCAATATTCTCACCAATCCAAGTCAAGAAAGATAATCGACATTTTTCAAAACAAAACCAAAAAAAATAAATGTCCAAAAATACTAATGCTTAGTGCCATTGAGCAGTTTAGTTTTCTGAAGAGTTGGATACCATCCTCCTACCCACTTCTTAACAGGCCCCCTCCCCCTCCCCCTCAACCCCATTTCCCACTACCTTTCGTGAAAAAAGAAAACTACCCCCATGACCATAAAAGAAGTATTCTCAAACTGTCGAGAGAGAGAGAGAGAGAGGTGAGTCAGTTAATATTGATAGGGAGTGATGATCGATCACGCTTACTAAGAGCTCCTTATGCCTAACTACTAAACTCTCTTAGCTGCTTCTTCATAGGAAAATATATCATTTTCCTCCAACCCTGCACCCTGCACCCTGCACCCTGCACCCTGCAGCGCTGTGCACTTTGCTAGTTTAAAATTCAGACATGTTTGACATACTCTTTGGGTGGAGAAAAGCCTCTAAATGGTAATCTTCATTGATTCCCATTCCCCTGTTTTCAATTCTTTAGAATTTACTTATGTATTTTGTTTAATGATCCTATATATATATATATATATTGATGCTTTGTTTGAGATGGTTGTTTTGTTTATGGGCAGCAAGAGATTGATAAGGAAAGTGCAGTGCCGTCTTAAATTATTGAAGAATAAAAGGTGTACCATTGTGAGGCAGTTGCGGGATGATATTGCTCAGCTTCTTAAGCAAGGCCATGCACAGACTGCTCTTGACAGGGTAATTTTTTTACCTTCCAATTCTGCTTAATTCACATCTCATGTATATTAATTAGTTACTAATGATTAGTCCACTGTTGTACTAGCTAAAACCCAGTTCTTAAAGGTAGCGTTTTTGCATGTAGAATAAGCTGGATTATATAGTCTCATCAGTCCCCTAAAGGAACTAGTCCAATTGATATGCATTAGCTGGCTTAACAGTGTTGTAATTAGTATTACTAAGCTCTGCTATTGTGGATCAAATCTGGATCTTGCTTTTTCTTTACATTATGGTTCATCCGGAATCATGATTAACCTCCGACATATGTTATAAATGGTTTTTTTTTTTTTTTTGAGGCAGAATTCTGTTATGTGTAGCCCTAGGATCTGGTTACATCTGTGCCAAATGGACTCTCATTTCAATCAAGCATTTTAACTCATACTATATGTCCTTACTCCTTACCAGTTACCTCTAGCTTCCAAGTTTTAGACTATATTTCTTCTCTTTCTCAACATTATATATCATCTCTGATCTCCCCCAATGTAATATGTCTTTGTGTCCATCCTTTGTTGACCAGAACGTTTCAACGAGGCCTACACGTAAAGATGAGACGTCTTGAAGTCGATAAATATCTAAATTACTTATTTCTACAACAGATTAAGCTTTTGGAAAGAGATGATTACTTTAAATTATTTACTAGTAAGTCAATCAAAGAACAAAAAAAGTGAAAGTATCAATGCATCTTAACATGTGGTTTCTAAAGCTATTGCCCATAGCACTAAGGAGAATTATTAGTACTCACTTTGATGACATAGGAAAAACAGCATCTTTCTTTCTTACTTCATCTTTATTCTTTCATTTACTTTGGGGGGGACTTGCACTATAAGCTTCCTTAATGCTGTTGTTTTAGCTTTTTTTAACATGTCATGTCAGCACAGAACCATTCTTGGCAAACAGTTCAATTGTTTAATTTGCTAAATATAAAGTTCCATCTACCTATTTATTATTTTATTGAATAACATTTATTTATTTATTTTTGTCTCCAAAAAAGATGATGTGTTTTAATTACCTCTTATTCCAGGTGGAGCATGTGTTTAAGGATGAAAATTTGGTTGCAGTGTATGATCTGTTGGATCAGTTTTGTGAATTTATCATCATTAATCTCCCTTACATCCGTAGAAACAAGTATGTCTAATCTCCTTACATACGAGCAGAGACGTTGTTCTTGTACATTTTGGACCTTGCATTGTGACTTTTAAGCGTTAGAAATACAATATATTTTGCTCTTTTTGGTTTGAACTAGGGATTGTCCTAATGATATCAATGAAGCAGCATCGACTATTATATTTGTGTCTGCAAGACTTGGTGAACTACCAGAGCTTCGCGGTTTAAGGAAACTGTTTGGAGAACGTTATGGTCAACGATTTGCAAATGTAGCCCTTCAATTACTTCCTGGAAATCTTGTGAACCGTCAGGTTCGTTTATCAGTAAAATGGAATCTGATCATGTTAGATATTAATCTTTTGTTAATTACTTATTTTTAAAACAGATGCAGGAAAAGGTATGCTTAAAGCACGTACCAGATGAAGCGAAGAGCAGATTGTTGTCTGAAATTGCTCGGAGCAATTTCCAGTCAGAACCTTTGTTGATTGAGTATAGCTCTGAATCACAACAGCTCTTGGTAATGCCATTGTTTCACGACAACGAAAAATTGCATTTACTTTCTTTGAAATAGTATTATTATTTGATCTGTTGAATGCAGGCAAGTAAAACAAGCCCTGATCCGAGCCTAAGTATTGTAACCATCCCGGTTGAGGATGGTGATCAGAATACAGGGGATCCAGACATCAATAAAGGAGAAAAAGAGAGCGTTTATTTCGAGATCTCTTCAGAGGCAAAGAGACTACTTAAACACTTGGTTTTCTCCTTTCTGAGATCTAAGATCGTATTTCCTTTGATCAATTTGAAAACAGAATCATCAGTTGTATCGAAACACGATGATACAATCATCAGTTCTATCCAAAGCAGCAAGCCACTTGAATTAGGCATTATTCCATGCTTGGAAAAGGCAGAAGACAAAGCAGTGAATCACACTTTGTCTCTAACATTTGAGAAAAAAAATCCTATTGTTAAATCTTCATCAGCTAATTTACCCGAGGAAACGGTGTTTCTTGATGACATTCAGGAGTTTAAGTCTTCTCAAGTTAAAGATGAAGAAAGTCTCCAGGATCAAAGAGTATTCATGTTTAGTCCAAATGCAGAAAAAGAGCATCAAGGTCTAGAATCTGCGTACGAATCTGATCATGAAAGCGGCGAATCAAGAAGCTTCAAAAAGAGCCCAGGTAAAAGACTGAGGAGGAGAAATGTATCTATAGACATCCCGAAAAATGTAAAGGATGTGGAATGTGCAACGTACTATGGTGAATCATGTGAAAACCTCACACATCCTGGATCGAAACTTCCCCGCGAGAGGAGAAATCTTCAGAAAAAGATTCCAATGAAACAGGAGGCTAATAAATCATACTACGTGCATAAGAGTCCGAAAATCAGTATCAGTATCGTTAACTCAAGAGAAGAAAAGCATAGATGCAGCTCCAAGAACACCAATTCAAGCAGCAGTTGCAGCTTAGAGCAACCTTGCTATTTCTGTACTTCTGATGAAACAGATGACACAAGTCATTCACCTACTTTTCCCAAGATTCAATGCACAATCTGTTATTACCATCAGTGTTCTTGCAAGAAAAAGACAGATGATATCAAGGTAAAAAATGCAGAAACGGATGCTTTCGTTTTCTCTTGCTCAAAAGAAGAAGAAAGTTGTAATGAGAAAAAAATGGAAAGCAAAAAGCGTACTTCTTACTCAAGGGCAGATACAATGCCGGTTGAACGGGCTCATAACGACAGCTATCTCCGATCGAATTCCTTCCCGATTGAACAACCTGGAAGAAGCCCTTCAAATCCACATGTACATCCAAAGCTTCCAGACTATGATGAACTAGCTGCTAAATTCACAGCTCTCAAGAAAGCCACTTTGCAAAATCAAACGCCGCCACAAAAAAGATTCAAGTAGAGCAGCATTTCCATATATGGGGGGTCATCAGACATGGCTAAATAACATGTGTCTAGAAATTCTTGCAGATGGATTTGGACTCTGGTCGGAGTAATGTGATACATTCCCGAACACTGATTTTGTATATGAAGCCTGAAGGCATTGTATTTCATTGTTATTCACGAACACTGATTTTGTTTACGATTTATATCCGGGTTGTACTTTGCATTATTTATGTTTATTAATCATCTTAATCATTCAAATCGGTTTCATTCTGTATCAACACTGAATGAGTTCCCTTACAAAAATAAGAAGACAAAATGAATAGTTTATTTCGCATTCTCCTAGATGGCCAGCCTGTTGCTTTGGAAATCTCCATTAGTCCTGATTAAAGTAATAATCCAAGATCTACTAGTTTATTATTCTAATCCCTGAAGTTATATGGATCTAGCTTTACTTAAAATTCCCACTAAGATGAAAACAAGTTGACCCAGTATATACTTGCCAGGACTTGTCTTTTACTTGGTGTCTTTCAAGTCTAACTGTCATTTTATTCCCCCCAAACAATGGGCTTTCCACCAGAATCGTGAAGAATACAAAAAACTGCAAAACCCGTCAAGAATCTTCGACCACTTTTACAGTAGTTTCTGTTGAATGGGGGGAATCCAAGAAAACGGGAATGGGGAGATGGACATGTGTGATGTGCCTTTGTCAAGCAAGAATAAGTACAAGAGGATGGTTTCTGATTTGACTGATTATGGTGATGATGGTGATAATGATGGTTCACACAACCATCATCATCAACTTGAGAAGAGAAGAATGAGCACGAGGAAGTATGTTATTGCTTGTGCTGTTTTTGCTTCTCTCAATAATGTGCTTCTTGGTTACGGTAAAACGGTTTTTATCTTTCTTGAATCGTTTTCATTTCAATCTTTTGCGGCGTCTCTGAGCAATGTCGGGAGTTATATTGAACTTTGTTTTGTTTAATTTGTACATACAGGATTCTGGTTTGCATGAGATTTTGATGATTTATTTCCCTTCTCATCTCCAATTATTAGCATTGTCCATTTTTCCAGATGGTCAAAAAAGGCTTGACTTTATTTTTACTTCTTTTTCTTCATCAAAAGCTTTACTAAATCACAGGAAACGAAATCAACAGGTGCTAATTTAAGCAAACGTAATCATATGTGCTTTGATGTCTGTAAAAAGAAATTCTTCATATCATTTTGGGGTCATGTTCTTGTTAACAGAAATGACATGCCAGAATATAGAGATAACATAGCAAACTTAGGATGGGCTAATATTTGTCAAAGATATGATCTTTCATCTATAGCACAAATTTGTGCATATGAGTGTGTGATATTGAATCGTTTAGGGTATTGATTTTCAGATGTCGGTGTGATGAGCGGGGCAATCATCTTTATCCGTGAGGATTTAAAGTTAACAGAGGTGCAACTAGAAGTCCTTGTTGGTATCTTGAGCATCATTTCACTTTTTGGTAGTTTAGCCGGTGGTAGAACGTCTGATGCCATTGGTAGAAAATGGACTATGGGTTTTGCTGCAATTATTTTCCAACTTGGAGCAGCCGTAATGTCTATAGCTCTTTCTTTCAAAGTATTGATGATCGGTAGAATCTTGGCTGGAATTGGAATTGGATTTGGAATCATGATTGCACCTATCTATATTGCTGAGATATCGCCAACTGCATCAAGAGGGACTCTGACTTCATTTCCTGAGATTTTCATAAATATGGGGATTCTTCTTGGTTATGTCTCTAACTATGCATTCTCCGGCTTACCTGTTCATGTAAACTGGAGAATAATGCTCGCAGTAGGCATTTTGCCTGCAGTGTTCATTATATTAGCACTCTGTATAATACCTGAATCACCACGGTGGCTAGTCTTGCAGAATCGAATTGAAGATGCCAGGTCGGTCCTGTTGAAAACAAACGACAATGATGCAGAGGTCGAGGAGAGACTAGCAGAAATTCAATTGGCTGCTGGATTGAACGGTTCCAAGAATCCCGAAGAGAAAACCGTGTGGCGTGAACTTTTAAGCCCTTCTCCTGCACTTGGTAGGATGCTAATCACTGGAATCGGGATTCAATCTTTTCAAATGATCACCGGTATTGATGCAACAGTTTATTATAGCCCAGAGATTTTTCAAGCTTCAGGTTTAGTAGGTAACTCTGTGCTTTTAGCTGCTACGGTTGCAGTTGGGATCACAAAGACAGCATTTATAGTTGTAGCCATAGTCCTAATTGACAAAGTCGGTAGAAAACCGTTGCTATACGTGAGCACAGTCGGTATGACTGTATGTTTACTTATGGTGGGATTCACTCTGGCTTTTGTAGGAACAGGATCTGCTGCTATAGCATTGGTCATAATATCGGTTTGTGGAACCGTAGCTTTCTTCTCCATCGGTATAGGCCCGGTTTGTTGGGTTTTAACGTCTGAAATCTTTCCACTACGGCTTCGTGCACAAGCATCAGCGCTTGGAGCCATGGGTAACAGAATCTGTAGTGGCCTGATTGCAATGACCTTCCTGTCTGTATCTAGTTCAATTACTGTGGGTGGAACTTTTTTCATTTTCGGTGTGATTTCAGCAATCTCTGTTGTATTCGTTTATGTATACGTTCCAGAAACGAAAGGGAAATCATTAGAGCAGATTGAGATGATGTTTGAAGATGGGTATGAATTACAAGGAAGTGAAGTGCAACTTGGAGATGTGGAACGTCTTGTGCAGAAACATTAAAGACTTTTCCAGAACTTGAAGCACTCATTTAAAGGATTTTGGGTATTGTTATCAAGTTGATTAAGTCTCTGATCAATCCTAGACAGTGTTGAATTACCATCTTTCAAACATTGTAATTGGCTTAACCAAAGATTCGATTTCACGTTCAATTAAGTTTGATCAACCATAAACCCTTGTTTTTGGTTTTAACCGGACATCGATTTAACATTAAGTCTGATAAACACCGGAAAATATAGTTAGGTTAACCAAACCTCGATTTCAAGTAATAGGGTTTAGGGTTCCCAGGGTGATTGTCTCAATATATAATGAGGTTGTATATCTTTTGTTTCTTCATTTACATTTCATTATATATCACATTCGACATAAATTTGCTACAATTCGTTCAAAAGAAATTGTTACGATGTCTTGAACTACTATCTCTCCCAAAAACATAAGCTGATGAGGAGGAGAGATAGATAATTAATATTTTATATATCATCATACGCCTCCTCAAGTGTGGGCCTGTAAGAGTAGAAAATGACCCAACACTTGATTTTTTTTTTTGGAGAAATTAGGGATAAGGACACAATCTGGAATATTTTTTAAGAATAACGACAAATACATATTTTTTATAGGAAAGAACAATGCATAATTTTTATAATGGAAGAACAAACAATTGAATCCTTAAAATCAATGAATCTCCATTGTGAATCCCGAAATCGATGAATTTCGATTGATGAATTTTGATAGTGAATCCCGAAAATCAGAGAATTTCGACAATGAATTTTGAAAATTAGTGAATTTCGAACACAAGTGTCTTGAACTACTATCTCTCCCAAAAACTTAAGCTGATGAGGAGGAGAGATAGATAATTAATATTTTATATATCATCATACGCCTCCTCAAGCGTGGGCCTGTAAGAGTAGAAAATGACCCAACACTTGATTTTTTTTTTGGAGAAATTAGGGATAAGGACACAATCTGAAATATTTTTTAATAATGGAGACAATTTACATATTTTTATAGGAGAAGAACAATCTGCATAATTTTATAATGAGAAAGATAAACAAATGAATCCCGAAAATCAATGAATCTCCACAGTGAATCCCGAAATCAGTGAATTTCGACAGTGAATTTTGATAGTGAATCCCGAAAATCAGAGAATTTCGACAATGAATTTTGAAAATTAGTGAATTTCGACAGTGAATTTCAAACACAAGTGAATTTCGACAGTGAATAAATAGTTTTGTCCTTTATGCAAAAAGTTTCAAAGGACTGTCCTTATACTCAATTGATTAAATATTTATGTCATTCTCCCTCATTCATCTTTTTTTTTTGGGTGTGGGTCTGTAAGAGAGAGAAAAACCCAACACTTGATTGATTTGTTTGTTTTTTTTTTTTTTTTTTTTTTTGAAATATTTCATCAATTGAGTAGAATGACAGTCTTTTGAAATTTTTGCATAAAGGACAAAACTATTTATTCACTGTCGAAATTCACTTGTGTTCGAAATTTACTGTTTAAATTCACTGTCAAAATTCACTAATTTTCAAAATTCATTGTCAAAATTCACTGATTTTCGGGATTCATTGTCAAAATTTACTGTCGAAATTCACTGATTTCGGGATTCATTGGGGAGATTCACTGATTTTCGGGATTCACTGTTTGTCCTTCTCGCTATAAAAAAATTATGCGGTTGTCCTTCTCTCTATAAAAAATATATAGCTGTCATGTTATCTAAAAATATTCCAGATTGTGTCTTTATCCTAATTTCCCAAAAAATTTATATATCACCGTACAATTCATTCCTAATCTCTTAAATTTATTCACGGAATCATACCTGCAGCAGATTAATTTATAATTTAAAAAACTATAGCAATAATAATATAATGAAACTAGCCTAAAAACCCGTGCATCATGCACGGGACGGTTCAAGTTAGTATAATACTAACTCTGTATTAAAATGTAAATCCGTTAAGTTTTTTTTTAATTTGTCCCATAATATAAGTCCACTAGCCTAAAAACCCGTGCATCATGCACGGGACGGTTCAAGTTAGTATAATACTAACTCTGTCTTAAAAAGTAAATCCGTTAAGTTTTTTTTAATTTGACCCATAATATAAGTCATTACATTTTTCTTCTTTTTAACCCAAATTTATTATACATCCACTTACTTTACATTCCTTTTACCCCTAATTAATCCCAATGTATAAAAGCTTTCTATCAAAGAACATTCGAATCCAATGCAGCTGCAAAAAAATAAGCATAAAAATGAAAACACATCAGGCAATATTGATTAACCAAAAACATGGCTAAAATTAGGAACATTTGGGAAAAACATAACAAAATGAAAGATAAATTCTAAGAAAAATTGAGAGGTACGAACCCGTTTTGCCCCCATTATCAACCTCATGTGCCACAAACTCCCTGCACCATAAAAAAGCTCATGCATGTAATTGAAAAATCATATACATATGAGAAGAAAAGGAAAAAAAACGATTTTACATACGTTCTCCTAATAAAAGTCCGGGATTTTTCCCAGGTTGCCACTGTTTCTGGGGTGTATTTGTGGATATACCACCTAAGGCAAAAAAAAAAACAATTTTAGGACGCGATTTTCTCCCATTTTTTTCACAAATGTGCACGATCTTAAGGTCCTCAAATCCCCTATTGGGGTTCCCCTTCCCAATTAGGGTTTAGTTTGGTTCCAAAAACACCTAAAACGTGAAAATGAGAGTGGTATATCGACAATGGAGTGGTATGGCTTGAAATTGGACTTGTCAATAATGGTATATTGACAAAGCTCCCTGATAAGTCCTTATGCCTATGATACATGATCTTCTTTTATCGCCAAATAGCATTCTATAAGCCGGGATCAAGAGAGGTAAAACCAATTTAGAAAAGGAATCGAGAAATATTATCTAAAAAAGGTCTTTGGCGCCTATGAACCCACCGTTGTTGAAGCCCCATCATTACTTTCATTATATAAATACTTCAAATCAAAGTCGCCTGCATTCTCGCTTTTATCTAATCATCATAGAAGCTCTATGCACCTGTAATTTCATAATAACTCATCAAGAAACCTGTTGAAGCAATTCAATTAGAACCATACAACCAACAAAAATATCGGGGACATTAACATTTGGCTAGTATTATTGGTCGCTACTTACGCAAGATAATCACAATTAAAAAAAAGCGCCACAAAAACATATAGTGAACTAGCCTTTAAAACCCGTGCATCATGCACGGGACGGTTCAAGTTAGTATAATACTAACTCTGTCTTAAAATGTAAATCCGTTAAGTTTTTTTTTTAATTTGTCCCATAATATAAGTCCATTACATTTTTCTTCTTTTTAACCCAAATTTATTACACATCCACTTACTTTACATTCCTTTTACCCCTAATTAATCCCAATGTATAAAAAGCTTTCCTATCAGCAACATTCGAATCCAATGCAGCTGCAAAAAAAATAAGCATAAAAATGAAAACACATCAGGCAATATTGATTAAGCAAAAACATGGCTAAAATTAGGGACATTTGGGAAAAACATAACAAAATGAAAGATAAATTCTAAGAAAAATTGAGAGGTACGAACCCGTTTTGCCCCCATTATCAACCTCATGTGCCACAAACTCCCTGCACCATAAAAAAGCTCATGCATGTAATTGAAAAATCATATACATATGAGAAGAAAAGGAAAAAAACGATTTTACATACGTTCTCCTGATAAAAGTCCGGGATTTTTCCCAGGTTGCCACTGTTTCTGGGGTGTATTTGTGGATATACCACCTAAGGCAAAAAAAAACAATTTTGGGACGTGATTTTCTCCCATTTTTTTCACAAATGTGCACGATCTTAAGGTCCTCAAATCCCTATTGGGTTCCTTCCCAATTAGGGTTTAGTTTGGTTCCAAAAACACCTAAAACGTGAAAATGAGTGGTATATCGACAATGGAGTGGTATGGCTTGAAATTGGACTTGTCAATAATGGTATATTGACAAAGCTCCCTGATAAGTCCTTATGCCTATGATACATGATCTTCTTTTATCGCCAAATAGCATTCTATAAGCCGGGATCAAGAGAGGTAAAACCAATTTAGAAAAGGAATCGAGAAATATTATCTAAAAAAGGTACTGGACGTCTATGAACCCACCGTTGTTGAAGCCCCATCATTACTTTCATTATATAAATACTTCAAATCAAGCTGCCTGCATTCTCGTTTTATCTAATCATCATAGAAGCTCTATGCACCTGTAATTTCATAATAACTTATCAAGAAACTGTTGAAGCAATTCAATTAGAACCATACAACCAACAAAAATATCAGGGACATTAACATTTGGCTAGTATTATTGGCTGCTACTTACGCAGTAATCACAATTAAAAAGCGCCACAAAAAACATATAGTGAACTAGCCTAAAAACCCGTGCATCATGCACGGGACGGTTCAAGTTAGTATAATACTAACTCTGTCTTAAAATGTAAATCCGTTAAGTTTTTTTTTTAATTTGTCCCATAATATAAGTCCATTACATTTTTCTTCTTTTTAACCCAAATTTATTATACATCCACTTACTTTACATTCCTTTTACCCCTAATTAATCCCAATGTATAAAAAGCTTTCCTATCAGCAACATTCGAATCCAATGCAGCTGCAAAAAAATAAGCATAAAAATGAAAACACATCAGACAATATTGATTAACCAAAAACATGGCTAAAATTAGGGACATTTGGGAAAAACATAACAAAATGAAAGATAAATTCTAAGAAAAATTGAGAGGTACGAACCCGTTTTGCCCCCATTATCAACCTCATGTGCCACAAACTCCCTGCACCATAAAAAAGCTCATGCATGTAATTGAAAAATCATATACATATGAAAAGAAAAGGAAAAAAAAACGATTTTACATACGTTCTCCTGATAAAAGTCCGGGATTTTTCCCAGGTTGCCACTGCTTCTGGGGTGTATTTGTGGATATACCACCTAAGGCAAAAAAAAAAAAAACAATTTTGGGACGCGATTTTCTCCCATTTTTTTCACAAATGTGCACGATCTTAAGGTCCTCAAATCCCCTATTGGGGTTCCCCTTCCCAATTAGGGTTTAGTTTGGTTCCAAAAACACCTAAAACGTGAAAATGAGAGTGGTATATCGACAATGGAGTGGTATGGCTTGAAATTGGACTTGTCAATAATGGTATATTGACAAAGCTCCCTGATAAGTCCTTATGCCTATGATACATGATCTTCTTTTATCGTCAAATAGCATTCTATAAGCCGGGATCAAGAGAGGTAAAACCAATTTAGAAAAGGAATCGAGAAATATTATCTAAAAAAGGTATCTTTGACGCGTCATGAACCCACCGTTGTTGAAGCCCCATCATTACTTTCATTATATAAATACTTCAAATCAAGTCGTCGCTGCATTCTCGTTTTATCTAATCATCATGAAGCTCTATGCACTGTAATTTCATAATAACTTATCAAGAAACTGTTGAAGCAATTCAATTAGAACCATACAACCAACAAAAATATCGTGGGACATTAACATTTGGCTAGTATTATTGGTCGCTACTTACGCATGAATAATCACAATTAAAAAGCGCCACAAAAACATATAGTGAACTAGCCTAAAAACCCGTGCATCATGCACGGGACGGTTCAAGTTAGTATAATACTAACTCGTCTTAAAATGTAAATCCGTTAAGTTTTTTTTTTTTTTTTAATTTGTCCCATAATATAAGTCCATTACATTTTTCTTCTTTTTTTTAACCCAAATTTATTATACATCCACTTACTTTACATTCCTTTTACCCTAATTAATCCCAATGTATAAAAGCTTTCTATCAAAGAACATTCGAATCCAATGCAATTTGCAAAAAAATAAGCATAAAAATGAAAACACATCGTGGCAATATTGATTAACCAAAAACATGGCTAAAATTAGGGACATTTGGGAAAAACATAACAAATTGAAAGATAAATTCTAAGAAAAATTGAGAGGTACGAACCCGTTTTGCCCCCATTATCAACCTCATGTGCCACAAACTCCCTGCACCATAAAAAAGCTCATGCATGTAATTGAAAAATCATATACATATGAGAAGAAAAGGAAAAAAAAACGATTTTACATACGTTCTCCTGATAAAAGTCCGGGATTTTTCCCAGGTTGCCACTGCTTCTGAGGTGTATTTGTGGATATACCACCTAAGGCAAAAAAAAAAAAACAATTTTGGGACGCGATTTTCTCCCATTTTTTTCACAAATGTACACGATCTTAAGGTCCTCAAATCCCCTATTGGGGTTCCCCTTCCCAATTAGGGTTTAGTTTGGTTCCAAAACACCTAAAACGTGAAAATGAGAGTGATATATCGACAATGGAGTGGTATGGCTTGAAATTGGACTTGTCAATAATGGTATATTGACAAAGCTCTCCGATAAGTCCTTATGCCTATGATACATGATCTTCTTTTATCGCCAAATAGCATTCTATAAGCCGGGATCAAGAGAGGTAAAACCAATTTAGAAAAGGAATCGAGAAATATTATCTAAAAAAGTGTCTTGACGCGTCATGAACCCACCGTTGTTGAAGCTCCATCATTACTTTCATTATATAAATACTTCAAATCAAAATTGCTGCATTCTCGTTTTATCTAATCATCATGTGAGCTCTATGCACTGTAATTTTCATAATAACTCATCAAGAAACTGTTGAAGCAATTCAATTAGAACCATACAACCAACAAAAATATCGGGGACATTAACATTTGGCTAGTATTATTGGTCGCTACTTACGCAATAATCACAATTAAAAGCGCCACAAAAACATATAGTGAATTGTTCGATTTGTCCAAGATACAACTCCATAATCTTGTTGACCAAACACACAGATAATAAACTCAAAACATCTCCCAAAATCTAGGGATCGATCGTCTTTATTCAATCTAAGAATACAAAGAACAAAAAGTGATCGGAATTGATTTATATTGTGTTTTCTTTTGGTTTCGAGCGGTGCCTTGATTCACGTACAAAATTGTGATAAATGTTTTCGGTTTTTGTTTTTTTTTTTTGGCAAATGAACATGGCTATTTTTAGGTTTAAAGATGCACAACTTTGAGGGTTTTAAATTTTGAGGATATATTGTGATTGCATGCGTTTTGTGTAATGAAAATTTGAATGACATAAATTTAGGAGCCCGTAATAATACCGAATGACGTAAATTTAAGAATGTTGCTCTGCTTTAAGTTTTTCAACCGACCGAATCTCTTTTCAAAAAATAAAATAAAAATAGAAGCAAATTAATTCTATAATAGATAGATAGATTAGTCTAATAATAACTCATTAAAAAAAAAAAACCTCATGGATGCAATTATTTTAATATTTTTGGTGATTTGTTTATTGAATAATGATACATGCATGCAATGAGCGTCTGCAACAATGATGATCTGTACTGGTGATAATAATGTGTTTAAATTGATCAAATGTGAATCTAACATAATCAACGA
This sequence comes from Gentiana macrophylla, assembly GCA_026214975.1. Classification (NCBI taxonomy): domain Eukaryota; kingdom Viridiplantae; phylum Streptophyta; class Magnoliopsida; order Gentianales; family Gentianaceae; genus Gentiana; species Gentiana macrophylla. The sequence goes on along the minus strand of CM047807.1, from coordinate 124,119,963 downwards.
GGCGGATCGCCACAGTCTTTCATATCATTAAATACCGTGCATTAAATTTTTTTTGTGAGTGGTAATTTTTTGGAAGTCCATATTTTACATTTTAGAAAAATGATTTGTCTGAATCACGCATTAAATACCGTGCATTAAATTTTTTTTAAAAGGTGAAGGTGCATTAATATTTAAGGAAAAAATCCATGCATTAATTAATACATAGTATGGGGTTGGGTCGGGTAATTAACGGGTTTGGTGCGGATCGTCGGGTAATTGATTTTATACACTTCTAAAACATATATATAGATAGATATATGTCGGAGGAATGCCATAGAAAAGAAGACGCGGTACACCGTACACATTCTCTGTGTCGGTGATTCATTACTTTTCTCTAATTACATCGTCAAAAATCAGTTTTTTTATTTTATTTTATAATATCTCAAGTCAAAATTACAATAAGAACACATTTTGTCGTTTAAATAAATCCGGACCACTCTTTTTAAATTCCGTTTAAAGATAGACGGTGTAGATCTGATCACGCACCATATCTTCACGTTTTGGAGGGTGTATGTAAAAATTCCCCAGTTGCGGGAGATGTTTGCAAAGACTTGTCTTTTACTCTTGTCTTTCTGATCTAGCAGTCATTTTTTACCCCAAAAGAGTTGGGTTTTCATCAAATTTCTGAAGAAATCATTCAAGGACATTGGCCCAAAGTTTCAGTTGTTCCGGTTCAAATTCAATGGGGGTAATCCGAGAAAACGGGAATGGGGAGATAGACTTGTCTGATGTGCCTTTGTCAGGCAAGAACAAGTACAAAAGGATGACTTCTGATCTGACTGAATATGGTGATGATGCTGATGATGATAATAATGACGATGGTTCACACCATCCTCATCAACTTGAGAAGAGAAGAATGAGTACGAGGAAGTATGTCTTCGCTTGTGCTGTTTTTGCATGTCTCATTAATGCCCTTCTTGGCTATGGTAAATGGTTTTTATATTTCTTGAATCTAAATTTGACTTGTATCTGTTTTAGCTTTCTCTGTATTGAATTTATTTTCTTAAATCTGAAGAGATGGATTTTGGTTTGCATTTGTTTTTTTTTTATGATTTATTTCCCTTGTCAATTTGAATGTGAGAGATGGGGGTAAAAAAAATGACAGTACTTGGATTCAGGAAGTTTAGTAAATGGTCATAGCGGATAAAAACATCCCATTGTCTTCACATTATTGCCTGGATATTTACTGTTGTATCCAAATTCAAATGAGGTGGATGTTGGTTCTAAGGAAGTAGTGTAGTGTATAAATAGGCCAAAGTTTGGAAGGTGATATACATTCCTTTATACATTTGATGAATTAATCAGAATTATGTGCCTAATATCAGTCCTGCTGCCTATTATCCTTGATTGAGATTTAAAGACAACCATTTAGAGGTAGCCTATGTATGTAATAGGTAGGGAAGACATACACTAGTCACAATATTTCAGTTATAACTACCTTGAAAGACGAAGAGCTTTCAGCCGAATAGATGAATTTGCTCATGCCTCTGGAGTGCCAACTAGCTGCAGCTAAATAAATAATATGTGTACTCTGATGTCTATGTTGAAAAAAAATTGCTTGATAGGATTTTTGGGTGAAGAAACTAGTAACTGGCTTGTTAAATGTAGAGAAGACAGATGACATGGCAAAAATAAGATGTATTACTTTAATTACACAATTCATATTTGTCAAATGTACTATCTTGGATGCAAGAACAGGTCATTTTTGTGATTTGGAGCTTACCGATTTGATTTAGTAGTGCGTACCTAACATCTATGTTATAAATTCAAACCTTCCATTGAAGGACGACTTTGTGCATTTGGTATGAGGATAAGTCCTTTAGTTAACTAAACTGATGCTGGGGTATTGATTTTCAGATGTTGGTGTGATGAGCGGGGCAATCATCTTTATCCGTGAAGATTTGAAGTTAACAGAGGTGCAAGTAGAAGTCCTTGTTGGTATCTTGAGCATCATTTCACTTTTTGGCAGCTTTGCCGGTGGTAGAACGTCAGATGCCTTTGGTAGAAAATGGACAATGGGTTTCGCTGCTATTATATTTCAAGTTGGAGCAGGCATAATGTGTATAGCTCCTTCTTTTGAAGTATTGATTTTGGGGAGACTTTTAGCCGGAATTGGAATTGGCTTTGGAGTCATGATTGCACCTGTCTATATTGCTGAGATATCACCAACTGCATCAAGAGGGACACTCACGTCATTTCCTGAGATTTTCATTAATATTGGGATTCTTCTTGGTTACGTCTCCAATTATGCATTCTCCGGCCTTCCTGTTCATATAAACTGGAGAATAATGCTTGCAGTGGGAATTTTGCCTTCAGTGTTCATTATATTAGCCCTATGTATAATACCTGAATCACCACGGTGGCTAGTAATGAAGAATCGAATTGAAGAAGCAAGGTCAGTCTTGCTTAAAACGAATGACAATGATGCTGAGGTGGAGGAAAGACTAGCAGAAATTCAACTGGCTGCTGGATTTACTGATTCTGAAAAACCCGAAGAGAAAAGTGTGTGGCGGGAACTTTTTAACCCTTCTCCTGCACTTGGTAGGATGCTAATCACCGGTATCGGGATCCAATGCTTCCAACAGATCACTGGTATTGATGCAACCGTATATTATAGCCCAGAGATATTTCAAGCTGCAGGCTTGACAGGTAACTCGACACTCCTGGCTGCTACCGTTGCAGTTGGGGTTGCAAAGACGGCATTTATAGTTGTGGCCATGGTTCTTGTTGACAAAGTAGGTAGAAAACCGTTGCTATATGTGAGCACTGTTGGTATGACTATATGTTTACTTATGGTGGGATTCACTCTGGCTTTAATGGGAACAGGATCTGTTGCTATAGCAATGGTTATAATATCAGTTTGTGGAAATGTAGCTTTCTTCTCCATCGGAATGGGTCCGGTTTGTTGGGTTTTGACATCTGAAATATTTCCTCTAAAGTTCCGTGCACAAGCATCAGCCCTTGCAGCCATGAGTAACAGAGTCTGCAGTGGCCTAATTGCAATGACCTTCCTCTCTGTTTCCCGTGCTCTTACTATGGGTGGAACTTTCTTCATTTTCGGTGTAATTTCAGCAATATCAGTTGTCTTCGTTTATATATACGTTCCAGAAACGAAAGGGAAATCATTAGAGCAGATTGAGATGATGTTTCAAGATGGGTATGAATTACAAGGAAGCGAAGTGCAACTCGGAGATGTGGAACGTCTCGTGCAGAAACATTAAAGACATTTGGTGTCTTAAAAAAGTCCAACCCAAAGGCAAAACACTTTCTTCATGATTCTAAGGCATCGTCTTTGGCAAATACATATTAGCTTTTCAAAATTCACCAACATTTATTGGGTTCTTGTGGTTAAGATGAGTTGATACACGGGGTGAGCTCGAGAGCACTCATGAATCTTTGCTAGGATTTATTCATTCATACATTCTTTAGCTGTATGTTATCTATCTGCAGCTGAATGATATCTTCCATGTTAGGTACTTTTAGGGTCAGAAGACAGAATAAGGTAGTTGGATATACTCAGTGTCCAAACGATTTGTGTCATGATACAGATAAATGAACTTATAATATATCGATGCCCTTTATTGTAGATGCAGCATATTGTTCTCCGACCTAGCCGAGTTGGTTAGGGAGAGACCCCAGGGCTCAGGACCGAGTGGTCCTGGGTTCGACTCTCGCCAACGGCGGAGTTAATTTCGTTTCTGAGAAAAGAAAAAAAAAAGCATATTGTTCTCCGATTGGCTGACATGTATATGACAACATACATACAGTGTATATATATATAGATATGCATATAGACACGAATACAGACGTGCATATTCTTTTTGCAATCTTTGTTCATTGGTGCTGGCAGGTGTTTTTTTAAATAAATGTTTGGATGACTTCTGGTATGCTTACTGTTGGTCTCCGTACGAACGAACGGAGACACGACACAAATATACTTTCCATACAGTAAGGATGAAAAATAGAGAGAATGCGAAAAACAAATTAACTCCATATACATACACTTTATTTATCCTTCCCCTACCTAATTTGTGATTGGGGAGGATGAATAGTGACTCCTTAGACGTAGGGCGCAACCGTAGCAATTCTTATAAATATTTTATTATTTCATTGGTCGCAAAAATTAATACAAATCACTGTTAATTTAGGTTTAATCAATCATACAAAAAACAGCTTTATCGAAATAACAATAATAATAATCCAATATATGTGGAAGGAATGCCGAAGAAGAAGACGCTGTACAGATCCTCTGTGTCGGTGGTTCGTAAACTCTCTCTATTAGGTGGTTTCAAATCTGATTAAAGTAGTACTACTTACATCGTGAAAAAACAGTTTTTATTATTTGTATTTTATAATATCTCAAATCAAATGGATCTAGCTTGCTCAAGTACAAGTACAAGGAGGACACATTTTGAGTTTGACCCAGTAGTTGCAAGACTTGTCTTTTACTTCTTGCCTTTCAGATCTAGCAGTCATTTTTACCCCCCAAAACAGTGGGGTTTTCATCAAATATCTGAAGAAATCATTCAAGAACCTTGGCCCACTTTTTCATTTGTTCCAGTTCAATGGGGGGAATCCAAGAGAACGGGAATGGGGAGATTGACATGTCTGAAGTGCCTTTGTCTGGCAAGATTAAGTACAAAAGGATGACTTCTGATCTGACTGAATATGGTGATGATGATGATGATAATAACGATGGTTCACACCATCATCATCAACTTGAGAAAAGAAGAATGAGTACGAGGAAGTATGTTTTGGCTTGTGCTGTTTTTGCATCTTTCAATAATGCCCTTCTTGGCTATGGTAAATGGTTTTTATATTTCTTGAATCTTTTTCACTGCTATCTGTTTCAGCTTCTATGTATTGATATTCTTTTTTAAATCCGGAGAGATGGATTTTGGTTTGCATTTCTTTTTTTTTTTTATGATTTATTTCCCTTTATCAATCTGAATGTGAGACGGGACGAATAATGATAATATTTTGATATGGAGTTCTGAAGCTCATTGGCTCTGCATTTTGACTTTCTAAACCAAATCTTGAGTACTTCCCATGATCTTCAGGTTATTGCCTGGATAGTTACTGTTGTATCAAAATTTAAACGAGGTGGATGCTGGTTCTTAAGAAGTAGTCTAGAAATAGGCCAAAGTTTGGAAGGTAATATACATCCCTTCATACATGTGGTGAAATAATCAGGATTATGTAAACCACTTCACCTACTATTTGTGCCTGATACCATCAGTCCTGCAGCCCATTATCCTTGATCGAGATTTAAAGACACCCTTTTAGGGGTAGCCTAGACGTATAGGTAGGAAAGACAGACACTAGTAACAATGTTTCGGTAATAACTACCTTGAAAGACGAAGAGCTTTCAGCCGAATAGGCGAATTTACTCATACTTCATCAGAGTCAACTAGCTGCAACTAAATAGATAATATGTCTGCTCTGATGTCTGTCGAAATAAAATTGCTTGATAGGATTTTTAGGTGAAGTTAGTAGACAATGGCATGTTAAATGTAGAGAAGAGGCATGACTTTGGTTACATAACTCCTAGTTGTCAAAGTTACTACCTTGGATGCAAGAACACATCATTTTGTGATTTGGATCATACCCGTTTATTAGATTTATTTGTTGCATTCCTAACATCTGTGTTAAAATTAAAACTCATTCCACTGCAACTTTATGCATCCGGTATGACATTTAAGTTTTTTTAATTCACTGAACTCATGGCGGGGTATTCATTTTCAGATGTTGGTGTGATGAGCGGGGCAATCATCTTTATCCGTGAAGATTTAAAGTTAACAGCGGTGCAACTAGAAGTTCTTGTTGGTATCTTGAGCATCATTTCACTTTTTGGCAGTTTAGCCGGTGGTAGAACGTCTGATGCCATTGGTAGAAAATGGACAATGGGTTTCGCTGCTATTATATTTCAAGTTGGAGCAGGCATAATGTGTATAGCTCCTTCTTTTGAAGTATTGATGGTGGGGAGACTTTTAGCCGGAATCGGAATTGGCTTTGGAGTCATGATTGCACCTGTCTATATTGCTGAGATATCGCCAACTGCATCAAGAGGGACACTCACGTCATTTCCTGAGATTTTCATAAATATAGGGATTCTTCTTGGTTATGTCTCCAATTATGCATTCTCCGGCCTTCCTGTTCATATAAACTGGAGAATAATGCTTGCAGTGGGGATTTTGCCTTCAGTGTTCATTATATTTGCCCTATGTGTAATACCTGAATCACCACGGTGGCTAGTAATGAAGAATCGAATTGAAGAAGCAAGGTCAGTCTTGCTTAAAACGAATGACAATGATGCTGAGGTGGAGGAAAGACTAGCAGAAATTCAACTGGCTGCTGGATTTACTGATTCTGAAAAACCCGAAGAGAAAAGTGTGTGGCGGGAACTTTTAAACCCTTCTCCTGCACTTGGTAGGATGCTAATCACCGGTATCGGGATCCAATGCTTCCAACAGATCACTGGTATTGATGCAACCGTATATTATAGCCCAGAGATATTTCAAGCTGCAGGTTTAACAGGTAACTCAACACTCCTGGCTGCTACCGTTGCAGTTGGGGTTGCAAAGACGGCATTTATAGTTGTGGCCATGGTTCTTGTTGACAAAGTCGGTAGAAAACCGTTGCTATATGTGAGCACTGTTGGTATGACTATATGTTTACTTATGGTGGGATTCACTCTGGCTTTTATGGGAACAGGATCTGTTGCTATAGCAATGGTTATAATATCAGTTTGTGGAAATGTAGCTTTCTTCTCCATCGGAATGGGCCCGGTTTGTTGGGTTTTGATATCTGAAATATTTCCTCTAAAGTTCCGTGCACAAGCATCAGCCCTTACAGCCATGGGTAACAGAGTCTGCAGTGGCCTAATTGCAATGACCTTCCTCTCTGTCTCTCGTGCTCTTACTGTTGGTGGAACTTTCTTCATTTTCGGTGTAATTTCAGCAATATCAGTTGTATTCGTTTATATATACGTTCCAGAAACGAAAGGGAAATCATTAGAGCAGATTGAGATGATGTTTGAAGATGGGTATGAATTACAAGGAAGCGAAGTGCAACTCGGAGATGTGGAACGTCTCGTGCAGAAACATTAAAGACATTAAAGAGTTTGTTGGTGTCTTAAAAGTCCAACCCAAAGGCAAAGCTGTTTCTTCATGATTCTAAGGTCTCATCTTCGCCAAACACAGATATTAATGTTTCAAAACTTAACAAGTTTTATTCAAAGGTGAATTGATATACAGTGAGCTCCAAGGGTAATATCTTCCATGTTAGGTACTTTTAGGCTATTCTCATATTGTTGCCCGCAGATACATTGATGAAGAAGATAGAATGAGTTTAGATACAGTCAGTGCCCAAATGATTTGTGTCATGACACAGATAAACGAACTTATGATATAATATATCGATCAGCTTCATTTGAGATACATGTATATGAAAACATGCATACAGCATATATATATACACACATACATAGAGAAACAAACACACACGTGCATATTCGTTTTGCAGTTTTTGTCTATTGGGGCTGCAGCTAGGTGTATACAACAATAATCTCTCCCTTTGTTTGTTTTTTATGATAAATGTTTGGAAGGCTTCTGCTATGCTTACTGCTTTGTTTTAGGGTAGATAGGATGGTTTTACTTACAGATTATTTTTAATGACTATAATAAGTATGAAAAAAATGAGAGAAAGCAACAAAAAAAATAAAAAATTAACTCCATAGACACTTTATCCTTGCCCTAAATTGGGGAGGACGAATAGTGGCAACCTACATGTAGGGTAGCAGCAGTGTCTTGGCTTACAAAGGCTTCAGTTAGAGCAGGAATTTTGCTACCAAAAGCTTCGGTCAACACCAAGGTAGTGATCCCTTCCATAAGCCAACTCCAAGAATCTTTAATAACCAAAGATTAAGCTCCAAGAAGACAGATGAAGGGCTAGATCTTTATCTAATCTTAGATTTTAAGTATCTATGAGAGAGAACATTTTCCTAAAATACCCTCCACAGACAGCTCGTATGCAGAGTAAGTTATCGTCTGCAAGACCTCTCTATAATTCCTTATCATCGAACTACCATTATTCCACTAGTAACCGATATCCATTTGATCACATCAAAGATGTGCACCATCGATCAGTTCCAAGATCAACACCCGAGGGAACCATCTATCTACTTCCTCTCACGAAGAAGTAAGGGACTTCATCTTTGTTCCTTATGTTCCCAGCTACCGATCCCTGAGTGATGCTGAGATGGCTCGGATTAAGGAAGGCGTTATTTGGCCAATTATACCGTCAAATCAAACGTCACCCTTGAAAAAGCAAAATGTGTCCTTGGGAAGCGGATCTCCGACGGTACAAAGAAAGCGGTACAATTTGCTGTGCACTTTTTCCGTCTAAAATTTGGACGGATCCGTCCAAATTTTGGACGGAAACACCATTTGGACGGATCCGTCCAAATTTGATTCACTCTCTTCCCGTCCAAATTTTGGACGGAAATGATGCACAGCAAATTATACCGCTCTCTTTATACCGTCGGGGATCGGTGTCCGTGTCCTTGTACTTGAGCAAGCTAGATCCATTGGATTTGAGATGTTATAAAATAAAAGTAATAAAAACTGTTTTTTCACGATGTAAGTAGTACTACTTTAATCAGATTTGAAACCACCTAATAGAGAGAGTTTACGAACCACCGACACAGAGGATCTGTACAGCGTCTTCTTCTTCGGCATTCCTTCCACATATATTGGATTATTATTATTGTTATTTCGATAAAGCTGTTTTTTGTATGATTGATTAAACCTAAATTAACAGTGATTTGTATTAATTTTTGCGACCAATGAAATAATAAAATATTTATAAGAATTGCTACGGTTGCGCCCTACGTCTAAGGAGTCACTATTCATCCTCCCCAACTTTGGGGAATGATAAAAGTGTATATGGAGTTATTTACTTATTTATTTTTTTGTTTTGGATTCTGTCTATTTTCATCCTTATTGTATAGAAAGTGCATATGGGGAAATATTTGTGTGGTGTCTCTATTTGTATGGAGACGCCGTGTGGTTCAATCTGAACCACACAGTTTCATTTCATAATGAAACAGCGTGGTTTCCCCTGATATGAAGAATTGCAGCAGTGGATAGTCTGTAAGTAAAAGCATCCTATCTGTAGGACGTCGCCCTTGAAAAAGCATGAGTGTATAATCACTTTAGGATTAAGATTTAATCCATAAATTGTCATCATATGATTCAATTAGAATCTTTCATTGCGGACATTTTACGAAATCATAATTTCGAATCGGTCCAGTCTTACGTGAACCCTTTCACATACAAGTGGAACCATTAAGATGTCCAACACCGACGACCCGGATCAGGCGGTCACCCTCCAAGTGTTCGAGGGCACTATATAATAGTGATTTGACTGTGAAACTCCAGTCAATTATGAGTCTAATTAATTCATCACGAACTCAATGTTATAAGTAGTTCATCATAAATTCAATCATCCGTACACAACACTTAAGCAACTTTATGGTTACATAACGAACTCCCATGGATTTACTTGCATTGTCATTTATGTCATTGTATACAATAAGCAGATAATATATTAATAAGAATACATTACTTTTATTTAACAAAAAAAAAAAAAAAAAAAACAATACAATATTGCCGGATTTCCGGCACTAGTCCTAACAGGAGGAGATACTAATATTGAAGGCTATGTGGTGGTCGAGGATTGCATTTACCTCATGGAGAAGAACTCAGATATTCATATTATTCATAAACATGGAGAAGGCAATAGAGTGTGGACTAACTTGCGAGAATGAGGCATGCTTCCCTCAGAGATGTTCATATTCTATAAGACCCTCCAGATTTGACGTTGTCAGTTCTGGGAGGGTGACTTTAGGGGTTTATTTCTCTCGAGAGAGTAATCCACCCTTCCTCCTAGTGCTTTTGGGCATCGTATGTTAGCAACAACAAAAAAGTCAATGTGTCAATTTATTTTTATTTTTTGAAGAAAATGTGTCATATTTTCGATGTGGAATATTACATTCTCCCTCCGAAATCGACACCCTAGTCATGAACCAACCAAAGGGTTCTATAAGTGGTCGGTGTGACACTTTATTGCATTTGGTAGACGACTATGATACCACATGTAACGCCTTAAAAATTAAGTTTAAGTTTAGCGACAGCAATCCATAATGGATACGATAACTACCTACGCTCATCATTCTTGTTTGGCCTAATATAGTTAGCATAAATTACTATGTGCATTATATTTTAAAGTTATATCTTTTTTGTTTGTAAATTAATAACGTTATTCCTACTTTTTCAACGCGTGCTAAGTGCTAACACAAGTCATGTGTACATAAAGAATCCAGGGGCCGACGCACATGGGAATGGGAGGGTCGGTGCACCCACTGGGATCGGGGAAAATAATTATATTTAAAACGATATAGTTTATCGTCAAAAAAACGTAAAAACACCTTAAATGCTAATACATTCAATGTATTTTCGAATTTGCTCAGATTATTCACTGGAATTTTTTTCCGGATCCATCACCGATTAGAATCCCCCAAAGATATTGCAAGTAGGGGCAAAAGGAAATTCACAAGTGAAAAAGTCATACCTCCTTGATAGTGGGAGTACATTCCCACATGGCCATCCACATGGGGGAGGAGAAGATTGAGCACTCTTTTTTTTTGTGGGGGGGAGGGGAGGGGTGTACCGGGGGTACCAGGGTAGGGTTGGGCTAATTAAAGACCGTTAGCACGTTTGGCCAAAAATCAATCACAGGATATATAATTTGTTGCCTTGAGAGTTCAGACAGACGCTCACAAATAATTTTTAGACCGTTGCATCAACAACACAAATAATGAGTTTGCATGTGAAAGATGAATGTGTATCTGCAGCTTTATTCATTCCCACGTCAAAAAGACTAAAACGCATTCATATCTTCTTCTTCTATCTCTCTACTTTGATTTCTTGTCCCCACTCTACTCTGGAAGTAGTAAACGGATCCAGCATGTGGGCACTACCACTAGAGTAATTTTATTTGTATTATAGTATAACAAAGTTTGCCTGATAACATTTTCTTTTTTTAAATAGTATTTTATTATTTATTTATCATAATGCATGTAAGATGCCTAAGTTGGCTTATCTTTGTATCTATCTTTTAATAGGAGTTATAATATTTTATTCTTGTATTTATTGTAAAATATTCTTTCATTGATTGTAATCCCGTGATTGTATCTCCTTGATTGTATATATTATTCACACATTTTCTCAAGAGTATACACAAGAGTATCCCTTCTCTCTTGCATTGATTCTCCCAAATCATCTTCCCAATTTCTGCCGAGCAACACTCCTCCTTCTCCTTCGCTGTTCTTGCAGATTCTCTTTACCAGAATTCATGGCCACCCACGCAAACACCAGCCTCGTCTCTGCTTTCTCCTCTTCTTCCATATTTGGTTCAGCTTCGCCTAATCAACCTTATCAGCACGCCGAAAATGAAGATCCTGATTTGTGTGCTCATCGCCTCACTACTGGTTTATCAACCCAAACTCGACTCAGAAAACCATACCTTGGTAAGTGCCAACTCTGTGCTACACACGGGCATTCTACAAAATTCTGTCCCATGTTTCAGGTACAATCTCTCTCTCCGGCAGTCCCATGTCCCCAGCCCCAGGTTCACCACACTTAAACTCATTTAAGTTCGGCCCATTTCCCTCCTCCTACCACATCTTGGGTTACTTGATAGTGGAGCTACGCACCATGTCACTCCATATTTGCATAACACGTCTCTCCACACTCCGTATTCAGGCACTAATGATATTATTGTCTGTAATGGTACTGGTCTGCCCATCACACATGCCTGTTCTACTTCTCTCAATGTCCCACCTTCTAAGTTTTTTAATTTACGTGATGTATTATGTGTTCCTAGCATGTCCCGAAATTTATTATCCATCTCTAAATTATGCCAGTCAGATAATATTTCTATTGAATTTTTACGCACTGAATTTCATGTAAAAGACCTCCTAACGAACAACATCCTGCTCCGTGGTCTAGTTAGGAATGGCCTTTATGAATGGCCCTCTCAACCTTTGCTTGCTTTTGCTTCCACTAAAGCCACTATTGATGTGTGGCATCATCGATTGGGTCACCCTGCCAGCAATTTTTTAAATAATATTCTCAGCACTCATAAACTTGATTCAGTTTCTTCCACTTCATTTCATTGTTCTGCCTGTTTGGAAAGCAAAAGTCACAAATTACCGTTTCATGCATCCACTTTACATTCCTCCCGCCCCTGGAAATCTTATTTTCTGATGTTTGGACCTCTCCTGTTATTTCTCGAGATGGCTTTAAATATTATCTTATTTTTGTTGACCATTTTACTAGATATGTGTGGTTTTATCCTCTTACTCGTAAATCTGATGTGGCTGCTACCTTTATCCGTTTTCACTCTATTGTTGAACAGTTCTTTGATCATCCTATTAAAATCTTATGTTCAGACAATGGCGGTGAGTTTATAGCTCTTCGTGATTACTTGTCCTCCTTTCTCATGCCTCCCTTCCCACTACTTTTTTGCCCTATATTTGCCACTACAGTCTATCTTATCAATCGTATGCCTGCCCCGGTGCTCCACCTATGCTCTCCTTATGAAGCTATCTTCCACACATCCCCTAATTATCAAAAATTGCGCGTCTTTGGGTGCCTCTGTTATCCCTGGCTACGTCCTTATACCGATCACAAACTCCAACATCGCTCTAAGCCCTGTATCTTCCTAGGCTACGCCCTCAACCAACATGCGTATTATTGTTTTGACCCCAGTGACTCCCGTATGTATGTCTCACGTCATGTAAAATTCGTAGAGTCAGTATTTCCCTTTTCTCTCCTCTACTCCTTCTTCCCTGTCTTCCTCTCTTCCTCTCTCTGACTAGATCCCTACCCCACCTCATGTTCCTACACCCCCTACTTCTTCACCACCACCTCCTTCCCCATCAACTCCCCCTTCCCCTTCCCCGCCACCTCCGCCGCCGCCCCCTCCCTTGCCTCCTAGTCATCCTATACGCACTCGGTCTCAAAACAATATCCACAAGCCTATTCAGAAATTGAACCTGCACACATCTCTTTCCCCTACACTCACTGCTGAACTTACCACCGTCCATCAAGCCCTTAAACACCCTCAGTGGAGAAATGCAATGCAAGAGGAATATGATGCCTTGATACATAATAATACTTGGGACCTTGTTCCTCCTGATCCTTCCTACAATGTTATTGGCCTTAAGTAGTTTTTTCGGTTAAAGTACAAGCCTGATGGCTCCACTGATCATCACAAAGCTCGACTTGTTGCTAAGGGGTTTAAGTGGTCAAACATCCCACTATCCGTATTGTTCTTTCCATTGCACTTACGCAGGGGTGGTCACTACTACAGCTTGACATTAACAATGCGTTTTTACAGGGTCATTTGCAAGAAGCAGTCTATTTATCACACCCAGCTGGATTTGTGAATCCTGACTATCCTCAGCATGTTTGTCGACTGCGTAAAGCTATCTATGGTTTAAAACAAGCCCCACGGGCTTGGTATGATGAACTTAAGGGATTTCTGCTCTCCTTTCATTTTAAAAATTCTCAAGCTGACACTTCTCTTTTTATTTATAATTTTGGTGGCACTGTATTGTATGTACTAGTCTATGTGGATGATTTGATTGTTACAGGAAATAATTCTTCTACAGTGGATTCATTCATTACTGCACTTGGAGCTCGGTTTTCTCTCAAAGATCTTGGCACTCTCACTTATTTTCTTGGTATTGAAGTTGTCCCTAACTCGGCTGAGTTTATTCTCTCTCAACATCGTTATGCTTCTGAGTTGCTTGCCAAACTCCAAATGGATCGTGTCAATGCAGTTTCCACACCGTTACCTGCTGACATCTCTACTTTGACTGCTAAGTCCGTCCATCATTTGGATAATCCTACACAATATCGAATGGTTGTTGGCAGTCTGCAGTATATAATTTTCACTCGGCCTGATCTTGCCTTTGCTGTCAATAAGTTGTCCCAATTCATGCATTGTCCGACAGATGTTCACTAGGCCCATGTCAAACGCTTATTACGCTCTCTTGCTGGCACTGTTGACTATGGTATTCAGTTACATCGTCATTCTCCGCTCACATTACATGTCTTCTGTGATGCGGACTGGGGTGGAAATAAGGATGATTATGCTTCCGCTAGTGCCTATGTCGTCTACCTGGGTCGCAATGCTATCTACTGGAGCTCTAAGAAACAAACTACCACTGAAGCAGAATACATATCGGTTGTTGCTGCTACTGCTGAACTTAGCTGGATCACTTTTCTCCTCACCGATCTTGGTTTACCCACTTCCCAGCCTCCGGTTATATATTGTGACAATCTTGGAACAACTCAATTCTGATCCAATCCGGTGTTCCACTCCCGTATAAAACATGTTGCGATCGATTATCACTTCATTCGCGACCAAGTACAACGTGGTACTCTTCGTATTGCTCATATGAATGCCCAGGACCAGCTTGCTGATTGCCTCACTAAGTCTCTTCCTCGCCTGGCTTTTCAACATTAACGCACCAAGTTAGGTCTCCTCCCTCGACCAACTTAAGGGGTGGTAATAGGAGTTATAATATTTATTATAATTATTCTTGTATTTATTGTACAATATTCTTTCATTGATTGTAATCCCCTTGATTGTATCCCCATAATTGTAGATTATTCCGGAATCTCTGTATAGCTGCTATATATTCTCTTGACAAAATGTGTGAATAATATACAAATTATTTTCCCTAAATCTGTTATCTTTTATAAGAAACAAGTTTTACGATCACAATTCGTGGCATATGATCTTACAGATATGTTTTTTCTAACTCTATTTTGTGTAGTTAGTAGAACTGTAGAAGTGTGTACGTGTGTCATGTTATGACACATATTTATCTAAGTTTAAATGAGGAATGGAATACTCGATCATTGATTTGATGGCTATATATTCATAGTTTTGTGTGTGTGTGTGTGTGTTTTTTTGTGTGTTGCAGACACGACAACACAATTAAAAACGCACGCACACTTTGACTCAACTGAGACTTGAACGTAGGACATTCAGGTCCTGAAGCCTCAGCAATAATCAGTATGTCATTGCCTCATCGGCTCACAGTAGTTAGAATATTCATTCTGATACTTATTTTTGAAGTAGTTTATCTTGATTCGATGTTTAATACCACTTTTTTTTTCTAATAACCGGATACTTTTCAAAAAAGAATTCTTTCGATTACTATTTTTTTTATAAAAATTACCAGATTTAGTGGACTGTACACATAGAGTAGGAGCTGAACTCACGGCTTCTTGATGTTGGGGACCCACCTTAACCATTGAGTTAAGCTTCGTTGACGGTCCTTCATTACTCAATTGCTATAAAAAAAGACTTAAATGAAAAAGGACTAATGGAAAATTTATTTAAAACATCGATACACCCCAAATAACAAAAGTTACAATTTATAAAACAAACACTTTTAACACAAACATAGATACACTCCAAATAACAAAGTTACAATTTATAAAAACAAACAATTATAACAAGATAGAAATGAAGAACTAGAGACCGCTCTCTCTCCTTTGGAGAGGGCTCGAGTCGAGTAACAAACACATGCTTTTAATTATGTAGGTAACTCCCACGCTATAAAATATCTTAAAAAGTGAAAAACCTAGACACAAGCCAACCATGTGGTGGGAAAAAACCAAGGAAAATGCACCCCTCCAAAAAGAAAAGGAAAAGGAAAAGAGACTTTCGGTTGGTTTCGATGAAACTCTCATTAGTGCGTCTGAGAATTAATCACGTCCTTTCATATAGTAAGTTTAAAATCAACGTTGTTGTGTCATAATTCCGTCTCCGGAAAGAAGATAAGCGGGGGTTAAAAGAAATTGAGGCGAGACGTATAAGTAGCTTTAGGAGTCCAATTTCTAGGGATAACATCTCTTGCCGAAAGAGTCCTTTTTGTTGAGAGTGTTGTTATCTTCACTGAAAATGGTCCGTTTAAAGGTCCTCCAATCAAGCACCAATTTGCTCCCCATACATGACTCATTTCTAACCACTCATTTGAATTTACCTGCATGCCCCATTCAATAAAATATACATTATCCATAATTAATCAACAAATCTTAAAATATACTCTATATATATATATATATATATATATATATATATATATATATATATAATATAATAAATGAAAGAAGATGGGTAGATATTCATGAATCAGTTGAAAGTGAAATCTCCTTCAAAAAGAAAGAAATGAAATATATTTATGGGTCAATCAAATGTAAATAATAATAATAATAATAATAATAATAATAATAATAGGAAAAAAAAACCCTAATTTATAAAAAGAATAGTGATTGATGATTTCAATTTCACCTAAATTTAAAAAAGTATGCAGCACTGAAGATGAAGCTTTAATTTAATGACTAGGATTCCCACTAAAAAGCTAAAGTTTTATCACGAACAAGATCTTCAAGGAAAGCTTGCATTTTAACCAAAAGAAAACGAAGCGAGCGAGCGAGTACACAGTTGATACAATATTTTTATAACGGTTGCACAATAAAATTGATCTTGTTTTGTTTGCCATTAACGTGCAATAGGGTCTTGGAAAAGAAATAATAAAAAGAGAGCTAGGTCCTTCAATTCCTTGGCTTGTATACATATATATACATGGTAAGTGTGAAAGTGGAAGATCGAGTAAAAGTAAAGAAAACCCACAATTATAGCCCCTTTGTCTGGTCTGTGTACATATTCATTAAAGTGGTTGAAAGCATCTTTGTTTTTTTTTTTTTTTGTTTCGGCGGGCGGGGGTGCTAGAGAAAGAATGAAATAATTAAAAAAAAAAAAAAAGAAAGAAAAAAGTAGAAAATGAAAGGAATGGGTACCTGACGAATATGCATAGAACCAAGGTCACCATCACCATCCTCAAATTCAACAAGAAGAGAGAGCCAAAATGGTGTTGATCCTTCATTTACATGGAATGCTATCTTCTTCCCTGGATACTTGCATGCTGTCCTACATTTTTTTCATTCATACATACAAATTAATGTACCTACTCTTCTTTCTTTCTTTCTTTTTCTTTTTCTTTTTTTTTCCCCAAAATAGATATATGAAACTATAGTACATTCTATTAAATTGTTGCATATACAGTATATGAAAAGATTATAGTAGTACTTTCTTTTTCCCGCAAGGTGTGCAAATCATTTTTTAATCAGTTTAGATTAGAATAATTATATTGCTCTTCAGTCAAATTAACCTAAACTGAACAGCAATATATTTATTCGTTTTCCCATGATGTACTGTAGTAAAAGTACCACAATATATTGCTGTTCAGTCAAAGTTTTGACTAGAAGCATGGAAAAATGTGATCGAGAAGGGAAAATGGAAAACTTGTGATACTTTTACTACAGTACATCATGGGAACAAACAAAGGCAAATGTATGCACGGCTGCCCAGTGCCCCGGCCGGGAGGGAAATTAGGGAATCCATATTATAAACGAACAGAGTTTCCTCCTTCCCTCTTTTTTTCTTTCTATTTGTAAATTAATCTGTCTGAAATGGGCAATTAATTAATTATATATACTAAAAAAAAAACTAAAATAAACAAACAATAAAACTGTTTCTTTTCTTTTTCTTATTAACAGTAGTATCAACTTGTACCACAAATTAAGTAACAGGACTGCTACTTTTTAGATTATTACAGTAGTTTGTTTATTCAATAGAGAGGACAAGATTATAAATCTGACATCCCAACCAACCCCCCCAACTACAAACTGCCAATTTACTTTATCGACCGTTGCTTGCCTCACAAAAATACTACTCACTATAGACCAACAATAATCATTAGACCCTACCTAAAAGTGTCGGCACACTCATTTCAGTTACAAGAAAAAATAAACACAATACACGCGTGATTATTGGTGTTGTAACCGTACCTGCGATAAATGACGGAAATCTCCCCACGGTTACGGAGTTCAGAGCCGGTGCCCGCAACGGCCATACGGGTAAAAGCAGCACCGCTAAGGTCAAAATGGGTACGACCGTTAGAACAATAACCGCCGGGGCATTCGTCGGTAATAATGACAGTAACAGCCCTTCTTGAACAAATGGACTTGTCCAAACACTTGACTTTGTAACATGCTCCACACCCTTCCCCTGCTTTAAACAGTACTGGACTCACTGCCCCTACCCTTGCTTTAAATGGCTTCACATCCACTAATGACCCGTACCCACATGCCCCTCCTGTTTAATTTACACAAACATACATAATAAATTATATGTTACACTCTATAGTATGGATATTTAATAGTACAATTTTCACTATGTATTATTTGAACTCATATCAATGCAACATGATTGATTCAATATATAAAGACAAATTATTTCCCTGTATATCTATTATTGGGATGTGCAACAACCGACTGTGGGGTCTGAGTGATACACTCCACAGTGTTTCGACTGCTATTAACAATTTACTAATTACTACTACTTTTTCTATTTATTGGGTGGTGGGCTCTTCCCCCTCTTGAAGGTGTAGTGTCCAGTGTCCTCCCAATAAATGATGCGGTTGTACTTGTATGTATTTTTAGCAAATTGAATTGCACAATGTTTGCGAAAAGGAAAAATTCTTTCTTAATCATTTCATTTGCACCGTAGAACCACCTTACCTTAAAGCAAGAAATACCCGTTTGCAAGAGTAGTTTATTCTCATAAACTATACTATCATCTAATATTTTATATAACAGTAAAAATTACTGTACTAATATTAGCACTACCAATTAACTAATTAATTATGTGTGCATAACCCCATTTTGTCAATGAAATAGCCGCCGGAATACAGGATTTTGTTGAGTAATGAATGCTTGTGTTCATGGAATGCCAATACTTTAGTAATGATGAACACAAGCATCTAGTACTAGTCACAATTACGTTCAAGAGAAGAAGGACTAAATTAATGTAGCAAACTAAGTCAAATTTTGGACTAAACAGTAAACAGAAAAGGGATAATTAAATATGCTGGAAATTGGATTAAAGTTAAATGTGGGAAAATGCAATGCATACCATCACTGCCGTCGCCGTCGGGGCTACCGTACCAAGTAGCGGTAGCTGGAGCCCATTGTTGGTCGGGAACAGAGAGATGATGCTGCTGGGCCTGGGATTGCCCAGAAACCACCATAAAAATGCAGAAGCCAAAAAGAAGAAATTGTTTAGGAAAGTAATGGCAGTACTCCATAATGCCGATATATAAAGAACTCAACCGCAACTATTTATTTCCTAGTTATTAATTTCCTCCGGCTGCCGGAAAATACAGAGGAGGAATTGAAAGGGAAGGAGAAGACTCTGTCTGCCGACAGTCTTTTATGGGAATTCTAACAAAGTGGTATTCATTCTGGTTTAGTGTGAGAGCTGGGATCTGCACCTTTGTTTCTTTCTTGCTACTAGTGTAGCTGCACCAGTTCCCTATATTTAAAGAGGAGTCAAAAGTGTATGTTTGCGAATTTCTTTTTTTTTTTTTTTACATGTCAGGGTATTTTATTTTAGTTTATTTTATTGTAAGGGCATAGCTTTTTTCTGTTGGTGTTAAAAGCATTTCCACATTAAAACTTTATGCTAGGCGGTTATAAGAATACACTTGACGAGACATGCCGTAGTCGTAAATGTTGAGGACTCAGGATCAAGTGGTCATAAGTGCGCGAATCCTTTTGTCTTCTTGATTATCAAAAAGAAAAATACCTTATATCAACATGCATTACTTATGTTTCATGGTTATGGCAAAGAGGGGGTTCAATCCCTCTGAGGGCACATTACTGTTGAACGTACCAAAGACACATGTGTTGATAGTCATGGAACAACAAGTTCTCGGCATACCACCACAACCAATCACTAACCCGAGCAGTAGGGTGACTCGGCACATTTAGTGTTAATTCAAGAAGACATAAGACACAAAACATAGCAACTAGGGATCTGAGCATAAAGGAATTAATCACCTGGTTCAACATGGACATATGAGGCTCTTCGTCTGTGATAGGCCCTTCCAAACGGGGGGGGGGCAAACGAGTTGGGGCCTCTTCAAACCTAAAACAACACCCTCCAAACGAGAAGCAAGCACCAGTCCATGGGGCAAGAGGGCCTCATGATCTAGCAACAGACATACTTAATTAAGCCCGTTGTATCCATAATCGTGTCTTTTGACCGATGATATCTTTGTGTAAGCAATTTGATTTTCGACACTCACAAACCTGGGTTTGATAGCCTATTTGTGTCACGTTTAATCACCTCCTATTTCATCAAAATTTTCACAAATTTAAAGGACATCCAAAGTTAGTCTTGAGCCTTGGCTCATTCCTCCAAGCCTCTAAGCATTTGAGACCTATTGTCTTCTCATGACCTAATTCTGATCAATCAAGTCATAAAATGTATAGCGATTGGTACATGTCTCAATGAAACTGTAAAGGCCGATATGCAAAAAACCTCTAGGAAGCAAAAAGACGAATGTAACATCACTTTACCATAACGCAGTAACTCGTTATCGAAGTAACCACAAAGCAATACTTATGTTTACACTTGTAAAGTGGAAGATGGAAAGAGCATTGGCCTTTTATGTTCTTTCAATCTTCTCAACGGTCAATTGAGTACAAATTTAGTGTCTGGATATAATCCTCAAACATGCAAGCAGCGGTTAAGAAATAATAATAATAATAATAATAATAATAGCTCAATGCGAAAAACATAATGCTCGGGTTCGTAATTAAAGACATGTGCATACATAGGGGTTTAAAAAAAAGTGTAAAAATCAGTAATATAACTGTAGTATTCAAATCAAAGAACACAAGCTCCACCTGATGCTTTATCAATCTACTAAAAGATTAGTCCACTGAATAATGCAGTTGCCTGCTGGATAAAGCTTCATTTTCAGGAAGAGGGGGGGCAGGGGGCGGAGAGGAGCCTCTGCCCTCTAGGGGTATATCATGGCATCATCACAACCAATGAATTTAGTGATACAATAATAACCAGGAAAAGCATGTGATAACCTTTTGGATTATATTACAGATCACCTACCAACAATACATACATGTTCAATAAAATCCAACAATATTCACCAACTCAAACACACACACCAATCGTGTAGGATTTGCTATTTTTTTTTATTTTTTTTTTAGGAATGTGATACATCATCCACTACACATACTCTGTAGTGAACCATCACTACATACTTTGTTTTCCATAGATTTCAACAGCTACACTTTAATCAATGGTTTCTTATTAGATAGTGAATATACACTACACATCACACTTCATTTGTCAATTCGAACAATAACTTCCACTGGAATGTGAAAAATAATCGGTTCATTGTAATATTACAACGAATTAATTCAACCTCGAAAATCCCAAACTCTCATTTTCATCTTTAAATTAAAACATGAAGCTCAGTGGATACAATGGCGAATTGTAGGAATATTCCACAAGTAAGAAAGAAAAAAAAAAAAAAAAAAAAACTCCATTAAAACAAATTTAAATCCAAAAAATAAAAACAGAAGGATTAAAATTTAGAGCTTATCATTAAAACAAAACGATCTTTATTGGATCAAAGGGAAAGAAAAGAAACAAAACAATCTTAGTGCTGCAGAAAACAATAACCAGCGGAAGAAGAAAAACAGCATAAGTAGACCCGATGGCATCTGTATTTCTTGTTTTCAGATGTAATCGTGAAATGGGCCTTGATGAATTTGGGACTTGAGATTATGGAACACCATGATTTTGAAACACACCTGAATTTCAACAAGGATTTAACCGGCAGCCTTAAGAGGATCTCTGTGATGACATCGTTCGGCAAATCTTTTTTTGGTTCAGGGAAACGTTGAGTTTCTGCAGAAATAGTGCGCATATACCTTCCTGACCGGAAACACCCTTGATTCCGTTCGGCACAAATTAACCTCGATATCATTCTCTTCCTTTCGTCCGTAGTACCAACAAATTTTGCACCGGAAAAGCAAAGCTTTGTTTTTTTTATTTATTTATTTATTATTCAAAGAAAGCTTTGTTAATTACTATACTACTAATCAATGAAATTTATCAGATAGATACGAAAATGATTTATCTTAGGTGGATTTCCCCTTATTAACTACGGGTAGGTTTTTTTTTTATATTTATTTATTTAAATGAAATGAATTCTAAAAATAATCTAAAATACCCACGTGAATTGAAGGACGAGCCTGATTTATCTCAAATACAGTTTTGTAATGGAAATTCAAAATGTAGAGGGCATACTTATCATTTCCCAAATGTGTATATAAATCTCTTCATCTGTAACGTCTCGTTTTCGGATACTAAGTCCTTATTCGTAAGCGAATATTCGACATGTATAATATTAAATAAATATAATATTATACTACATAAGTCTCTACGTCAACGTATCAAAATAAAGCAAACGGAAGCTAAAAAGACTCGACAAAACACTATAAATGTTGCTAAATATATATTATAGACCGACTAAAGATGGAAGATTTATCTTACAACAACAAAACAAAATAAACTAACAACATACGTCGTCTTAAAAAAAAGAGTACAACAACTTATCTCACAAAAGTTTTAAAGGAACTACAACACTTGTTTTGAAATTTAAAATACAACAAAGTTTAATACATCATAGATAGCAAAAGAAAAGAAAGCATCTAGCAAGGCATCATCTCAAACGTCATCCTCAAAGTCGTCATCCAACACTTGTTCAACTTGTCACTCTTCTCACCTCAAAAACATACAAACAAACATGCAATTGAGGTAAGTACTACAAAGTACTTAGATAAGAGGGATAAGCTAATGTATAAATAAGTCTTACAACGAAAATGCTCATATAATTAATTAAGTTATCTTTATTGACCAACACAACTCTGGGGTTCACTTCATTCTCATCAACATGTCGTGACTAACTGTTTCTAGCTTAGCTTATCTTTGTTACAACCGCATTCAAAGGCACTACGCATGATAATTATCCACCACGATATATCGTTTGCAACCTATCAGTGGATCACACCAATATCCACAGAAGTCTATTATGGAAGACTCTGATAGTGCACGCGTTCGGTGAAGTCTCTCTACTCCTATTGCCCTTTCGAGGCTAGTAAAGTTATTCATTCACAAGGTCCCTCCACTCCCAGTGCCTTTTGAAGGCTAACAGAGTTACTCGCTTTATCCGAATAGCCCACACATCGCGATATGACATTGTGCCTTATCAAGAATGACATGTTTTTTAATCGTTTAACTACACAAGTGCGTTTATTATTAATTATTAACTAGTCACCTAAGTATTTTCAAGTAAACTCCCTCGCATCTCCTACTCTCTTACCTAGACCACTAGACACGGACAAGCCCTAGCACATACACAGACATTGATGAGGTCTAATTCATCAAAGCACAAGCCAATCATACCCTTCTGACAGTCCCGAACATCAACTCTGAGAAATAGTACATTTGGTGCCGGAACTAAACGTATCAGAAACTTAATCAAGGCTTGTTCATATTCATTTAGTGTTATTAGATCAAGAATTAACAATTAAAATTGGACTCGGGGCTTAAAACACAACAGTACCCCAAAACAGGTGCAATGCGCACACACAAGGGCTTACTGCGCACGCATTAGGCACTCTGTTACAAACTGGATGGTTCAGTCTAGTCTATGCGCACGCATTGAGCGATCTGATGGATTCAGGATACTTATGCTCAATCTATGTGCACGCATTGACTCAGAAACAACCCTAAACCATACTTTCTGCACTTAAACGATTCACAACCCTTTCCCAACATGATCAACATCAATTATCATAGAAAAACAGCAGAAAACAAAGAATTTACACAACCAATCATCACATACTTCTCTAACAAGAAGTAGTAGGCATGATTTCTAACATTAAAACACTACACTTACTCAACCTTAAGCATCATAAAACCTATTTACACATTAGAAAGAGCCCCTTACTTGTTTAAAGCAAAGTCCAAAGCAAAACCTGCAGCACTTCTGGAAACCTCAACCAAAGCCTTAACAAAGCTTCAACCTTTCTATGCCACAACGATGCTCTCTTCCCACCGACTCCGAATCCTCAAACTATTCATGAAAACCGATTCCTGAATCGACACTTGTGAAGAAAAGCCTATTTTCTCTTTGTCTTTTGCTCTCAAACTTTCGAACTTGTCAAGGGGAATTGTGTTTTGGTAACTTTTCAGGCATTGCGGGGAGTTACTTGTAGGAAATAACTTCCAAGAAAAACCTCCCATCCTTTATTACAATAAACTCCCTTTAAATACCATTAATTCCCAAAAGATCCTTTATTCCCTCATATATATATTTCGAACATACATACATTTTTTAATACTTTAAATCCATAAATTTATAAACACAATATTCCAAACTTTACAAATTGACACGTCTGTCATTTCCTAAAGTTCAGGATATTACATGATCACTTGAATGCAATGATAATATGTAACTTCGGATCTACCGACGTCACTTAAGTCATAATGGATCTAGTAACTATTTAAACACGTTGTTATTGCTCGACCTTAAATGGTTAACCTGAGTTACCATCTCCATTTACATTCTTCCCTATTAAATAAATTGACGTCCTTGTCAAGACCTTACTACCAGAGGTAACTAGAGGTTGCCCTCGTCGCCTCTTACGCTTTGACATTTGATTTCATCTGGTAGCCTATTCTGATACCAATTGTAACGCCTCAAACAGAACGGTCTGACAGTGCTACTTGAGCTATGATGAATCCGGTAACTACTTAAAAATATCGTCCTCAATTAGCCTAAAAGGTTCATTTGAGTTATCAAATTCATTATACATCAACCTTATATCTTAACATTATTTCTCCCAAACTTTTGATTGTGGAATATTACATAAAAAGGGCATGTTTATGGAAAAACGTATATTATAAAAAATAAATAAATAAAAAACCATAATAACGGTATTACTTTGTGGAAATATTGAAGTAGTGTTTGTGTACAACTATAAACTTCAAAATTGGACTTAAACAGAAAAATAGTCTAACAGTAAAATTTTTGAAAGATGAAAAAATTAATTTAAGACACAAAACGTCAAGAAAAGGATAAAGGAATTATACAAAGAATGGATAAGAAAAGATGATCTAAGATTTCCAGTCCAACAATAAGAAGAGCCAAGAACACAGCCAATAATAAATAACTGCAGGAAGTTCTCCCCAGAGAAATGACAAGCACTGAAAACTAAAGAACTCATCAAAACTGCTTGATCCCATTTCATATTGGTTGAAAGAGATTCTAGCAGATACGCACGGTAGACAACTTCTTCTAGCAATGGAGTGATGACACAATAAACAAGAATGCATGCTGCTGCAGAGATCGAGCCGCTTGAAAGCAGCTCGTGTAGTGTGGAATCACTCGTTTCCTGTGATCATGCAGAAGACAGAGATATATGTATAGATATAGTCAATCACAATATATTGTTGTTGTATAGAAGGCACACACCTATACAGTATCATACATGGGGAAGGAGGGTGGGTGGTATATATAATCTGACCTTAGATCCCAGAAATTGATGGGCAATCACTGATGTAAGAAATACCAAGAAAACCAGAAATACGAATCCCGTGGCTGATGCCAACAACCAGTTTCTTTCTTCTGGTAACTCTTTTGCCTCAAACAACTTAACAATATACTGAGACTTCAGTGAATAATTCAGCAGGAGGAGGACTATACTAAGTTCAACAACCTGGATGCCCAATATTGACAATGCCTATCCAATGAAAAAAGATCCAATCACCACGAAACAGATAAAAATTGAAGGTGCTATTTGATAAAGTTCAAATCTGTCTAAAAAAATGACAGCTGGCCTTCAAATCTTGTCAAATTATCGAAAACAAAAAAGATATCCAGGAAAGGGTTCACAATAGAAAAAGACACTAATAGTCAGTTTGCAGGCCTGTTTATTACTTAGGAGGGAGGAACAAAGAATTGAGACTTTCGTATTCACAATAAAAGGACTGAAATCTGATAGGTGCAAGAAAACATTTCCCATCTTCAAAACCATAACGAAATTGAAGGATCATTACAAAAATAAACAAAGCCCCGACAGAAGGCTTGAAACTATTGCAAGGGATGATATCTTAATTGCAGCAAGACAGTCCTATGTTTGTTTATACGAGTTCTATGCTGCCAGCACAAATTTTCTACAAACAAGTACCTGTTCCAGAATGATCAGACCCTTTGTATCCAAGTTACCAAGGGTTCTTTATTATACACATACATCAAGAAGAAGGAAAAGTCTGGATACAATAGAGAAGAAGGATTGCAAATAAACAACGCGAAGGAAAATTGCACTGACCTTAGTTTGTGGTTCAAGGTCAGGTTGACGGAGTACATTGCAAATTGCAGAAACACCACCGAAACTCAAAGGCACGTGCACAGTGAAAGTATAGAACGCCATATTGCTAAATATAGTCCAATTATCGGATTGAACATCATTCTTCAAGACAGAGAAGCCCTGGTACAAAGTCTCACAGTTAATCCAGGCTAAAAAAAGGACAATCAAAAGAAACAGGATCCCATTTCTTGCTTTTAATGCCAGCAACATTACAAATTCAGCCATTCACTAGATTGGCTAAAGGAAAAAAGAAAACAACATCAAAGTACAGGCCTGCCTTGCCATCACTGTGAGGGGTAAGCTAGTAACAAAAAATGAAGAGAAACGACATGTGCTAAGAAAGATTATCAGTTATTGCATTTCGGATCTCCCATACTTCCATTTGTTCAATTAATCAAGAATCCAGCTACGAAATTGATCTCCCATACTTCCATTTGGTTAAACCATAGTTGCCCTACGTTACATATGAATTAATTCTTAATAAATTACTGCTTACAACTAGCGTGATTTCTAGCATTCTTTACAAAATTTGACCCTTTTTTTCACATTCGAAAATTTCATAGAAATACATAAAAGACAATGAATATATATACGCAAAGAGCTGGGTGTTTTACCTGATGGATTTTTTGGGTTTCTTCATCTTTGAAGGAGCAGCAAGAAATTGGGATTCTCTTGGTTGAGAGCGACTTGTGGTGGTTGAAACAGGATTGGTGAAAGAACTTTTCTTTATGAGAGGGGAGAGAAATTAAAGAACCATGTGGATGTGGGATTACGCTGAAGCTTGAACATGCATTCATCTTTCATCCTCTGCTCTGCTTCAATAACTCTCAAAATTTGATTTTTTCATTTGGACTCACATTGTTCGACATAACTGAGGGGTGCTGGCAAAGGATGTTATAGCATAGCATAATATTCAGTCTGATACCTTGCAGAATTCAGCTACCTAAGAGCAGCCGTAATGGGTGCATCAATTTCTATCCAGCTATGCTTTAATGTCAGGTCACTTGGCAACTTTTGATTGAATAAAAATTATGACAAACTTTAATAGAAGGTTTTTGCTAATTAAATGGTGTAATGGTGGTGGGTTTTATTAGAGAGAATAGATGGGCATCTCCTGCGACATCAATTTTTGGATGCTGGCATAGACGAATTGGATTAAAGAGCAGCTATTTTAGCATTGTTACATTGTCTTGCAAATAATCAAAAAGTCTATTCTGCAATTGTCACAGGAGATGGCAGCTAAATGAGCCTCAGTACGTTTGATCTAAGTGTGGATGAAGATCTTCTTTAAGGACTTTATCAAACACTGATTGACCAAATTTTGTTGGAGGTAGTTACAAGAGTTTTTTCTATTGTAACCGTTTGTAATTGCTATTAAGCAGCTTAATAGCTTTGGTGAACGGTCAATTAGTTCGATTATCAAGTTCATTCCGTGTAATCAAGTTTGTCCGGTAAAAGTAGTGAAGTTCTTATGGTCGGGAAAAACCATTTAGTGAAATAAAGCGGAATAAAGTAACACTAAAATTTTAACGTGGAAAACTCCTCTCAATGTGAGAGAGTAAAAACCACGAGGCCGAATCTTACAAAAATCTCCACTAGTCGGTAAATAAGAAATACAAGTGTTCCACGTACAACAAATCAAATTACAAAGTACCAATAAAAATACAAGAGTATAAGATTTGTGGAAATATGTCACCAAAATAACCGCAGCCCAGTCTGTGAAGAACCGTGTACAATCTGTTACTCTGATATACGAACCAACCAACCAGATTGAAGTAGAATGGGCGTTGAACAAGTACCGAAAATATCACTCACTATTGGACAATAATTTAACACACACTTTTCTAACTATTTTCACCTCGGCTAATTTCACAAAAAAACTATCTTTGCTGTCTTTCTCTCATTTGCAGTAAACTTTGAGCTTCTGTGTTGCATATCCAATGTCTCGTGCTTCCTCAATATATAGAGGTAGTGGTAGAAGAAATTAAAAAAAAAAAAAAAAAAAACAAAGAGTCATGATGGTAAAAGACAATCATGATAACTTTTGACTTTTCTTTTTTTTCATTTCTTCACTCCATCGTATGCTATATTGACTTTGTGCAAAGTAGATAACTTATTAGACCACAAAACAATGAATGTGGTCCAACAAATCTCCCCTCACTGTTTTGTGGAGGAATTTTCCATTCCTGCAATAGAATTACAGATCTCGAGTTTCTCTCATGTCAATATTTTAGTCAACATATCCGCGCCATTATCATCTGTATGCACTTTCTCAAGTTTCATCAGCTTACAGTCCAACACATCACGAATCCAATGATAACGAACATCGATATGTTTGGACCTCGAATGAAAGGCTGCATTCTTGCCAAGATGAATAGCACTCTGGTTATCACAAAGCAACACATACTGATCTTGCTTAAAACCAAGTTCTCGGAGAAACTTCTTCATCCACAATAACTCTTTGCATACTTCAGTTGCTGCAATAAACTCGGCTTCTGTAGTTGAAAGAGCAACACATTTTTGCAATCTCACTTGCCATGACACAGCTCCCCTTGTAAATTTAATCAAATATCCTGAGTAGACTTGCGAGAATCAACATCTCCTGCCATCTCGGAGAAACTTCTTCATCTCACTTTTCGTTTATTTCCCCCTCTTATTCAATTCATCTTCATCAAATATCAACAAAAAAAAAAATCTTAGATATATTTCTTTTTTAGATATATTTCTTGTTTGGAGACTGTGTTCTTGTAGGGTGGACTGTGTTTTAGCTTCAATATTCAAGGTCTTTGTATTTTTCCTTTGGATTCTACTCTGACCTCTATGCTTGAGTGCTCTACTATGACTTCTCCCCCTCGACCCGGCAACCAAAACAACCGACTGTGCAGAAATACCATGTGTTTTCCTTCTTGTTTCCTCTTCAAAAGCATTCGTCTTGGCAATATCAATGGTCATCATACCATCAGGAGTTGAGTTAGAGAGATAACTTCTAAAAGTTTCCCACGACTCCGGTAAAGAGTAGAGAGACATCCATCCCTGCACTTCAATATCAAACTTGATACCCATAGCAATAAGTTGATTTTGAATACCAACAAATTTATTCAAATGATCAGCCATAGGAGTTCCTTCATGATATCTCAAATTCATCAACTTATAAATCAAAAGCATCTTATTATTTCCAGTTTTCCGGGCATATAAATCTTCCAGTTTTTGTCATAAAGTTTTAGCATTTTTAACGCCATTTATATGGTTCAAAACATTATCATCAACCCACTGTCATATATAACCACATACTTGCCTATGTAACAAATCACATTCAACATCAGTTTTATCTTCGGGTTTTTCCGCATCAAACACACGCTTATAGTAATTTTTCACATATAATAAGTCCTCCATTTTATCCTTCCATAAAACATAATAGGACCCAATTAAAGTGATCATCATGTTTAGATTTGCTTCCATTTTAAACAAATCAAATACACCAAAATTACTTTGTCCGACAACACTACTAACCTTGCTCCGGTACCGTTTGTTGGGAAAAACGCCGCGTCAACAAGAAAATTATCGCAAAGCCCCACAAATATTTTTCCACTAGTAAGCGCAACGGAATGAAATACTAGTAGAAAGCCATATAGTGAAATTAAGCGGACTAAAGTAACACCAGAATTTTAACATGTGAAATTTCTCTCAACGTGAGAGAGTAAAAACCACGAGGCCGGATCCCACAAAAATCTCCTCTAGTCAGTAAATAAGAGATACAAGTGTTCCACGTACAACAACTCAAACAACTTTAAAGTACCAATAAAAATACAAGAGTGTAAGAGTTGTGGAAAGATGCCACCAAAATAACCGCAATTCGTCTGTGAAGAATCGAGTGTATAATCAATCATTTCCGATGCATTTAACCAACCAATCAGATTGAAGTAGAAGGAGCGTCGATCAAGTACCGAAAAATATCATTCATTGTTGAACAACAATTTAACACGCACTTTTCACTTTATTTTTCTCATCAACTAATTTCACAAAAAACTCATGTTGCTGTCTTTCTCTCATTTACAGTAAACTTTGAGTTTCAGTGTTGCATATCCAATGTCTCGTGCTTCCTCAATATATAGAGGTAGTAGTAGAAGAAATTAAAAAAAACAAGGAGTCACGATGATTAAAAAAACAATCATGATAACTTTTGATTTTTCCTTTCTTTCATTTCTTCACTCCATCGCATACTGTTTTGATTTTGTGCAAGCTAGATAACTTATTTAGATCACAAAACAGTGAACGTGGTCCAACACTTCTTGAGTTGTGATTTCAAGAATTTCATCATGGTAAGGGTAGTAGTCAGTCAATGTATTGAACAAACTTTCATTGAACAAACTTTCATTACCCCAGAATGAACTTGATAATTAAGAGAATATTGTTTCCTCTATTGAAAGAGGGTAAATTTATTCATTTTTCTAACGGTGTCGTTCTACTTTATTTTTGGATAGAATACGAAAGGATCCCGTAACCAAATGCGAATATTGAATCCTCGTCACTCTCCATCCAACCGTCCATTATTTCTCATTACAGAAGATGTTACATCCAACGACCCATATTACCCCTTTTTATAAAATTCGTTAAATATAAACGGACCATTACCCTATCTTTATCCATTCCCTACGATATTCCCGTCAAGCTTTGTCATCATCTTTTTTAACACTCAATCTCTCTTTCCTTTTTTCTTTCTTCTCTCTACGAATTCTCCTCCTGTCTGTCTATGCGAATTTCTCCCACAGATCTTTGATTTGGCGTCGGTCTTTTTTTTTCTTTCTTTTCTGTTATCTTCTCTTGTTATAATTTCATAGAAGAGATGGAAATGGTTGCAATTGAAGATTCACTCCTGATTTGTATGGATTTAGCTATGGTTTTTGGAATTAATGCTTGTGCTTTACGGATACGTCCTCAATGTGTCAAACGTCCTCAAAAACATGTTTCCACTCCGCGGAGTTGTAAGTTTAGGAACTGTTAAAGATTAATTGTTGTAGTTTGCTTCTGCTTGCTCTACTTTCTATTTTCCGTTTGGAGTTGAAGCCGCAATTTATCTGGAAAATCGGTGTTATTTTGCATTTTTAAGTTGCTTGTGGAATTGGATCCATGAAATTCTGCAATTATGATGGATATATGTTAAGTGAGAAGTCTTGGATGTTGGATTTAGTTTGTCGGTAATAAGCTATTGTGAATTAAAGTTATTACTTACGAGTATTAGGGTTGAATTTCGTGGAGATTTAGCGAAGTGCATGTCTGATTTGGAATTCAGAAGTATATTGGATATTGTGAGGGGGTATATGGAACTTTGTGTTTTCTTAAGTTGGTAGTGCTTCTGATATATATTTGACTGTTCGTTGATACTTGAATTGGAAATCATCCAGTGTTTATGGTTTTTTAGTTTCATAATTCTTGAAGGTGCTTGTTGTAGTGTGATTTGAATTAGAAGATTATGGTGGGTGCAGCATTAATGACAGAAAGTAGGGAATTAAGTTTTGTGAAAGACGGTTCTTGTAGTCTGAGAGAGCAATTGGCACAGACAACGCTACGTAATGTGAGACTCCAAGGCCACAGTTATGTTGAACTCAGGAAGGATGGGAAGAGGGAGGTGTTCTTTTGTACTTTATGTCTGGCCCCATGTTATAGTCATTCCGTATTGTATAGTCATTTGAAGGGTAGTCTTCATACAGAAAGGCTTGCTGCTGCTAAAGCTACTTTGTTCAAGTCTAATCCGTGGCCATTTAACGATGGTGTGCTTTTCTTCAATGGTTTACCTGGGAATGAGCAGAATCCTTTGGTCATTTCCAATTCTGAAACGACGCTTTTTGATACTCGCCCCAACAATGATGGGGACACTCTTGCTATAGTTAGTTATGATAAGGATTTGAGATCGTATGGTAATGAGCATAATGGCTCTGATGAGGTATCCAACGTTCTGAATTTGGATGGTGATGTGGCCAATCATGTTTTAATCATTCCTGGTGTTCGACAAAAAGATGAATTGTCGAATTTAAAAGTGGCATATATGGGGATTGCACAGATTGCTGCTCGTTTCACTGAGAAGGAGAGGATGCCACCTGAATTTCATAGGATCTGGTGTGAATGGTTGGGAACAAAGGATTCCAACGATGGGGATATGCTCAAGGTTGTGGAGCATGATTATGCTGTAGTTACATTTTCATATACATTCAATCTGGGCAGAAAGGATCTCCTTGATGAAGTAAAATATCTGCTTCCGCCCAGTCAATCAATGGAATCCAAGGATAAAAGTTCTTCTAAGAATAGGAAGAGGAAGTCATTTTCTGATACAGGGGATGCTGGTGAATCTCTGAGTAATCAGTATGACTCTTCCGGTGAAGAATCTCAGTCTTCAAACAGTTCTGGTACAAGATTGCTTGTGGATGGGTATGATGACCAGCAGTTGAATCTGGGAGTTTTGAAGAGCAAAAGCATGAGGAGAGAGTTGAGGAGACAACAGCGCCTGGCTGCTGAGAGAATGTGTGATCTTTGCCAACAGAAGATGCTTCCTGGTAAAGATGTAGCAGCACTCTTGAATAGGAAGACAGGAAGGCTTGCTTGCAGTAGTAGAAATTCGACTGGGGTATAATACGAACTTGTATAGTCTATTTATATATTTTCATATGCCCTGAAAAATCTTAGTGGTTATTTTGCTATATCATTTTTCTTTTGTGTTTTTACAAAATCAAAATCCACTCCTTTGTACCAGTATGAATGCGCGTCCCTCTCTTTCCTATTGCAGGCATTTCATGTCTTCCATGTTTCCTGCCTCATTCATTGGATTTTGCTTTGTGAGTTGGAAATGTTTTCGAATCAGCCAGATGAGCCCAATGTAAAAGGCAAACCTCGGAAAAGGGCTGGACGAAAGCGCAAAAACAAGAATGTTGAGCCAAAAGCTACGAGCAAGAAAATATGCTCTGTCATCTGTCCAGAGTGCCAAGGCACTGGTATGATGGTTGATGCAGACAAGTTGGAGAAACCAACCATACTTCTCTCAGAGGTCTTTGATCATGATGAACATTACGTCGCTATTCATTTTTGCCTAGTTTTGTTATATTCAAAGTTGCAAATTTTCATCTTGGTTATGATCCTGCAACTGAGCATAGGTTTTACGGTTATTCACGTTTACATTTCTTTTGGTCTGCTGTGATTTACTGGTGAAGAAAATCTTATTGTCCTTAACGATTTGTTTGCTATGATTTCTCTTGGTACTGAAACTCTCTCTTGCATTTCAGATGTTCAGATACAAGATAAAAGCAAGTGAAGGCCACAAGGCATGGATGAAAAGTCCTGAGGTGTTGCAGAATTGCTCGACTGGATTTTATTTTTCTACTCATTCTCAGATTGGTTGCCAGGTTGTAACATCTTTCTGTAACATTAATATGACCTCTTATTTTTATTAGGTGCTAGAGCAAGGGATTCCGTTGAGTTTGTTTCTTTTTTGTGTTCCTTTAATTTTTTTTTTTCATACATCTAAAATATTGTTTTTTTGTTGGCCAGGAAACTACATCAGTACTTAAGTTGCTGCGATTTTATCGTGCGAACGGTTAAAGCAGGCATAGACGTGCTGGAGGGAAGTCCCTCTGTAATAAGTTGTCATCATTAACTCTGTTAATCAAAACTTGGAACAACTATGTATTGTAAAGTAAATTTGATCTCAGTAGAACCATGAAATCGCTAATCATATGGTTCCACTGATTTATTCGCATCCCTAACATGATCCAAGCTCGCAAATTCCTTTGTGTAAGCATTGTATTCATCTTCTTATTCTTGTTGAGATGGAAGAGTCTTCCTAAGTGTGCATGTTGGTATAGATTGTGTTGTGATTTTGTGATGGTTATGTGTGAGGAGCCTTTTGCACAGAAAGAGCCCTGTAATATGTGTGATATGGTTTCCAGTGGACACGTAACGATTGATTGATTGATCACACCGAGGTTGTTTGGTAGCAGGAAAAAGATGTGTGCTTGCTTATGCATTTACGTCAAGGAACTTGGTGGATTAGCAAGCTGTATGGAAAAAACCGTTTCTGGTAGTGGTTTCATGTTCACAGTTTGCTTAAAGCTAAAATGATCATTTGTGGTGGATTTTTTTTTTTTCCATTGCTGCTTTTGTTCGATCCTCTTTTTAGCTTTTTGTGTGATGTTAAGTGCATTACCGTTTTCGGTAGAAAACATGTGTGCAATGGCGTTTGATGCAAGACCAAGTCAGTTGGAAACAGTGTAAGAGTGTCACATACACACTTTGGAGTTGCAAGTTTTTTTTTTTTTTTTTTTCCACAGGAAACGAAAGCTTTTATTAATACAAACTAAGCGTTACAAAGCCAAACAGGGATACAGTTATGCCAAAACACCCCAATATCTGAACTGAACGAGAAAGCCGCAAGATTGTGAGCCATCTTGTTGCTTTCACGTCCAGTATGAGAAACAAAACAGAAATCAAATTTACTAGATAGTACCCGTATATCCTCAAGGATGACAGAAATGGATACCGGGGGGGGTTGGAGCTATTACAATAATTAACTAAAACTAAACAATCCGAATAACAGACAATGCGTTTTACACCCATAGCTAGGCATCTTTCCATGCACCATCGTAATGCTTGGGCCTCCGCTATCAGGGCCGAACTACATTGCGACCTCGGTGAAGACCAAGCTTCCAAGACTGCATCGTCATCCTGGAGAAGAACTGCACCATATCCCGCAAGACCAGAATCCGGCTTCCAGGCTGCATCGACAAAGGCACGAACCTCCACAAATCTGGGGACCCCTGCTGCAAAGAAGACAGAGAAGAAAAAAAGATTAGGATTAGCCCTCTCCTCTTTATGTACCTGCATGAACTCGGACCAAGCCTCACTGGCAAACTGGGCAGTTTCCTCAAATGCCCAATACGAGTGATCAAAGACACTATTACAACGAGCTAAAAGTAAAACAGATTTTTTAATGTGGTTTTGTATCACAAAATTTCGTTAACCAAAGAGAGCAGGGGGCTATCTGCAAATCTATTTTCTCTGTCTGCAATCTGCATATGCATATGCTTGAGAATAACATCCCACTTGCGGTCCATGATTGGTCTTACAATTCCCAGGCATTGTGAGTGATGCGTTGTCAAAAAAAGTCAGCTTCCCAAACCAATTCCAGTGCCTCTTTAATGGCCATCGCCTTTTAACCATCTTCCATGTTCATAGTACCTTCCTGAATAGTGAATACACCTCTGAATCGAGAACACATGCAACGTCGTCTCAACTCTCGAAAAAGGAAGAAAAGCTGTTGCATCACTATAAAATGGCATAGGAGAGGGAGAGACGGGTAGACCCCATCCGAAATATCGTATATAGGAAAGGAAAGGAAATGAAATGAAATCGCCTGTGGTGTCTTTTAAGGAAAAGTTACGAGTAAACGAGGGTGGAAGTTATGCTGATATATCACCATATAGTACTACCATTGAAAGGGGTGTTTTTAGTATTTTTGACAACACCCACTTGTACCGCCTTTTGCGTAATCTGGTATATTTCACTCCCATCTCATGGAATTGCATCCAATTCATTCCATTCCATATTACACGGATTTCGTTTCATTTCATTCCATCAATCCAAACAAAGACACAAATCACAATAGTAAGAGGAGGAAAGAGTATACAACAGCCAGTAAGTTCGCTATTTTCCTTTTTATACATCATTCACAACAAACATTTTACACTCTTTTTTTCTCACCCCAGTAATATTTTCAATGTGTTGTCCTTAAACACCTGGACCTATATTGTTGCCTTGGAGTTCATTATCAGTTCTAACTCCTTTAGTACTTAACACAACCGGGGGAGTTACCTATAACAAGACTGAGTCAAAAGAGGAAAATGAACTCGGGCAGTACCTCAAAGTGAAGCCATTCATACTTGCATACATCAATAAAGCAGCAGTGCTTGAAGGACAAACTATCTATTTTGGTTAAACCAATACTACTTCATGAGGAAGCTCGGGCATGTAATGCACAATTAATGCGGACTCAGCTCAAATCGATTTAATGTTGAAAAAAAAGCGATAGCTTGTTAAATTCATTCGGTCTTATCTGCACAGTTTCTACCGAAATAAACATCGTTCTGAATTTACAATCTTTTTACATCTACAAGAGAATAGGGCACTTTATTAAGAAATACACATGGTTGGTTTATAACCACAACTGTTGAGTCTGTTTCCAAGGCACAACAACATAGTATACAAGAACAAGTTAAAAAGTACACAAGATAAGTTTCTCTTACAGATTCAACTCAACAGAATAAATTTATAAACTTATAGCAATTCAGAACTCCATTTATTCCAGGTGCCTAAAAAAAATCAAAACAAACAACATGCCTCTTGAAAAGTCAAGATTTTATCATGGAATCAACAAATCCAGAACTAAGCAGTCTTTCCACATACTTCCCCAGTATATCAACCTCCAAATTCACCTTTTGCCCAACTTTCTTCAATGGAATCACCACATTTTGCTGCGTGTATGCTACTAACATGAAATTGAACCATTCCTCTTCATCACACACATCTACAACAGTCAAACTAGTTCCATCCACAGCAATAAATCCTTTTGGCACTATATACTTCAACATTTCTTTTCCAGCTTTTACCTTCACCCACAATGAATCCCCTTCGGCTTCATGTCCCAAGATTACACCTGTCCCATCAACATGCCCTTGCACAAAATGGCCCCCCATTCTCGTACTAGGTTTCACGGCCCTCTCCAAATTTACCGGAGACCCAATTTCCAATTCACCTAAAGACGTCTTTCTCAATGTTTCAGGAGACACCCCGAGGCTAAATTCGGATGCTTGGGTGTCGAACTCCGTGACCGTAAGACAAGTTCCATTCACAGATATGCTATCACCTAAATGGATGTCTTCAAGGACGACTTTCCCAAGGATTTTCATGGTAAAGCTGTCAACTTTATCATATCCCAGATGCTTAACTTCACCAATCTCTTCAACGATTCCGGTGAAAAGGGATTTTACAGGGGTCGAATTGAAATAGGGTTGAAGGGGCTTTGAGGATTTTCCATAGATTGAAAAGAGATGTGTGAGTGGGGGAGATTTTAATGCAAATCTGAGGTTTTGCTTATGAGATTGAGGTGGGAGTGTAACAAGATTGTGGATTTTGGGGGTATTGGACTGAGAATAAGAGGGGTTAAGGAGTTTAGAAAGAGAAGAAGATGCTGTTGCAGCCATTATCTTTTGGACTTCTGCTCTTCTGTGTTGGTCGATGGATTGATGCAATTTTTCTTTAACACCCGGCAACAAAACAAAACCTCGATGGCTTCTCCGAGGATTTTAGAAAAATAATATGTGCACTACACCTCATGTGTTATGATAATAATATTGTTGTAAAAAGAAATTGTACGATAATATTATTGTCGTGTTTTAATGATAATAATATTATTGTCGTAAGAAGAAATTTTACGATAATAATATTGTCGTAAAATTTATTTTTACAATAATATTATTATCGTAAAATCTGTTTAATGCTTTATTATTGTCGTAACGAGTAAGATGTAGTAGACAATTGTAGTGGAGGAAAGTAGTCAGCACCGAGGATATTATGCTTAAAAAAATAAAATATAATTAAATAATAATAATATTAAATAAATAACAACAACAACAACTCAGACGATAATATTTTTTCGTTTCATGAGAGCCGGTATCTTGACCACTGACCCAACTAATCCAACGTGAGTTCTTTGGCCGTCGGGGCCTCTAATCACTGTTCGGAGATTTTAAACATGACTATGACCTCTTTCCACATAATGTTTTAGAAAAAGTCGAATCGATGATCTTTCGTAGGCATTCACAAATCACCACTATTTGAGCTTAATCTGGGTTTTTTTTTTGTGTTTTTGCAGCGATTTTTTTTTTCGACGGGTGGTTTTCTTTTTTACAATATATATTTTCATACTGTAAATGTTTTAGGATCCGTTTGTTTTGGGTTGGAGTTTTTTTGGGGTTGTTTTAAAGTTAGAAAGTAATGATAAAAATAATTGAAGTAATGATTAGAAAGTTAAGATGTATTTTTTTTTCGAAAAAAAGAAAGTTAAGATGTTTTTTTAAAAATAGGCGTAAATAAAGAAATGATTGGTGAAGAAATTGAAATAAAGTAGTATAATGAATAAAATAATGGTAAAAAATATAATAAAGTTGATAAAATGAAATGATAAGAGATTGTTTTATATTTTTTTATTTGTAGTTGAAAAAATTATTGATAAGAGAATTATAAGAAATAATTGCTGAAATAATATTAAAAAAAACTCTAACAAAAACAAACAGAAACTTTTTTTTTTTCAAATTTTATTCTTCAAATCATTTTTTCCGTTTTTACTCATCCTAACCCAAATTTATACAGAATGTTGAATTTTATATATCTAAATTTGAGCCAAAATGTATGAAATAAGCTTTCTGACCGGTATTGGGTATAGAAAACATTCAACTTCCAACTCAAATTAAGACATAATAATCAACCATATTATGATTCATTCATGTTGCGGGAGAATAGTGTGTTGTGTAAATAGAAGATTTTTTTTTACCTAACTTAAATATTGCATTATAAAAAAAAAAGCTAAAAATCACGTTTTTATATGCTTCACTAGTCAATGTGTGTGTCAATAAACATCTAACCTTAAAATATTAAAGAATTTAGTCAATTTACGGAGGACTATTCTTTTCACAGGGAATCAAAATGAAATCAAACCACAAATGAAAAATTATATCATCAAAAGTGCCTCGATTTAAATCCAAATATTCATTTTGCCAGTTAGCACGTCAACAATCAGCTTAGAATCGGAAAAACTGTGATTGAATTTCGCCCCAACTTCAAAACTTCCAAACGGGCATTTGCAAAGCCCTAGCTTCTACAAGTAAAGGGAGAAGACACTGATGTATTACTTTTATATGATTAAAAATACGTTATATTATTATGTTTTATTAACGAATTCTATATAAAATATATGAAATTATGATATAAATAGTATGAAATGTTAATCTTTATAATTTAGAGTAGTTAGTAGTAATAATAGTAAAAAGTTGTAATTTTGTACCGATTTTAAGAAATCGAATGTCGCATCGATTTACGTGGGTATTTGTGGTATTTTATTGCAGATTTATAACCCGAGACCCCGAGAGATCGACATATTGAAGTACAATCATATCTCCGGAATGATTTAGAGAGTCTTGTGAAATTTAAATGGTCAATTGAATAAAGCAAGTGAATGATGGCGCCACTCAATCCTGTTTAAGTGGTACTTTAAAATGTCTTCGACAAACGAATGGCTCATCAAAACGACATTTTCGTAAAAGTGTTCTTCACGAAAGTTGTAGATTTTTCCGAAAGCTTTCCAATGCAATTTAAATTATGAAGATTGGATGTCTACAACTTAAACAGTGATCAAGTGGCTAATCGATTTGGGTTAAGAAAAATCCCTAAATAGCTTCGGAGGAACACGAGGTAATCAAGAAGGCGTTATCTGAAGAAGAGTTCTTCATGAAAGTTGTAGAGTTTCTCGAGACCTTAATTTTGGCATTTCGTTTGCAATTTTTGGAGGGCCGTAACTCGAGGTATGAATTTTAAAGTTTAATAATTATATATAAAAATATATATTAATTTCTGCACACGCCAAAGAGATCGTTAGTGGATGTAATCATTATACCGACCGATCCGAACTTGATCCGGACCGTCCGCCAAGGACTTCATTTCTATAAATAGGAGCCTCATTTCAATGAGTCGAGTGTCATACTCAAATATATATAAACCATATCATATATATATTCTCCTCTCCTCTCTCTTTTCTTTTTATTTTTAGTTGTAGTTGTAAATAAGCGCCTTACGCCAGTAATAATGTAGTTTTAGTATCGTTATAATGCTCGGAAAAATCTCGGAAGTCGGTTTCTTTGAAGAAGTTGTAATGTCCGGAAAATACGATTTCGAATCAACTCGCCGTATTCGGGTAACTTTTCTTAAGTATTTATGTTTGTTTTTATATTTTTCGTTGTTATAATGTTTTTAGGCTAAATATAATACTCGCCAAAGCTATGTAATCGGTTTTATTTCGATCTTTTAAGTTAAAGAAATGTTGTTAAGTTAAAATGATTAAAATTGAGTTAATTGAATCTTTTTCTATTTTGATCGTATTCGTATTGACGTATTTAATCGATCTGAGGAATTCATAATCTAATTATGAATTGACGCCTCGTATTTAGGATATGAGATAAAAGATAGAAAAACCGGAGGGTAAAATTGGCCGTGTGAATAACGTGATAACGGAATCTGATTTCCTACCCGGGGGTAGATTTGTTTTGGGAGAAATGAATTTTATGATAATTTGTACTCGAGATCGTAATAATGTTAAATCATCAGTTAATTGAAACTTAAACCGGAAAGTTGAATCGTCCGGCTTTGACAACCGGAGCCTTTTAAATAAAATTGACCGTTTGACGAACGGAATGACTCCTTTTATCTAAAGGTAGATTTGTACTCGGGACTGCTTGTAAAAACCGTAATAGATTGTGGACCTTGGGTCGACGCAATGGACATATGACAATTTCATACGCTCGTGTGAGGAGGAATTGTTAACTCTCGAGTCATGACCGTTTCATTTACTCAATTGGACCTAAAATAAAAGGAGAGATCGAACACATTTTATTTAATCAAAAGATCGTATAAACCAATTATATAAGTTTTGGCCAGTTCTCTAAAATTATCTGTTTAATATTTTGGTATCTATATATACTTATATATATATATATAAATTGCGGTTTATGCATATCTATATATATTTATGTATTTATATATATCATGTTAGTATAGTTTTTAATTTTCATATTTATTTTATGTTGACTAGAATAGTAGTGATCTGTGTTATAAAATTGCGGTTTAGATCGAGTTAATAATGAATTTCTTTGGTGTTT
Organism: Gentiana macrophylla; assembly: GCA_026214975.1. NCBI lineage: Eukaryota > Viridiplantae > Streptophyta > Magnoliopsida > Gentianales > Gentianaceae > Gentiana > Gentiana macrophylla. The sequence goes on along the minus strand of CM047807.1, from coordinate 124,078,499 downwards.
AACCACACTTAGAAGAATTACCAAGTTCTCTGTGGATACGATACTCTGACTCACCATACTAGCACTACAGTTTGACCCGGTACACTGCCGGTTAGGATCGTTTAACCCAGGAAACGTCTGTCAGATTTCTGGCTTCGTTCTCAGGGATAGGTTTAGGTCTGTCAGACACCAATTCAATTATTTTGCCCCATCTACCAAACACTTATGAGATCCAAAAATAATATTGACATTGGTATGACCCGACCTCATATGTGTGACACTTAAAAAGTAATATTGATCTTTTAGGTCATACAAGCCCGACGAGCTCAACAGTACTTCGGGCCTCGAATAGACTTCAACCTCAGTAAAGTGGCTATTACGAAGTGCATGACACTCATAAGTCATCGACATGACGCAAGTTGTTCACTATCTCTTAACCAGTTCGGAGCAAGATACTTACCAGCTCGTACCATCGAGTATTGACATTGTGCAAGTTCACCTTGGTCCGGGACACTCAACTCTGTATAAGTCTTCAATGAACTCAAACAATGCTTACATAGTAAATAAGACTTCGACCCATGGTCTTTTAACGGTTCCATGATTCATGCATACATGGTCACGGTTACACCATGACCACCCTCATAACTATTTCAGGTTATTGACCGTGACTTCAATGGCAGCATAATCAGTCCCCCCCCCCCGAGCGAAGCCTATAAAATGATCATCATCCTCACAATTCAGAACTACGTTAATAATGTGATCCCAAATATTTTGTGTTTATCCCGTCAAAAAAAAAAATTGTGTATGCTGGCACTCAATTCTGCATTGGCTCATCTATAATTTATCAACAGAACCACTAGTCAAAGTAATCGGATTGTCTTCACGAATCCCGATTACCTGAATCAACTACTGACGATTTCAAGTTTCGTCATGTTAGAACCCTGATTTCAATCAAGAAATTTAATGAGAACGAAAGACAATTGAAATTTCTTGTAGTTTTATGAATTATGACACTTAATGAGTTTGAATTAATTTAATGAGCAGGAAATCATATTTTATATTAACTTATTAGGCACGATTTATAGCAGTTCAAAATAATATTACTAATCACTCTTGATAATTCGTCCAAATAGGTGAAAATTCATAATAAATGGAAATGACATTATAACAATCATAAATTCATTACCGTGGTGATTCGGAATCATAGAAATTCTTCCAACTTGAATTTTAGTAATTTCTCGAGCTTGTGTAGTAGTACTAGCTACCTCCGTTCTAAAACATATTAAGAAGGTTGTTGAATGTCATTAAATTTGAAAGTTAAATGTCTTAAATATCCATTGACTATCATTATTGCAATAGTTGTTAAGTAATCAAAAGTGGTTGGATTCATAATAAATTAGGGGTAAGATAGAGAAATGGACAATAAATATTGCATTGATAATATAGAATGACTTATATTGTGTGACAAATCCAAAAGTGTAGAATAACTAATATTTTGGGACGGAGATAATATTTAAGTTTTTTTCAATTTGATTGGTTTAGCTAGTTAAAGACAATAATTATTTAGTGATCGTCATGAAGTCCTTGTGAGATTGACAACGTAGTACATATTCGATAAGTCGTGTGTTAATTTGCAGTAGCCTAGTGATATCATTGAAATCACACGATAATTGGCTAATAGAGGATGTGAAGTAAAGTATTTTTCATATAATTTATCTGTTTTCATTAACAAAAATGAGGTTGAGTTTTTTTAATTTTAAAAATAAAAAAAAAAATAAAAAAAACTAGTATTGTTTTCCTTTTAATAAAGCTGGTACAATTATAGCTCTACCAACTTCAGCACAGCACAGTTCCAACATTCATCCCAAGCAACACATTTGGTCGAATATTATTCAAAAAGTTGGTTAAATATTTGTCAGGAAGTTGTAGAAATTCAAGTTCCAAATACACAGAACTTGAAGAAAACTGGAAAATTTAAAAAACAAGAACATGCGGGAAAACTCATGAAGAAGAAGGAGATCAGTATTTATTAATTAGATTTTCAATTGGAATGATACAAACAACTAACTTTTTGATTAAGTGTTCGACCAAATGCTATGTGCGCAAAAAGACAAATTAGTGAACATTTCACACAACCAACAGAACGGTGCACGCAAGGAGACTACGAGAAAGAATTTCCCAAATTGGGGTTGTAAGAGAAAATTACACCCATGTGTCAGTGGCGGATCTTTATGTACCTAGAGGAGGTCACGTGACCCAACTGAAATCCGAGAATTTTTTTTTAGTATTAAAATGATGTAGTTTTGTTGTTAAAAGATGTCATTTTATTGATAAAAAATGTAGTTTTAAGCTTCCGTGACCCCACTGAAACAATTTTTTAGATAAAAAAAATGATTTTACGGTCCGGTGACCCTACTGAAAAAAAATTCTGGATCCGCCACTGCAATGTGTTAAGCTGTCAAAGGAGTGAATCTAACACATCACATGTCAGGTATATTGGGAAATTTTTAGGTAGTGTGTGTCTGCGTGAGAAGACATCTTCGCGCAGCACAATCGAGCCACGTGATCGGATTGCATAATTGTTTGTGTGGTGTGTAGTTACGATCGATCCCGCGCTCTGATTGTCTTGCGTAGTATGTCTTTACGTGAGACACACTACTTAAAAATTTCCCAGGTATATTGTGCAAGTGCAGTGTCAATTTTCTTTTTCATTCCTTATAAAATGTTGTTATATTTGGTGAAACTGTTTATAACAAACATATATCATAACATATTATGGTACTAAGACGATGGGGCAGTTAAACATAGGTCTTACCGATATATAAAATTAAGTACTTTTAGTGTAATAATTATTGTGACAATAACATTACTGTTGGGTGAAATTCAATTCAAGCTAGGCCCATGTAAATTAAAAAAATATGGATATACTACCAATTTATATATCGTTGGCACTCTGCAAGTTTTCAGGCATTCTATCAACTTGCTTGCACAAAGCAGCAAAGACTTGGTGAAATTATATTTAATTGTCAAGTGTGATTTTCGATTATTAAGGCACAACAATTTATCCTCTGTATGTGCACCGGCCGGGTCTTCCGCCAAGTGCCTGACAATTTCTTTATTTTAAGAAATATTAGTGCCCTCCAAAATATATATATATATATATATTTATTTTTGAATAACTCCAAATATATAAATAAATCAACAATTTATGTCGGGAGAAAGAAAAAAAAGCACTGAGTCGGTGCCCAAATATTTTTTTGATTGTTGATGGACTTTTGGTTATATGTTGCCCTTTTTTTCCTTTTTTTTTCCATGACGGAAATGGCACAGAAATTTTATTGTTGAAAAGGAAAACACTAAAACACAATTATTATTTTTTTTGAACATACAATTATTATTATTGCTTTATTAGGTAATTTTCATATAAAACTAATAATAGAAAGAACGAGAACGAAGTAATGAAGAGAAATGAGAAAATACTTGTGTATTACTATTTTAGTGGTATCATTGGATATTTATAGTAGAAATTACAATGTGAACACAATAAAATAAATAAACCAGAAAATCTTATAAATCAATTTGAATAATAGATAAACATATTTTCAATATTTATAACACTCTCTATTGGATATCTATTATTCAACAAACAATATATATGATATGCCTCATTAAAACATTACTAAGAAAACCTAATGGGAAAAAATCATACTTAAGGAAAAAAGAGTACATATTATCTATGTTGCTTTACTCTCTTGAACCAAGCACTGATTAATGTCTTTCAAACGTCGCTTCACAATGCTCTTCACCAATCTTTCGAATGTTGCAGTTGACATTGTCTTAGTAAATAAATATGTCAGACTGTCGGTTGATCGGATCTGTTGCACATCAATTTCCTCATTCTTTTGCAAGTCTAATACATGGCTGAATTAATTTCTCGATCTGAGTTGCATAACAGACATGTAATGTACTAATAACTTTGCTAGAAAAATCCGGTGGGAAAAAACTAGACAGAGAACATTGTCCATGCCATACGCGCTTTTATTGGTTGCAAAGACTGCCTCGTTAAAAACATTTAACTAAGAAAACCATGTGGGAAAAACTTTGTTACAATCATTGGTTTCAAGACCAAATGCTTAAAATAGTTTTGAAGTTGTCGCTCCCCTTGACGACAACAATCTTCCTTATGTACGCATTCCAGTATTATAAACACATTTTTCTCCAGAACAGATGTAGGAATGATCTTAGTGAATAATTCTTTTAGATTGTTACTAGAGTGTACTTTGTATATCCACCTCTTCTAGACTTCATGTAAATAATTGAATGTTGGGACTAAATATTGTCATGACACTACTCATTCGTGCAACACATGGAATCCAGTAATCACTATAATTATAAAAACATTGGGGAAAGTAATACAATCACAATTTGCATGCATATATTTTCACTATCACACGTCGTAGTGCTATAAATCAATGACATTAAGTTTGACTTATTTATATATTCCCTCTTCAACAGGACTATACTATAGCCATATTACATTCAACATGAATGTTATTCGTTTCTGAAATCCACCAAGGATTTTCATTTCAATATTAATGTCCAACGACCCATAAATATGCGGTCATGACATATGAAAACTCAAAGTTACTGCCAGATGTATTAGTTAGCGAAACATAACATTATCTATAATAGGAGAATATATTTTATTATTAACAAACAAATATTTCAAATTCAAACTCAACCTCAATTGCTTATTTCATTTTTACCTAGTCTGAGTGTTTCTGACACTCTGCTAATGACTTAGGTACTGGATCCAGATATAATAATAGCAATTAAAGAGGCAAATATGTCATCGACGACTATTATATTTTAGTATAAATTTCTCCCATAAAATTCATTGCTAATTTGATATTAGCATATACCAATTCTTTATCAATGTATGGATTGGTTGTTCCGCAACCCCAATATTTAATCATTTGATGCACATGCAGTTTTATTTTGGTTTTTCGTCTTCAAGACGAATCTCTTTAAGAGATTTCATGAGTGGCTGAATATGAATTCATTTTCCGCATATTTTTATTTTTTACACCAATCGGTCTTCTACACTTCTATCGTAGAGAAATATTATCAATAATACTTTTGATGCATTTATAAATGGTCACTCTTTTTATTCAATTAAAGCATCTGGCGAATTACTTACTAAATACTACAAGTAAGATTATTTTTGCAGTTCAGTTAAACTGATGCGTGGAAAATCGTTTATGTTATTAAAATTTATCGGCATTCTTTTATTCTAACATGAGGTTTTCTTTATCTCCCCCTAATGCGAGAATCGATCTTCATCAAACATGTTGCACCGAGCTAAACCTTGTAAATCAATTTGAATAATAGATAAACATATCTTCAATATTTATAACAGTAATAATATTATGGCTTTATTAACTAATAATTGGGAAGAACTCGAGTTAAATAAAGAGGAAAAACTGTAAAAATGACAGAATAAACTCCAATAAAGGTACCAAACGAGAAGAGACTACAATTTCTCGTGACAACAAAACAACTATATAATTATAATGAAATTCTTCAACTGGGTTCAAGTCCAGCATGATTTTAAATTGGTGGAGAACACAAAAATTATCATCAGCCGCCACTTACTGCTATCAAATGCTTACATCTCTTAACTAATAGTCCGTAAACCGACTTTAGATGAGGCTTGAATTCGACTTAAATCTGAAAAATAGTTATTTGGAAGCGTTTGAATCTGGAGGTTTTTTCATGTTTCTTTCCAGAAAATCAGTAGAGAAAGAACAAGGGCTATGTGTGGTTATGTATTTCACATATGCAGGGATTTATAACAACAAAATTAACAATTTTCATTATGTGCTTTCCTTTTATAATCGAATAGTATTCTACACACCTTTTCTACACAAATCCACTATTCCGCGACAACATGCTTTTCACTAAGCATTCTATTTCACAATTTCACCAATGTGATGTTTCTGATACGGTTTCGAAAATGACGCTGAAAAAGTACTAAATAATAATGATACTGGAATATCGTTAAGTAATTTAATTGGGTAATTAGACTATTTTGGGAGAATTCCAAATGCTAAACTCAAGATTTTGATGGTGATTTTTGACCATGTCTTAGAGACTGTTTACGTAACCAGTATGTATGAGATCAAGCTAATAACATAGTTCTGAATTTTGAGAATGAAAAGTCTTTTAAAGGACTCGCTCACGGGAGAGTCAATGTAGAGATCACTGATTTATAGGGCTTGTGATTGAGAACCATCATGATGCCAATCGTGGGACAATCATGGTTCAATTAGGCTAAAATCAGTGGACTTAGTCAATCATGATTGTGGCAGTTCATGCTCAGTAATGCGATATAACTGTCTTTGGAGGCTGGAGAAGACCTGTTCTGCTTAGAAGCTATTTGACTGGCCGGGTCGGCTAACAACCTCTGAGATGACGTCCGTAAAGCTCTGAGAGCGATTCGAATGAGGTCAGCTTGTTCCTGACCGAATCATTTACTCTTATTGAATTGACCCATTGACTTGCTTAAGGCCCAATTTAGGCGATACATATAATTCCAGATTATACTATTGTCAAATCAAATGTGGAAATAAAGTGAAAGAAAAAAAAGTGACTTTTATTCGCACCACAGCTGATCCACCATCGTACCACTCTACCTATTACACCACACCAAAAAGAAATCTACCTATGTACCATACTGAATTTTAAACATCTTTCATTCTTTATTTACACCAACTTTTTTATCTTTACACCACATTTTATACTACTTCCGCACGAATTATTTTTTTATTACACAATGGTCCTTAAATTAAATATATCTTACATCCTACACACCCCATTTTCTTCATCCTAAATCATCATATCCATCACCCACAATTCATCATATTCATCACAAATCCTTTACAAAATCTTCACAAATCCATTATCTTCATCATTTTTTAACCTTCATCACATTCATAATCTTCATCATCTACACATTTTTTTCTTCATCCTCATCCCATCCTCAACCTCATCATCATCTACATCAAATCCCATCAAAATAAACGAAAAAGAAAGCCTCTTTGGAGGTTGTAAACAAAGATTTAGATGGACCAAACAATGGAATCAAAAACCTCCAATTGAAGAAATTAGGTTTTCAAACAAATTGAAGGAGAATTGATTGGGCAAGAGATAAAATCATGATTTAATTCTCCAACCCACTTCCAAATCTAATTTTTTCGATCCAATGTTGTTCAAAATAAATTATGAATCTTCAAAAATTGTATTTTGAAAATTTATTAAGAAAATATGAATATGAGTTTGGTGATATTAAAATGGGTTTGGTTTAGAAAATGAAGAAGATTAAGAAATACAAAAATGGGTTTTGGGATATGAAAGTTGATTTATGTTTGAAGATGAAGATGGAAATGAAGATGAAGATGATGTTTTTTTTATTTATTTTGAATTTTAAATGTTTGGTGGAAGATATGATATTATAAAATTTTGGTGATATTGCTTCAAATATTTTTTTGGTGATAATAAAAAATACTTGGCAATAGTATTTTTTTTTCTTAACTTTGTAGATAAAATATGGTGTTGTGGTAGATTTTGATTTTTTTTTTTTTAGGCATATACCACTAAATGCTGCCAACACACGGTAGATTTTGAAATTCAGAACAAGTAGATATCATTTTTTTCCATTTAGATATCCTACGATGGTAGATTTAGTGTGGTGCGAATAAAATGTAAAAAAAAAATATTTAAAAAAAAAATATCCGAGATATTTTGTGATTATGCTCTACCATTTGGGTGGAGCTTATGTTAGGCGTTTAATCTTTGTAACTCCTACTAAAATCCTACTACTAAAAAGACAAAGAGTTGCACCTCAAAAAAAAAAAAAAAAAAAAAAAAAAAAAAAAAAAACAAGACAAAGAGTTGTTTGGCGTGTGTAGCTTGGAGAGTGTTGTCTTCTTACGCCGTTACGCGTTTGTCCATTTCCGTAAGAAATGACTAATCTTGCCTGTCTACTGTCTTTCTCAACAAACCTTTCTTTAATTTTATTTTTTATTAGTATTGTCTTCACTTGACTACAGGTGCGATTATCTTTATAAAAAATATATCTATCTATATATATATAATATATAGAGGAGTCAATTTAACCCAATTACCCAATTGACCCGCTCTATACCCGACCCAAACCCGTCTAATGTGAAGGAAAAAAAAACCTACCATTTACTGAAATAAATTCGCTATAGTAAAAAAAACCTACCATAATTTCCAATCTCCATAAATTAATTCACATTTCTTAAAATTTTCTCCATTTCCAATTTTACATTGGAAAACAAACCTCTGAATAATTTTATTTCTACATAAATTCAAATTCACATTTCAAATTTTCTTCATTTCCACTTTTACATTTAACATGTTTATTCTAAGATGATTCGAGATATATTTGCAATTTGATTTCCTTCGTAATTTGATTTTGGATTTTTGATTTCATGGTCTTCGTTTCTCGCTTGGCCATTTATTTATCATGTTTTTATTTTGTCGATTTAAAACAGCTTTTCGCATTCTGGGCACTTGGTGGCAGATGAACGTGAGAAACTCGAGAAAATTAGACTCCGTGTTGAACGAAATCAAGGAAACATTTGGTTGACGGTATGATTCATGTTTAAATTCAATTTATTTTCTATGTTGAATTGAATGTTTTAAATGTCTTTCAATCGAGGTGATTTTCATTTAAAATTCAAATCAAATGCAACTGCAAATCACAAATTTAAGTCAGTCTTCGTATTTTACAACCTTTTTCCATTTCTTCATTTTGAAAGGAAAAAAAAACCGTTCTACCTGAACTATGGTATATAAATACGATTGGTTTGTATTCTGGATTTTTTTTGTTTTCTGTTAGCTGTGTTTTTTTTATGAGATTGAATTGTGTTTTGTTACACCTCAAAAAAAAAATTTGTTTTTTGTTTTGAATATTTTCTTCAGCAGATATTTCTTGACCAAATTGACAAACCGTCACTCATAAGAAAGAATTGTCTGGTGAGTTCTTACTTTCTTTTATTTTATCGACTAATTAAGTTCTTTAATCTTTTGTTTATTATTTTTTGTTTTGAACTACGTTCTTTCTTTCATATTTTGTTGTGTTTTGAATGTTTTTGACATCATATTGATAACCAAATTGGCAAATCTGTAGGCCATTTAATCGATGATGTTTTAAATTTAGAAGTAAAAAATAACCAAATTCATTTTTTTTTTAATTCCTCCAAAAAAAATTTAAATTTGTCCAACTTTTTTTTTGAGATTAAAATAGGGAATAAATTACGCTAACGTTCTTCTAATTTCTCAGAAAAGAAATCCAACCATAATTACAGAATTTGCTTACCCTAATTAGAAAATTCATTTAAAATTTAATTCTCCTAATTAAAATAGGGAATAAATTCGGCCCAAATTAGAAAAATCATTTAAAATTTGATTCTCCTAATAAAAATTGGGAATAAATGCGGGCCTAATTATAAATCATTTAAAATTTGATTTTCCATATAAAAATAGGGAATATTTCGCATTAAATTCCATCAAATAAGAAATTTATTGCGAAATATTTTTTGCATTAAATTATAATATTCAAAAAGTATTAAATCAATTTTATCATTTAATACAAAATATCTTAACATTAAATTAAATTCATACACGAAATATTCAGAAATTAAATTCATCCCCTACAAATTAGACACCTCAATTAATGCTAAATATTGTTACATCAAATTGTGTTTTTAAAAATATTATATTCACATTCGCTAATTAATACAAATATTCTTACATTTATGTCATCTCCTGTAAATTAGCCGCCTCATTTAATTCCAAAAATTCGAACTATTAATTATTATTTTTAACATTGCACCTATTTGTATTTATAATATTTTTTTATTAATTTTGACCCGTTTTCTTTTTTATGTGTTTATGTCATTTAATGAGAAATTCTCACATTAAATACATCCCTATAAATTAAATGCACCATAATTATTGCCAAATATTCTTACATATTAAATGTTCAAAAATAACTAATTAGCCACCCTAATTAATGCCAAATATTCTTACAAAATAAATTCATCTCATTTCACATTAAATAATAACTAAATTCAAAAAACCTACCATAATTATAGGAATAAATTCACTCACATTCTTTTAATTTGTTTTGAAAAAAACTACCATAATTACAAAAACAAGATACCATAATTAGAAAAATCATTTAAAATTTGATTCTCCTAATAAAAATATAAAATAAATTCGGCCATAATTAGAAAAATCATTTAAAATTTCATTCTCCTAATAAAAACAGAGAATAAATCCGGCCCACATTAATGCTAAATATTCTTACATTAAATTTTATTTTTAAAAATAATTATATTCAAATTCACTTGCTTAAAACAAATATTCTTAAATTTATGTAATATCTGGAAATTTAATTACTAAAAATATAAAAAAAAACAACCTACTATAATTACATAATTAAATATCATCATAATTAGAATAATAATAAAATTTGATTCTCCTAATTAAAAATAGGGAATAAATTCAAATTTCAATTAGAACAATCATTAAAAAAATTATTTTCATAATAAAAATATGAAATATTTCGCATTATATTCCATCAAACGTGGAATTAAATGTGAAATATTTTGGCTTTAAATTATAATATTCAAAAAAATATTAAATCAATTTTACCAATTAATACAAAATATCCGAACATTAAATTAAATTCGAACACGAAATATTTAGACATCCTACAAATTAGACATTTCAATTAAAGCTAAATATTGCTCTATTAAATTGTGTTTTTATTTCTCAAAAAAATAATTTTGTTTTTAAAAATAATTATATTCACATTCTCTAATTAATACATATATTATTACATTTATGTCATATCCTGCAAATTTAGCCGCCTTATTTAATTCAAAATATTCGTACTTTTAATTATTTTTTTAAACATTGCACCTATCTTTATTTATAATATTTTTATTATTTTTGACCTGTTTTCTTTTTGTGTGTTTATGTCATTTAATGAGAAATATTCTCACAATTTTATAATCCCTATAAATTAGCCACCATAATTATTACCAAATATTATTACATATTAAATGTTCAAAAATAACTAAATTCAAAAATAACTAATTAGCCACCCTAATTAATGTCAAATATTCTTACATATTAAACTCATCAGATTTCCCTATCTCATTTCACATTAACAAATAACCAAATTCAAAAAACCTACCATAATCATAGGGAATAATTTCGGCTCACATTCTTCTAATTTATTTTTGAAATAAAACCTACCATAGTTACAAAATTCACCTACCCTAATTAGAAAAATCATTTAAAATTTGATTCTTCTAATAAGGAATAAATTAAGCCTACTAAGAAAAATAATTTTAAATTTGATTCTCCTCATAAATATAGGGACTAAATTCGGTTCACATTCTTCAAATGTTTTTTAACATAAAACCTACCAAAATTACAAATTTCGCCTACCTTAATTAGAAAAATCATTTAAAATTTTATTCTCCTAATAAAAATATTGAATAAATTCGGCCCAAATTAGAAAAATCATTAAAATTTGATTCTCCTAATAAACATACAGAATAAATTCGGCCCAAATTAGAAAAATCATTAAAATTTGATTCTTCTAATTTTTCAAAAACAAAACCTATCATAATTACAAAATTCACATAAAATAATTAGAAAAATAATTTAAAATTTGATTCTCCTAATAAAAATAGGGAATAAATTCGGCCCTATTTAGAAAAATTGTTTAAAATTTGATTCTTCTAATAAAAATAGAGAATAAATTCGGCTCACATTAATGCTCAATATTCTTACATTAAATTTTGTTTTCAAAAATAATTATATTTAAATTCGCATGAGGTTGAAAAGATACTTAATAAAAATGGGCACTTGCTACGTGGGTAGGGTAAGGGGTGGTGGTGGGTAAGGTTTGGTAGGATCGGTAAGGTGAAGTGGTGGGAAATGTAGTGTTGCTAGGGTAGGGTCGGGTAGGTTGGGGTAGTGGGTAAGGTAAGTAGGGTAGGCTGGGGTAGTGGGTAAGGTTAGAGGGTGGTGTGGTGGGTAAGATAGGGTAAAGTGGAATGGTGGGTAGAGTACGGTAGGGTGGGTAGGGTATGGTAGGATAAGGTGAAGTGGTGAGTAAGGTATGGTTTGTAGGATAGGGTAGGGTAGGGTTGAGTATGGTAGGATAGGTTGGGGTATATAGCAGGTAAGGTAAGGTAGGGTGTTGTTGTAGGTAAAATAGGGTATAGAGGATTGGTGGATAGGGTAGGGGTAAGGTTGGGGTGGTGGGTAGGGTGGGGTGGTGGGTAAGGTAGGGTAGGGGTAGGTGATAGTGGAGTAGAGTAGGTAATGGGTAAGGTAGGTATGATCGAGGGTAAGATACGGTGATATTGGGTAAGGTAGGATATGGTGGTGGGTAGGGTATGGTAGCGGTGGGTAGGGCTGGTTGAGAAGAGAGGTAGGGTGCAATGGGTATGGCGTAGGGCTACCCCACCCCTTCGCTATATCTTACCTTATAAATCATACCATACTCTACTCTAGTCAACCTTAATTCACTACCCTGCTTTACTCTTCACTCAATATGTCATCTTTTATATGATTTATTTCATTCCAATCTTGCATATTCCAAACGCAGTAATTGAAATAATTTATTCCAGTACATTCTATTTCGTTCCTATTATTTTATTTCATTCAATTTCATTCCTGCGTAACAAATATGTCAATAAGATCTTCTTTTCATCCTTCAAAAAAATCTTCTTTTGAATGCTTAAAGCATAAATATAACGACAATTATTGGGATCAACTTTTGGACATTTTGTGTTGTCTGTTTTTTACTCTATCTGACGCCAGAAACGAATACTAATCTTGAATAAAAGAATTTTAATAGCTAGCATTACAATAAGTTTAAAGGGTCTTTGTTTTGTATTACATATTATGCATATTAATTGAATATAATCACATTATTATACGTCTCCGTGCAATGCACGGGTTATAGACTAGTATATATATATATATAACCACACTTTCAATAAATATTTTTCTGTAAATTTGTAATCTCTCGACCATTCGTAAAAGGGTAGACGTGTCTTTTTACAATACACGGAATATTATATTTATTATATAAAAGCAAAAAGGGTTTATTGAAAAAATTAAGGAAGTTTGGGGATTTAATTATAACGACGGGAGGTTAATTGTAATTAACTATTTGGGAAGTTTATTTTGGGAATAACTACCCATTAAGTGTCTGGAAGTTGTCAGAAGAGAGCATGGATCGAACTAGAAGGAAAAATTGAGAGAAAAACTGAAAATAAGAAGAGAGGGAGACTTCTTCCAATTTCTCATAAGTCTGTGATCGGTTTTCAGAATCGTTTGAAGATTTGGAATCAGTGGGAAGGGAGGATCGTTTTGATTCTAAAAGTGCAGAGTTTTGAAAGGTAATGGTTTTAGCCCTAATCTGTGGTGTTGTCAAGGTTTGATCAATCTTCAAGGCTTGGTTGGTTTGATTTGTAGTTCTTGTAGTTTAGAAGTTTTAGATCATCAATTAATTCAAGTTTAATTGTGATCAAATAGGTTTTGGTGGAAGTTTGAGGAAGTGCTGCAGGTTTTGTCTTGCAGTTTTGCTTTGATCAAGTAAGAGGCTCTTCCTAATGTTTAATTAAGGTTGTATGATGTTAAGGTTGTGTGGTATGATTTGTAGTTAGAAATCATGCTAGTTGTTGTTGTTGTAATACGACGTGTTATAGCATGTTTAGAACCTGTTTTGATGCCTTTTGGATGTCTATTTTGATGTCCAACTTGGTTAGGTTTGAGTAGAAATCGATAGAGTGCAGAAAACTGTGTTTTGTGCAGTTTTGCCCAGTTTTGGCGCCCACTAAAGCTTTTGGTGCCCCCCAGACCTGTTTCAGAGAGTTCTGTGATCTCTCTGATGCATTTTTGGCGCTCCCCAACATGTTTGGAGCCCCCCAAACCTGAACAGAGAGTTTAGTGAAGTTTCTGAAGCAGTTTTGGCGCGCCCCAAAGGTGTTAGCGCCCCCCAACACTGTTTAAATGTTATTTTGATTGTTTTAAGCTACGAGATGAGTTCTAAATGTTATCTCTTGATCTAATAACAATAAATGAACATGAACAAGCCTGGATTAAGCTTCTGATGCGTTTAGTTCCGGCACCGAATGTACTCTTCAAGGGAGTTGAAGTTCGGGACCGTCGGAAGGGTATGAATGGCTTGTGCTTTGATGAATTAGAATTCATCAATGTCTGTGTATGTGCTAGGGATTGTCCGTGTCTAGGGGTCTAAGTAAGAGAGTAGTATATGTGAGGGAGCTTACTTGAAAATACTTAGGTGGCTAGTTAACAATTAATAATAAACATATTTGTGTAGTAAAAAGATTAAACATCAACCCATTCTTGGTAAGGCACAAGTCTATATCGCGATGTGTGGACGTTCAGATAAAGTGGATAACTTCGTAAGTCTTTGGACCCTACGTATGGAGGAACACCACCCCGTAAGTCCGAGACCCTACGTACGGAGGGACTCCGCCGAGCGTGTACACTATCGGGCTTTCCCCCGTGGATATTGGTGTGATCCGCCAATATGTTGCACACAGATACTTCATGTTGAGTAGCACCATGCGTAATGCCATTGAATGATGATGTAACAAAGATAAGTTAAGCTAGAAACCAATAGTCACAACATTTGATAAGCATGAAGTGAACCTTAGACTTAAGTCGGTCTCATAAAGATAACTTAATAATAACTAATGAACCTTTCGTCGTAAGGATTTATTATACATTAGCTTCTTTCACTTGCTAAGTACTGTGTTTACCTCAATTGCATATGTTGTTTTGTGTGCTTTTGGGGTGAGAAGACGAACAGGTTGACCTTGAGCTCATTGAAGAGTTTAATGATGTTATGTGATGGAGATGCTCGGGGATGTTTCCTTATTGTTTTTATTTATAAACCTTGTACTAGATTATGTTGTATCTTATCTTTAAAGAATATGTTGTACTTTTATTTTCATGTTGTAAGACAAGTTTGTAAGTCATTTCTTTGAGATTTCGTATGTTGTAAGTTTCTTTTCGTTATTGTAAGGATAACCTTCTATCTTTGGTCGGTTTGTATCTATTCTTAGTAGCTTTTATGAGGTTTTGCCGAGTCTTTTTAGCTTCCGTTTGCTAAACTCGATACGACATAGTAGATGCTTACGTATAATATTGAATTTATTTAATATTATACGTGCCGAACATTTCTTTTCCGAATAAGGACTCGGTATCCGGGAACGGGGCGTTACAAAATTACTATAAAATATATATATGTATTTATTCGATATATATATATATATTGTCACTATGTAAATTAAGTTTATCAAATTCTAACTCGAAATCAAAATATTTAATTTTCTCTCACCCTTATGAAAAGACAACCGATACAAAAAACAACCGAACTAATATGCATCGTTATCAAAGGAACTTGAGGGACAGATCCCCTATGGTACACAATCTACCGTGATCAATCCGGTGCACCATCTGTGGAACCTTCATGTCACTTGTAAATATCTCAGCCGCAAGTTGTTATTGTTGTTGTTGTTGTTGTTTTTTTTTTTTTTTTATACTTACAATCACATTATTAAATTACAGAAATTAATGTAAATTATTTATCTACAACTGCTCAAGAAAATAATTTAACCTTTTTTAAATAAGCATAATAAATAACGAATTATTAGTTTTAAGAGTCCTCTGGAGGCAATAATTTAAAAATCCCTAGCATAGTTTTCCTCATTAGGAAAGTTGTATCTACATTATTTGTTGTGTTAGTCTACTATTATGGTTGTAAATAGTTGTAGCTTTTTTCTTGAGACATAAATAGTTGTAGTTTCTTCCTTTCAATTGTAATATAAAAAAATAAGCATGATAAATAACAAATTATTAGTTTTAAAACGTGACTAATTAAATGGTTTCAGGAAAAAATTGAGGTTTAATTTTCTATTTAAAAACAAATTTGAATAAGAGCTTCTATTTTAGAAATTTCAATTCAAAAAATAACATTGCAACAGATTCTCTATTTCTTAATGTAAAATACATACAAATTTTCCTTTACAACTACCGCGTTAATCTAGATTATGTAAATTTTTTTATATAACGGATTATGTAAAATAGAGAATCTGATACATTTAAATCCAAAAAAAAGAATCTGATACATTTATATTGGATAATTCTTTTTTTGAATAAATGTTGGATAAAGATATTAAAAATTAAAAATACATGTATTTAAAACTGTAAAATTACCCTAAAAAAACTGTAAAATAATGTATTGGTTAAGATGAATTTATGCGAGGGCTCTAATATTATAAGAAAGTTAATGTGGTTGTATTATGATGGAAAATGTCCTTGTAAAATTATTTTTGTTTGTACATGGATTCTTTTTTTTTTTTTTTTTTTTTGGTTTGTTGTTGTTGTTGAGAAAAGTACATGACAGAGATCAAGGTCCCAACTACCATACTACAAGACTTAGAAAAAGAGATCAGGGTTTTTTTTTTTTTTTTGGGAGATACAGAACATATGCGTAAGATTAATTGGAAGAACTGGGAAACCTGTTGTATGCCGAAGAATCTAGGGGGCTGGGGTTTCGAGATCTGGAATGTTTTAATCTGGTTCTGTTGGCAAAACAAGCCTCGCGTGTACTTATACATCCGGGTTCATTAGTGGGACAGGTGCTCCGGGCGAAATATTTCTGCAATAGCACGTTCCTGGCGGCCACCCGCACATCGAGACCCTCGTTCTTATGGCGGAGTTTGCTTGAGGGGCGGGACTTATTGATGAGTGGGCTTCGTTGGCAGGTTGGGGATGAATCCTCTATTTTTGTGTTTCACGATGTCTGGGTGGACCTCCCTAGTTCGTTCCGAGTACCGCATGCAGGGCATGATCTCTCGACAAATTGTAAAGTGGTGGATCTACTCATTCCTTGGCACGCGACGATGGAATGATTTGCTTGTGTGCGCGTGATTTCGAGGTTGGGAGAGTGATGCGATCCTCCGTACCCCGATCACACATGCAATTATCTGGACAGGCGTATCTGGCATTACGAAAACCGAGGAATCTACTCGGTTAAAACTGGCTATCGCCTAGCATTATCTGTCTACAGGCCAAGATTGATGGGGGGGAGCAGCTTCCGGGTCGGATGGTATGGATAGAGTGTGGAGACAATGCTGGAACGTTGCAGTCCAGCCTCGTATTCACAATTTCGTATGGTCATGATTGTTTGCCAGTAGCATGTAACTTGGCTAAGCGCAACGTGGGAGTTGGCAGGTGTCTGGCATGTGGAGCTACAAATGAGACCATGGCACACGTCCTTTTTGAGTGTGAGATGGTGGTTCGGGTATGGAAGCAAACGCTCTCGGGACTCGGGCACGACCGGGGAGAGTATCGGATTTTAAGGGTCTGTTTGCGATGCTCGACAATCGCCTGACGCGGGAAGAGGTGGCGGAGTTTGTGTGGGTGATGTGACATATTTGGAAGGCATGATGTAGTGCGGTTTATGACGGGCAGCCGGTATATATATCTCGTGTGTGTTCTTCGGCATTTAGTGCAGCGAGAGAGTTCATTCAGGCCACTCAGGCACCTCACGCAGTGCATCGACAAGAGCTGCAGGATCATTGGGAGCGCCCGCCTACTGGGGTGATAAAGTGCAATGTTGATCCAGGGTTAGGGCTCATTTTTCGGGACCACCGGGCTCTATTCTGGCAGCTTGCTCATTTCACCTAGATACCGACATAGCGGTTGTGGTGTTAGAGTTGAGGGCGATCCTTAAGGCATTGGTAGAAGGGCGACGCTTGGGCCTCTCACAACTGTTGGTTGAGAGCGATTGTCTTATCTGCGTACTGGCGGTTGCAAAGATCGTGATGAGGACTTCTTCTTCCCTTGGCTTATTTATTGCAGGATTGTCTTGCGGAGAGGAGACTGCTCATTTTTTCGTCCGTTGGTTTTTATTTTGTTAGGCATACCGGTAATGAACCGGCTAATATTCTAGCGTGTCTAGGCGTTGATTCTTTAGGTGATATTGCTTGGGGAAGTGGGAACACTTCCCCCAAACTCTGTTATTACCGCTGTTTTGACGGATTTAGTTATTTAATAAAATGCTTGATCTCTAAGAAGAAGAAAAAAAAGTACATGAATTCATTTTTGGAAGTTTACCCTTAATGTTGTTTTAGATGTCACTAAACGTGTTTATTGTCTTATTACTTATAATACAATTTTTTTTTTTTAATTCTTCATTGTACAACAAAGCAATGTAGTACTACTATTTAAAGTACAAATCCCCATCATGAAAGTCTACCGGTCTTTCTTTTATTTTTATATATAGTAGTATAAATAATAATTGAGTTATATTATATATTCTTTGAATGAATCTGCCAGTTTTCAAATAATAATAAAGCCTTCTAAAAACGGTCTTTACTTAATCCTCCTTTCTTCCATACAAAAATATCACGCGCCGCCGCTATAATCGTCACCCTTAACCCTCATTCTCCATCTTTCTAACCACAGTTTTTCCTCGTCCCAACTCACGAAGAAAAAATCGTTCAGATCTCTAGTGTTATGTCACAATGAGCCACCGTCAACGGCCGCAGCCTCCTGTTCCAACCGGTCCGCCACCACCTTATAGACCAACAGCCCAGCAACCCAATCGACCACCCCAAAATACTCCAACACCACCAGAACCTACCCGGCAAAATCAAGAGCAACCGGAGGAAGATATATATAACATTATCCCAATTCATAATCTTTTGGCTGACCACCCATCTCTAAGATTCCCGGAAGTACGCGCTGCAGCTGCTGCTTTACGCGCAGTCGGAGATTTACGGAAACCCCCACGTACTCAATGGCGTCCACACTACGACCTCTTAGACTGGCTCGCGCTTTTCTTTGGGTTTCAAGCTTCCAGTGTGAAGAATCAGAGGGAGCATATCGTGCTCCACCTGTCCAATGCTCAGATGCGGCTTTCTCCGCCACCTGATAATATTGACTCCCTTGATCATACTGTTCTTCGTCGATTTCGCCGCCATTTATTGAAGAATTACTCCAATTGGTGCTCCTTTCTGCGGCTTAAACCTAATGTATGGCTTTCTGATTCCTCCAGGTACTCTTCTGATCACAGGAGGGAGCTGCTCTATGTTTCTTTGTACTTGTTGATATGGGGTGAGTCTGCCAATTTACGGTTTACTCCTGAATGTATATGTTATATATTTCATAATATGGCTATGGAGTTGAATAAGATATTGGAGGATTATATGGATGAGAATACAGGAGCGCCATTTTTGCCTTCATTGTCCGGGGAGAACGTTTTTTTGGATCGGGTCGTGAAGCCCATCTATGACACGATTAGGGCTGAAGTGGAGAATAGTAAGAATGGGACTGCCCCACATTCTGCTTGGCGGAATTATGATGATATAAATGAGTATTTTTGGAGTAGGAGGTGTCTAGAGAAATTAAAGTGGCCTATTGATAGGGGAAGTACATTTTTCGTGACCACTAATCGGGGGAAAAAGGTTGGCAAGACGGGGTTTGTGGAACAGAGATCGTTTTGGAATCTATTTAGGAGCTTTGATAAGCTATGGATAATGTTGATACTGTTTCTTCATGCTGCTGTGATGGTGGCTTGGGAGGAGATGGGTTATCCTTGGCAGGCGTTGAGGAGTAGGGAGGTGCAGGTGAGGGTTTTGACTGTGTTCTTTACTTGGAGCGGGTTGAGGTTCTTGCAATCTTTGCTCGATGCTGGGATGCAGTATAACTTGATTTCGAGGGAGACTAAGATGCTAGGAGTGAGGATGGTGTTGAAAAGTGTTGTGGCTGCTGGGTGGATAGTTGTTTTTGGGGTGTTCTACGGGAGGATATGGACACAAAAGAATGCTGATAGGAGATGGTCACCAGCAGCAGATAGAAGGGTTGTGAATTTCCTTGTGGTTACTTTATTGTTCATTGCTCCCGAGATATTGTCTTTGGCTTTGTTTATTGTGCCTTGGATTCGTAATTTCCTTGAGAATACGAATTGGAGGATCTTCTATATGCTCTCGTGGTGGTTCCAGAGCCGGACATTTGTAGGCAGGGGGTTGAGGGAAGGCCTGCTTGATAACATAAAGTACACTCTGTTCTGGATTTTGGTGCTTGCCACAAAGTTTTTCTTCAGCTACTTCATGCAGATCAAACCGATGATCGCACCAACAAAAGCTTTGTTGCGCATGAAAACCGTTACCTATGCATGGCACGAATTCTTCAGTAAAAGCAACAGGTTTGCTGTGGGAATTATTTGGATCCCTGTTATTCTGATCTATCTCATGGATATTCAGATATGGTACGCGATCTACTCATCCTTTGTTGGTGCAGCTGTTGGGTTGTTTGAGCATTTAGGTGAGATTCGGAATATGCAACAACTGAGGTTGAGGTTTCAGTTCTTTGCTAGCGCGATGCAGTTCAATTTGCTGCCTGAGGAGCAGCTACTTCATGCTCAAGGATCATTGAAGAGTAAGCTGAAGGATATCATCCACCGACTGAAGCTGCGCTATGGGTTTGGTCGCCCTTTCAAGAAACTTGAGTCAAATCAGGTTGAGACTAATAAATTTGCATTGATATGGAATGAGATCATTTTGATATTTAGGGAAGAGGACATTATCAGTGATCAGGAGCTTGAATTATTGGAACTGCCACAGAATACTTGGAACGTTAGGGTGATCCGGTGGCCGTGTTTACTTCTCTGTAGTGAACTTCTTCTCGCTCTTAGTCAAGCTAAGGAGTTGGTTGATGCACCTGACAAATGGCTTTGGTTTAAGATCTGCAAGAGTGAGTATAGGCGCTGCGCAGTTATTGAGTCTTATGACAGTTTGAGACATTTACTATTGCAGATAGTTAAACGCAACACTGAGGAGCATTCAATACTTACAACCTATTTCCAAGAGATCGACCAGTGGATTCAGTTGGAAAAATTTACTAAACACTACAATATGAATGCTGTCAAGCAGATATATGAAAAAGCAGTCAAACTTCTAGATCTGATACTTAAGCCAACAAAGGATGTTGACAAGATTGTCAATGCTCTTCAATCTTTGTATGAGACTGCCATTCGGGATTTTCTCATAGAGCAGAGAACTGCTGCTCAGCTGAGGGAGGACGGTTTGGCTCCACAGAGGCCAAGTTCTAGCTCTGGTCTGCTTTTTGAGAATGCAGTTGAGCTTCCAAGCCCAGAAAATGAAATCTTCTACCGCCAGGCACGGAGATTACACACAATTCTTACTTCTCATGATTCAATGCTCAAAGTTCCAAGAAATCTGGAGGCAAGACGAAGAATTGCTTTTTTTAGCAACTCATTATTTATGAACATGCCCCATGCCCCCCAAGTGGAGAAAATGATGGCTTTTAGTGTTTTGACTCCTTACTACAACGAAGAAGTCTTATTCAGCAGGGAGCAACTTCGGACTGATAATGAAGACGGAATATCTACTCTCTATTATTTGCAGACAATCTATGCTGATGAATGGATTAATTTTCTTGAGAGGATGCGCCGAGAAGGAATGGTGGAGGAGAAAGAACTTTGGACTACCAAACTGAGAGACCTTCGGCTTTGGGCTTCATACAGAGGCCAAACACTTACTCGAACTGTGAGAGGAATGATGTATTACTATCGTGCTCTTAAAATGCTTGCCTTCCTTGATTCTGCATCAGAGATCGACGTCCGAGAAGGGTCCCTTGAATTAGGTTCCATGAGACGTTCTGGAAGCATTGATGGTCTCAGTCCAGTAGCAGCAGAGGTTTCACCCTCTCCAAAAAGTTTGAGTAGGGCAAGTAGCAGTGTGAGCTTGTTATTTAAAGGCCACGAGTACGGGACTGCTTTGATGAAGTTTACGTACGTGGTTGCTTGTCAGATATATGGTACCCAGAAGGCCAAAAAAGACCCCCATGCCGAAGAGATATTGTACTTGATGAAAAACAATGAAGCTCTTCGAGTTGCTTATGTGGATGAGGTACCTGTTGGAAGGGATGAGCCAGAGTACTATTCTGTTCTCGTGAAATACGATCAAAAGCTGCAGAGGGAAGTTGAGATATATCGTGTAAAATTGCCTGGCCCACTGAAACTTGGAGAGGGAAAACCAGAAAACCAGAACCATGCCCTTATATTCACACGAGGAGATGCTGCTCAAACTATTGACATGAACCAAGACAACTATTTCGAGGAGGCACTGAAAATGCGGAATTTGTTGGAGGAATTTAAACACAAGTATGGTATTAGGAAGCCGACAATTCTGGGCGTCCGTGAACACATATTTACTGGTTCTGTCTCGTCACTCGCATGGTTCATGTCAGCTCAGGAAATGAGTTTTGTGACCTTGGGCCAGCGTGTCCTGGCTAATCCTCTAAAAATACGGATGCACTATGGGCACCCAGATGTATTTGACAGGTTTTGGTTTTTGACTCGGGGAGGAATAAGCAAAGCATCAAAAGTCATCAACATAAGTGAGGATATTTTTGCAGGTTTCAACTGCACATTGCGTGGTGGAAATGTCACTCACCACGAGTATATTCAAGTTGGAAAAGGAAGGGACGTGGGGTTGAATCAAATATCCATGTTTGAAGCTAAAGTTGCTAGTGGAAATGGTGAGCAGGTTCTCAGCAGAGATGTTTACAGGTTGGGTCATAGGCTGGACTTTTTTCGAATGCTTTCATTCTTCTATACGACCGTGGGATTCTTTTTCAGTACTATGATGATTGTGCTCACTGTTTATGGATTTTTGTGGGGTCGTCTTTATTTGGCACTAAGCGGCGTGGAGGGATCTGCCATGTCAAAGAATACCTCAGACAATAGAGCTCTTGGTGCAATCTTGAACCAACAGTTCATTGTCCAGCTTGGCATCTTTTCTGCTTTGCCCATGGTGGTGGAGAATTCTCTTGAGCATGGGTTCCTTAATGCGCTTTGGGAATTCCTCACAATGCAGCTCCAACTTTCATCCATATTCTACACGTTTTCTATGGGAACTCGTGCCCATTACTTTGGCCGAACTATACTACATGGAGGTGCGAAATACAGGGCGACAGGACGTGGCTTTGTTGTACAGCATAAGAGTTTTGCTGAAAACTATCGGCTGTATGCCAGGAGTCACTTTGTCAAGGCTATCGAGCTTGGATTAATACTAACAGTATATGCGGCATACAGTGATGTGGCAAAGGGAACTTTTGTCTATATAGCTCTAACCATCTCAAGTTGGTTCCTTGTCGTGTCTTGGATATTGGCCCCTTTTGTTTTTAATCCATCTGGCTTTGATTGGTTGAAGACTGTGTATGATTTTGATGAATTTATGAATTGGATCTGGTACCAAGGCGGTGTGTTTGCCAAAGCAGAACAGAGCTGGGAGAAATGGTGGAATGAAGAACAAGACCATTTGAGGACAACAGGGCTTTGGGGAAAGGTGCTGGAAATAATTTTGGACCTTCGTTTCTTCTTCTTCCAGTATGGCATTGTATTTCGGCTGGGTATTGCTGCTGGAAGCAAGAGCATTGCTGTGTACTTGCTGTCATGGATTTATATAGCCATAGCTCTTGGACTTTTCTTGATTGTTGCTTATTCTAGGGATAAGTATGCTGCCAGGGAACACATCTACTATCGTTTGGTTCAGTTCCTTATCATCGTTCTTGGTGTTGTACTGATTGTGGCACTCAAGGAGTTTACAGCTTTCAAATTTGTTGATTTGTTCACAAGCTTGTTGGCATTCCTTCCCACCGGCTGGGGATTTCTTCTGATTGCGCAAGTTTTGCGACCTTTACTGCAGAACACTAGGATCTGGGACACAGTTGTTTCTGTTGCTCGCTTGTATGAAATTTTGTTTGCGGTGATTGTCTTGGTTCCTGTTGCGGTATTGTCCTGGTTACCTGGATTCCAGTCAATGCAGACTAGGATTTTATTCAATGAAGCATTTAGTAGGGGCCTGCAGATATTCCAGATAATCACAGGCAAAAAGAAGCCCAAAGCTGACGCGTAATTCCAGGTAATTTTTCTTTTTCACTAGCCCTTCCTTTTTGTAAGTATGGGGTCTGTCCAAGGATTTTATTTCTTCTTTGAATGACATGAAATTGTTTTCAGAGCTGTTGTTAGTTCCATTGTATGATAACGGGTATATCTTTTTCTTTCATAACTGTATTGTCTGATTTTGCTTAGGTGCATGTGCCTCAAGTATGTAGCCGGTTATTGCCTTCAATCAGATCGGGAGCCAACGGAAATTTTTTAGGAGGATCGAGCCGTTCATTTTGTGACTAGAGCAGGGAAACTCTTAGGTAAAAACACATCTCTGTCCGTAAGCATTACCATTTTGTTTATAAACACGAACCACCCAAAATAACAACACCCCCCTTGGTCTGTGTAGTTTCAATCTTGATTGTCTAGTGATTTCTTTTACCCTCGTTCTAATTCATGTTTGGCTCCAGCTTTATTGTTTTGTCCATGAGTATTGATCTTGTTGGTCCATTCTTGCAGGTATTTCCCGTGTTGGATCAAGGTAACGATGGTACAGAGCTTTGAGACACAACCAGTTTTTCTCGTATGTTTGTAGCAGTGCATTTGCTGTGAATTATATATAGCCGCCACCAGCTTCTTTGTATTTAGCGAATATGGTACAGAGCTTTGAGACGCTATAATTTTTTTCCTTTATCTATTTGTAGTGCCTTATGCTGTGAGTTATAGCTATTTCAACAACAACTTGTTTGTAATTTTGTTGATCTCATCGGAGGGGGGGAGGGTGAGGACAGAGGATATCTATTTCACCTCACCCCCAGCTCTTGTTCTTTTATGTGTATTGTATGTAATTAACCCCAGTAGCCGATTTTTCAGTTGCATTAACCCAGGGATTTCTTGCTCTTTTGTTTCTGTCCCAGGATTTTCATATATAGTCTCCGTTCTTGATTCGTATATTATCTAGCTTCGAGTTAAGTTTTGTAATTCTTGATGATTTGTATTCTTTTGGTACTTTTGGTGGACATGTATTATATATATTGACATGATTTGCTGTTTATATTTGATTATTGAAGTTCTTTATTGCAGTTGTGGTAATGACTTGCATTTTGGTTGTGTTTATTCCTCTTCTTTGGAAAGGCAATCTTTTTTTCTTTTGTTTCACAAATATTAATTATCTTTGGGTAGGACCGTAGGAGGCTTAGAGCTGATCCCACTAGAGACTGAATATTATTGGGCGTTGTTATTGGCACCACAGGAATCTATATTTTTCGGGTAAAATTCGACTATACAAATGTTGAACATTCAAGTAAGCTCTCGAATGTTGAATTTACCTTCGACCATCCAGAGTCTGGATGTAAATATGATGTCTCGAAAATAGATTCGTTATGATGCCATTAACGACTTAAGTTTAAAAGAAGAAAATTTTGTTAGGAATTCATTGATAAAAGTAGGAATACCCCCACATGCAATTGGATATATCTGTCAACGTTGGTGTGGTAGCACTTGCACTTGGAGGCCGTTTTCTGTTGCTTTCAGAGAAGATGTCAAAAGTCAATCAAAGCAATAATAAATGATAGGATAATATGCAAAAATTGTTTGACTAATCATGAATGACAACGTGATAAGGAACGTGGAAGCACGTGACATGCGTATATTTAGGTTACCATCTCCTCCTAGGGAGATTATTGTGTGCTGTGGTGTCTCACACGGTGACACCGCACGCAGACACCACACACCTTCATTCTCAGATTAAAGCGCGCTGGCTTACGATCGTTTCACCCGTCACTTCACCACAAATTCCCTCACCACACAATAACTTCCCCTCCTTTTATAGACGAAAGCTTGATCATCATTATTATTAAAAAAGCGTTAAACTGCTTAACCAGAATGTCCTTCATCCTCGATCCCACATGAATGCGATGAGAGGTTAATCAGGACCTGCAATTTCCAGGGAAGGAGAATTTTGTGTTATTTTATCTTCCTACCGAAAGAGAGGCCGCTCTTTCTTTACTTTCGAACCCCCACACTCCGGCTTTCTCACTCATGCATTATGTCACTCTGTGCGTCCAACCTTTTACCATTGTAATAGTATCCTAGGATTGATCAGCATTATTATTATCTTTATATCTAGAGTCTAAAGCACATTTAAACCATTCTTTTCCTTTCTAGTTAGTTATACTTTTATGATCTCTCTAAAAATAAAAAATAATACGCTCTAATGAATGCGCTCTATATTAGGGGTGTACATGGTCCGATTTTCCGGTTTTTAACCATTTTTAAAACCAAACCATTTTTTACGGTTTCAAAATTTACAAACTAAAACTGAACCATAGCCAGGTAAAACCATTTTATTCGGTCCGGTTTGGTTCGACTTGGTTACGTTTTTTTTCCGGTTTTTAGTCCTCTTTTTTTTTACAAATAACTCACCGAAAGAGAATTATCACGGTTCAACGAATTCATGTTTTCATTCATACAACAATCATGAAGATTCTCATTCTCCATCTACCATACGTAACTCGAATGTCACTAGTCCTCTCTCTCTCTCTATATATATATATATGCGCATGTGTGTACACACAACATTATATTATCATATTTTCTAATTAATATGATCATATAAACCATGTAAACTGTTTTATTTCATCTTGTCATAGGTCCTACTAGGATGGCATCAAACTACGTGTGTGAGGTAGTTGATTGAAGTATTAATAGATCATGGATTGAGATATTAGTTATTTTAATATAGTGATAATTGAGGGGGACCGACGAAAAGTCGGTTCATTGTGGTGATCAGTTCTCACAATGTAATGTCGAAAAGTCGGTTTTACTGTGGTGCACAAGTGAATTGATGTGGTGCAAATAAAAACCCCCTTAATTAATAGTGTCGATATTCTTAGACACACACACACACACACACACACACACACACACACACACATATATATATATATATATATATATATATATATATATATATATATATATATATATCCGGTTCCGGTTTGGTCCGGTTTTTATCATAGAAAACCAAAACCAAATTGTTTTTCACGGTTTGGTTTTTTACAATACAAAAACCAACCAAAAAACCATGGTTTACACATTTTCGGTTTGGTTCGGCCGATTGGTTTGGTTTTCGATTTTTTTTTTTTTTTTTTTTTGTTCATCCCTACTCCATATTATACACTATCCCCTCTCTCCTCAACACCATTTGATTGGATCTTTGATACTTTTAAAATTTAATAATTTACCTTTGGGCATACACATGCTCTTTTTACATTTTTCAATTTTGAGGGCGTATGTTCATTGTATTACAATACACTATAGATTTTGAGTGTTTCATATACTATACTTAAGTTATATACGGTGTTTGAAATACAAGCGTTATAAAATGATTGTACCCAATGACAGTGGCGGACCCATAATGTTTTTTCAGCGGGGTCCGTAAATATTTAACACACTAAATAATTTTTTTCACCGGCTCCGAATATTTTTCTATACGTAAAATATAGAATATTTTTATTTTTAACGAGGTCCGTGGACCCCTTTTAGTATAACATAGATCCGCCCCTGCCCAATGAAGGGCATGATGGGACAGTCGACCCGTTGAAAAAATCCTAATGTTTCCTCTTAGCAATGGAGAGAAACGGCTATTATCATGAAAACTGAAAGCAAAAGGACTAGAGCATAAGAGATGCAAGATAAAAGAGTGTTACGACTTTAATGATGTTATTATTATATTCTTAATATATATATATTTTATTGTATAAATACTCTCCATCCTTGTAATCTGCCAAGATGTAGTAGATTATCTACTATTTGAAGATTTTTCACTCAAAACAACATAGAGATGATTTAGGGTGGCGGGTTGGGCCCCTAAGTACCCTAGGAACAAAAGACCTCAAGCCCATATGAGCTTCACAATGGGCCGGATGGTTGGTCTTTCTTCTTATAGCTACTACTACGTAATTATTTCGGATATCACATTCTTTAACATATTCCTTAATTACTTCGGGTGTCACACGTGGATACGTCAGTGGTGGCAGTGACATTTCTATCAAAGTCACTGTCACTGTCACTGATGCTTGTCATGTACAAGAAACCCTACTGCCATTGGCGTTGCTCACTTAATCTGGAGGGCATGTTAGAGTATCAATATTATTTCTCGTCCAATATTTCTTTCCTCTCTTCTACAATTTGTTATCTTCCTTTCCTCACTTTCTTCCCATTTGTTGCTTTATTTTTATTTATTTATTTATTATTGTTCGTTCTTCTAGTTATCTTTTTCGTAAAGAACCATGAGATTTCTGCACCAGTAGTCCAGTATTAGAAGGAAAAAAAATTTCAACAACCTTTTTTTTATTATTATTTACAACAGCAAAAATAATTTCAATGGTTCATATGATAGCTTGAACCTGATGAAAGCGGAAATAAAAATGAAAAAATAGAGTAAAAAAGTATTGGTAATTTAAAAAATAAAAAATAAAAAATATCGAATGTTCATTGTATAATTTTGTTTGTTATACATAAATAAGATGAAGCGAAAAATGTTTTAAGATGATTGTATGAAGGATGTTTGTTGAAATAGATTGATTTATAAAGTGTTAAGAATGTATAATTGAAACGGAGTACGATACTGTTAGAGGGTGGTATAGGGGAAGTTATTGGGTGCACCCGCCATATGCATATTGCACCAATGTGGTATAATGAGAATCTTTTATTTCTAAACTGAACTCAAACCGTGCGGTTCAGATTTATTTACCTGTTAAATATGTGTAAATGGATATACTACCCAAAATCTTCTCGTGATACAGAGGATTGTTGTTGCCTTGTTGGGGATAGTCTCTGTACTCTATTTTTAAGAGAACACTTTGTATAATTAATATAGGGAGGTCCTATTGACACACCCATGTTTATTACTGGCACCACATTAAAACTTAAAAACGTAAGTCCACGACTTTCCACTGGTGTTCCTTGTTGTACACCAACGTCAGTTTCAATGTCACTGATGTTGGTGTTCAACAAGGAACACCAATGCCCACCGACGTTTCTTTTATCTGAAAAAATAATAAAAAATATGTGCCAATAATAAATTGGGATATGCCGATAGAACCCATTTTTTTTTGGCAAAATAAAGACATTAATACTCACCCTTTTTTGGCAAAAGAAAGACAAAAATTAATACTTGGGTACATACCCTAGTGGTAATTAATCCACTAAGGTCAAATCCACTAGGGTCTAACCTGACTTTCAGTGTCAATTCAGGGTTCGAACCCCGCTTGAGGCATGTGTGTGGTATTATCCTTTCGTTTTCGATATATTAAAAAAAAAAATGTTTTGTTTTGTTTGCCACATAAACCAATTGTTTTATGTTTAGTGATATAATTGTCACAACTTTTAGATCTTAAATACGTCATACGTGTCTTAGGTTCGGATTCGTGCTTATAAGAGAACTAGCAAAATGCACGTCGCACGTGTTGTTGTTGGTTAAATTGATATACTTATATGAAATTTAATAACATAATTTAACGGTAAACATTGTTAAGCACGTGTTTAACTCATAAAATAATTGTATAGTGTACAATGATAATCTTGTATGAGTTTGTTGTTACAATTGAAAATTCAATTATGCAATCGACATCAATACAAACATAATCTACACAACATAATTTTATAAACACGTCTATCGTTACAACATAATATAAACAAATTGAAGCATAAAAAATGGATACTCAGAAAACCTCTGAACCGGACAAATCTCTGGACATGTATGAGGGCTGGATTCAAAGGCAATCGAAAACCTCCCACCAATTGTTCTTTGTAAATGATCATAAAACCTTCAAGAGGTTTATTGCCCTCTCATCGGATGACGGGAGGCGAGTCCTGAATATTACCAGGTCGATATCATAAGTCCGTCAAATCTCCTCAATGGTAGCATCGACGTTAAAGGAGGATCGAATATCCGCACACCAAGAAGGACTCCCACAACCTTAATTAGATGAGTTTGTACATTTCTTTTGAGCGGGCTGAGTACTTTCAGATGGACCCAAAACTTCTGGAATTGAGGTACCTGAATCTTCAATAGAAGCCATTGAGATTTCGAGGATGATTTCAATTTCAGTAGAAGAAGTGAATTACTTTGTTGATGGAGATTTGAATTTCAAAAGACAGCTGGAAAATGTATTAATGTCAGAGACCTTTGGGTTTCAGTTTCTTAAGAAGTGCCACATCATCTCCAATCAGACCTAACATATGACCTTCGTTCTAGCTTAGGTCTATGTGGCGTTTGACGTGGGTAAGACCAGACGTCATACACGTGGCACCTAATGGGCTAAATTACATCCTCTTACCATATGGGTCACATAAGTTCAGCCTAATTTATGGCCTTATACTCTAGATAACTTTGATGAGGACCTCTCAGTCTGATATGAAGTCTTTCCAACTCTCGTTCTAGCGATATGGTGCAGGATCACCTCAGTCCTGAACTCACATCTCGGGGCAGATCATCATCGCAGACTTCAGGTTTCTGAGATTACCGGTTAGGTCATTTAGCATACTATAACTATCACAATAATGCCTTCATGATTCTCAATACATTATGGCCCAAACTGTAAACCATCACATTATTTCAGTCATGTCCCTAATCATGTGCTCCAAGGCATCTTCTCGGAAAGGGGATCCTATAAAAATGATTCATTCCTCACAAATTCAGAACTCTATGAATACATTGATCCCAAATCCTCTGGGTATGTAGGATGTCAATCACATTGGCCCATCTATAATTCATCACAAAATCCATCAGTCAAAGAATTGGATTATCCTTACAAAGTCTAATTACCCGCATAATAATCCAATTCCATTATTGAAGATTTCAGACATCGTGAGATACTATTGAGGATTTCAAGATAAACATAAAAGTGTAAGAAGTTGAATATTTATATAAATAAAACAAATACAATTTATAGAAATACAAAATTCTACTTTGGGACTCAATACTTAATGATGCAGTTGTCGATACCGTGTTCTCTCATTTTTCATGTGTCATCCTCTTCCATAGCATAAATGGGTCATGAATAAGTGTAAAAACATTGTGTGCTTTCATTCTTCATTAAGAAGGGATAATAAAAAAACATTGTATTTACGTACCAGACTATAGAACTTGTTTATATACAATATTTTTTGTGCATCTGTGGGTGTTGTCTAGTTGATATTTGGGTTTGATCAACACTTTAGTTGTTGATATTGAAGTTTCCCTTGAAAGTGCAACATATAGCTGTCTATGAGAGAATACCTGTAAAGGCAAACAAACTCTTACAAATGGTTCTGTTTGTCCTTGTGCGTTATTGATCGTCATTGCAAAGCAAAGACACATAGGATATTGCTTTCTTATAAAATGAAACTGGTATCCTTCGTTTTATACCGGCGATAATGGAATATGTGAGATTAAAACTTGCTTTCCATAATTTTTCCCAACTGTGATTTCAGCATGAAACATGTTTCCTTTGAACCATTGACATATCATCCTTATATCATTGCACAATCCTCCTGCTGGAGCTAAGTTCCTTAACATTATTATTGGTGAATACTTTTTCAACACTAATTTGTGAGGAGGAAATTCATTTGGTCTCAAAGTGTTGAGATATTTTTTTTTGATAATAATCATTAGTATCATCAATAGTCTTATCAAAGCTGTTGAAACAATATCTATCCCCTGAAAAGGATGATATCAAATTTTCATTCAACTTCTCAACATGTTCATTAGTCGTGCCCCGTATTTCTATTCTTGTAATGTATTCTACCGAGAAAGCATTCTCATGTATAGATGGAAAGATAGAACTGATTAAATGATTTTTGAAAAGATCATCATCATTTTCATCATATTCAATGATCATTTCTTTTGGTAACTCTTTGTCTCGTTTAGTGTTTGTTGGTTCTTCTCCACAACCCACCTTTAATGAATATTAACCGAAGTGTAGATCTCCTCTTGCTCTCATATTTTTGGAAAGATAAAGATTTTCCATCATTTTCCACAAATATAACTTCACCAAGCTTGCCTTTATTGTTTGTAGTATCGTTCATTTGGAACATGAATCACTTGTCTAAAATCACCTCCAAATACAACCATCTTTCTTTTAAATGCGTTAGAATTTCTCATGATGTCCTTTAAACTTTTGTCAAGTGTCTTAATTGCCATTTCTTTGCCATTAGTGCTTATTTTCTTAGTAATTCTGTAATTTCACTATGCATTGGAATATTGCACACATATATTTCATGCGCACTAATTGAAATTTTAAGACGTGAATGAGCAGTCTAGCCTCTAGCCATAATTTTAGCCGCAACTCATGATGTGGTTTGTTCTTTATACTATCTATTGTCTCATTCGTAGATTTGCTAACAGAGCATTATATATATGTTTTCTCTGTGCCACCAGACCATCAATAAAAAACTTAGCACTGTGGCCAGTACAAACTTGATAGAGAAATTTTCAGATTGTACTTTGTTGTTCATTATTAAGCATTTCTTCTAAAATGTAGTCTTCTTGGAGAATCTCTATCAACAATTCATTAAGAATCACTCTTAATATATTTTCTAAAATGTTGTTGCAATCTTCTTGTATACTTGGCAAGTCGTAAGATGTCAAATCTTTACCCATGCTTTCTAGAAAATAATTTATGGATTCCAAAGTTTTGGCCATAATTGATTTGACTGACTTTGTACAATCCCACGTGAAATCGTCCGACACTGGTTTCCAAAATGTATGCCACAGTTGTCGAATGTTTGTTGGTTGACAGTAAACTAATAGATTGCAAACAATCTTCTTAACGCATTAGGCATTTGAATGACAATACCTTTATTTAAGCATTCTGAGATGATCTGGTCAAATTCTGATAAATCTCTTTTTTTTGCATCTTCTTTAAAAATGGTGAAATAACATAATAGACTTGACTCACATGAATGTTTATGCAATTGATGTTGATAAAGGCGGTGAGGTTAAAACATTTGACATGTTTGTTTAATTCATTATTATTTCTTTTGTTTTTCTTATTATTCTTGTTGTTTCTTTCTTTTGCTCAAGTCTTTGATTGTTGTGTAACGACAATCGTCAATCATTACTTGCATTGATCTTCCATTTAAATGAGGTGATGAGATTGTTATATGTTCTGCTTTGTGTGTTAAATATGTATGTATTTTTATATAAAAACTAAAAATGTTTAGCCATATTTACAAGAAATTTTCACATTTCATTCGATTTAAAATCATGTATCAATTCAAATTTTCTTTTCTTCTAGTTTTCACGACACTTTTATCTTATTGAACCGCTTCATCGTTGGTCAATTGAGAATATTTTATTCTTTTAACTTCTAGTTTGTGACAATCTTCTTTACCTTCACAAAAACCTTCACAAAGATACCGATTGAACCGATAATAGTGAAAATGATAATAAATAATAATAATATATTTTTCATTCCACTTGTGTATGATGCAAATTTCATCTTTTTCTTAACTATATTGTAAAAGTTACAAAAAATAATTTTCACATCATGGATATTGGTCGAAAGGAGATATAATGTGTTAGCATTGCGTTTGGTGGATTATGCACTTTTTCACCATATCGTTTCTTATTGTTTTTATGTCTCCGGATTTTGAATAAATATTGAGAGTGTTAATTATGTATTTGTTTTGGTTTTTAATTAATAATCAATCAAGGTTATTTGGTTAAATATATAATCAATTAAGAGTTTTAATTCATTTTTGTACTAATAATTATTTTCGGTTTTTAATTTATTTTTGTAGTAATAATATTTTTTTGTTTTTAATTAAAATTAAACTATTTAATAAATTTATTAAAAACTTTTTAAATTTTTTTTACAATATCCGTAAAGTTTTTTTTATATATTTTAAAATTTAATATTTCTATTTTCAATTAATTAATAATGATTATTTTTTTGTAAATAATTAATAATGATTAATTGACCAATAATTAATCAAGGATCATGATGATTTTTTATATATATTTTTATTTCGGTTTTATATTTTTACTTGAATCAAGGATTTTTTTATTTTCATTTTTATATTTTTAATTCGTTTTCCTATTTTAGTAAACTAATGAAGATTAATTAGTCAACATTCAATCAATGATTTTGATTATTTTGATTATTATTTACGTTTTTTTTATTTTAAATTTCATTTTTTTTTTATATTTATTGAATCAATAATCAATCAATGATTTTGATGAGGATCTTAATGATTTTTATGTATATATATATATATATATATATATATATATATATATATATATTATATATATATTATATATATATATATTTTATATATTAAATCAAGGATTTTTTTATATTTTCATTCTTATATTTTTAATTTCGTTTTTCTATTTTAATAAGTTAATTGATGATTCATTAATCAATATATTCAATCATTGATTTTGATTATTTATGTTTTTTATTTTTAATTTCATTTTCCATTATTTATTTAATAAATAATCAATCAAGGATTTTGATGATTTTATTTTTATGTTTTTTTATTTTGTGTTTCTAGTTGTAATTATTAATTTTCGTTTTTATATATTTTAATTTAAAACTAATTGATTAATTAAATTATATTGAGTTGGGAGAAACACTTTTTATAAGAAACACTTTTTTAGGGGAACACACTCACTTTTTTAATATAGATATATATAATATATATATATATATATATATATATATATAATATATATAATATATATATATATATATATAGTAAAGATAAAGATTTATAATTTTTAGACTATTATTATCGGTCTATTTACTTTGTAATATATGTCCAAATAAAAAAAGTTTTTATTTGTTATATAATAAAAACTCAGTTTATGAAATTCTATACATCATCTCCTTCAAACTATTGGTGAATTTTCCTCCCAAGAAAATGGGTTGTACTATTATCCAACAAATTCTTCACGGTTAACAAGTTATTGATCCAGTGGTATGTGTTGTGCATTAAGCCGAAAATTTCGGATTTGAGTAAAAAAAAAAAAACTTTGATTCTTGACCAACATTTAGTCCTATTTGTTATCTACTACTCTCACCATCTTCATCTCTTGAAATGTTACTCTTATTTTTTCTTCAGGAACACATCCCCCTCTCGTTTACATTGAACTTCATGTAAAAACAAAAGTCAATACCGACACTTTCGAGATACTATCAAGCCATATCCACATTTTTTTTTTTGGGGAGGAAAATCCTTATCCACGTATAAAGATACGGGCTACTGCAATGATATCCCATTTGGTCAAATCACAATATATATACATATATTCTTTCAATATTCTAATTTATATAATATTTTAGGATTTTTTGTGCTTCGACATGGTTTCGTTTTAAAGAAAGATCCAAGCAACCATTTCAGTTAAACTTCCATGCCCACTACTTATGGGACCAATCTAGACACTGAAACCAGGTAAAGAACAAAAACAATTTCATTTAGTTGATAAGATGGAGACAACATCTTTGTTGGCGGGAGAAAGAAGTGAAAACAGTTCAAGTTCTAGCAAGGATAACAAGAAAGCCTATCTTAAAAGATCAGATGCAATCGCTCATGGATCAATCTATCAAAAGGCTGCTGCTTTGGTTGATCTAGTATGTGCCCACTTGATTTTTTTTTTTTTTGGGTATTAATTTCTTATGTATTGTAGAAATTAACAAAATCTGATGCGTTTTATAAAGGTTACTAGTTTACATTGCTATCATAGTTAGAAAGTTTGGGAAAGTCGCACATCAATATATTGGGTTTTGATTGGTCTACGACTGGAAATCACGGTTGGGTTTGTTCAATAACGTGTGGGGCCCATATTTTTACAGGAGTTTTACCAAGTACATATGTTGTCTAATAAATTAATTGCACCTCAAAGTTTTTTGGTTTATGATAGCAAGTTGTGGCGTTGAGGGTGAAGATGTAGGCGCATTGAATAAATGGATGAACTTTGAATAAAGAGTTATGTGAATAAACATTTACATGAAAGGCGATCTTTTAATAGTTATACCAATCTACTGTTCTATGCAGTGTGTATAATTTCATAGTTGAGCTGATGCTATTGCAAATTCCATAATAACTGTGATGAAGTTACTGGAACTAGTTTTGTCCAGCTTGTTATTTCTGTAAAATGGTGGTGACCTTTATTTTGTACCTTCAGACATCAAAATAGTTCAAGGACAGACAATCATGTAGTATCAGACAGCTTGTGTCCTAAAAATTCAAGTTATCGTCCCCTTTATCTTTTGGTTGTAGCTTTTCCTCAAATTCTGGAATTTGTTGTAATCAGATTGTGCTAGCACATGATAAAATACATGT
The DNA here is from genome assembly GCA_026214975.1 of Gentiana macrophylla. Taxonomy (NCBI): domain Eukaryota; kingdom Viridiplantae; phylum Streptophyta; class Magnoliopsida; order Gentianales; family Gentianaceae; genus Gentiana; species Gentiana macrophylla. The sequence goes on along the minus strand of CM047807.1, from coordinate 124,042,108 downwards.
GTGTGCATTCTTATAGAGACAGATTGTGGGTCATAGCTTCAAATTCAGTTTGACAATCCCTCAAATTTGTAGACTTCACTAGACAAGCTGAAGGCGTCTGTTAATATATTCAAGCTAACCTGTTACTCCAATTTCTTCACCCTAGATTGGCAATCTTTAATACCTAGTATTTTTTTCTCAGCTTTCCGACAGGATCAAGCTGAATATTGCCCACACACCGTCATAATCAAGTTGCTAAAGCCAGCATCATTCAATCCTCATGCCCCTTTTTCCGTAATTTTATATCTGTGATGTATAGTTCCTGACATGTTCTTTCATGGTTTGCATATGAATGAAAATTTTACTGAGTTGTTTTATGACAAATTTGTTATTAATATTTTTGTTGTTGTTTCCTTTTTCCCCTCAAATTCCCTGTTAAACAGGGTGCATTCTAAACAAATTACACATTGATTGCAGAATAATTGGATTTGTTGTATGTGCTACATAGACCTCCGAGCACTTCATGTACCAACTTCATTATGTTCTGACTTGTAGTCAGAACTAGCATTCATGCATGGTTCTTTCTTGAACTTCAGGCTTGGGACTGGTTCATCATCGCCTTAGTTTAGCTTTGCCACACATACATAGAGATGTCAGTATAACATAATCTGGTAAACAATAGACAACGAGGCTTGTCTCACAAAAAATAATCTCCTTGCCTTAAGTTCCGTTAATCGTGATATTTTTTTTTTTGGGTGGTAAACTAGCCTAAGGTGTTCAATTCAAGTCCTTGATTTCGGTAATTCGTTATGAATGAGGCACCAAGTCCATAAAATCCTGTTTTACACAAATGCCTACCATCCTCAATTCAACATTACTCATTGTACAGAGCATTAGTAGCTATATTTACCCATAACTACCCAAGTTCATTGTATTTTTGTCGTGTTAATAAAAGGAAGTTTTAGTGTCAAAGAGTACAGCCAGTTCCACTCTGTTTTTTTTTTTTTTCTTTTTTCTTAAAAGATTACAGCGAGTTCCGCTCCAGTTTTTCATCGGGTTGACCGTAGTACTAGGCTTTATGTCAGAGTGCTGGACCTCTCATATCTTCATTACGTGACTGCTTTTCCATGTACAAACTCTGACTTTCTTGCCCACACTGTACAAGTGTCAGTGTCATGTGATTTTGACGAAGGTTGGGTTTTGGAGGATCCACATATCAAAGCAATTGTGTACTAAGGCTATGGATTTTGGCATTTTCATTGTTAAGCACCCGAAGCAGAGATACCTATTTCAGTATCTTCATTAGTGTTTACATCATCAATAGAACTATTTGCGCTTAATTTCTCCTGATTTTGAAGTTTTGGTTTCATTTGCAGGCTGAAGATGGTATTGGACTGCCAGAGGAAATTTTTGACCAAGCAAGCTTTGGTCATGCAGCAAAGTTTTACTTGATGTTTATACGATTTGATTACCTTTGGTCTCTCAACTGTTTTGCTTTGATCCTTCTGAACTTTATTGAGGTTTGTGCAGATTATAATTCGCTGTTTTTCGCACATATATTGTGATGCTTTGAGTCTTTGACACTTGTTAAGGGATTTTTTTTTTATTGATTCGTTTCTTGGTTTTCTACCATGTTGGTCTTATTGATCTGCTCAGAAACCATTATGGTGTTACAAGGCTGTACCTTCTTGCAGTGATAGAGAGTACTACTTTCTAGGAGAACTACCTTTTTTAACTCTTACCCAATCTCTTGTATATGAGGTAACTGCCTTTTTTTTTACAGTTTTGTTTGCTCTATTATTCTATATATTATCATCTTTGGTTCAGGAATACAACAATCAGTCCTGCAGGTGAGTTTTGTCAGCGTTTGCGGATACTAATGTTAGGATGATGTGTGATATGGGAACTTTGCTGCAAGTCAATGGCATTTAACGTCTATCACATTCATTAACATTTTGACCTTTGCTTTATTTCTCAAGTACCATGCCAATTCCCTTCCCCTGTCTATCCCAATCTGTATTGTATCTGTATCTTAGGTTTTGATTTTCTTAAAATCTGCTTGAATTGTACTATTCCACATCGCCTTCATCATTTAGCTCAAGTCCTTTCCTGTCATATATTTGAACTTGAAGTTCTTAATAGATATAGCTAAATGGGGCTATTATGCTAATTTATATAATTAAGTTAGGTGTCTCTTGTGTAAAATGTATTGCCTTTGTTTTCTTGATTACCCCCGACTCCTTTTTCCTTTTCATTTTTGCAGGTTATAACTTTAATCATCCTGATAATTCATACCGTCTTTCCAATATCCTATGAAAGCGTTCAGCTCTACTGGAAAAGTACGCTCAACAAGCTAAAGGTATCTTTGAGCCTAATTTCCTTTGGTTGTAGTTTGCGCATAGATGCCCTTGTCACTGTTCCGTGGCATACATTTAACTTACCGAGCTAAAATATTAGTCCTCTATTCTATCATTATTATTATTATTAATTTTTTTTTTGAGAAATATTCTATCATTATTCTGACCCTCATTTTTTAACTACAAAGTTTACTCATTCTTTGTCTTGTGCTTAATGCCTCAACCGTGGAGAAAGTCTCTATAGTAAAACACGTAACATGCTGATAATTTCGTTATATAGCAGAGCCTAATCTACGAATGTGGTATGATAATGGTTGGTGGCTTGTCAAGTTGCTCACATGCTGTACTAGTATAGGTTTCTTGGCAGAAAGGAATGCAGACAGGGAGTGACATCCCACCTCATTTGATGAAATTAGGTGGGATTTAATGCAATTGAATTGAGTTCCACCTGAAGTAAAGTAGTATTTTTTGTTTAGAAGTCCATCAATTGAGTCAACCGGGCCAATTGGGATGGCTGATCAAGGATCCTGCCTAATTTCATTATTAGGTCGCCGGGCATGTGGAATTGGGTCTGAGTTCTACACCAACTTCTCAACGTGGGATTTTATAGCACCCTCCTAACCACTGATTGATATAGAAGTATTTCTTGTTAGATTTATGACTCTATTTGTGAGCTTCTTTTTCTCTACACTTTCTTAAATTAAAAGTTCTCTGAATCATGGTGGAGCTTGACCAGAATGGTTTCGGGCCATAAAAAGAAGGAATGGTTCTGAATTGCATGACAACAGTTATTACAATTTATTTCTTAATTTTATATTTAAACTGCAGCTATCAAGTTTATTGCCAGATTAATCTTCATGCTTTCCATTAATTTTGCAGGTCATTCTGTTGTTAGTCCTGTTGGCCGATCTGCTACTCTTTGTTTTATATCTCTCTCCAGTTACCCTCAGTAGTCTTCCTTTCAGAATCGCACCCTATGTCCGAGTTGTGTTTCTCATTTCAAATCTTCGGTATAGTGTTTTTGTCTTTTGCATCCATATATAATAATGTCCTTTCTGTCTATATTTGGCTTTCTAGTAGTCCTACGGAAAATTCTTTTTGTGATCTTGACAAATGTTCTAGTTAAAGATGTTAGAATTCCTGATTTTAATGTTTTCTGTGATGGAATATGTGGGAAACCATTATAAGTTTTTTCCTGAAATGCAAAAGAACACTGGTTCCACTCTATGATTTGGCTCTGAAAACAACAGTGGATTGTCAATCATTATAATCTTGGTATCTAATGAAATATGAGGATTAGTCAGAATTGGATGCAAAGGTGGCCGAATTTCATTGGAAACACCTTGTCATTCAAAAACTTTCAAACAGTTTACTACTAACATAATTAAATCACCAAAAGTCTGAATATTGAAGTCAAATCATAGAGTTAAAATTTGCGTTTCATAAAACATCACAACAAGAACGAACATCGTTTTTAATAATAATATCTCTATATGAAATAAACATAAGAAAAAGTCATCACGTCTTTTGGGGGAGTCAAAAGAATGTAACTTCATTCCCAGGTTTTTGTTGTAAATACATGTACTTCTCCAAGACGAGGCAAGTTATTTTACTCTATATATTTATCGGTTCTCTTAAGGAAACATCTTTGACTTTAAATTTGCATAGCCCATCTCTTTCTCCCTCTCACACACACACACATTCATGCGCTCTAGCTTGCCAATACATGTGTAAGCCCTGCATAAATTTCACCTATCAGCCCAACACGTGGAGTATAATATTTTCAACAGGAAGGGAAGTGGTGAGATTTGATCATAAGATATCCTACTTTGATACAATATAATTATCATCTTGTCTAAAAGATTACTTTGTTAAAGATAAGTGAGATTCGTTCATTCAAGCACTCTAGCAGTCACATTTTGAAAGATTGAAACAGGTTAGAATGGTGTAGGATTGAGATTAGGAAGTCTAATAGAAGAAGCAATATGACATGCCTTGGATATTTCTATGCAAAGAGTCCAGAAATGTAATGTATTCAAAGTAAAGTGATCACCAGTTTTATCCCATTCCATGGATCCCTTATGTCATGTAAAAATTGCATATTTCTCTTTGAATCATTGAAAGTTTGCTCTTCCATGTCGATTCATGCACATTAAGGTTTTTTTCTTCTTCTTTTCTTTTGACACTAGTGAGCTACGAGGCAGCATAGTTTTAGTGGCTGGGATGCTTGGAACATATCTCAATGTTTTGGTAAGGTGTCCATAATGAGAACTCTTGTGACATGTGTACTCGGTTACATTTGTTTGAGTAGTCGAATTCTTGTTAAAATTGTAAACGGTTATGGTTTCTTTACGCTTTAAAAAGTATGTATTATTCTTCAGGCTCTTTGGCTTTTGTTCATGTTAGTCTCTAGCTGGTTAGCATTTGTTATCTTTGAAGACACTCAACAAGGGAAGACTATATTTGCCTCCTATGGCAAAACATTGCTCCAAATGTTCATATTGTTTACTACATCCAACAACCCAGATGTTTGGATTCCAGCATACAAGTAAGTGGAATCATGAAAAAGTTCTTCGGTTATATTTATTCTTTTTTGCAATCAAGTATTTTGGTATTTAGTTTTCCAATCCAATCTCGTGTGCTAGAGCTTTTGTGTGGAAGCCAGCAATATTTATGTTCAGAATCATTAATCAAAACTGCTGTTTGACCAGCCTCCACCCTGTATGTGCAAATGTGTAAATAAATGTTGGTTTGAGTTTTGAGATTGTTTAATAGATAATGTAAAAGTGCAAGGGTGCAAATATTTCAAATGTCCCTGAAGAGGAAAATTTGAATTAATGGCCCTGGATTACCCCTACAGTTTCTGAACGGTATGAATTATTTTTCCCATGACCTAGCTAATGTATCTTCTTCTTTCAGGGCGTCTCGGTGGTATTGCCTGTTTTTTGTCCTTTACGTGTTATTGGGTGTTTACTTTGTCACCAACCTGATCCTTGCCGTCGTCTATGATAGCTTCAAAAATGAGGTATTTGCTTCTTTCTATTCTACTGCATTCTTTTTATTGAATAATTAATTATACCTTGCATAAACTTTTGTGCTTTTGTTAGTTTTTTTTAACAGTCTTCTTGCTACTTTAATGACGAGGTTAAGACTAAACATCCCTTCTTCTTCTTCGTCTCCTCCCTGTTTGTAGCTGGTGAAACAAGTGGCACAGAAGGATCTTATGAGGATAAGAATATTGACCAAAGCATTTAATTTGGTTGACACCTATGTGAGTGTAATTCCATTTATTGACTGACTTTTACATGTATTATTAGCTTGGAATGCTGCTTTGAGAAAAGTCTTAATTGGAGCTGCTCCATCTTAGCCATTGCCTATCTACAGGAATGGCTAGTCACTTTTATCATTCAAGCTATCTTTACATGCTTCATGTTTATCTTCACTTTTTGTGTGTGTGTGTGTGTGTGTTTGGAGTGATTGGTGTACTAAGTATAGCTTTCCTAATTCCTACTTCAGTGCTGCAAATTATCCATGCCCTGTAGTTAAGCAGCATTGATCAGGGTTTGGTACTGAAACATGTTATTTTGTTTCTTTTAGTTGTCAGATGAACTTTAGAGATACTGTTCCCTTTTAGATGCTTAGATATATGTCCATGAAGTTATAAGAATGCCTTGTGTGAATGCTTGTGCCTCAGAAGGTTTTCTTGTCCTGTGACTGAAGTTCTTTCTGTGGCATTAGAATCGTGGGTACCTGGACAAAGATCAGTCCATTCATCTGTTTGAAGAGCTCAACAATTACAGGTACTTTTGCTTTTCCGTTAAATGAATGCTACATACAGATGCAAGTTGGGGAACTGTTCATTGTATGTTGAGGCGTTTTATGGATATTCATCATAGAGGTGTAGATTCCGTGTCTAGAATAATTGTGCAAGTACATTGTGTCGTGTCAAAGCTTATCATATCTGTGGTGTCATATGAGCTTTGTTGATCTATAGTAATCAAATGACTTTTTTCTTGCTCACCTATAGGACATTGCCGAAGATATCCAGGGAAGATTTCGAGCTAATATTTGAGGCCTTGGATGATAGTAATGATTTCCAGGTATCCTCAGTACTTTTGGGGCGTGTAAAGCATTAAAGTGATTGTTTTTAGTTTTTTAGTTTTTTTGTTTTGAGAGGAAGTGATTGTTTTTTAAGCCTCAATATTTCTTTCTTTATTCTTCCTTTTTAGTGGACACTACAATAGCAAAGATTTAATATTTACAGTTGGTGTGTTGTGGTATCTTGTATCCCGGTTACATGTACTATTGATCAAATAGAGTCATTTCTAACTTACAAATATTTTGGAATGTTTCTTTGTTAGAAGTACACATATGCAAGGGAACATAGGACAATAAGGGCTATTGGTTAGTAAGCTTACAATTTTAAGGTTGAACAATGTTAGCTTCCTGCTGACGGTCTTTATATTTTTCTTAGAGTGCCTAGGAGTAACTATCTATGTCAAATATCTCCTTCACCTGCTGTTTTCATTACCAGTTATTATCTCATAGGAGTCACCGGAACTTGTTCTGCTGATTTGCTAAATTGTGTTCTACTTTTATATAGGTTGACCAATTTGGTTTTATTATCTGGCTTCATTGTTGTTTTGCAGATTAACTTGGATGAATTTGCTGATCTTTGCAATGCCATAGCGCTCAGATTTCAAAAGGAGGATTCAGTCAGTTGAATTTTTACAAACTATGGTTATATCAAATATTCTGCTGGCTTTAAGTAATTTTTTCTGATATTTTATTTGTTCTTGTAGGATCCTATCTTTGAGAAATTCCCAGCAATCTACCATTCACCGACTTCTGAGAAGTTAAAAAATTTTGTTCGAAGCCCTACATTTGGATATGTTGTAGCGTTCGTTCTGATAATGAATCTTGCTGCAGTTGTTATTGAGACTACGGTGAGAGCATTATCCGATCAAAAAGAAGATATTGCACTTCTTTTGAATAAGAGAATCATATTATTTTATCTTATCACTTTGGTGTATTTCATCCGGTAATTGACAGGGATAAAACACTTGGACAAAGAAAGTACAAATTCTGTCTCTTTTCATTTTCATATATATAGTGGAAAGAAGTAATGATTCCTGAAGGCCATTGGACTAATGGAATCCAAATATCTTTCTTGAAAAAATGTTTATAGAAACTCCCAGTTTTGGATAAGTAAATCCAATTGTTCTAACATTTTAGAAGTTTATTTCATTATCCTTTTTTAACTTTCATCTCGTTTTTATGCTTCAAAACCCAAAAACCAGCTCAAGGTATATGAAATATTTTGAAACCCCCAAACTTACAGTCCTTGTGAAACGCATAGTTTGATTTGTGAAATGGGAGGCAGAGGCGAAGGGGACGTTGAAAGTTTACTTCCGTTGATTGAAGATTTTTGTTAACTTTTTTTTTTTTTTTTTTGGGCGGAATGTAGATGCCCAACCCTTCCACTTTAGGAGGGTAAGAAAATCCTAAAAGGAGGATATCCTCTCTCACCCCTCTTGTGTTGAAAATATAAGCCCAAACCCATATAAGAGGAGAGACCTCATCCTGAAAACCTAGGTTATGAGGCGAGGGAAGCCATACAAGAAAAGGGAAGACAAACCCTTTCGGTTCCAAATAAACTTTGGAAGACATCCACTTTTTCTTCACTGCCCGCTATACTCCCTCGGTCCCGAAATATGAAATATAAGTCCTTTTTAGTTTTGTCCCACAATTTAAGCCCTTTAGGAATACCAATGTAGCATTTATTATATTTTTCTTCCTCTTACCCCTAATTTATTATCAACCACTTTTTATTATTTTCTAACTAATGCATTAATGATAGTCGAATGGTGCTACAGTCTCTTATCCTTAAAATTTTTGACATTCTTCCACTTTCTTAAAAGCCATATAATTTGGCACGGAGGGAGTTTTTCTTTACAGCATACCATATCAAGCCTTAAGAACCAGAAATTAAGCACGTAATGAATAAGTGGAATGGTGCACTTTAATGTCTAACTAAAAATATGACATGCTAAGGTGTTTATTGGTAATAAACGCTTCCAAAATTTGTGTTAGGGGACAGATACTTTGCAGAATGTTTCATTAAGAAATTTTGTGTTGATTATTGTCAGACATTCTTTATGCTTTGAGGACATTGCTGTCCAATTTTGCTAATTGAATTACTCTTTGGTTTTAGCTTGACATAGCAAACAGCTCTGGTCAAACGGCTTGGCAGAAAGTAGAGTTTGTTTTCGGTAAGTTGACAACTCAGAATCTGTTATGTAAAAAGTTGTGTGACTAATAATGGCTGTTACCCTTCATTGGTTAGTGTCACATAGAGTTGCGGTGTGTTGCTCCAATTTTGGTCATTAATACTACTCCCTCCGACGCCTCCGTCCCAAATTGTTTGGGACTTATTCCTTTTATGAATGTCCCAAAATAAGTCCCATAACTAATATTTTAACTAAAAAGTTCTTCATAAATTCCTAAAATACTCACATAACTATATTTATTAAGAAGATTAAGCACAATAAAAGAAGGATATACTTGTAAAGTAGTCATGTTTTTAATGACTATACAAACTAATAAACGATGTTCCCTTAAATCTTTAGAGTTCCAAAATGTCCCAAACAAATTGGGACGGAGGGAGTACTTAATACTAAGCTACTGTGCTCACCCGTGTTCAATTGGTGACAAGCAATTAAACTACTTTTTCTCCATGCATAGGGGTTTGACTTGCCTTCTTTTCTTCTTCTGTTGCTTTCCCTTTTTTGTTTTTCCACTCATAATCCTCCACCTATTAGTATTCGTTAGTATCAGTCGATTGGCCTGTGAGAGAGCGGTTCGTATCTTTACCAATCTTTTTTGGTTTTTGAAATCCATTTACTTATAGCTCAAAGGTAGCATGAAGGATAATATGCTGTACAAAATACTCTTTAACTAAAGTAATAATTCAAGTCATTTCCCCACTAGTCAGCATATACTACGTCTCCTCGAAGAGCTTATGAAGATCTTGGGTTTGGTTAGAATCTTGAGCAGAAAGCCAGAAACTTCCTTTTGTGTCTGAAAAGCCTGTAATTCCTCTCATTCCAGTCGTAACATGCAGTCATAGGAAAACCCAGTTTAATTAGCTCCTCTTGGAAGGGCTGCAGCCCTGTATTGAGGAGTTTTAACTAATTCTACAGTTCAAGGTAATTCCCCAGTTAGCCGCATCTGCTTGCTCTTGTCAAAGCGCTTAAGAAGATCTTGAGCTTGGCTAGAATAAATCAAGTGAGCTTTCGCCCATATTCAATGAATATAAATTATAAGCTGTTGGAGAGATGAGTAATCTATGTGTTTAAACACAAAACACTTCCACATGCCTCCTAAAGTGTGGTCCTCATTCAATGAGCGTGGATCAACACGACACACAAAGGCAAATAAAGGGCATACAAGCCAATAAAGAGGCCGAAAACTTGCACAACATAAAATGGGTGAAAGTGGATGCAGAGGGGTTTGAACCTATGACAACCTGACAATCTGCTCTGATATCATGTTGGAATAACATCTTTCCCAAAAACTTAAGCAGTTAGGGAGATGAGTAGTCTATATAGTTAAACACAATACACTTCAAGAATAACTATTAAGCACTACTAAATCTAACATCATAAGCTTTTAAGCACCAACATTTGTTTTAGCTTCAGTTTCATTGCATGCCATATATATATCCCATATTGTAATGGATGCCTGAGTTCCTTCTTTTTCCAGGTTGGATTTATGTCTTGGAGATGGCATTAAAAGTTTATTCATATGGTTTTGTCAATTATTGGAGGGATGGACAAAATCGTTTCGATTTCTTTATCACCTGGGTCATAGGTACTTTCTATGCATAATGTTACAAGTTAAATCTTCTAAAAGGTGTATTATCTCCTACCAAAGCATGCGTATCGGGGAAAACGCTCTTAATGTGTTTAATTTTTATATTTTGTTTAGTAAAGCTAGATCTATGAAATTTCCATCACATGTTGTGTTGAAAGATGGTGCCTATAGTGTTAGATAATATTTATTTATCCTTTTTCCTAGTGCTAATTCCTGTCTTCTAGCTCTAAGTTCCCCTGTTTTCTGTCTAAACAAGGATAATGAACAGTAAACTGTTTTTACTGTTCATAGCCGTTGCTTCTAGTTTATAGCTGTTGGAGGCTGTTCTATATATTGTAATTAGCTCCTTTCCTACCCGATAAGGAGTCTTAATCTATTGAAAGAGTTTTTCCTTTCTTTTCTCTCTCTATTCTCTATTTCTACATGGTATCAGAGACTGTTCTTACAAAAACTCTTTAATCTCTTACTCCTAAATGACTATCGAGAATTCTTCGAGGGAACTCAAGGGAAGAAGCATCAAATTCTTCTTCCTGGACCTCTCACCCCTCTGATGATGTCTTTTTCCACTCAAAAACTCAATGGTGATAACTATCTCCAGTGGTCTAGATCCATCAGGCTTCATTATCTTGGGAAGGACAAGGAAGAATTCCTTCTTGGAGAAAGCAAGGCACTGTAAAAGGCCAACCCAACTACAAGAAGTGGAGGGTTGACAACGACCAAGTTATGGCAATCCTTTTTAGTGGTCTATGACCTCGACATCTGCTTGAGAACTTCATTCTCATGGACACTTTCTTGAGGAGATTTGGAACAGGGTCGCTGAGTTATATTCAAAAAGTGAGAATATCTCTGCTTTGCCTATGAGATTGAAGCTAAAGTGCAAGATATGAAGCAAGGGATCTCGGTGTCACCTGTTTCTACAACATGTCTTTTCTAAGTCTTGGCAATACTTTGCAACTGGAAAACATTTCCTGGCAGTCTGCTGAAGATGCAAAGACTTATAAGTCTTTGAAAAATCAAAGAAGAATCTTCAAGTTCTTGATGGGACTTAACTCCAACCTTGATGATGTGAGGGGGAGAATTTTAAGTAAAAAACCTCTCCCCTCTATCAAAGAGGTCTTTGTTTGATGTTAAACATGAAGAGAGTAGGAGGAAGCTCATGTTGAGTAATAATAATCCTCCTACATCTCTCGGAAAATGCGAGGCTCTTTTACTAAGAGTACTTCACCGCCTCACCCAATCAAAATCGTAAACAAAAGAACACAAGGCCTGCTTGTGATCATTGTAAAAGAGATCAAGATACAAGGGAGACTTGCTGAAACTCCATGGCAAGCCTCCTAATTGGAAACCTAAGAATTATGAAAATTCTCGCCAAACTTGCTACCATTGAGGAACATAGGTCCAAATCGAGTTTAGTAAAGAGCAAATTGAGGCTCTAAAAAGGCTTCTATCTCGCTCAAACTCCTCGCACCACTCGCTTCCTCGGGGGGACTACAACAATGGCTAATGCAGGTGTGTGCTTTAATGCTTATACCAGTAATCATGTGATTAAAAATATATGGCTTGTTGATTCAGGGGCCTCTAGTCATATGACTGGAAACCCTGAACTCTTTATCAAAATCACCAAGTGTGAGTCTCCACACACCGTTAAAAATTCTTGATGGGACTTCTTCCCAAGTCTCTGGCACAGGGGATGTGGCCATTAGTGAACAAATAACACTACAGAATGTCTTTTATGTTCCTAACTTGCAATGCAATCTATTGTCTGTTAGTAAACTTGTAAAGGACTCAAAATGTGCTGTTTTGTTTCATTCTAATGGCTGCCAGTTTCAGGATTTGTGCTCCAAGAGGGTGATTGGCAGTGCTAAGGCTTATTCTGGGCTGTTTGTTTTCAAGACTCACTTCACTGACAAGTATTTTGAGGAAATTCCTAGAGGCCTAGCTAGTTTTTAACATTTCTGTTTCCAATTGTAATCAGATTATGTTACTTCATTATAGGCTTGGTCATCCTAATTTTGTTTATATGAAAATTTTGTATCCTGATCTGTTTAATGGAAAGAAAATTTCTGATCTTCATTGTGAAGTATGTCAACTTGCTAAACATACTAGGTCTATCTTTCCTTGTGGAGGTTACACTCCTTCTAAACCTTTCTCCATGATACATAGTGACATTTGGGGTCCATCTAAGAAGACTACAACATCTGGAAAGAGATGGTTTGTTAGCTTCATAGATGACCACAAAGAGAGTCACTTGGCTATTTCTCTTAAAAGAAAAATCAAGTGGGTGGTATCTTCAAGGAATTCGTGCCATGATCGTAAATCGCTTTGACACCGTGAGTTCAAATACTAAAAGCGATAATGGTACGAGAATACTTGAAAGATCCTCACTCGGTTCTTCTCTGAACAAGGGATAGTTCATCTCGATTACTGTGTTGATACACCCCAAAAACGGGGTAGCAGAAAGAAAAACATGCACCTATTGTAAGTGGCTAAAGCCTTATGTTCACTATGCATGTCCCTAAATATCTATGGGAGAAGTCATTTCTAACAAATTACTTATTTGATTAACAGGATGCCTTCAAGGGTTCTAAAATTCAAAACTCCAATAGGGGTGCTCAAAGAAAGCTACCCTACATCTCAACTTTTTGGCAGTCTTCCCATGAAAGTGTTTGGAAGTACATGCTTTGTACATGTCCACTCCCAACACAAGGGTAAACTTGACCCCAGATCACTGAAATGTGTCTTTATTGGATACTCTTCCACCACTATGGATGTTACATTCTCTGAAAATATGCCTTACTACAACACTTTGATTCAGGGGGAGGGATTTGATGAATACCACAACTCTTGGAACATGGCTGTTCCAGGAGATGGTGATAATCAAAATCTAAACCCTAAAGAACAAGAGAATGAAACTACGCCTCAAAACATGGGACATGGAACAAAGGGACTCGTCCTACCAATCACATAAGTGAACCTAATATCATTGTGTATACTAGAAAAGGAAGGTCGCACACCGTAATCCTGAGATCTCTGAAAATGATTCTAGGTCTGATAACAGTTCACCTAATAAGGTACAAACTGATACTGAATCTATCACTGAAGGATCCTCAGATACTGACAAGTCTGAGGATTCCACTGAATGTGATGAAAGACCTATTGCACAAAGGAAGGGTACAAGGAAATGTACTGCTCATCCTTTGTACAACTTCATGTCCTATGATCAACTTTCACCACAGTTCCATGGCTTCACTTGTAGCTTGGACAAGATTAACATTCCTAAGAATGTGTATGATGCTATGAAAGTCCCTGAATGGAGGGATGCTCTTAAAGATGAAATGGATGCTCTCATAAAGAATAAAACCTGGAACATCACTGATTTACCAAAAGGAAAACATCCAGTGGGTTGTAAGTGGATTTTCACTGTTAAATATAATGCTGATAGAACTCTGAATAGGTATAAAGCTAGGCTAGTGGCCAAGGGTTTCACTCAATCCTATGGGATTGATTATCATGAAACCTTTGCCCCTGTTGCCAAACTAAATACCATCAGAATCCTCATGAGCATTGTAGTTAACCTTGACTGGTCTCTCACCCAACTGGATGTAAAAAATGCTTTCCTTTATGGGGACATCCAAGAGGAAGTCTACATGTCTCTCCCCCCTGGATTTGAGGACCTAGGGGAGAAAGGGAATGTGTGCAAACTCAAAAGGCCTCTTTATGGACTAAAACAGTCCCCAAGAGCCTGGTTTGGCCGATTCACCACTTTTATGAAGAAGAATGGCTTTAATCAATGCCATTCAGATTATACTTTGTTCACAAAGTTCAGATCCGGGAAAACTCTTTGCCTTTAGTTGTATATGTTGATGATATCATCTTAACAGGAGATGATAATGATGAGATCAAGAACATTAAAACTGTTCTAGCCTCTGAATTTGAAATAAAAAACTTAGGCAATCTGAAGCATTTTCTTGGCATGGAAATTGCTAGAAATTCTGAGGGCATTTCTATATCCCAAAGAAAGTATACCCTTGACCTCCTAAAGGAGACTGGTATGATGGGATGCAAACCTCGCAGAAACTCCCGTTGAACTCCGGTCTAAAACTAGGGAATGAACCTGATAGTCCTCTTGTGGACAAAGGAAGATATCAAAGGCTTGTTGGAAGGCTTATTTATCTATCACATACAAGGCCTGACATCTGCTTTGGTCAGAGGTTTGATCAGCCAATTTATGCATGCACCTACTGAAAGACATATGCAGGTGGCTGAGAGAATCCTCAGATTTCTCAAGAAGAATCCTGGACAAGGTCTTCTCTTCAAAAAGAATGCATCAAGAGGGGTAAGGATCTACACTGATGCTGACTATGCTGGGGATCAAACCAATGGAAGGTCAACTACAGGCTACTGCACTTATGTTTGGGGCAATCTTACTACATGGAGAAGCAAGAAGCAACATGTTGTTTCTAGGAGCAGTGCAGAATCAGAATTAAGGGCTTTGGCTCTTGGTGTTTGTGAAGGAATTTGGGTGCAAAGGGTGCTTAATGAACTAGGTTTCAAAAATCCTGAACCCATTCGAATTCTTTGTGATAACACCTCAGCCCTAAGTATTGCAGAGAATCCTACTCACCATGACAAGACCAAACATGTTGAAGTGGATAGACATTTCCTAAGGGAAAAGGTTGACAATGGAGACATAACTCTCGTTCATGTGAAGTCCCAAGATCAAGTTGCTGATGTTCTTACAAAAGCTGTGTCTACACAAGTGTTTAACCATCTTCACTCCAAGTTTGGCTGCATTAATATCTACAACCAAACTTGCGGGGGAGTGTTGAAAGATGGTGCCTATAGTGTTAGATAATATTTATTTATCCTTTTTCCTAGTGCTAATTCCTGTCTTCTAGCTCTAAGTTCCCCTGTTTTCTGTCTAAACAAGGATAAAGAATAGCCGTTGCTTCTAGTTTATAGCCGTTGGAGGCTGTTCTATATATTGTAATTAGCTCCTTTCCTACCCGATAAGGAGTCTTAATCTATTGAAAGAGTTTTTCCTTTCTTTTCTCTCTCTATTCTCTATTTCTACATGTTGCAATTCCAAAGAATTACCTAGGGATTTTAAGCTGCCTATATGTGGACGAAAATTTGTCATATACAAAGGAATACAAGACTGATGCATAGAATAAGGTTATCATGCATATCATTTTTACACATCGTGTCCCATACTCATTTAAAAGAAAACTACGTAGATTATGGCAAATACTTTGTTGATCGTAGAAAAATAATCGAATAAATTGGATTATGCTGTATATTTATTCTCTTCACTTTTTTAATCTAATATACCATTAAAAGGTCAAAATCTAGGGATTGTTTCCATTAGATACGTTCCTGATTCTACCTCATGTCCTCAGTCTTTAGACGATAGCAAGTTTATTATGTTTCAGCTGAAGTTCTGTTTCTGAATTTTGAATTTTTTTAAACTTGCAGTTATTGGAGAAACCGTGACATTTATTTCTCCCCATGGGTTAGATTTTCTTTCAAACGGAGAATGGTAAGAAAACTATCGATGTTGTTTCGGTAACTTAAGTATATATTTTTTACAATGTACTCTTTTCTCCTGTTGAAGTTGTGAGATATATCTTCTACTTGAATATAGAACTTTGCGCGGCTAGTTACTTGAAAATATGAACCTAAAAAGCGATGTAGAGACAGTGTGAGGATCCAAAACGAACGTGCAGGTTGAAGAATATTTTAGCTTAATGGTTTGTATCAGTGGGTGTACTAGTTGTATACTACATAATTGTGAAGCAATTTACAGCCTGCATATTTTTGTTAAGGCTGCTATGAGCTTGGTTCACTAGCTGGCCTCTGCATGGAGATAGAGTATAAATAAGTTTGTATGCCTCATATTTTTTGTTGTTAATCAAGTACAATTTCCAAGAAATATTTCTATTAGTAATAGCCTTTCTTTGGATGAGTATGAATATCTTGCAGGCTATACTTTGGTTCCTCCAGTCAGTAGTAGAGTTTTCCTATTTAAGAAGATAATATTTTATAGAAGTTCTCAATTTTTTATTCTTTATGTAATGCGTGTTGGTTCCAAAAGTATGCCTCCTTTTGTTTCCATAATCAATTGCCTTAGCTAGGAGGCTTAACCTTTTCAGGTGGGTGAAAACGTTATCTATTCATGCTAGAGCCTCCTTTTTATAATGTTATCCACTCCAAGTGAGTCTATTCAGGAATTGACGTTTCATTGTGTGGTTTTATTAGTAATTGTTAGAATATGCCACATTTACCCTTCCTATTATTTTATTATTATTATGTGTAAATCTTTTGTCACCTTTATTACACTAAATAAATTATTTATTAAGGTGTAATTAAGTGTACAAAGGAGCTGTTTGTTTTTGGCTCTTTCCTAGTTTTTTGCTGATGGAACACTGTCCATTGTTACCGTTGGAACAGTGTTCCCAGCTTTACATTTTATCCAACTAGCTGTTGGATCTACCCTCTTAGTATTTAAGGAAGAGGGTTGTTGTAATAATTTTTAATGAGCTTTCTATTCTAATAATAAAAGAATACTTTCCTCATTGCTTTATTTCTTACAGTAATATCATCTGTTTTGCACAGGATCCGGTATCTTCTTGTTGCAAGGATGTTGAGATTGATAAGGCTCCTTATGCATGTGCAGCGATATCGAGCTTTCATTGCCACATTTTTGACCCTCATACCAAGTCTGATGCCCTATCTGGGGATGATCTTTTGTGTCTTATGCATTTACTGCTCCATTGCGGTGCAGGTACACTAAATTTTCTGAATGTGCATTCCCAATTACTATTTGCTTATTGCTGTTGGCTTTTTTCATAGTTTTGGACTGTTCGTTTCACACAGAAGTAGCAACCTGGGCCTAGCCCTTTTGTATTTAGTACTAAGATTCGTGTATGCTCTTATTTCCATTCTGCAGTGACTTCATTTTGCAATAAAGCCAAATTTACAGTTATTAGCATGGCATGCGTACTTGCCTTTTTCTTATTTCAAATCTCAGCGAGCAAAGTATTAGTCTTTCTCATTTCCTATGTAATATCACTTCTCCATCCTTGCAGGTATTTGGTGGAATAGTCAATACGGGGAATCCAAGGTTGGATGAAACTGATCTCTCGGATGATGAGTATCCTTTGGTGTTTGTAAATATAATTCAGTTAAACTATGCACATCCATAAGATTGTAATTCACCTACATGATTCTTACTTAAGGTTACAGCACTTTTTTTAGCAGTATGAGTGCAGTAATTGTACCCCATATATGTGCTGCTTTTGGGTTTTCCTGTTTGTGGTTGGGTGGTAGTTTCTTGATTGCTCAATATATTATCAGAGTCTCATATTTCTTAACATATAATAAGCTACCTACTTTTCAACTTCAATGATTACCCGAGTGGTATGGTGACACTATTCAACTTGTTGGTGATGGGAAACTGGCAAGTTTGGATGGAGGTAACTGCTATTGTGATGATTTGAGGATTTTTTTTTTTATTTACTCTCGTCGTTGAGCTCTTGCGCCTTCAGGCTTATTTACTTGTGTAAAGCTGAGTTACCAAAAAAAAGAACAGTTTGATGCTTTAAACAAATAAGTAGTTATTCACATCTTATACTATGTGTTTTTGGGTCTTGGTTGGGTTATGTAATACTATGAGTTACCTGGCTTGTTTTGTTGCAAAAGTTGATGCGGTTGTAGTACAGATACACCCCCCACTTGTTCTTTTCTCATTTTAGTTAGGAACTTGTATATTCCATTAGTATAGAACAGGTATATGCCATACCGTTTGCCCAAAGTTGATGTGGTCGCTGTGTTTTGATGTTATTGGGTATCTCAGCTACGTACATTCTTCATGCCACAAGGAGTCCACATCTCTCTCTCTCTCTCTCTCTCTCTCTCTATATATATATATATATATATATTCATGGGACACGTCTTTATTTCATGGCCCAGTCCATAAGTCCATGGACCCTGCATAGGCAGGATGCTTCAAGTCATTGGGCTGCCCTTTACTAATCTTAGTTTTACATATTTTACGTTTAACGTTCAACTCAAAGTGCAGCTTTATTCCCTATATTGGTGCGGTAACCTAAATGTCATTTCTTAATTCACTGCTATTTTATGATGAAAATTTCAGAGCTACAAGGTTTTAACTGGAACTCCATGGACCTACATCTACTTTATCAGTTTCTACCTGATTACTGTTTTGCTGCTTTTGAATCTGGTAAGCTTTCATTCCTTAAAAACACCTATCGAAAAGTTTCTTAAACGTTTTTTTAGAGATGCATGTGTTGGTATCCACAGCTATAGCAAATGCATTTTTATTGCATGACAATCTTATTCCCAAATTGCATTTTTTTTAAAAGCTTAAGAAACGTCCATCGAATTCTTGTTTTCTCCCTATGGTGTAAAAAGGTAGTAATGGGCGATTGAAGCTGCTTCGATATCTTCTGATTAGTGATTTTGGAAAGAAAAAAAGGGTTTATTTTTTATTTTTACCTTTTGCTTGAATCTGGTGAAAATCATTATTCCTGGGTGTCTTTTCAGGTTATTGCTTTTATCTTGGAAGCTTTCTTTGCTGAGATGGAACTTGAAGCTTCAGAAAACAGTGAAGACAGAGAAAATAAGGTTAGCCCTCTATAAAAATTCATATAAGCTTCTATACTTAAATTCTCGTGACATTATCTAAATATTAGCCTCATGTAATCGGGGACATACAGTCACATATGCTTCATGTGTTTATCAATACCCAAGTAAGATTGGGAAGCTGCAATATTTTTTTGTGGGTAGCTATGTCAGTGACCTAACTCTAAGTTTTCGAAAGTTTACTGTATGAAAGCTCGAATCTTGGTACAATCATTGCTACAACAGTTGTACCTTAAAGTTTCTCTATGGTTTTACAATTGTAGATGATGGACAGAAGAATCTTTGAATGTTTTTCTTGGCTCCAGTATGTAGTAGAAATTCCCTTCATAGGTTTGGTTTTAAATGCCGTTGGGTTTCCTCTTCAATTAGGCAGAAGAGCATATCATGAAATTTCTCTTGTACCCTTTACCTTTTGACAAAAGCTCATCAAGATTCTACCGTTTATTGTGTTTACTGCAGTTTATCCAGTAATAATTGTAATAAGTGAGTGACTCAATCGTGAAGGGTGTTGAAATGAAGTTGTTTTAGTTAGGTTTTCTGATATAATAATCTTCTCATTTCATTTCATTTCATCTTCTCCCAGGAAGAAAGTCGATATGATGGAAGACGCAATCTGGGGTAGGCTATCTTTCTTCGTAAATGATAACTACTTACATAACTATTAGTACTGCAGAGACACAACTTTAACACAAGTATCAAGTGATGGTTGTGTTAAAGTTGTGTCTCTCATCAAGTAATGTGGTGCAGGGGTATCACTTATTTTATAATCTTTCTTTGGAACAAGGGAGTACATTCTTTACTATCTACTTTTGTGCACTAGTAATGCAAAAATGATGGTTTTTTTAACAGCACAAAAACAAGAAGTCAAAGGGTTGATATGCTTCTCCATCATATGCTAAGTTCTGAGTTGGATAAAACCGAGTCTTCGTCACCCTGAATATATCCCATCCCTCTCCAAAAGACCCCTTGTAATTACCTTCCTTGTCAGTTTCAGAGGGTTTTGGTACTGTACTTGTCTAAAAGCTGCTCACATTCAATTGCGTGGGCTCCATTCTTTGCCCACAAAAGAGAGTCATGGGTAATCCTTGGTGAGATTATTATGCTTTTTGTTTTGGATATGTGTGTGTATGTATATATATATATATATATATATATATATATATCCCCATGCATTTGGAGTTTTTCTCCAAATGCGATACTGAGCTTTGCTTTTATAAGAGTATCGGTTGTCAGTGTAAGGGACGTTTTAAACACGAGTTACTATTACATATTACTCCCTCCGTCCCACAATATAAGGCCTTTTGACAATTTCACATAGTTTAAGAAAACATAATAAATGAGTTGCTTTTTAATATTTCAATGTAAATTTTAGTATTGTTTTCTGGAACTGGCTAATAATTTTGCATTGTTTAGTGTGAAAGTGAAAACAATGCATTTAATATTTTATTAGAATGTGAGAAGGACTTATATTTTGGAACACCATAAAATAGTTAAAAAGACTTATATTGCGGGACGGAGGGAGTATTTCTTATCTTAGTAAAGATTTCTTTTTTTTTTTTTTAAATTTGTAAACATGTTGTATCGATTATCAAGTCGAATGATGTTTATTTATTCTCATCAAAGGAATCATGCAAAATAAAGTGGGAGCAATCATGTTAAGTGTATCGATTATCTTAAGTCGAATTTACAGACTCAAACAACACTGTTTATTTTATTCTTAACATCAAAGGAATCATGCAAAATTAATATTTTAGTAATTCATTCAATATATATTTGACTAATAATTTGGAAGCTTATTTTATCTACTTATCTAATTTTTGTTATTATATAATAATGCTAAGTCATTTATTGCAATTATGACTCTTTTTAATCTTATTGTAATGTATATAATTTACACAGTTTTTATGCTTTTATTATATTTTAGCATTCCAGATAGATCTTGAAACAAAGCATATAGTTGTATTTTCATAAATTAAAATAATATATTTTTTGTGTGACAAATAATGAGACATCTTGAAAATGAATTTCTTCAAATATTATATTCATATGCTACATTAGATCACGTCAGCAATATTAGGCTTAGGTAACAAATGAGTATAAATAAAAGAACACCAACCGGACGTTCCACTTTTAAAAAAAAAAAAAAAAAAAAAAAAAAAAAAGCAGCAAAGAATAAGAAATGAAAAAATGAATATAAATAAAAAGAAAAGGAAATCGGGCCCACAAATGGGGAGAGAAACAGAAGGAATGGATCTGGAGTATTATCACAATTTTCGCTAAATGTCCAGACTCCCTTTTAAAATCTGTTGTGTATAGATCGGATGAGAGACACTACTGCATGTGTATTTTAGATAGATCTGAACCGTTTGGTTCTCTAAAATTCAGATTTATTATCATTTACAGATTCTACTACAAGTGCTCTTATACCACAACAAATTAAGAGATCGCTATATTGTGATTGGAAAATAATTGTCCTCTTCGATAGAAATAAAATAATAATAATAATAATAATAATAAAGCATCCTTAATAGTATGACACAAAATCGATTGTTTTATTTATCACAATAACAATCGACTTTGCTATAGTTGACGATCAATTTTCATCTGGTCGATAAATGGAAAAATCATATATCATCAACTCTAGAATATACTTTTATCCAATTATTGTTTCCCTGCTAAAATGATGTAAAATAAAATGATTTTAAGTCAGTGGTATATAGATGCTTCACTGTAAATAACAAAACCCAGGAGGATAAGGTAATTATTTTATTCACATTTTTCTCAAGAAATTTCTTCCGCCAAATTACAATTGAGGGAGACCTAATAAATAGACTAGACTAGTATTTTGCCACCCACTGCTTTCTTTATTCTTCTCTAAATGAAAATAATATCAATCCCAAATATGAACTTACCTACCACTTTAAAAAAAAAAGTACTATCCAAGAAAATGGATCCAAGTACAAAATTAGACAGGAAAACTATATTTAAAAAAAAAAAAAAAAAAAAAAGGAATATTAATTATTAACTTATATCCTTTTAGAATAGAGCCACAAACAAAAACTATCCATAAGTGGCAAACCATCTAAAAGGTACTGTACTTGCTGTCTGAAACTGTCCACTGCCATCCAAAACATCCTCCTAATGATATTTGCCACTACACAAAGACTACAAGTGACAACAACCCAATGTGGCAGTGGGCCCCAGCCGACGACACACCAGGCTGTCACTTGTTTGTGTAATACCCAATATCATTATTTTCTAAAAAGCCTCCCAAAGTGTGTCATCAAGAAATAGTGAACTCCTCACAACCCTTGGCACCATGCTTGCTAAATTGTGCAATCAGGGGGGTCACCATTGCTACAACATTATCCTTAAATTCTCGTGACGGCTGCCGGAGTGTAGCGCCCTCTGGAATTTTGCCATTTACCAAAGACCCCACTTTAGCACCATCTAGATACGCTTTACAGGCCGAAAGGATGTCCCGAGCATGCAAACGAAAATGGCCTATTATCAAATCCTCAAAGTACTGCAACACAACAAGAAGAAGAAAAGAAGAAAAAAAAAAAAAAGATGAAATAATTACAATGTCAAGAGGATAAGGAATGATATCTCAGCAATAACCAGATTGAGAATACTATGAAACTTGGGCAGGATAATGTAGATTATTCAAGAGAAGGGCCAAACAGAAACCCTTCCAATAACCATCTTAGACTTTCTCCTTTCCAAAATAGCAACGGGCTTGCATTTCTGGGTACACAGTGCTTCATGTAAGCACTCCCTCTAAGCTTTTCCTTCTAAGGGTCCCCTACGTTACTTGTGAGTGAGCTAGGGTTTCACAACCTCATCCATGAAACTAAAGGCATAGCTTGTTTCAGAATCAAGCGTTGACAAAGTACAATATCGCATCCTAAATATGAATGTCTAAGCACTAAAAATCTGCACTTTTTGGTAGACCAAAAAAGAGACATTGAGTTTACATCTCAATTAACCTATAAAAGTATAAACATAATGTGGTGTTTTAAAGATTTCTTGATATTTCAGGAGACAAGTTGAAGTTTCAGTTTTCATGCACCCCTGATCAATTCCAACTAATTTTCAGCACTTAAAATGGCTAACAAACACCTCCTTAATGTGTAGTGTGCCATGCTGGATGATAAATTAAACAATGTTGGATCGAAATTTAATCTGAAAGGTTCAAGTATAAAAGTGGATACAATTTTAGCAAGCTTAAAACGTTCATACCCAGCCTCGAGTCAATAGAGTTGCTCGAATAGAGGCTAAATGAGCAAAATGCCTAGCACAAAAGAAAAAAGCTTAATGCTGATTATAACACAAAGCAACTTAACGGCTTCTGCACCGGCATCAGTAGTAATGATACTAGGGAGGATCTAAAACCTTAATTTAGATTATAAAAAGAAAAATCCAATTCTACAGAGCTAACAGAAAGAAGAAAAAAAGCAGTGGAGAACAAAATCGTTCAAAGAAAAAGCAAACACATACCACATTTACTCAATGTGTGAGCATTGGGCACACAATTAAAAGTTAAAACCAACCACCAAGCTTGAGCATACAATTTCAATGGTTTTTTCCCAATGAACATATGAGAACAAGCAAAACACAATACCTTTGGGGGCCGGCTCAGAGTATAAGTCATTGTTCTCAGTGACGAGATGAAAACATTTTCGTTGTAAAGATCAGACCGTCTCTGTCCTTCCATCCCAATATATTTCTCATATCCAGGCTCATTAAAAAAAGGCTTTGCATTCAGAATTAGAGCTTGTATGGACAATAAAACTTGCAGCATGGTTGAATCCTTTGGTACCCATTTCTCATTTCCTTTACCAGACCAAGTATTTAAGAGGCTGAGACATACTTTACCGCACTCGTACAAGTTTGGGTTAATTCGCAAGCCACCAGAGTAGTAGTGCACCAACTAAAAGAAAAGAAACAATAAGGTCAAAATGTTAAAGCAGACACTACAAAACAACAGGACATGAGAATGCAGCATACTACTACACACCGGTGGTACATTTGGATATTGAGGAGGAAAGTGAGCATCAAAAACAAAAAGGCCATCATGGTATGGGGTGCCCTGTGGTCCAACAATGACAGCTGTCAAGAGATCCATCCTTGATTCGTAGACTCTGACAAATATTGTATCTGCAGCAAGAAAGAGAGGACAAAACACGTTATGATTGTCCAACAAAATTCTGCAGTATATAATCATTGAAGCTTATTGTTAGAATGTTGGTTGATTAAACATAGCACATATCGTTGTAGTAATAGTCTGTATTGATTAGGGAATTAATTTTTTGAATTGAGTCGGTAGGCTTACTTGATGCAATTAGCTAGCTGACTGTATTAAACAGGGTAATAGTGTAGTTGGATGTTCTATGGACTGTCTGTAAATACCCGGTGTAATTCTCTCATTTGGATTAGAATGAAAAATCTTTATTTCATCTCTAAAATCTTACAAATTCTAACTAAGAATTTTGTCATTTCTAAGTCCAAAAATAACACAAGTCCAAAGAGCTGGATGCCATGCATGGTACAAAATGAGAATCGAACTTGCAAGAGGTGGAAATAACTAAAAGAAGCTCTAGTTTTTCAAATGAAGAATTAAGAAGTCAGATTCTTCATCAGCCTATTTTCATATATGTAATAAATGTACTTATTAACTTGAAAAAGTAAAACAATATTCTAAAAAGATAAAGCGAAGAAAAATTTGTTGACAATTAGAACAGCATTAACTTTTATCTAACAATGATAGATGAGGTATTAAAACTTTGATGTCAGAAGATTCATGCAAGAGTTTTTTCCTTCAAGGCTCAAGCTAGAACATACAAATAAAACATCGGTACAGTGAATGGAAGTTTCCCGTCTATCAGATGGGCAGAGTTATCAATTTGTATTCAACCTTGCCTTATATTTCTACAAGAGGCCACTTCAAGTTTAACAGCTTGAACCATGACCTCTAGACAAACGATGAAAGATTTTACACCTGTGTCAACACTCCCCTTCAAAATTTATGCTCATGGGAGGCGAGAAAAAGGCGATCAAAAAGGGCCACCAGCTCGCCTCTCGCCTAGGTGATCGCCTTAACAACTACGGCTTATAGAGTTCAAGTTTACCGATAAGAAAAGGAGCGACTCTTTTGTCAAGTTTCAGAAATGCAGCACTCACCAGGTAAATTGTTGGCTAAAATTTCCCATTCATCCCGAATCTTCTTGACCCATGCCTGCGATGGCTGCAAAATGAAAAGTGAAATGAAAACATATTGAATTAACAGTGAGAATTGAATGTGGAGAAGATGACACATAAATTCCACGAATAGGAGGAGAGTAAGATTGTATGCTTTAACCAGGTCACCTGTTGCCCGTGAAAGTGGTCTTTCGAATAGTAGTGGTCAGAAATATCCTGGACAGTATCAAATCGTTTGGAAAACACATATTTTACCATAAGCGCATCTACAGTCTCCTCTTCCGGTTTATCTTGTGAACCTGATCCTGTAGCCACTGATGAACTACTTGAAGCAACAACAGGAGTAGAAGTTGACACAACAGAGGTTGGCTCCAACCATGAAACTGAGGCCTCAACTCCAGGTGGCAGATCTACATTATCAAACTGAGCTTGCAAACTCGAGTATTCATCAGCAAACACATCATCAAAATCGTAGTCATCGCTTCCATCGTAGTCATCATCATCATCATCAGGAATGGACACATCATCTTCACAATTCTCATCATCATGGTATGACAAATCAGAATTTGAATTACTTGGATTGTCCATGCTCGGGGATTCAGAGATTATTCCAGCAACGCTTGTTTGCCCAATTTCCTTCACAACAACCTTTATGTTCAAAGGACAAAATTCATAATAAAAATTAGGAATGGGAAAATAGCAAAAACATATCACCAAAGCAGAATCACAATCAATCAAAAGTTCATGTGAGGAAAAAAGGAGTACACTGTTCCACATACAGGCACTGAAATTAATCTATCTGGCCAGAGATGAAAAGAAGCACAGCTTAATCATACAGAAGCACAGCAATATAATGCCTTTATCAACAACAAAAACTATGAATAAACTATCTTCTCTGCTTATACCTAATGAATAACTTAAAAGTAAGTTATTAAATGGCTCATCATTGAACCGGAGCAATGATAGTATTGCATGCACAAGACAACTCTTTTTAACCCTGGATTACTAAATTCAACCTAAGTCACAAAATGCAACCAAAGAATTAATCTTTGTGTTCATACATATATACATCGATGCGCTACTAATCCACAACTTGGATCACCAAAAAACTTCGCACAATAAAGCCCTAATTCAAATCATAGGAGAAACCCAATTGGTTAACAGTTATATTATAAAAATCATATGCCCCTGTGAACTTGCGTCGCATACAAGACGCCCTCTTTTCAGACAGGTTGGCTGGCTATGCATACGGGTAATTGACTTTCGGGGTATGTTATGTAGGTTCATGAAGCAATTTGCATTCAACCCAAAAATAAAAAGCAGAAACGATCACGTAAAAAACACAACGACGATAATTCACATCAAAATCGAGAATTTACGATAATTACCATCAAAATCGAGAATTTTGAATAACCCTAAAATCAGAATTCACGAAAAGGCAACGAAACCAAATTGTCCCAATAATATCGAAAAAAGATTACGAATAACACACACAACAACATGCCTATCGATGGAATTGAAAGTGGTAGGAAATTTCTGAATTACTTCATTGTTTGTTTTGATCTTCTTGGAGAAATTAGCGTGGGAGTGGTTGATTTCAACCTCCATTACTTTGGTCTCTGCAAAATTCGATCAAATGCCCTTACCGCGAACCTTCGCTACTGTTTCCGCTGCTTTAATTGGGGGAATGAGTGTCTCTTATATATAAGTACACAAAAACGTACTGGATATTCCTCCTCCTTGACTCCTTCCCCCAAAAATAAAAATAAATAAATAAATAAATAAATAAAAGGAGGTTGCACCAAATATTAAAAGGGAAAAAGAGTCAAAAACCCATAAACCATTCGGGCTTGCATGGTTAAGAGTTTGATTGATTTAAAAGGTTCGAACCCCATAAAATTTCCTATAAAAAAAAAAGGAAAAAAAAAAAACCCATAAAATAAAATAAAAAAAATTCCAATTCTTTCATATATACTAGCAAACTCATTATTCTAAACATCTTTATTCATGGTGTGGGACAGGAAAAGTGTAGACCTTCATGGTTGGGGTTAACCATTCGGGTCTTCTTCTTATTATTATTATTCTCTCCTTTTTTATTAACTGTCATTTTTTGAGAATTTATTTTTTTTTCTTTTATATCTATCATTCTAGATTATAAATACATTATTTATTATTTTTTTCAATTATACCCTCACGTTAATTATAAGATTAAACAACGTCTTACATTTCAAATAATAAAAAGTATGTTTCCAATATATAAAAACACCAAAAGTTATTTTAAAACTCCAATAGTACTACTATCAATTTATATTTACATTTCCAATATAGTTTATTTAATGATTGTAAATAGTAGTATATATTCAAAATATTACAGAAGAACAATCTAACCATTTCATGTTATATTTAGACATATTAATCAATTTCTTAATCCGTGTACACACCAAAAATGACTAATAAAAAACGAGAGATTATTATTATTATTATTTATTTATGGGATAATTGTTATTTACCCCCTAAACTATATTATATACTAATTTTACAACCTTCAACATTTATTCGTTAGATTTACAACATTAAACTTTATATTTTAATCAATTTACAACCTCAAACTTTTAAGTAATCAATTTACCACCACAACCATATATTATGCTTTATTTACACCTCATATTTCTCATTAACCATATTAAAAAAAAAAAAAAAATTGAAAAAAAAAGGTAAATCTGTCATTTACTTCACCTTCCACCTTCCTTCCTTCCTCCTTCCCTCCTTCCTCCCTGCATTGCCACCACAAACCCGATCCCCAACACCCCAGCCGCCCCTTACAGAAAGAAATTAAAAAAAAAAAAAAAAAAAAAAAAAAAAAAAAAATCTTAACTAAATCACCACCACCATAATCCAATCTCTCAATAATCAATATCACCACTTCCACCTTCCTCATGTTATTACCAAACATCAAAGGCATCTCACCTTTCTCTCACAATTGTAATTTACTATTTTGTTGATGTTATAACTGCAATAGTGTCGTATCCTATCCTATTCTATTCCCAGATCAAATTTGTCGGCACCTTTATAAATATTTCTCCGGGTTACAGTTATCAGTAATTTGCATTATTCTGTCGTGGTTGTTGCTTATACTTCATTTACTGAAGGTAGAAGCTTTTCCTGAAGCAGATGGTCCATCTTGCTGTACAATGATTTATGGTATAAAAGTTAAGACATCTCTGTAACCTCTTTCGGTAAATTGCGAGATTCATTATATTCTTCATATTTACATTCAAGCTGCGCACAAATTAATGGTGGTTTCTGGGATGAATTCTTAATAGGGAAAAAATGAAAAACAGACGGCAGCAGCATGTTGTTACACGTTAATTGTGATTTTCTTGTTGAGCAACAAGGCAGAATTTGCACATGGATATGCTTCTAATTTCATTGGTGAAGGATCCGGAGCTGGGTTGCAATTAATGGCAAATGACGAAAATAGGATGAATTTGAGGAAAAAGAAACATGAATCCCGACAATTTTACCCCTAATTAAAGGGTTTAATTAATGTGGTTAAATTAGAATAAAGGATGCAAATCAAGAAAAAGAAATAGTTGAGGATGATAAATTAAAAGTTTGAGGTTGTAAATTGATTAAGTTATAAAGTTGAAGGTTGTAATTCGAATCGCATATGATGTAGTTTAGGATAGGAGGGTAAATTACATTTATCCCTTTAATTTATTTTATATTTTTGTTTGCTCTCAGCTCGAAGGGGAGAGGCGAAGAAGAAGCCCCTAAACATAATTACCATAAACACCTTTAACGCCTTCTTCAAAGAGGCCTGGTACTGTAAAGTGTAATCCCTTCCATAGACGACGAATCAAGATAAAATACATAGTGATAGTAGCAGTACAATTTTGTTACATATTGACAAGTTTGTCAGCTACTTTATTCCCGTCTGTTGAAGCTTGACTTCCACTCGATCTCCATTAAACTAAACAATTAATTATCGTCTCAAAAATAGTTCTTGAAGCCCCACCAAGCAAGCTCAATCATTCTTTGCTCTTTGGTGGCTTTAAGTTCTACACAAAAATTGTTATAATTACTTGTATTTCTAACCGAGAAAACAAAACAAAACCAAAAAAACACACACACAGTCACACACTATCAGAGGATGATAATTCTTTCACAAATTTTAAACATTATTCTTTTGATGTTATCACAGGATCTTATATACTATGTATTTCTTGTTTTTTCATTTTGAATTAGTAAAACGATATTTCATTAGTTTTCGAAGGAACATGAATTTATAGCCATAGCATCTATAGGGTGGCTTAAATTGTAATACCTTGCTCTCGGAAGTTTACCCCTTTACTATAATTAGTGTGTTTGATACGTGATTTTTAGAATAAATGTTGGATATTTTTTCATAAAGTAACAATTTTTATAATCGTTTACATACGAGTTGTCGTACGAATTAATGTTATCACAACGAAACGAGTTCGACTTGAAGGGTTTTATGCATTTTTGAGTTGCCGTACGTTCATGAATGGTTTTATGCATTTTCGGATTGGATTCATGTATTTTTCAGATTCATGCATCATTTCCAAACTGATGCACCTTTACATTAGTGCACGCATCCATCCAGGAAACGATGATAACCCTACTATTTCGTGCGAGAGTATCTCTTCGTTTGTTTATGCAAGACTTGCGATATAAAAGGCACACCATATGCAAACAAAGATACACACACAATACACACCATCATCAGATTTTTTGCAGAGTGTCCTCGGATTCGATTCAAACAAGTCATTGTTTGAATCAAACATCCTCCATTGTATCCTGAGAGAGATTTTCGATTGATCCATAAGTGACATACAAGTGGAACGAAACATCTCTTAAAAAACAACGTTCTTTAACGTGCCTTGGAGTTTCAACTTTTTTGTCAAATCCTAAATACTAAATTTTTACAACAATAAATCCTCCTTAAATGCACATAAGTCTAGCGTCATATCACAGTAACAAAAAATGTATGGAATAAAAGAAACAATTAGGGCTCAAGAAACAAACCCTCGTGATCTTAACACACAGCCTGCAGCCACTAAGCATGATTTAATGTCCGCGAACTATATGCATCACGAAAAATGCAGAAACACAACATAAGAGAACCACTGCTATGAGTGCTATCAATTCAAATCATAGATAAATTGAAACATAACTACATAATACTCATAAACAACATATCCATTGACGATACAGGGTTTCACCCCTCCACGTGTCGTCTAACAGTTGGTCCCTATAATATGAACAAATGTCAAGGCATGCATGTCGATGCCCGACCTCGGGGCTACGACGATCGTCTCCTAGGCAGTGTAGGATGATGGTCCCAGCAACCACTGTAAGTCGGTTTGGTCGGCTTAGAGGACAGAGTCCGCACCAGCTACGAAGGCCCATTGTCAGCATGATAACTTGGGCAAGGGGCAAGGTCCATTAAGATTAAATATGACAATAGCCTAAACTGACCTAATATTAGGGTTATGGCACGCATTATCATTATAAATATCATTTCTAGGAACTACGTATGGCTTGATTCCTGGACAAATACAGGATACGTAGGCAATCTAAGACAGACTCTTAGACTCAGCCACAAATATTAAAATCTACAACGTGTTCTTAAGGCATTAGGGTTTTGAGTATTCACCATTAGATTTGTTCAGGCCCGGATTAATAGGTGACATAATTTGTCATCGTCATCCATCAGAAAGAACTACTAAAGCATAAACTTGGCACGCAAGCCTTATTGTTGAAAACATGTACTGGTTTGTTCAAATCTAGTAACATGGTTTTACTTAATTAGGCAGAATTGAAATACAAATAAAGAGAATAGAAATAAATTGAGCACGTTGCAGAAGACAACATTTTATTCATATATTCACATAGAAAAGAAGTAAATTGAACACGTTGCAGAAGACAACATTTTATTCATATATTCACACATACAACAACATATAGACATATAGAATCAGAAATGCATAAAACAAAAGTAAAACAATAACTTATTCATACTGAGGCGCGTAGAAACTCCGTCCTTAAGGCATTATTGCCCCGACTATGTGCACACGGATTGGCAAATGTCTTCCATGATACAAATGTCTATACCTCTTCTAGTTCTGCACTTTAACGTGAAGACGGAGGCAAATTTGATCTAGCCTTGCTTATCTCTGACTTATGAAATGCAGGAAACTTTTATGCAGAGTTTCTGTATCCAGTGACTTTTTCTGTTTATTTTCCTTCTGTATATGGGAATTTTAAATAGGCAGGGGTGTTGAAGACAAGCATCTGATGGTGGAGGTTTTCGAAATAGAACATATACATTGTTCCATTTCTGAACAGAAACATATGTTCTGTAAGTAACAGTTTACCTGCTCAATTCGAACCGAACTGGTGCAGTGTTTAAAGTCGAACTGATGCAATGTTTCGATTTGATTTAGAAATTAAAATGTTAACTGGTCCAAAAATAACATATTGGCACAAGATACAACGAACCGAGCTGGATGGACACGCGGCGGTGCGCATGTTTCTGAACCATCAAGGATCTAAGTCATCTCTCATCCACAAAATTCACTTGCACCTTGAGGCTTGCTACCAAGTGAAATTTTGCATATTAAATGTAGTGTTCACTCATGCCATTTTACCTGTGTGTGACAAAGGAATTACAATTGCTTTACAACACACACAAACCACTCTACCTTTCGGTATTAATTTTTCATTCACCTGATATCAGAATCGAGTGATTCAGAAGCCTAACTTTAGCTGCTATCTAAGTAGTTTCCAAAACTGTTTTTAGCTCCCGGAAATTCAATCCGTAAGTCATTGAAATTTGAGCTCGAAATGAATGTTCGTCAGATAGACTCAAACCCATTAATGAGCCAAAAACAATTAAAATCTCAACAATTCACAGGAATCAAACTAAAAACTTCCTAATACAGAAACGAGCTGTAACATATGCCTTATATAACCTTTCTCGGAGATGTCAACACGTTCTTTATAACCGTGCAAAACCTTTTCAACCAAAAAAAAGAAGGGAGGAGCGAGCATTTCAGACCGTCCAATAAGAAATAGATTATCTCCATAGATCATGGAAAAATAATTTATCCATTACTACTATTACGTTATTAGGTTTTGGGTATAAGTTTACAAGGTTAAAAAAAAATACAATCTAATAATCACCTATAACACTATTGGGTTAGTCGTTTGCATGGTTAATAAAAATTAAATTACATGTCTATTTTCTACAAGTTTGTTGTTTTTTGCTCCTTGAAAGTTGGAACATCTTGTACATGTTGGTTTTTTGTTGAAGAATAAATATAAATAATAAACATCGTTGTTGCAAAAAAAAATTATGATTCAAAAAACGGGCAGGATTATGGCCGGTGCAATGGGCGGGTGGGCGAAACCGCCTATCTATGAGTGGTATTTTCGGCAGATTATGGGCGGTTTTGCCCATTGTTAGGCGGGGGGATAAATTGAGTTTTTCAAATTCGAAGCAGTAGATTTCGATTTTATTTTAAAAAAGAGGGTGTAAAACAAATTCCCTCATACCTATTTATAGGTTAACATAACTTCAAAGTTGCAAAATCATTTCGACCCTGAAAAAAAAAAAAAAAAACATTTCGTAAAGACAAAGAAATATCTTCTCAAAAAAAGACAAAGAATTCTAATTAAAGGCAAATAAAACTTAATTAAATTGATTTGAGAAAAAAGAGAAAGAAACTACTATTTCCCAAAAAGACAAATTTACCCTCATCAATTTATAAAAATTAAATAAAACTTGTAGGTTTTACAAAAAGTAAAAATAAAAATCACAATCATAAATAATTTCTCAAGTATGACAACAGATCTAACATTTCTCAAAATATTGTCAATTAACCCCTCAAAAAGAAAAATTATTGCCAATTAAAAATAATAATCACAGGAAAGTTTTTTGATTTTTTCTGTTATTAAAGCCGTATAAAGAAATTATTTAAGACAAAACCCAACATCTCAAGCTTGGAATCCCCCTCCGACATCTCGTCATCATAGTATCAAAGCCTTTAATATTACACTTCATCTTATGAAGGAATACTAGTACTAGTTAAATTAGGGCATTCACACCATCATTATTTTTAATCCCTAAAATAATATAAAATAATCCATATCTTTATTTTATAATATCTCAATTCAAAACACTCCACAACAGCATCTCTATCTTTATCTCTATAACATTTTAAATACTATTAAATAATATATATTCTATGTCACAACCCTATTCATATACATAAAATATTTATTATTTCTCCCCAACAACATCCTATCTTTTTCCCTATAATTTTTAATAATTAAATATGTTTAGGGACGTGAATAGTGCATCATTACAAATAGGGATGCATTGTTCATATCCCTTGTCAGGATACACTTTTCATATTCCTAAAAATAAATAGGGATAGGGACTCTGCTGTGAGAGCTATTTGAGATAAACTCTATTTTTCATCTTTATTTTTAGAGATAGAACACCATATATGGTTTCTGCTATGAATGCCCTTGTCGCATAATTTTTTCTTTCAGTCTTTTTTTTTTTAATACAGAATTTTCCTTTTTTTCTGTTGTATAAAGGGTGTTTGGAATTTCCCCTTTTTACCCTCCACCTGTCTTATCCTCTCTCCCTCTCCTATCCCAAAAAGCCATAACAAAACAGTACCACACTAAAACACAAGAGGAAAGAAGGCAGAAGAAGGCGTGATTAAAGCAAAGAAAAATCAGAAGCTGTCAATACTTGAATCTTCAAATCCACTACCCAAAAACAAAAACAAAAAAATCAAATTAATCCATGGCAGAAAACATAGAAGAAGAACCCACAAATTCTCCAGCTTCGATTCCCATCCCCTTCCCCCAACAACAACAACCATCAACGATGTTCCTAAACATCATGAGCAAAAGAAGAACATGGGTATTCCTATTTATATCAGTTTACACGATCTTGCTATCAATCTCTTGGAATATCCTGAAATCAGTACTTTCTTGGTATGAAATAACAATGATGAATTCATCATCAGAAGTGGGTTCTGGTTGGGCAGCTCTGTATGCATCAGTGGTATTAGGCATAGCTTTTGGGGTACTTTCAGTGGTAGCTGCTTTGGCTGTGGCAGTTCCTGCTACTTTGATGACATGGATCACTATACTTGTTTTATTGACCTTTTTTGGGAAACCTAAAAGGGTTTTGGTTTTGGAAGGTAGAAAACTAACCTGTGAAATCACTAGTTTTGTGATTAAGGTTTTGATCAAAGAAGGAAACATTGTTGCTGCTCTTTGTGCTGTTTTGGGTTACTTTGCATTTATTAGGAAGAGCAAGGAAAATGGATTTGCTGCTGCTGAGCTTTAGATCTGATCTGTGTGTGAACCTGCAAATTTGCCAGTAAAGTTTACTGCTTTTTTTTTTTTATAAAAAAAATTAATTGGATGGTTACAGACAATCCCGATTAAAAATTGAATCATAGATCTGGCTCAACAACAATGATTTTTCTTTCATGGGGTAATTCTTATGTTTGATATTATAATGGTATGAGTCTGATCTGAATTTTAATTTTGTCCGTTTTAGTAGATTTAGGCTGATTACTTGAAAATAGGCACTCTGTTCTGCTTCTAGATTTTTGGCAAGAAGATCCGTGAGTTTATGACATAATTCTGGAGAATTAGTATTTTTTTCTTCTTTCGTAATTTTAATTTTCCTCTTTGTAAAGTAAAGTAATAAAGTAATGTAATGTTGTAATGGGAGTTTCTGGGATGAAAAATATTATTAAGAAGAAATAGGTCAGTTACTGGATCCGCCTTTGTTTATTACTAGCATATTTTCTCTACTCTGAATTTTTTTTAATGTGGTATTCTCGTGTATGATTTTGAAGGTGGGGGTTTTAAGAAATTTCACAGATTTTGTTAGTATTTACACATCCAAATCCTTTCGGTTCCATAGTTCGTTTTAAGCCGTTTATAAATCACTCGGCCTTAATTGATCATTAACGATCAAACTCAATAGACATTTATCAATACAATATGAACATGGCAAGTATATTTATCATTAATAGATATAACCAGGAGTATTAGCCGAGAAGAAGAGCCTACGTTTATTACATTTAATTAAGTTTTTGCCCATAATCCTCATAGAAGCTCTCCACGCCAACTTCACATGGCTATAGAAGAGGCCTCGAGATCATCCGCGAATTCCAACCCCATTTTTAGATATCTTATAAGGCTTCCATCAACCAATATCAATCGGCCTCATCGATCTAACCAAGTACCTCCATACATATAACAACAACAACGAGATAGGGCGAAGAGAGGATCTCCCTGTCTTACATCACACATCACAGTGAGGGGCAAAACTATCAAGTTTTCTATCATTCCAGACAATAGCTAAGGAGGAGGTGTCAAAATCCGACTACTCCATAACTTATTCAAGAAAATTCCATCCAACTTTATCAAAAACTTTTTCAAGATCTAATTTAGCAACTAACCAGTACTTGTTGCCCTTTTTTTTTCCGCATATATGATGGATGATTTAATGTACAATGATACTATTATCCGTGGCTTGGCGACCCGAAATGAAGTTGGCTTGGGGTGGAGCAATTAGCTTGTTCATCAAGGGCATGATTCTGTTACCAAGAGTCTATTTTCGGGTTGAGATCACCTGTTTAATTTGGATGTCTAATTTCGGTATCTAAATAAAAATTACGTAGTTTCATGTGTGTCTTATTTATGGGAGAAAATGTATGAAAAACAAAAAAAATACCCAAAAATAAGACACACATGAAACTACGTAGTTTTTACTTAGATACCGAAATTAGACACCCAAATTAGACAGGTGATCTAAACCCGTCTATTTTCACATAGTGTTTTTTTTAACAATCGTTTCGATAAGTTTTAAGTATCTTGTAATGTTATATTTATATTTTACTATGTTTTATATTAACATATGTATATTGTAATACCCCAGATTTGTAATTAAGGCCTTTTGAGTTATTTTGACTCTTTTTTAGCAAATACATATATATAGAAGGTTCGGCAGGCCGAGGCTTCGGTGCTGACACTGAAGGTTCGGTCTAACCGACTTCAAACATCTTTAAAAGCCTCTAATTACACATTTGACATCATACGACACCTTTTCCAAACACTAGAAGAAGCAACCGTGATTTGAAACAATTTTACCTCAAAATCATCTTTTCCCGATCAAATTGTTGCATCTTCGCATCGATCAACCACACGCGGATCAAGGCGTTCAGGATTGCCATATCGTCTGTGTTTTCTTGGTAAGAGATCCATTCTTTCATCGCTAAAAAATCTAGGGTTTTGTTTCATAGCAAAATATATGACTTTTAGCTTTATCTAACCGTAGATTCATGTTTCTATTAGGTAAATCATCTTTCTATTAGTCAATCTTGAATCTGTATCGCAGTTGGCATGTGTTAGAGTTAAGGATTATATAATTAAAAGCTATTTTAGATTTTACAATTTTAATTGATATAATTACACATTTAATTTTATGAAATTAATTATTTAATGCACAATTTTCGAGTTAATACTTTACTAGGAAAAGTTAAGTCAAACTGCCAGGTCTGCCGAATCTACTGTAGGGCTACCGAAGCTTGGGCATTGCCACCAAAGCTTCAACAGTTCAACCAATCCTTCAGCCCATTTGTCAATTATGCTGCATGGTCAATTCCCAGTTTAGTTGTCATATAATACACGGTACACGATCATGTAAGGTTCAATTAGCATTTATTTTTACAGTATATTAATTATTATTATTTTATTTAATTTAATTTTATGTCATGTACTAGCGGATTGAACCAGCGGCTTGGATCGTCTACCATGATTCCCTTTCAACTATATTTTTAATTGGATCGTCTTGCTCACCCTTTAATTAACATTTTTATATAAAGATAATATTGAAATCGATAAGACAAGAGAAGACTTTATAGAAGATTGTGTTAATTTTTTTAGATATCATGTTTAGGTTGTTTCATTCTCTTTTGATATCAAATGTATATTACTTTATTTTCTTCAGGTTGCGTGCCCACAGTTATGCTTTGACGTTTATGCATTTTCAGCTTCTTTTCTCTGTAATAGATAGTAAATTAGGTGTATATCTTCTACTATTTTTGTGGAACATATATTATTGGTAGTGTAGAATGACTTATATTATGAGACAATTTTGAGATGGATGTAGTAAATATTTATGACAGTCATTTAATTTATAATGTGATTAGAAAAAAAAATAGTTTTTTGGGGTGATTAGCACAAAAAGAAAAAATAGTTTTTTTTTTTTTGGGTGGAGGAAGATTGTGTTTTAAACGGAAATAAATATTACTTTTATCGTAAAAATAAACAAATGAAAGATGAAAACAGAAGAAGTGAGGGGTTGAGGAGGGAAATACTTGTGTGGTGTCTCCATACGTGTGGAGACCGTTTGGTTCAATATGAATTACACAATTTCATTATGTATTTAGACTGTGTAGTTCTGATCGTTTCACCCGTCATTTCATCTCAAAATCACCTCTCCATACAAGTATTTTCTGTCAAGGATGGGGTTGGGGTTGGGGCCGGGGGAGGTGAGGGGAGATAGGGGTTGTCTTAGAAAACATATTTTTTCTAAGAGGAGTGATAGAGTTACCCTTTTCTAGTGGGTGTACGGGAATTGGTTAAGGTGGAGGATAGAATTTCATCTACAAACAATATTTTTTTTTTTTTTTTATTTTT
The DNA here is from genome assembly GCA_026214975.1 of Gentiana macrophylla. Taxonomy (NCBI): domain Eukaryota; kingdom Viridiplantae; phylum Streptophyta; class Magnoliopsida; order Gentianales; family Gentianaceae; genus Gentiana; species Gentiana macrophylla. The sequence continues at coordinate 124,004,264 of CM047807.1, read as the reverse complement.
TTAATCCAAACCATCTTCTTCATTTCTACGTTAAGTGAGATCTGTCAAGTTACATGAAAGAGGTTTTTATCAAAAAAAAAAGTTACATGAAAGAGATAAATAGGTGGTGGGCTAAATCCTCCAAGAAAGGGCTAAAAAAAAAGGGTTTTATAAACGTCACGTAAATATTTCAACACCTCATTTCCCACAAAAATTTTATACGTGAATGTGATGCCGAAAGTATTCGTGTGGTGTAAATATAAGAGGGAGGGGCCAGAAGGACAAGAAACAACAATAATGGGTCTGCAATGACATTTTTCTTTTTCAGATGTTATAAATGACAAAAACAAAATATTTGGACAAAAATACCCCTTGTTACTTTTTAATTTAACCTCATTTATCCAACTGTCAATTAAATGTGTTCATACACGTCTTTCACCTCCTTCAAAACACAATCCTTAAAAATCAGGCACCGGATTCATAGCAGATATAGGGAAAATGGACAGACGCAAATTACGCCTTGGAAATCAGTTACTTGCGAGAAATAAGGAGCAAATCTCTTTTATGAATTTTGAACAAATCAGACGTGATTTAGTTAGTTGCAAATCAAATTTGGAGAAGAGCATTAATCAATCACAACGGTGCGAGTATGAATATGATACGTCTTTGAAGTTTTGGGTCTCGGCTGTTATGGTTTCTTGAAGGGTGGATCGAGCTCCTCCTCTGCGTATTCAGATACAATTCTACTGAAGGTGACACTGAAGGGGAAAAGTCAGAGAATCACCTGCGTTCCTTGGTGGTCGCCATGCCTAGTGGACAAAAAAAGAAGACAGATGAGTAAGATTTCCTTCCTAATATTAGATTTTATTCAGTATGGGTTCAGAAACAGGTTTGGATCCTATTAATTTCTTAAATTGGCTAACAAACACTATTTTGGGGTTTTCTGGATTTTGGTTGAGGAAAACACATTTAGCGTGTGAGACGAATATGCTGTTTTTACTGTATTTGTGGTAATATAGTATTGATTCACACGTAAATTTGGAATCTTGCTGTTATATAATGTGAAGAATTCTTGGGTATTTGCTATCCATGTTTCATATCAAGCCTGTTAGGAAGGTAGACTATACGTTTTTTTGTGCAAATGGTGGGTGTAGTCTGTAGACGTAACTTGAAGTATGATTGTTACTTATAGGAATGTTGTTGTATGTTGGAGATTTGTGTATTGTGAAATAGTTAATTTAATTATACTACTTTTAGGTTAGATCTGTGACTCCAGAAAGTGTTACGTGCTTGATTGTTTCAAGCATTCCCTTTGAATTATGTTACTGTTACGGTGGGTTCTATGTAACGCGTGAATGTAACTTCTCGATTAACTGTTACTGAACGGTTGATTCAGGTTGTTACTTTGAGATGTTGCTTTACCGCGGTGTTCTCTTAACGTAGAATTGTGACTTGAGTGAGTTATGTCAACATTTCAGATTGAGTTTGCGTGTTGCTTCCCCGTTAAAGGTTGCTGCTCGATTGGTCATATTGTTACTTATTGGAAAAGTGTTACTTCTCGATTAACTTTTAGTGGATCGTTGACTGTTATTGTTACTGTGAAATATGGTTTTACCGCGGGGTTCTCTTACTGTTGAAATGTGACATGAATGAGTTCTGTAAGCGAGTAGTTGACATATCGTGTTTCTTTTTCATTACATGTTGCTGCTGCGCTGATCATAATTGTTACTTACTGAGTAATTGTTACTGTTAGGTTGATAATGATTATTGCTGCTGAAATGTAAATCTAATGTTGGCTAAGTTGGTGTGGAATTTTTACTCAAATGCGCTTTACTAGCATTTACTCTCTAGGTGTGGCTTAGTGTTACTCGATATTGAATTGTGTGGTTTTGAATACGAGGTCATAGTCCAATAGTTTATATACTTAAGTACACTAGATGGACATTGCTACTTTAAGTGGTTGTATATGTGAAATTGTGGTTGCTAACATGTAACACTACATTATGCAGGGGAGCTAATCAATACAGGTGCACACTGAAGTCCATACAACAAATATTTATGGAAGTAAAGGGAGATCTAACTACTAGACACCGAGACTTGATGCAGGCAACCCCTTTCAAGTTTCTGTTTAAAGCTTTGGATGAGGACAAACTAAAACTCGGGAAAAGGTCTAACGAAATGTTAGACGATGTTATTTCAACATACGATAGACAAGAAAAGTCTTTCAAGTTTGGTGGTAACTACTACAAACCGGAAGTAATGGATGTGAAGCTTGTGTTCGGAATAGAAGATGGTGTGAAGGAAACGGGTAAAATGAAGAGACACAAGAGAAGTTTATCGGCATTGGCTTCACGGTTATTTGCAGAGGATAAAAGGCTAACATGAAGAATCATTAAAGATGCAATCAAAAGGGTAGTAGTGGAGGTGGATGACACATCTGCTAAGGACACAGTCATGCTCATGTGTGCACTTCTGCTACAGTCAATTTTCTTCCCAAACACAGGACTATATATTCCATGGGGATTCCTATACTATGTTGAAGACCTAAAAAGGCTGAGGTCATACAATTGGTCTGAACATGTGCTGAGTGAGTTGTTTAAAGAACTTAACGGAAAATGGAGTAATCCTAGAAACGTGCACGGATGCACGGTGTTACTCCTGGTAAGTTAATCACCTATCTGCCTCTTCTTGCATATGTGAAAAATGAAAAATGAAAAATAATCAATGTTACTCAATGCACAGTATTGGATTTGCGAGCATTGGGATAAGATGAATGAAGTGGCGGGGGATGCAATTGTTGCAGAACAACATGGTGCGAATACTACGGGTGCAACCGGAATACCTAGGCTTACAAAGTGGAATTTGAAAGATCTGGAGGACGTGCTGAAAGAGAACAAATTGGAAGACATGGGTGATAATCAGGTACATGTGTGTACATGATGTAATCTATTTTCTACCATTATTTTGTATGCTATGAAATATATATTTTTTGGGAGGGGGGAGAATTCTTTGTAAACTTGTTTGTTTGCAGTTTAAGGAAGCCACGTTGCAACCAACAAAGTCTGAAAAACAGCTCATTCCAAGCTTGTCATTGTTGCAAAGTAACAATGACGCAACGTGCGCGAGGATTGTTGTGAATAATGACTCAGATTTTGAAGAACATGTTGAGCTGATAAATGGAAAAAATAGAACGTGTGGAAAGGACCCCGTAGCAAGTCAAATATAACGAAACCGGTGAGAAGGCAAAACGTACTGCGGGACACGGGAGTGAAGGAAAAACGCAAGAGCGGGTTGTGGATAACGAACCACAAAATGACAATCAAGGCAAAGAGCTATAGGATGGCACATCAAGAGAAGCGGCATTTAAGCTCATGCGGCATGTGGGAGAATAGGGAGGCACACCCTCGTTTTCACTGCTATCGCCAACGCCAACTTATGTGCCAGAAAATGTAATTGAACAGGTAATATTAAAGGCGTATAGTGGTATGTTAATACATTGTAAATTCAAAATGATGAGTATAGTATGTCACGTCGATCATACATAGTTCATTTTGAGCTATGTTTATATTAACATTGTTGAAGTAACTTGAATGAAGATGTTTTTTAGGCACGCTGTTTTTTGAACAACACACAGGAAACCATGCGGGAAATGCGAGAGCAGAACGTGAATTTAAAAAGAGAGTTGGAGGAGGCTAAAAGTACTATACAACTGTTGGAAAATGTACTAAAATCATAGTTTTATAGTAAATATGATTATTTTACACAGTGAAATGTAATTATTTTCTTAGCTTCGGATTTGGCATTGAATATGATGACATGTTGATATCAAATAAACAGAAGGCATCATTGATAAACAATTTTGAGATTGTACACTTGAAGAAAACGGTCGACGAACTAGTAAACGACAACCAGATTTTTGCCATAACGTCTAAGAAATTGAAGAGGGAGGGACTTGTGATGATGGATAAGTGTAATGCACTGTTAGAGGCGAGCGATGTAAGGTGTTGAAGATGGCCGTGACCGCAGACAAAGAGAGAAAGTGGCGTTAGAAATAGAAATCAAAGACAGTTCCGGTGAGAAAAAAAGACTGCGTGATGAGCTTGGGAGGGCCTTGTCAACTATTGAACGGCAAGAAGAAGTGATAAAGAGAAATGAAAACACAATAAAAGAATTACAACAAGAACTGGAAGAGTTGAAGGAGTCAAATTTACTTGATCATGTTCATCAAGTAACACAACAATACAAAGAAACTCACATCCAACAACAACATTCAACGGTCGGTCAATTCTCCATTCCTAGAAGGGTGAAAGATGAAGCAACAACAAGAAGGGAGAAGAAGATGGAAGAATACCATTATGAGGAACAAAAAAAGAAACAGAAGACCGAAGCAGTGAATGTTGACGAGTACGTCATTGCGGTAGGAAAAGACGCATACGCACAAAAAATTATAATGAAGGAGAAGAAGGAAGCTTACAAATGTGGTAAGCATCTTACGGAGGAAGCTTTCACAAGATTGAGAACAATAAATGCAAGCAATGGAAGAATGTAAGTAGTTTGATTTTCGTATACAGTATTTCTATAAAAAGAATCTGCCATGATTGATAAGGTGTATTTTCCATACATACAGGGGGCTGGTGTGGTCTAGAGATGCAAGAGATTGCCCGTTCGTGACTGTGGAATCACTGATGCAGATTTTACGTGGAAGTTTCATTGATGAAAGCGTAAGAATCGTTACTATTATAAGTCCTTGCAATTAAATTAAGTAAGTAGATGTTAAAAGTGTCTTACAGGTGGTAGATGCATTCTTCATTACACTGAAGGAATCCGGCATGATGGACCCTAACGACCACATATTCCCGGCGTCATCGTGGGTATGTACTCTTAAAACAATTTAGGGATACAAATGTGTTTGACATAAACACCTACGATGAAAATGGTTCTTTGATTATTTTGTACACCCCGTCTACAGGCAACATTAAGCAAACACGCAGATACGAAGTGTTAGGAAATCTACGCGGGAACGCAGCGGAATTCAAAAATTTATTTCCTATCGACCCAAGATCGACTTCGTTTAAGCAATAAACAAACAAGTAGTAGACGGTGGTTACCTTGGTTGATCTAAAAGATCGACGCTTTGACCGCCTAAGGAGAGTAGTTCTGCATGAGCCCGCCCAAGTGTTCGGCCTCTACCGCTAGTCCACACGAACAGCCCGCCGGAATCCCATCATGGATTGCTATTGAAAAACTCCGGTTGCTAGACCGGCCTTTTTCCCCTCTCTCCAACTCTCAATATGATGCTCTCTATTTTACACAAGAACTATTAGCTCTTGGAATTATGGTGTACAAAAGAGCTTGACACCCACCTCTTATTTATAGTAGAAGGTGGCGCCTCCAATAGAGTGGAAAAGAAGAAAACATTTTCCCAATAAAATAAGGAAAATATAATTGATTGATTTATCTCATTTATTATAATATCTCATATTAAATAAATCTAGGATTTTGTCAATATCTTATATTGAATATTCCAAGATATTGTCAATATCTAATATTGACTATCTTTTATTTTATTACTATAAATCAATTTCTGCATGCAGATATATCACATATATATTTTACACAAATAAATCCATTTATATATATACTACATACATGCGCATGCATAGTGCCAAACACTTTTGCACACACGCACACAAAGTATTATTTATATATATATATTAATATCTAATATTAATATTTGGTAATACTATTAATTAAATTGCACAATCCAAGTGTATCATATACACACACAAATTGCGCCACCTTAGCCAATAAATTGGCATCCGGAATATTCTTTAATTAATATAATGTTATTAATATCTTGTATTTAATTTATTCATAATAAATAAATACCACCATATTAATTTACCACTATAACCTTTATAGTCTCGAGATAAACTTTCCTTATTTGGTTATCATTTATAACCACATTTTAATCCGACTAGATGTTCATATGTGTGTGACCCGATAGGCTTCCGAATATGTTGGCCGTAGACACAAAGTGCAAATTACGAAAATGCCCTTCATGCCTAACGATCACGGGATAGCGTCCTAGCAACACACCGTGACCCCAATCATCGGAAGAGTCAAATGCAATGACTACTACCTTTCATGTGAAACAGTTACCGTGTAACTTACAATCCTATCGCTGTAATAATATCCATACGGTCGTTAGTCGAGTGTCAAAACATTAACGACCGTATCTTATAATCTGGATATCATGCTCTCTCGAAGTAACTCATTTACTCCCACTTTGCAAAGATTCACGAGAGTAAGACATTCCTTATAAGAAGGCCATTTCGGATATTCGATCCCAATCATGGATACGCGATTCCCGGACGACCAATCATGTATACTCCGCGATGCTTCATGAGATCATACCCAATCACTACCGCATGATCGCCCGTGGCTGAAACCTCAATAGTGTCAAAGCATGACAATCCACACCGTGATGCCATGAAGACTCGGTCTTAAGGATAATTACACAACCGCCACATATAGTGTGACACTTATCCGTGTAAGTGGGTCGATCCTAACGTGACGCATTCTCTAATACACGCCCACGCATGCCCAAGTGTCTCTACACTTCGATAGACGAGATCTATCCCCGCCTCTAAAGACGAAAGACATCTAATACGTGCTAGTCTGCTTATACTATCAATGCCCTGCTTAATAGTACATCGCTTCAGAGACATTTAAGTATTAAACTTATTAAAGTGATTAGAGATCTCATCAACCATAATCGCCTATCATGGTTTCTCTATCACGATTTTAATACTAAGGACGTTATCATATAACAATTCATAATTGGTTCTTTAAAAGAAACGTATATATGACAAATGTAAAAGCCATTTGATATATGTATAAACACAAAGAAATAGTAGAAATGATCCGACCGGTCGGATCCGGTCCAACCCGATTGGGTTTAGGACACTATTCCAACAATCTCCCACTTGGCAACCAAATTTCTAGCCATAAACGGATCGCTATCCGTGGGGACTCGAGACTATCTTCATATCATGTTCCAAATGACCAAGTCAAAGGAACCGCCTCAACACACACACGAATCTCTCGACGAGACCCTGGTCCTTGCTTCAAGCAATGAATCCACTTACTATATCTCGCTATATATAGAAAAGGTGGAAGAACCGTATGCGTTCAGAATGAACCTTCTAGATCCATGTATCGCTCCCGCCAGCCTCCAAGGCACTACTGTGTTTTGGCCTCGTTGTAGAATTTACAAAGTGACCCATAGCTAAGAACATTTCCACTCACTCAGTATCACTTAATCAAAGTGACCGCAAACCCAAATAAGAGCTCCCACTCGCCTTCATAAGACTCGGGATATATGTTCAGTACATCTACGCTTATTTAATTCCAACTTTCAATAAACTGGGAAACTTTCCTTAACTTGTTTAAGGATATTCTCGACATCTGCTAGAATCACTTTCACACTTGCTCATGACTCTTCATGAAGTGTGAACCTCTAGCATAACTCTTATGATGGATCTTATTGCAAAGAGCAAAGGAACCTTCCATAAGTATCATCTTTCACCTTATGTTTAGGACCAATGTCCTAACATAGACAGATCTCACGATCTATGCTAAACTTCTTTAACATCACATCTATATAGGTAAACTATAATCTAACAGCAGTTAAATCTATCACTATAGATTCCTATTTCTAAAGTAAGAACTGCTAATCCAAGTGCTTTCGTAAAGACCTTGAACTACCAAACATTAATTGACCGTGACATGGGGTGATAATTCTCGAGAGATATATAATACCTTACTCAAAAATCGTAACACACTCCCACTATCCAACTTGCACATGGGCATATCCTTCTTTGACTAAATCAAACTCCTTTGATTATCAAACAAAGAAATTGTCTAGAAAAACTCGCTTTGAGTCCATAAATGGATCTCGTGGGCTTACATATCATGTTATCGTCTATGAACATCGAAGCTTTACGCTCAACGTCATCAACACTATCATATAGCCATGATACGAAGTTATAACAAGTATTATCCGAATAGAATCGGGCTCAGGCTTACAGGACATTCCTCTGTAAAGATGATCAGGTTAATAACCTGGTTGTCACCGATGGAATCTAATTCGTATATTATGGCTCCTGCCATATCTCTCAATCTTGCCTTTGAAACATTCTTTTATAAGTCGTGAGATATTCATTCTTCAAGATGAACGCATTACTGCAAACTCTTTCAGCTTGAGGTTATCTACTGAGACTTACGTAACTTTTGTGTGCACTGAGCGTTGTTCTACACCTCATCGTTATGTGGCATCCGCTCACGCTCCTATGGTTGAATATATCTTTGTGGTTCTCAAACTCTTTTGAGATACGATTCACTCCCAATTGCTTTTTTGGAAGAAACACTTCCTTTAGAAAGACAAAGATGTTTGGAGACAAACGCCTTTTGCTCCATGACGAGTAAATAATATCTAGCGTGCTTTAAAGATATTCCACAAAGTTGCATATGCCGTACTAGGCTCCAAGCCTTTCCGACTTTGCCTATGACAACTTCAAATCATCGGTTAAGATAGATTCGACATTATCCTCTTCCATGTCTAATATGGAATTTATTCAACCTTTATTTTGGAACTAGGTTAAGTATAAGGCACTATCCCGAAACGGGTAAGGATACTTCGATGGCTTGCGCCACACCTTTATCATATAAAGTGTTGCTTCCATTCGGGAACACAATCCAATTGCGTATCCCAAAGATGGTATCCTTGAAGGAGAATCTTATTCCTTTTCGCATTTACCTCACTGAAACACCCTTCGTATTAATTACTTCAATCCGATTGAATATTAATTCCTAAGTAGCTCGTCAATCTCATACTGCATTTAGCTCGAACCTATCGGGCGTTCAATTGTTGTACTTCAATAAGTACATTCAACTATTTCTAAAAATAGTCCAAGAGAGAGACAAACAATTGTTTATGGTATAAATTGTCACAAGCCAACAAACATCAATATGTTTGGGCTTTGGTCAATCTTCTAGATTTCATAACCTTTTCTTAAAATGCTATTTTAGTCCTCTTTGGATAAGATACGTATAACCCACATGATTCATAATCATAAGGTTCAACATCATCGAATGACGCTTTGATTACACGCCCCATTCCATGTAGACTGTGTCTGTGAGTAACCACAAATCAAGGATAACAGCCATACAAATATTTAGTTAAGATCTTATCACATATATCAACTATATAGTGACAACAGTCTAGTATGTTAGGTTCAATGACCTTCCAACTTTATCAGAATAACATTTATTCTTTACAATTGAATGTGTCTACTAAATCCTAACAAATAACCGAACTTGTGTCCTTCATAAGAACCGAACATAATAACATTTATTTAGTTCCTTATCGCTTTACTAGATCCGAGAATGTGGTAAGTGTTACAACGTTTGCTTCACCTTCCATATCTCAGTATTTAATCTTTCTAATTTAATCACACTCGTAAGACATCATATATCTAAGAGTTGACTTGAACTTAGATAGATTTATCTCAACTCACTTGCCTAGAATAGAAACTTCAATAAGTTTTCTATTTAAGCACATGCCCTAACTTTCCTTTTTAATCCTTTAAGCACTTGAGAAATGTTTCTTATTGTAGTCTTCATAAGACTTAAGAAAGATCACAAGAGCTATGTCTTTGATTTCCTTTCATAAAGAAAATCTAAAGTTTATTAAACAGTTTATTTAACCTTTTGAATCGTATTCAAAACATTGACTATTTAATTAACCTTTAAGCAATGATAGAATTAAGTCGATACTTAAATCTTACAATTTTGAAAACAACCTTTCCAAAATTAGGCGTGGTCATTCTTATCCAACGCTTGAATTAATTGTCATCGATGACGTAATGATCATCTTGGATCGTATCCAATATATGACTAATTCGTTGAAACTTATTTCAAATGATTTAATCATATCATGAGCTTCCGCTTTCATTAATAATTAAAGCTTTGGAGTACTCCATCAAATATGTAGCCTCCTTGTCTCTAACTACTACAACGGGATCTCTCGTGTCATTGCTCATTTTAAAAGGATTAAAATTACTTAACCATATTTGAGAACGTTTCTCGTAAGTAATGATCATAATTTGGTTTTACTAATCGAGAATTAAACATAAATATAAAGTTTGCTAAAACTACAACATAAAATAAAGATAAAAGAGTGTTGTTGTTTATACACGCAAAATCAAAATGGTCTTTTGGTTTATGATTTTGCTCCACTAGTCAACTACTTCCAATTGACTTTCAAGAATTATTAATTTCTTTAGTGGACAAGATCCCACTAAACTACCACGACCCCGCTTTGGGTGGTGGGCGAAAATAGTCTAATAGGTAGACAACAACCCTTTGTCAATCGTATCTTATACGACTTTGTTGTTTGACTAGTCAACTCTTTTGACAATTTTCATCTTATGAAGTAGTCAAACCCTTGCCTCTAAAATCCAAACGACCCGCTTTGGTGGTGGCGAGAGAATTCTTAGTCAAGTCATAACCCCAATATTCGTGAGATCTCATATACGATCATATCTCGATAATGACGATATACCCGAGGTAGGTCAACCCCTGCTTTGGGTGATGAGTTGGATCCGAACAAGCGCTCTTCACCGTCATTATAATATGGGAGGCAATTTCAACTTGATTCTTTTGAGGTGGAAGTATTTATGTAAATTAATTCACTTAATTAATTTAATTATGGTCTCATCATAAATATGTCTATCTCTATAAACATACATCCTACACATTTATCTAGATCGTGCTTAGTCATGCATCTATCGTATCATATAAAATAAATACAAGCACAAAATAAATAAATGCGTAATGTAACCGGTATGATCATGGACTTTTCTAGGTGCGGTTTCGAATACAAACCTGACGAAACCGCTGGTCACAATCTAAGGGTAAATTGCAACCACCAATAGGATCTTTAATGCCCATTCTCCAACGGGATCTTTATTTTCGCCTTTCTTTGGTCTCCATCTTCCTCTCCATTCTTGTTACATTTAATTCTATCTAATAAAATAAATACACCCGCCGCACACGGGGGTAGCTAACGGAATGGGATGAATGCAGAAAAATAAACTAGGTCACGTTCTTCATAACGGCTGTGGACAATTTTTAAAACCAACAGAAAATTTAAATCATTCACATCTATCCTATCTGGTCGAGTCCACGATCAATCGGGTCCATATAATCATATTATATCTACTATACCTAATCCATACAATAACATCTTATGAAAAAGATAAAATTAAAATTTAACTACTTGCGTCTTAATTAATCAATTAACATTTAATCCATTAAATAATTTTATCTAATCAATTAACTAATTAACATTTAATTAATTAAATGATTTTAATCGAAATAAAATTAACGATTGATTTTAATTTTAATTTTAATTAATTAGAACTATTCTAAAATTAAATTAAAATTAAATTTCTCTTTTGTTTCTTTCCTTTTGATTCGTAATCAAAAGGGATGTCGTTGGTCTCCTAAACCATGACACGACTAAACAACGAGATATCTATGCACAATAAATATCACGGGACGAAAAAGTCGAGCACATCGAATTAACGAAGAGTGGGTTCACCGAGAATCCATCACTCATCCTCGACTTAACGTAACGTGATTTGAATCTTGCATCTATCGACTAATCACAACTATGAACTATATTGAAACATAAAATACACAAAACAAAATAATTTCTTTTCGTGTATCGTTTTACGAATCAAAATATATCATCTTTTAATTTCGTGATTTAAACGATAAAATTAACTACGCAAAAAAAAACGCTTATTGCTTAAGCTCGAAGCTCGCTCCGATACCACTGTTAGGAAATCTACGCGGGAACGCAGCGGAATTCAAAAATTTATTTCCTATCGACCCAAGATCGACTTCGTTTAAGCAATAAACAAACAAGTAGTAGACGGTGGTTACCTTGGTTGATCTAAAAGATCGACGCTTTGACCGTCCTGGGAGAGTAGTTCACGCATAGAGCCGCCCAAGTGTTCGGCTCTACCCGCTAGTCCACACGAATGACCATCGCCGAATCCCATCATGGATTGCTATTGAAAACTCCGGTTGCTGGACCGGCCTTTTTCCTCTCTCTCCAACTCTCAATATGATGCTCTCTATTTTACACAAGAACTATTAGCTCTTGGAATTATGGTGTCTGAAAAGAGCTTGACACCCACCTCTTATTTATAGTAGAAGGTGGCGCCTCAATAGAGTGGAAAAGAAGAAAACATTTTCCCAATAAAATAAGGAAAATATAATTGATTGATTTATCTCATTTATTATAATATCTCATATTAAATAAATCTGTGATTTTCATGTCAATATCTTATATTGAATATTCCAAGATATTGTCAAATATCTAATATTGACTATCTTTTATTTTATTACCATAAATCAATTTACACACGTGTATATATCACATATATATTTTACACAAATAAATCCATTTATATATATACTACATACATGCGCATGCATGGTGCCAAACACTTTGCACACACGCACACAAAGTATTATTTATATATATATATATTAATATCTAATATTAATATTTAGTATACTATTAATTAAATTCATGACAATCCAAGTGTATCATATACACACACAAATTATGCCACCTTAGCCAATAAATTGGCATCCGAATATTCTTTAATTAATATAATGTTATTAATATCTTGTATTTAATTTATTCATAATAAATAAATACCACCATATTAATTTACCACTATAACCTTTATAGTCTCGAGATAAACTTTCCTTATTTGGTTATCATTTATAACCACATTTTAATCCGACTAGATGTTCATATGTGTGTGACCCGATAGGCTTCCGAATATGTTGGCCGTAGACACAAAGTGCAAATTACTTAAAATGCCCTTCATGCCTAACGATCACGGGATAGCGTCTGGCAACACACCGTGACCCCGAATCATCGGAAGAGTCAAATGCAATGACTACTACCTTTCATGTGAAACAGATTACCGTGTAACTTACAATCCTATCATTTGTAATAATATCCATACGGTCGTTAGTCGAGTGTCAAAACATTAACGATCGTATCTTATAATCTGGATATCATGCTCTCTCAAGTAACTCATTTACTCCCACTTTGCAAAGATTCACGAGTAAGACATTCCTATATAAGAAGGCCATTTCGGATATTCGATCCCAATCATAGGATACGCGATTCCCGGACGACCAATCATGTATACTCCGTGATGCTTGATGATCATACCCAATCACTACCGCATGATCGCCCGTGGCTGTGGAAACCTCAATAGTGTCAAAGCATGACAATCCACACCGTGATGCCATGAAGACTCGGTCTTAAGGATAATTACACAAGCGCCACATAGTGTGACACTTATCCGTGTAAGTGGGTCGATCTAACGTCGCGCGTTCTCTAATACACGCCCACGCATACCCAAGTGTCTCTACACTTCGATAGACGAGATCTATCCCCGCCTCTAAAGACGAAGACATCTAATACGTGCTAGTCTGCATTTATACTATCAATGCCCTGTTTAATAGTACATCGATCTAGAGACATTTAAGTATTAAACTTATTAAAGTGATTAGAGATCTCATCAACCATAATCGCTATCATGGTTTCTCTATCACGATTTAATACTAAGGACGTTATCATATAACAATTCATAATTGGTTCTTTAAAAGAATGTATATATGACAAATGTGAAAAGCCATTTGATATATGTATAAACACAAAGAAATAGTAGAAATGATCCGACCCGGTCGGATCCGGTCCAACCCGATTGGGTTTAGGACACTATTCCAACACGAAGAACTACAAATACGAGTTGTGCAATGAAGTCGTTGCTCGAATTAAACAGGGACAAAGAGTTTTCTTTCCATTGTGCTGCTCATGGAAAAGAAAACTAACATATCACTGGGTGCTACTAATGTACAACAAAGCAGAGGACGTTTGGAAAATGTATCACTTGTTGTCCTTAAGAAGATCTGATTCAGACCCATTTCTTGTGAATTGCCAAAAAATAGTAAGTTTCTTTCAACTGAAAAGTAACATTCTGTATATGATATTTCATCGACGTAGGGGTAATTGAGTTCACAACATGTATTGGTCATTCAGGTTGATTATATATGGCAATGTGTACATGTTAAAGAGATTGGAAATGTCAAAAAGCATTCGAGACTATCACGTGTTGTGGAGAAGGTCAACAAACTTCCATTGCAAGACCATGAATCGTAAGTGTACAATATAGAAAAGTTACTCAACCCCGTGAATTAAGAATTCTTAGAATTGGAGTAAATTTTTTTTAACACAACTTTGGTGTCTGTAGGTCGGACTGCACACTTTACATGATGTACTACATGCAGAAGCTAACGCAGGGGCTGGACATTCCACAGAAGCTAACAGATGTGGGGGCTGCATAAGATCAAAGCAATGATAGTTAACTATATTGTGATGAATCATGTTCACGAAGTGCCATTAGAGTAAAGGGGGAGCGACGGGCAGGGTTGTTTAAGATTACTTTAATTATGGCATCGACGTTCATTGTTGGGCGTGGAAAAATAAACATTAGAACTACATTTTATTTTATTTTTTCCTTTCATTGTGGCAGAATGTTTTATTTAAGTTTTCATTTGTGGGACAATGTCTTGTTGGAACATATAACCAACTGCAGATTTCACAATAATAATATGTATTGATGTGTCCGTGAAGGACATGTACTGGTGATTTATTTTAGTTGAATGCAGTTTATCTACATGTAATCTATTTGTGAATTACTACGCTTCATGAATGTTACTTCATCTGCTTCATGCTTCATGCTTCATCCTTCATCCTTCATCGGCCTCATTGCATGAATGTTACTTCCTTCGTCTGCTTCATTGCCATGAATGTTACTTAATCTGCTTCATGCTTACCCCCTTCAATCATGAATGTTACTTGATCTGTATGTTGAAAGTTTTGAAGTTCTAAGTTGTACCTGAATGTTACTTCATATGCTTCATGCTTCCTGCCTCATCCTTAATCGGCCTCGTCGCATGAATGTTACTTGCTTCAATCACAGGGGAAAATGTTACTTGATATGTACCATTGGTTGAGTCTTACTTCATCTGCTTCATGCTCCATCTACTTCAACACACGAATGTTACTTGATCTGTATGAAAGTTACTTCGTATGAATGAAGTTACATGGATTATTATTGTTCCGGTTACGACTTCCATGTGAACGTCTGCTTACTATTACAACTACTACTAAACGTTAGTTTGTAACAACTTTTCATCTTGTCAGACATAAAATGAACGAACAATCGTAACATATATTAATGGAGAAGGAAATACAACTAATTATTCATTGGAATCTAATTCAAGGAAACAACAAACCCAGACAAGAGTACCATTCGTACAATGGGAAAAAGTGGAATATTATTGAAGGTACAATGCTACGACTTACTGGAAAAAAAAAATCCAAGAAATGTGGGACTAAACGTCAACGGTTGGTGTATATGGTTTCAGTGCTGTTCTTTCCAATACATTCTTTCCGAATTCATTTGTTCGATGTCGCCGACTCACCCCTGGATCTAATACGCTTTTTCCGTGGTCTTTCGGGCTGTCGCTTTGGGGTTGGAGCAACCACTGTATCCACCAAAGAACTGTCCCACTGACTATACGAAGGCGGTACGGAAAAAATTGCATATTTGTAGGCATCAACGTACGACTGCTTTAAGTAGTATATATCAACATACTCATGTAGATTGAGCCCAATACTTTTAATAACAGCCATACCATGAATGCAGGGGTAAGCAGTACGTTGCCACTCGGCGCATGAGCAAGCACAAAACTCCAAATTAACGGACGCTGCCGGAAATGATAGAACTTCATACCGGTATTGAGTTGATCGAACAACCTGTAGATCTCGCCCTGAGTCCATTATCTCATACAGCTTAGCGTCAACTTTGGGACATATAGTGGATGTCCATTGGCCACATTTTGCTCGCCTATCTGCTCAACACAAGACATGATTTACTAACAAACTTATTCAAATTAATGAACTTGTATGATAAAACCATAAAAAAAACAGGAGTACTATCACACTCACCAGAAAGCTGCTTCATAATTTTTAAACGAATTCCATCAATCATATTTAAAATAGGCAAGTGCCTTTCCTTGAACACCCACGAATTGAAGGACTCGGTAGCACTTGAGGCTGTGTGGCCATAACGACATCCTGGAAAATAAGCATTTGCCCAGTTCTCGGGGTTTAAGTTCTTAAAAAAGGTAACAGCTCTTTCTCCTCCTTCACGTTTCATTTTATCCATGTGATTGTGATATTCTTGTACGGTTGAAGCGTAAGCACATTTAACTAGCAATTTTACCATACGGCCCCGCAAAGCTTTATCGGCCCCTTTGGTACCACTAAAAGAATTCTTCAGTTTAACTTTAAATGATAAAGCGAAAGATTTAATGATATGCATCCGGAAAAATAGAAGGCAAAGCCCCCAACAAACCAGGGTTCCTATCAGCGAAGAAGGTAATCCTACGTGATGGTGTAAGCAGATTCTTCACTTGAAGTAGAAACCAACTCCAATTTTCTTCGGACTCGGAGTCAACAACAGTGTAGCACAAGGGAAATAAACCTACACGTATTCATTTAAAATGTGAACAGTCAGTGTAAAATAAATGGTGCATATTAACGCATACTGTTCCTTGTAAATTAATGCATCTAGAACCCATGAAGTACAACAAATTAACTATGCAACGATAGCGTACCAATAGCATAAGGTCGAAATATAAGTCTTGGTCCAAAAAAAACGATAACGTACCGTTGTCACCGTCTTTTCCGGTAGCCGATAGCAATTGACCATTCATATCACCCTTTAAATGGGCTCCATCCACAAATAGCATAGGTCGACAAAAATTAAACCCCTTAATTCAAGCATCGAAGGCAACAAAAATCCGTACAAAACGACGGGACTTCTCATCAACATCCAAAAGTACAACGGAACCGGGGTTCGTTTGATAAACAGCCTTCCAGTAAGCAGGCAATCGATTGAAAGACTGTTGAAGGTCGCCGTATAAGGATTCCCTAGCTAATTTCCACAAAGACCCACGCTACATCATATGAAACTTCAATTCTAAAGTGTGACAATACGAATTTTTTGACATCGGTTGGCGACGTATTCGGCTTATCACGAACATGATCGCGTATCAACTTCTCAACCATTGGGGAATTCAAACGTGAAATACCAAAATAACGAGAATCTGTCCCACACGTGTGTACTTACAAAGTTTCTTCAATTCAAAAGAATCACCCGACCTATCCTTCACAGCATGAACCATCCAACCGCATTTTCTTTCATCCTTCATAACACATTCAACTGTAATTCTATTCTTATCGTTTTTAGTGTATACGTAATGAAATCCAATGTAGACTGACAATTTTTGCAATGCGTCCCTAAACTTAAGAGCACCGCCAACAAAACGTTGTCCTTCCTTTACTATCGATTTATCCCATCCTAAATTCATACGGCGTGTGTCGTTTGACTGTGGTAAACACATTAGCATAGACTCATCATTGTCAATAGTGACTTGCTGACCTAAGAGTGCATACCCATCGGTGTAAGTGGAAGAAGAGCCAATAACACCATCTCCGGTGACCTCTACATCTACACATTTAATCTCGTATGAATCAGCTAATGAAAGCAAAGAAACCACATCGTCATCACACCTAAGCAAACACTTTGGATACCTGGGGACCGAGCACTGTAAATTGATACACAAATATTTAAGTTCCGTCCAACGGTTAGAAACCTTGTTATGTATAGACTTGAGGGTAGCTTGATAAGTTACCGGAAGGACACACGTTTCTCGATTAAATGTGCACATGAGAATCAACATTTTGCCCGTAACAAAACCTAGCACATTCACATGAAATGAAACATAAAGACAGTCAAATTACATACCAGCAAATCCATTGAGCGGTAATTGTAGTGCCAGAGACCAATTACAAACGTAAACAGTGGAGACAAATTGCTAAACACTTCGAATTACAACAGAAAGTTATCCAGATGGAGGCATAAAACGTACTGATACAATTTCATTTTGATTTCAACAAAACACAAATCGTTTGAGAAAGGAAATATTTGGTTCCACAACAGCAAATCGTCTAAACATGATCATGATTAAATAACAACGAAGAAATTACGAATAAATACCTGACAACAGTCGATCATACACAGAAAATGATTGCCACAATAAACGAAATCGTGTTGAAGCTGATGCCGCAATACTGAAGCAGAGATAAACAACCAAAAAAAAAAGGAGATAAACGTAAGAAGAAAAAATAGAAAAGCGGGGGAAGATAATGCTATAACCGTAGTTGCTAAAATCAGGGGGATCAGTTTTGTGATGCGCACAAAACTGATTGACATTGAGGCCATCCGATCATAACCGCCAAATTCATGAAATCAGCATAAAATCCGGCTCTGTTTACTTCCGTTGATTTTTTTTTCCAAAAAAACTTATATATTAAGGGTATATTGGTAAGTTTCCATGTGATTTGTCCTAATTAATAACTAGTATCCTTGGAGCCGGATAATTGAATAAATACGTCCTTCTCGACAAAAACCTATAAATATAATTCATCAAAAAAATTAAATGAAAATTGATGCATTAAGTGTGGGTGAAAACTCTGTAAGGGGCTGGTGTTGGGCTTTAAGAATGATCTTGGTATACTTTGGATTTCTTGAAATATTTGGCCCTAACAAACCTTCACTAATTTGATGACATGTTCAATAGTAATAGCAATAGTAATGAATCAAAAGTAGACTACATACAATATAATCTGGATAAATAAATATTCGATAAATAAATAACATTGCTAAACAAATTAATTTTCTCTGGTTCCGACTTGGCCAAAGAGGCTTAAAATAATGTTCGATAAATAAATAATCTCATTAAACGAATATTTTTTTCTGATCCTGATGATATTTATTTATCAAAATTATATCGTATATAGTAAGTTGGTAAGAACACGTCTAAATAATGATTTGAGTAGCATAAATGATAAATGTTGCCAATTCCAATCAAAACATTCTACGAATATGGTCCTCTAACTCTTTCTCATTCTCATTCTCTCTTTTCAATTAAAAAAAAGTGAACAAAAGAAAGCTCCTTTTATAAATATTAAAAAAAAAACAAAACAAAAAAACCTCCTTTTATTGTTGAAATGATATGTAACGAGTGGTTATTTAAACGGTTTAAAATTATTATTTTATACCCTCAGAAAAATTACTATTATTTTAGTAAAAGTGAATATCCTTTTTTAAACTATTGTAGATGCCAATGTGATATAGAGTAGGATAGGATAATAATGCTATGTAGGATAATTTTATTTCTTTTTTTTTTACATTAAGTGACATTATAATAGCCGAGTCTTTATTACTTTATATAGAGCCAAATTATAAGGGTAGAATGTATTGCATATCCTTAATGGACGTTGATTGTCACTATAAGACATTCTGATCCCAGTCGACATGCCGTTAATATTGTTGGAGAAAATGTCTATTAATGAATTAGTGGTTCTAAAACAAGTAAGTGTCCTAAAATTCGATTTAGACATCATAAAGTGAAAAAATAATGATCATAAGTGAGAGTTAGTGACCTTAGTTGTAGAAATACATTTTCCACCCCCGTTAGATAGAAACAGTTCTAAACAAAAATTTCACCAAGTATATATTCTACTACTACAAAATACATTTGTTATAGAAGTTAATTTGTTCTGTTGAATAAAACACCAAAACACATGAAGAATTCATTATATGTTCGAAATTGAAAGTGTCGTTATATCTAACATTTAAAATTATTGTATCATGGAAAGAAAATAATTTCTAAGATAAAAGTGTCCAACAAGCTATAACTCCATCCTAGGCTAACAAGTGATGTGTTATTCTTTGGATTGTCCTTTTTTTTTTTTTTTATTTTATTTTTTTGTGTGTGTATGTAGACCTAAAGTACGGGCAAAGGTCCTCTGCCGTACACATATTCACAACATTGGTGTTGTGTGTGGTTGGAGAGGGCTACATGGATATTTCAAGACAAAACTAAAAATAAATAAAAAAATTTTAAAAAAACATATAAAAAAGTACGTTGTTTACACACACAAAAAAAAAAAGTACGTTCGAATCCTGTTATGGAAAAAAAAAAAAAAAAAAAAAAAAAAAAAAAAAGAGTACGTTGTTTACACACACACAAAAAAAAAAAAAAAAAAAAAAAAAAGGTGTCGGTCAACTAATACTGTTAATGCCAATTGTAGATATAAAAAAGTTCTAAAAGCGATAGATTTATTAAAAACAAAAAAAGAAATAACACACAAACAATATTTTAAGAACCGTAATTATCGGACAAGTAACCACCCTATATTATTGTATTTATTTAGAATTTATAATTATATTTTAACTGTCCAGGTATTACGCACACGTCTTCCATGCATATAATTATCACAATAAACTCTTTTTTTTTTTTTTCTTTTTCTAAAATATAAATAAAAAAACTCTTCATTTTTCCATAGCCATGTTAAAAGAGCCTTATTATCATTAAAACACTGATACTTACGACTAATATTATTGTTCTAATAAAAAAAACACTGTTATTACACATCAAATGTAATATCATAGTTTGAAAATAAGACACATATGATGTGACAATTTATAGTTTTCAATTCATATATATAAATTGGTGTTCCGTAAAAACAAAATATAAAAAATTCGGTGTAACTACGGCTTTCATATATACTCGTATCGATGGATGGATGGATGAAATGACATTATGTGTGGAAATATATCCTTTACATAGAAGTTATTGGATGCACCCTACATTGAGGGTTGCTATGTGTATTTGCAGTAAAGTGACAATAAACCAATCCTATATTCCTAATATAAAAGTGATTTGAGTAAATATATATTTTTTAATGAAGTTTAAAACTGAAACACAAAAAAGATGAAATTTAAAACTTTGCCTTACAATGTAATAAGCACGTATAAATGAATCTCTCAATCATTTAAAAATTTGCTATGTGTATTTGCACTAAAGTGACAATAAATTCCTAATATAAAAGTGATTTGAGTAAATATTTTTTTTTAATGAAGTTTAAAACTGGCACACAAAAAAGATGAAATTTAAAACTTTGCCGTTGTATATATTCACATGTATTATGTAAATAAAAAGTATAATATGAGTGCTCTAACAATGGAACTGGATCACCAGCTAACCCCGCCCACAGATACATTGTGATTCTCATTTTTGACTCTCTTCTCACATAACCCAAATGTGTTGGGCTCGACTTGCGACCTCCGACCTCCGGTTCCGAAATGAAGGATTGTAATGATCACTCACGTCCCAAAGTTCTTATAAGATGGGCTATTATAAAATCCGGATCCTCTAACAAGGTATTAATATGAAACATTTTTTTTTCCAAATTTCTCTTATATTAAAATGATGTTATTTTGCATTTAAAAAAAGATACACATCTCATTCTCATCTCCGGTGACACGTTCAACATTCTTCAATGCCTTTAACATCAATTTCCGGACCCATCACTGGCTTTTACCGGCTTTATTTCCAGACTCGTCTGCTCGCTATGGAGCTATATCAAATTATAAATATTGGGAAACTTGAAAATATATGTTTAAAAAATAAAAAAATTGACAAAATATACTTTGTATGATGCGTCGTTTAGTAGTCATACGTAGCTCGTACGTCGTTTATGAATCACTTATGTGTCGGACGTAGACATAGTTTTCAACATCTTCTTGCAACGCTATATTTTTCCAATTATTTGCTTTTCAAACATAGAATGTCAAGTTTCCCTAAATATTTACATATTTATGCAAATTAAAACTGTATATCTCCAATGTCTTAAATACAGTAACAAGATTCTTTCCTTTTCAGCATAGTGCACTTTATTCTAATTCCTTCGAAATCTTTTATTTGTGGAAATCTCACCCACAATGATATGACAATTTACAAGATTTGAAATGTTTATTTTATTTCCTTTATAGTAGTATAATTGGTTTCACTAACTATCAATCTATGTTGCATGAGACAGACCTTAATTATCGTATACGACACGTCGCATCGCACATAGCATTACGGATATGATGATACGGTTAATTCAAAAATTAAGGACACGACACGCCGCCAAACATCGTTATATATATATATATATATATATAGAAATGGGTTAAATATATTACATATTGATCAGATTCACAGTACATACTACTAAAATAGTGCATCGATCATTATTTTAGTGCAGCGCTGATTATTGTTTCAAAAGCAACTACAAATTGAGGAAGCGAGTTTGTAGAAACTAAAACCTAACTAAAACCTGCTCCTCGATTTGTAGTTCAGAAATTGAAGCAAATAGCAATAACTTATTACTAAAATAGTGATCGATCTTAATTATTTTAGTAGTATGTGCATAGCATGGATATATGGTATATCTTGAGGATTTAACTCAACCTATATATATATATATATATATATATATATATATATATATATATATATATATATATATATATATATATAATTCAATTTATCAACAAAAAAAAAAAAAAATAACATCACGAAAAAGCTAGACAAAATAATATAGGTATTACATCAAAAGAAATTGTGATTGACCTTCAAAATATTACAAATTATAAAAATGATTGTTTATCAACAAAAAAACATATAAACTTGATACGACGTATTATTTATTATAGAAATGAAAATCGTTTATTTTAACGTTTCCATTGAAGATAACTTAAATAAAGAAAAAAGAAATTTAAAAAATTGGGTTCAGGAGTGTCGGTGCCGTGTCGGGAAGTGCCGACAGTGTGTCGGATATTTAAATTTTAAATAATATTAATTTAATCAGCCAACACGTGTCGGATACGGTATCGGAACGTGTCGGATACGGTATCGGAACGTGTCGGAGCGTGTCATGTCGTGTCTTGTGTCGAACACAGCGCACGGTGACCAGATTGAAGTGTCGGTGTATCATAGCTATCAATAGCTTTAAGTTAGAACAAAGATTCATTGATGGTGGGAGGGAATGGTAAATTAAATGTTCTTTTATAAACTACAATTTATGTATAATACAGAAAAAAAAACTTATAAACTTTATTGGTTAAAAATAAAAACTTATAAACTTTATCAATTACTACTTTAACGAATTCTCTATTTTACATAATAGTTAGATATAAAAGAAAATGTATAGAATAAATATAAAATATTTTTACATTTAAAAATTAATTAATTGTCATTTATGACATATTTAGAAAGATATCAGGATTTTAGGACTATAAGAAAAAAAAATTGTCAAAAATGTCATTTTATCAGTGAAAGTGAAAATGAAATTGAATTTTTGAAAGTAGATTACGTTGGTTTTGTGTTGAAAATTAATGTAATTCACATTCAAATTCACTTTCACTGATGAAATGTTTTTTTTAATAAAAATCTTTGCTTATAGTTTTTTTGCCTGACATCTTCCATATTGTGTCTTTTAGACCATTATCCCTTTCAAAATCGAGTATTCTCTGAAGTGTTATTTTTACTAAATGTGAATATTAAAATGTCTAATATATACTACCTTCGTCCCAAAATGTAAGTCCATTTAGTTTTTTTTTTGTCCTATAATGTAAGTCTATTTAGAAAATTAATGAAGCATTTATTACATTTTTTCTCCTTTTATCCCTCATTTATTATTTACCCATATACTTTTCATTACTTTGTATTAATACCACTCAAAGGTCATTTTAGTATTTTTCATCAAAATTAATGACATATAACCAATTAACATTTTTGTTAATCTATATAAAAAACCCCAAATGAATTTACATTTTAAAACGGAGATTGTAGCTTTTAAAAGATTTACGACATTTACTACAATCCCTCTAAATATCCAACATTTCACTTACATGAGACACTATAATAGTTTTTTTTTTATTTTATTTTTTACTAGTATTTTTTAAAGACGCTATAATAGCTGAAACTTGAGTTTGTCGGAAACTTCTTGTGTGGTGAGGGATTTTAGAGTGAAGTGGCCGGTGGGTTGATTAGAACCATAATGTTAGATGTAAATTGTGTGGCCCTGATCAACCTACCGGTCACTTCGATGCATGTGGAGATACTAGGGAAGAACTTCCCGAGTTTGTCGTTGAATCTAATGAGGTATTTGTCTGAAACCAACATTTCACCACACAGAGCCACCCCCACACACAATTTTTTTGACCTGGGGGGTCTCATTTCAGTTGTGCTTTCGCTAACAGTTCCAACACCCACCTGCTTTTTATAAGCTATAGTTTCATCTTGTGTGTGTAAGCTGACATTTCACACAAATTTGTTCTTTTCCCCTATAGAGCCCCTTTCCAAAAATCATGGCGTAAGAAATAGATAGACATGATCTTTCATTCATATGGGTATCTGATATCTGTTTAATTCATGAACTTTGTTTGTTAGTGAAGTTATACTGAGATACCCCCCTTTTTGCAGACGTGGATCCGGGTTTTTATCAAACACTTGTCTTTCTTCTTTAATGCAGATTTGTGAGTCAAAGCCTCTATATCTTGACTGGTTTCTCCTTCAGGTTTATTAGTATACCTGGAAAAAAAAGCTCTCATCTTTGCTACTGATTTGCTTTGATTATTAATTTTTGGCACGTTTCATGGTTAGATCATTTTCTAGTAGAATGGTAGGAGGAAATGGGCTGATGTATCCAATTCTTGGGTTTGTATCTTGTATTATTTTCCTTTACTTGTCATTTGGGGACTTTTGGATCAACTTCAATCAAGAAATTAAATTGAGTTTTGTAGAGAGGAACGGGACTCATTTTATTTTGGATGGTAACACATTCCATGTAAATGGTTGGAACTCATATTGGATGATGGACCATGCTGTGGATTTGTCCACTAAACCCAGAGTGAGAACAGTGCTGAAAGCTGGTGCTAAGATGGGTCTCACTGTGTGTAGAACTTGGGCTTTCAATGATGGTGACTATAATGCCCTCCAAGTTTATCCTGGAAAATTTGATGAAAATGTCTTCAGAGTAAGAAACTTTTCAGTTTTTTTTAATTGGATGCTGAATCTATGCACAAGTTTAAAATATCATTATGTTTCTCTGCGGAACTCTTTAGTACTCATCATTGAATCTATGGTGTATCGTACCTCATTTAGAGTCTATAGTAGGCCTCTGTAATCTCAATCTTCATCAACAACATTGCCTGTTAACATCATAAAGAATTTCAGCTATTTTTATAAGAAACATGTTGTCTTGCTAAATATATTGATCTTGTGTTTAAAGATCTTTGTCTCGAGATCTCGAAGGACAAGCAACTTATATCATCATTGTCACAGTTTTAATTATTTCTATGCTATGGCAGGCTTTGGATTATGTAATAGCAGAAGCTAGAAGAAACGGGATTCGGCTCTTACTTAGTTTGGTCAACAATTTAAAAGCATATGGGGGAAAGACTCAATATGTGAAGTGGGCATGGGAAGAGGGTCTTGCTTTAAGCTCTTCCAATGATTCTTTCTTCTATGATCCATCCATCCGTCATTATTTTAAAAACTATGTCAAGGTATGCTTTTGAATTTCAAGTACCGGAAGTTGCATATAATGAAAACTCCTTTGTGTCTGCATTTAAGGCCAAATAATAAGTCAACGTTGTACTGCTTTCTTCCTCTGGCAGCTAGCAGTTATCATGTACCACTATCCCTTTTCCGACTGTTTTTCATTCCAGAACACCAATGTGTTACCCATCAAAGGATATTTTCTTCATTGTATTCTTTAATCCTTATTTGAATCTGGCTGTTGTAAGATAGTTGAGCGATTCGTGAAGTGCACAAAAGGTGTGAATTCGGCATTATTTTGGTGTTATATGCTAAAAATACTAAACTTGTCTGATGTACCTAGGAACACATACTCAGAGATAAAACGATAGAGCATAAAAATCTGCAGGCCTTGCAATACCCTGTGCTCTTGGCATGTTCCATTGGTCTCATTCAGAAAAATAAATAAAATATTCAGGATGCTGTATTGTGGTAAATAAAAGAAATCACAATTTCTCTTTGCCTTTTTCCCTTCTCCTTCATAAGCAAGTTTAATTATTCGACCTTTTGGGGGTTTCCCCCCTCGCAAAGCACCGACATCACTGTTATATGGTCAGTTGATCAGTTGCCACTTCCTCTTATACCTCTATATACTAGTGCTATTGAGAGCCATTATTGTCTAGAACTATCACCATTTAGGCTTTTACGTCCTGAGTAAAATTTGCACGGGCTTGGCTGGATCTTTTTTGATGTAAGAGGCATTAAAATCCGGACTGATACGAAAACCCTCGCAGCTTTTGCTCGTTCTTAATTTTTATTTGTTTTAACAAGGATTCTCAGTTCCTGGTCTATTCCATTATATATATTTTTAAATAGTCCTTTCCATTTTACTTTTGCCATTATACCACTAGGCTTGTGTTTGCGAATTAGCAAGTACAGAAATGTTCATGTACGTTTCTTCGTTGTTGCACATTACTATGTATATTCCATCTTTGATCTGTACAGATATCATTCCTAGCTGTCCTTTTCTCTCTCTTTTTTGTGAACCAACACATGTTCCATGAATAATCCTTCTGTTATACTCACCCCTGATATGCCCCATAAGGACATTGAGTACTCCAGTCAAATTATAAGTGATGCTGTCGTTTATTTGCATTTTGACATAAGACACATCCAATAGACTCAACATACCCCCACTCATGTAGTCTCACAACATAGTTCGGCACTTTTTTATTCCGGACAGCTTTCCTTCAACCTACTTTTCTACCTCCCCTTCTCTGAGCTTCCACGGCACACTGCAGAATTTAGGTTTTTGATTAAGATGGCAGGTCTGGAAGGTTCTACTTGTGCTACAGTGGTGTCTGATGTATCTACCATTGGTCTCCAACACTTCTTCCTTGAGCAGCTTTCATATGTTGCTTTGAATGAATGGGCTCTCTCTAACCCCAAGACCGTCTTCATCTTCCTCCTGGCGGTAACAGAACATAGCTTTTGTAAGTAGCCTAAGGATACTAAATGTCAAACCAGAATGATGTAGCTTTCCCAATGCCTAGAAAGACTCTCATTTGTGGCCTAAGGGATGGCAGATATTACACCAAATCACATGTCTTTCAGGACTCTCATTTGTGTCTCGTCGTGCACTTCTATTCCATTGATGTTAATTTTTTAGAGTGTTCATTAACATTGCTTTGCAAGGCCTTTGGTTCTGTAAACCTTAAAATGTGCTTTCATCTGTCGATGCAAATGCAGCGTACCAATTTTGATTTGAGAATGTACCTATCTCATATGAATCTATAAAATATGAGCTCTTCATATGCATTTTTACCACCGAGTGAGTGTCAAGCCATTTATCCCTTTGTACGCCACCTTATCTTTTATAGCCGTCTTAAAGTTCTTCAAGCCCTATCTTGCCTTCCGTAGAATTCTATATTCTCGCGTCTTGACTTGGTATAATCCTTAATTGAGGATAGGAGATTGATATTTATCTCACTCCAGGATCGAAAAGGAAGGACAAGCCTTGAGAAATTCGATAAATGTCATGCATTGACATCTAGGAATGCGTTTTTTTACTAGTAATTGTCCGGATGGAAGCTTGATCCTTCTCGCGTTTGCAATGCAAGTCAGATAAGTGAATATTATCCTATTTCGTCCTGTGTTTTGATGTACAACTCTTATTTTGCTGTTGCCTGCAATTTCTTTCGTCCAATTCCCCTATGAGATGAAATTGTCTGAGTTAAAACCTGCTTATGTGCTTAATATGCTTCCTACACCTCCCCCCCGGTCGCTTAATTGATATCAATTTTTCTTTGCTGTTAAGTTCTTTCCTGGTGAGTGGCTATTAGAAGCCTTTTAACTCGGTCTGGACAGGAGCCATTTGGTGCTTCTAAGATCATTGAAGTATGGCTACGCCAATAAGAGATTTTCCCAAAGATTGATATGTAACAACTGGCGTCCCTGTTTAACAAGCAAAAAGAACTTTAGGATCATCAGCAAGATTAGTGGTTCTGGTTGTCAGAATTCACAATTATGCTAGCTAACTTGAATTTAATGATGAAGAGGTTAAAAGACGTACAGTGCTTGATGCATAAGGTGTAGCTCCTCTTCATAATCAGGATTTTGTTAAAGCTCACAATTATGCTTAAAAGACGCTCCCTGAATTTAATGCATGAGGCTTTGTTCCTTAACTCTGTAAATGGAGTTTTGTCAAATTATATGTTTGCATGTATAAAACATCTTTCTTCTGTTGGACTTTTTTCTATTTTGTTGCAGACGGTGCTTACACGAAAGAACACGATCACAGGACTGGAGTATAGGGACGATCCTACTATATTTGCATGGGAGTTAATTAATGAACCCCGATGCAGTACTGACCCATCAGGTGACACCTTACAAGTAAGTGGCAAGCTTATTCAATCTCTTGAAAAAAATGAAAGGAAAAGGACATTGAACCAAAACAGTGAATTCATGGTCGTTTGCTAGCTAATATGTCATTGATTGTTCACAGAGAGGGGTTAGTGGGAAGAAGGTCGTTTTGAATGGCTGGAACACAGAAAGATTTTGATATCTGGGAATTTGGTTGTCTTATATATCTTTGGACTTTGAACTGTTTTAACTTTCTTTGTTTTTTTTCTTTAACCTCTTTCACATGACGTGTAAGAGGCTGGATGTGTGATTTTCTTGTGTACATATGTGTTTTGAGGAGAAGTATTATGGTATGTACCAAGTGGATGGATGTGATGCATTCATAACACCTCGGTACCCTCCTACTATGTGAAAGAGAGTAAAAATGATTACTTCATGTTCATTCACTATCCATCCACTTGCTACATTGGTTGTATCTTAAAAAGATGCTGTTTGAGACTACAATTTAAAGCTTAAGCTAAACTAACGCAGTCAAGCATTTGAGGTAGAATCTTTCATTTCTATGGGTACTAATGTAACAGCTGTACAATGCCATCACAGGAATGGATAGAAGAAATGTCAAATTATATAAAGTCGATAGACAAAAAGCATCTCTTGACTGTTGGTCTTGAAGGATTTTATGGTCGCAAGAATCCCAAAAAGTCTACGGTGAACCCAGAATTCTGGGCTGCTGATTTTGGATCAGATTTCATCCGTAATTCAGAGATCCCAGCAATTGATTTTGCCTCTGTTCACATATATCCTGACCATTGGTAAGTTACTGATCCTCTCCAAAACTCTCCTTTTTATGCAAATATTGCCACTTTGATGAAGGTACTAGTTGTTTAAACTCGATGAAATGCAATACGCCTAGTCTGTCCGTTATGATACATGGAAGAAATATCCACTTTTCCTTGACCAGAAGTTCTCAGACATACATGTACCTTTTTTTCATTGTGAAACTTTGTCTTCAATCATGTTTGGATTTATATATGCAGGTTACAAGATCAACAATTTGAAGGAAAACTGAAATTCATCTCAAAATGGATGCTTTCTCACATTGAAGACGGAGATAATGTACTGAAAAAGCCCATAACATTCACAGAATTCGGGTTATCTGCTGAAAACCAAGATTTTGATCCTTCACAAAGGGACAAATTCTTCAAAGTCATTCTTGACATCATGTACAAATCCGCGAAAAAGAACAGGTCAGGAGCCGGTACTTTTGTCTGGCAATTCTTCGTAGAAGGGATGGAGAAATACAACGATGAATTCGGGATCGTTCCATGGAAGAACCCATCAATTTACAAACTCTTTACAGAACAGTCATGTAGGTTGACAAAAATCCAAGGTGTTTTACCTACACAAAGGCCATATTTGAGAGATTTCTGTTAAAGAAAACGGGTACAAGTTTGATGATTTATAGATTAGAAAGCAGGGCAAAAAACAAGAGGAAAAAAAGAAAGATCATTTGTGTTTCAGTTGTTTGCAAACCAAAAGTGTGGAGATTCTACTATTTACACTTGTTCTCACGCAATATAGATAACAATAGTTGTTGTAGTGTGCTTATTACATGATTTTGCCAGGATGCAAAATTGGTTCATCTTTCCATTGTCCACATATATGTGCAATATACATACTATTAACTTTTTTACTTTCTCACTACTACATGGTCCATCTTTTGAGTATTGCATCGACAATAAACGTCGCAAGAATTTCAGTTAAAAGATGCCACTGACTCGATTGAACTTTGGTGCAACCGAAACCTTATGCAAAGTCGAGAGGTACTTACTAGCTTCAGACTCTTATATATTATAACTTGAGTACGGATATTCTTGCCATATATTTCTTTTTCGTCAAATATCCACGCACAAAGTTCTCCAAATTTGTAAATTAGAAAATTTCATCACTAAATGTTGTAGGTGGCTCATCCATAATGGACAAGCCGTTCCAAAAATTGGCGTATGCCACTAAATGCTGCGAACACACGGTATTCTTTAGTAAAAGGCAAAAGAATAGTTCACTTTGTGTTCACGGCGTGGCTGCGTCAAGACTGCTCTAAAGTCGTTTTGTAGGGAGACAAACAGTCTATATTGCATCAGGTTAGCAATGTGGGATAATTGACTCTTTCACATTCCCAGCAAATAAGTTTTATACCTGCTCTGTTTAAGACAACACCGTTATGGTTATGATTTCCAGAATGCCTCTCCTGATTACTACCCGGTTGACTGAAAACTTAAGTTACAACATCAATCGCAATTCAAGGAATGAGCCTTTCTGCTGATTCTCCAAATCTTGAAAGGCATTGAAAACCAAAAGATCATCAAGCATATAGCTTCCATTTTTAAAAGCACACTCCTTTTACCATTGCTTTTGACTAATAACAACGTACTACTTAAACATATTCACTAGGAAATACAGATTTATCTTATTATAAAGATATTAATGAAAAGGCACTTACGCCTAGTATGTCCGCTATGGTACTCGGAAAAATCCACTTTTCCTTGGCCAGAAGTTCTCAGACATGTATGTACCTTTTTTTTCATTGAGAAACCTGGACTTCACTTATGTTTATGCAGATTACAGTATCAAGACTTTAAAGGAAAACTGAAACTCATCTCAAAATGGATGCTTTCTCACATTGAAGATGATATAAGACATACTGATTGGTATGAATATCATCGTACTGCGGTTATTTTTTATGACAATTTTGTTATAATAAAAAAAAGGGGGCATTTTTTTGTAGGGAGTACTGAGGCCTCTTTGCGTATCCAGTATTCCTTTTGACCGGAACATCTTAAAGTCAACGATTGTGGTGAGGTACCGCCTACAACTAGAATGACCGTGTACTAGCCCCACCAAATCCATCAGCAGCAAGGGATCCATCTTTTAATATTGTTGCATCAACAATAATAAACTTTACAAGATTTGAGAGGAGAGACTGATTCTCTTACAAACTATGGGAGCTTCAGGCTCTTTTAAATATCTTCTTTCTGTCAGTAGATTATAATAATAATAAATATATGCTTTAAATTTGGTTACAAAACTGTAATAAATTAAACATTAAACAATTGTTTGTTTAAAAATTTAGCATATCCTTAAATGAATTTTTTATAACTTAAGTTGTAGGTGGCTCATCCATAATGAACGAGCCGTTTCAAAAATTAAAGTATGCCACTAAATGCTGCGAACACACGATATTCTTTAGTAAAAAGCGAAAGAATAGTTCGTTTTGTGTTAACGGCATGGCTGCATAGGTATTACAAGTAGACTCTCAAGTCATTTTGTAGGGAGACAAACAGTCTATATTGCCTCAGATTAGCAATGTGGGATAATTGACTCGTTCACATTTCACACAGCAAATAAGTCTTATACCAACTGTGCAGCGGTTGTTTGCAGCAACTTAAACTGTTGACTTGTTATTATAATCATTTCATCATAATTCATGCTGTCCTGTTATCCACTCAATAATAATTCATGATGAAATCGCCATATCTTCCACTTGAATATCCATGTGGCATTTTTGTATGTTAAAAATGGTGGCCTACATCTTCTGCTGCTTATGGAAATAATGCAAATGTTCTTAAGCCTAGTCTGACTGCTCTTGTACTTTTGAATTGGAAATATCCACTTTTCCTTGACCACAACTTCTTTGACATGTTCCTTTTTTGTTTGAAAAAACTGATCTTCAGTCATGTTTGGATTTGTTTATGTAGGTTACGTTACATGATTGGGACTTTGAAGGAAAACTGAAATTCATCTCAAAATTGTGTCAAACTTATTGATTAAAGATGTGAATATATATATATATTTGATCTTTTTTTTTTTGTTGACAACTTTAAGGTGAAAGTAGTATTTTTTTATCAAGTATTGATAACCGAGAAAGGTCTCTTGTCTATCCACAGCCCCTTTTGCCGGCTCAATTCACATGTAAGTGTGTGCTTTGGTTGACCAAAGCAAACACTACTTTGGCCCCACCACTTAGGCCTTTAAGAAAAACGGTTAAACCCTAACCGTGAGGGGCCTCCCACCCTCGATCCCACAGGAATGTGGGGAGAGGTTAATCAGATAACCTAGAGCTTAGAGTTAGGGGCTTGTTGGTTCCCCATCACTGAAGGGTGTTATCAATCGGAAATCAACCCTTTTTACGGGAATCGAACCGCTAACCTCCAGCTTAGGGTCCGGCTGTCATTATAACAACCCGCTCCTCACCACTTAGGCCTTTAAGAGGCTTCAAGGCTGGTAGTGCAAGGGTAAAGGCGTGTTCTCAAACGTCATGTTATTACTGCATGTCAATTACGGTCAAAATGGCACGTTAGCATCAATTGCCAAGACAATCAATTTTTTTACCACTACTTCTGCCCTTAGCATGCCTTATCGCCTTCGAGGCAAGACGGATACATCATCTATTTTTAGGATAATTGGTCCCACAAACTTATTCTTTTTCCACAACAGCATATTATATTGTTTGTATCATATTCATATCGGCTTGTTATGGACATCATCCAACTATTCATGGGGACTTTCATGTACCGGAGGGACTATCTCAAGATTCCCCGAGCATCGTCTACATTAACCTCTTAGTTTTACGCTCACCGATATGTGATATTATAGATGTTATCGAGTTGAGCTTCATCAATCTCTATCCTAAAAAGTAGCAAGCAATGCTTGTGTTTTTTTTAAATATATGCACAAATTTGTCCCCAAAAAAAAAAAAAAATACTACATCCGGCCTAAAATGTAAGTCCGTTTAACTTTTTAGATTTGTCCACATAATGTAAGTTTATTTAGATAACCAAGGAAACATTTAATATATTTTTCTTCTTTTACCCTTTATTTATTATTTATTCACTAATTTTTCACTACTTTACATTATTGACAATTAAAGGTCATTTTAGACTTTTTCATCAAAATGTATGATATATAATCAATTTAACCAACTTTCTTAATCTATGTGAAAAATCATAAATGGAATTACATTTTGGGACGACGCAAAAAAAAGTATTAGCCCCATTAAAATTTGTCTGTTGACTATATTCTTTAGAATCTTATTTGAGTCAACAAGGCACATGCTTTGGAGAATTTTAGAAAAGCTCAACCAATAGATATACTTTCTCCGTTCCAATTTATAAGAGGCAGTTGCTAAAATCACGCATATTAAAGATGTGAATTAATGCATTAACTTTTACAATGAAATGACCAGAATATCTTTAGATATAATTAATGTGACATTTTTATATCTTCTACCATAATAAATAAGGGTAAATCAAATACAAACACAATAAATGTTGCATTGAAAATTATACCGTCTCACATAAAATGAAACAAAATATTTTGAAAACTGCACTAGTTATTTTAGAACGGAAGGAATAATATATTTTTGTCTTTAAAAAAAAGATACATTTTTCTTATTTTTTTTTAAGGATATCCAATAAATTTGTTACGCGCTAAATCCCACTCACATGGACGTTAGCGTTACGTTCAATAGCTTTTTATTGCTGAAAATACTGTTGTAATTGTGCATGATTTGATCCAGAAACCATCGAGCCAATTTCGCCTTTTGTTGATTGTCTCAAGTCTGAAACTCTGGAGATTTGCCGGCAATTGCTACGTTACTAGCAAGGTTATTTTTATTGTCAAAACACAATTACTCCTGATTTTCCGGTTTGGTTGACATTATAATTGTTTTTTTTTATGCTATAAGCTTATTGTATAAGCGTGTTGGAACAGTCAAAAGCTGCTTAAATTATTCCTTTATTTCATAATAGCCAAAAGAGTAGCTGTTTATTTTTATTTTTTTCTTAATTTGTTTTCTTTTTTATCACAATATATGCGACCCATTCTCTTTGAATCAGTTACCAAGTCCGATTTCTTTGATCACTTCTTTTGAAGTCTCATTTTGTTGGTTTTTTTTTTTTTGTTTGTGTGTCTGATTAGTCAAATTTAACCTGTTGAATATGAATATCCTATCCATTGGATTATGTGAAAAGGTGATTTATTTTGGTGTTATTTGACAGGAATCCAGTTCCTTAGTCTTTCTTCTGTTTGAATTGCTTCTGGGCTATAGCTTTCAAGATTGAATTGGAGTTTCTTTTGTACTGTGTAGATTTGTATTTTTTTTTTTTTGGTGTTTTCTTCCAGTAATCTGGGAATTGGATTCTAATAACAGGAGATTGATGACTTTCAATTGCAATTATTAGTTCTGTTTAATAACTGTTCCTGGTGATCATGGGGATGGTTTGTGGAAGGCCTGTTAAAGATAAGGACGAGAGTTCCAAGGTAAGAAATTTTGCTAAAAAGACACCAGAATTTCAAGTGGGAAGGGCTGTATATTCGAAAAGAGAAGATAATTACAGAGTGCAAAAGCCGATAAATAGCGGAGAGATGAAGATCCAAGTGGTTGAAAGAAAAGGAAATGGATTGAGAAGGGTGAGAGATGATTATGAGGTGAAAAACAAAGAGAATCTTGAAGTTGTAGTGAATAGTCATCATCCAGGAGCAGGAATTGTTCCCAAGGCTGTACAAGGTGAACAGGTTGCTGCTGGCTGGCCCCCTTGGCTTGCTTCTGCTGCCGGAGAAGCTGTCAGTGGATGGCTTCCGCGAAAGGCAGATACATTTGAGAAATTGGACAAGGTATGATCTTGTTTTACTAACCTTGGTTTCCAGTTGGCAATCAAAATTTACTTTTTGTGAATGCATTTAATCAAAAATAACTTGGTCTGCACTGTGCTGATAAATCAATAAGGGTATACTTCTAGTTCCCAAGTAGTTTTTTCAATTTCCTAGCAGTAGATTTGATGCTGGCACTTTTACATGTGGTTGGAAATACTATGCGTGGTTTGATTTAAGATTAGGTGAGTGGATCTTGCTTGCTACATGCTCGGCTAATGTTTTGAGAGACTTTTTAGCATGGCATATTTGGCTGTAACTTACCCGGAATGGTCTCATTAACCGTGCTGTTGAAATCAGTTGCAAGAATTCGGGCTGGACAATTGTCTGTGACCTGGCAAACTTAGCCCAATACTGGATGTATTTTTTGTTGCTCTAGGAAAGTAATCTTTTCAGGATTTAGGACAGAGCCTGAGTATTTAAACCAGGTATTTGACATGAGGATAAATTGGCTAGAGATTAGGTAATGTGAATTTGACTAGTAAATGTAGTGTTTTTTTTCCCCTCTGCTTGTGTGCA
This sequence comes from Gentiana macrophylla, assembly GCA_026214975.1. Classification (NCBI taxonomy): domain Eukaryota; kingdom Viridiplantae; phylum Streptophyta; class Magnoliopsida; order Gentianales; family Gentianaceae; genus Gentiana; species Gentiana macrophylla. The sequence goes on along the minus strand of CM047807.1, from coordinate 123,968,525 downwards.
TGCAGATTTTGTTGTTTTTGCCACTTTTGTTGTTGTCCTGTGATTGCATTGAACCTAGTGTGATATTATTATTTTCTGTTTCAGATAGGGCAAGGAACTTATAGTAGCGTATACAAAGCGCGAGATCTCATGACTAATAAGATGGTTGCTATAAAAAGGGTGCGTTTTGATAGCATGGATGTGGAGAGCGTGAAGTTTATGGCAAGGGAAATCCTATTTCTACGTAGGCTTGATCATCCCAATGTAATAAAGCTGGAGGGGTTGATTACATCAAGGACATCTACCACTTTATATCTTGTTTTTGAGTATATGGATCATGATCTTACTGGACTGGCTTCCCTTCCTGGTTCTAAATTCACTCAGCCTCAGGTACTCCTTATTTAACTTTTCCCCTGTGAATTTGCCTTTTTATGTCATTTGATATAGGTAAAATTAACTTTTGAACCCTTGTGGCTTAGCTCTCGAACTGTTTAGTCTCGTATCTATTTTTCGGCCTTTTAGTCCCTTTTCTTTCAGGTGGAAAATATTCCAGTGGTGTATTTCAGGAAAGTGGTAAATACTTGTTAGTATTAATGAAATCCTATGATTACCCTTTCTACAGCAGTAAAAGAATAAATATAATAAAGACTAAAATGTTGAAATGTATACTATATGGATTAAAGGGTTCGAAGACCAAACCACAAGGGTAATTGATCAAAATAGCTGCTAGTGCCTGATGTTCTGATTAAATTATTTTGATTGACTAAGTGGAACAAAAAGCAAAAACCTAGATGTTTACTATCTCTTCCAGATCCTAATGGTAAATTGGAATCTTTAACTGACAATGATGTAGGTTAAATGTTACATGAAACAACTACTAAGTGGACTGGAGCACTGCCATAGCCGTGGCATTTTACATCGGGACATAAAGGGTTCAAATCTTCTAATTGACGACAATGGCATCTTGAAGATTGCAGATTTTGGTTTAGCTAATTTTTTTAATAATGATCAGAATATTCCCCTGACAAGTCGTGTTGTAACTTTGTGGTATCGACCACCAGAACTTTTACTCGGAGCAACTCATTATGGCACTGGAGTTGATTTGTGGAGTACAGGTTGCATACTCGGAGAACTATGCATCGGAAAGCCTATCATGCCTGGTAGAACAGAGGTACAAATCAGTCTTATATGTTTTTCCGTTGAATTTCACTTTCAACAATGAGCTTTTTGTTTCTGGGATGCAAGTGAGGATGTTACATTGACGTTGAAAACTTAAAGATCTACAATGATAGTGTGTCCTCTTGTCGTTCATCGGCGTCCTTGATAAACACTTTCTTATGAAACTTTCTTAATGTAGGTTGAGCAATTGCATAAAATCTTCAAGCTGTGTGGCTCACCATCTGATGATTACTGGAGGAAAGCAAAATTGCAGCATACAGCAGTTTTCAGACCTCAACAGCCTTATGTGCGGCGGCTTGCTGATACATTTAAAGATCTTCCAGTTGCTGCTGTGGGGCTGATGGATACTTTACTTTCCATTGATCCTTCCCATCGAAAATCTGCAGCTTCTGCACTCAAGAGTGAGGTATTTCACTCCCCCCCTCTACTCCTCCCCTTAAACTACAAGCAATGGTATAAACATGCAAAGAAAAGATTGACTTTGATTTCCACTACTTACTGCTGTTAAATAAGCTAGAAATCAATTGTAGTAAGCAACTATAATTACTCAACTTTTTAGTGTTTGTAATTTTATGAACAGTAACTCGGTAACTCGATAAAATCTTCTTGTTGAATTTCTTTTATTTTAAATATTTCTGCGTTTCCTTGGAAGTTTATTTGCCATACTGTGTTTGAAACCTTAGATTTTAAGCAAATTTGTTTTTTTTATGTTCTTCTTTCACAGTTCTTCAGCACCAAGCCATTTGCATGTGATCCATCAAGTTTACCCAAGTATCCTCCCAGCAAGGAGATTGATGCGAAATTGCGAGATGAAGCTAAAAGGTATTGGCTCAAGAGTTTTTTTTCAAACTATGCTGTAAAAATACTGTGTAGTACTGTTCTCTTAGTATCATCTTCATCCTTTCAATAAGTTTCAACTTGATCATGAATACATCATTTCTTATTTTGATTTCTTTTGTGCTTCCATTTTGTTTCTTAACTGCATTACAAGTTCACGGGATTCCTGGCTATACTGATCCACTCCTGAGTATTTCTTAAGGTTATGCTAACAATGCAATTTAACAGGCAAGGGGCTATAGGGAAGAGTCAAAGAATTGAACGAGAATTTTGGGGATCTAAGGATTTACAAGCTGTTCCACTGCACGAGACAAAGGTAATAGCCATGTTCTTGGAAGATGATTCTATTTTTTCTTTAATGCTCTCCCCCCCCCCCTTGTCTGGTTGCTGTGTTCTTTCTGACGTCTAAGGGTGACTCACAAGTGTCCTAAGGCCTCCTGACATGAGGGATACTGACACGATGGGGGTGGGTGGGTGAACAAGGAATGGACTGTTTAACAAGTATTCTTATACATGTACTTGGAAAAAAAACCTTCCTGTATGCTTTATTATTCAAAAGATCCACTTTTGTTGCAGAGGGGATCAGGCCAACCCAATTCAATGGCTCAAAATAAGCTGTTCAATCTCCCCAAAGACGATTCTTCATCTAGTTTTCAATTTGATACTCCTGAATCGTCACAAGTTGTTAAGGAAACAAGGAATGGAATTTCCGGACCTCTTCCACGAAGAGCTGCTTATTCAGGTCCTTTAGGCCCTGGAGCTGTTTGGACAGTATCTGAGAAAAAACAAGAAGAGTTTACCTTTTTCCCATCTGAAGCTGATTTGTCTAATCATTCTGGCTTACTAGTTTCTCAAGCAGTGGCTTCAGAAGTAGATTCACATGCTAAACCTCGTATGCGTAATCAAAAGAAAAAATCACCTTTATCTCAGGGCTCATCCAGACCAACAAATTATAAGCAGAGGATTGAAAATATGACTGCTTCTCGTTATGTGGATACTGGAAACCCCAATGCTAAAGCCTGGACACCGGTAAGTTTCTCTTCATTTAAGTAGTTTTGATAATCATGTCTAGATTGCACAGATACGGATACAGATTAACTTCTTCCTTTCCATATGTTTTTTTTTTTCCTTTCTTTTTCTGTAGAATGAGAAAGTAAGTAAGGGAAGACAGATTAACTTCTCGGGTCCAATACTCGCGCAATCAAGCAAAGTGGAGCAGATGCTTAAAGAACATGATCGTCAGATTCAGGAAGCCGGTCGACGAGCAAGGATTGAGAAGACAAGATTAAGTAGATTTCATGGCCAACAACAAGTACAAGTTAACCCTAATCCACTTTATGAATATACATACAATGCCAGGTAGAAGGTACTACCCCGAACAGAGCAATACCAGTCAAAACATGATATGGTATTCCAGTAAGAAAAGTACTGTAAATTTATCAAACAAATTTTTTTTTATTACCATGTCGTATCATCGCGCATGGGGAACTTCACGTGTTCCAGAAGAAGATACGATGATCTGAGATGGATTTGATGTGCAAGTAAGACCGATATGTACACCAAAGTTACTCCTTCCCTTTTCTGAAAAAAGGATAGAGACAGACAGAGAGCAGAGAGTTGTACATTACCTTGTATAGTTTGCTTCTTGCACAATATCACTCTTGTTTCTTGTTTTTTTAAGTCCAGTTCACATCTATAGGTGAATCGGTTATTTTGTAGCGGTCTTACCGCAAAATGATAGCTCCGCCGAAGGATTTCACAGAATTTTCACATAATACATACAAAGTAAACTTACTTTTTTGTGTACTCTGTAGAAATTCTGTGAAAAGTAGTGGCGGATATATCACACTCGTGGTATTAGATTTCTTTGTTAATGCAAATATGGTTGATGTTTTTTTTTTTTTTTTTTGTTGAAATGTAGTGATTCTTGTTCTTGATCCATGCAAATCTTGTTGTCATGGTTTGTGATGCCCAGTATGCAGGGGAGGACCCAGCATATCCATTCCAGGGGTCATTTAGGAAATATATATATTCGAAATTTCTATCATAATACTGTGAATCTACTCCCATTTCCCCAATGATAATCAAATTAACTTGCATCGGAAATGAATGATGAACAAAATCGTAGCTCAAAAAAACGAAAAGCTAGGTCGTTTTTCTTCTTTAAGGGAGGCTGTTGTTTCCGGCTTTCCGCCTCCTGTTTCATCTCAAACTGTACGTACGAGCATGTAGAAACTCTCAAAGCTTTTCTCTGCTTAATACTGTGAGAAATATATATAAGTTGGTTAAAGAAGATGTAGTGCTTTTACTTGTTCATCATTCATATGAATTAATATCTACATTTTCATTTTCTTACGACCGAAAATCACAATTACCGTTTTTTTTTTTTTTTTTATTTTTTATTTTTATGTGTGGTAATTATTTTGATTAGTAAATTAAATTTATTTAATTATTGGGGCAATATATACTCCTCACTGTTTTTTTTTTTTTTTTTAACTGAGCATTTTCAAATAGTAGATCTAGATATGGATATAGACTATAGTTCCATCTTCTTTTGCAAGCCTACAAATATTACTTTCCAGAACTTCTCTTGACATGAATTGAAAAATAAAATAGCTCCTTTCATAACAAAAATATACCAAAACAAAAACCGCAACTCAATTTTGCGATCAGAGCACTAGCATCAGATATTCTTAACGAATTCTTTATTTTATAGCTTTAAATACACTTATTTTTAGTTTGCATAATCTATATCATATCTAAGATGAATTTAATCAGATTCTCTAATACTCCCCCCATCTCAAAATATAAATTCGTTTATAATTTTTCACACAGTTTAAAAAAGTGAATGAATGTTATAAATTTTAAAGATAAAAGTCTAAGTACCCTTTGACGATCCCTTAAAAAAATACTCTTTAACTATCATTAATGCAATAATCGTAAATTATTGAAAGTTTTTAAATTGATAATACACTAGGGGAAAATTAAAAATATTGTAATAAATGCTCTATTGGTAAGTTTCCAATTCCTTAAAAATAGGTTTAAAAAAGGAAGATCGTTGTCGAGGAGAACCAAAAGGAAGGTCCGTTTCTAGCCCCCAAACTGTTAAAAAACAAAAATCATTTCTTTCTTTTTTGTTTTGCATTAGATTTCTACGAGAGGGCCGGAGTTTAGATCTATGCCAAGGTTTCAGATAGAAAGGAAATAGGATTTTTATCTGCATACCCTCCTCTCTTAACCAATTTTTCGGAAATTCATTTTCCGATAATTGAATACTTTCCAAGTGGATTTATATTATGGGACGAAACAAAAAAAACAATATTGTATTTTGGAACAGGGGGAGTACATAATTGGGATTAATGCGATAGATACAATTTTTTTTTACAGAATCTGTATTTTACAATAAAAAATAGAGTATCTGTTGCAGTTTTATTTTTCATAAATTTGAATCTTGAATTACCATCTCTCAAAAGCTTAACCTACAAGGGAGGCATATAATTAAAGGACATACAAAGCCAACAAAGATGTCCAACACTCACACAATATAAATAGGAAGATATTGTTGGCAGCAAAGATTGATCACATAACCTCCTGCTCTAATACCATATTGAAAATATAAGCTCACACACATATAAGATTATGAACCTCATCCTCAAAACCTAGGTTGTGAAATGAGAGAAGTTATCTCTTAATATGATGTGTGAAACAATTACAACGTCTAATGTGAGACACTTTAACAGACCCCTTCATGTGTAGGTCTAAAGAGCTTGAGCCACATGATACACAAAGCATGTAAATGGCACTATAAGGCTAACAAAGAGGCTCAGTACTTGCCCAATAAAGAGTAGCTCTGATACTATATTGAATTATCATCTCTCTCAAAAGCTTAAGCTGATGGAGATGTATATTTTAACACCATAAACACTCATCAGGATTCATATGTTAGAAGCAGCACTTAAAGTGAGTGTCAATTCCAGATGATAGTATGTTATCACTGCATGGAGGAAACCAGAACACTATGCAAGGGATTGTCACGAGTTGGGCACATGTCGAACGATCCGACTGGTCTATGTAACGCCCCGTTCCCGGACACCGAGTCCTTATCCGGAAAAAGGAACGTTCGGCACGTATAAAATAAAAGTAAATTCACTTTATACGTAAGTCTCTACTACGTCGTATCCAATGAAAGCAAACGGAAGCAAAAGACTCGGGTATAAAAATTTCTCCAATAGTCCAAGAATAGAAATATCATCTAAAGATGGAAATGTAACTTTATTACATTCAAAAGGAAAATACGAAAAATCCAAAAGAAATGTACGACAAGTCTCGAAAGACCAAAGTCTACTCCAAAAGTACCAAAATATTCTAATAAAAGAATAGCAGAATAAATAAAAAATAAGTCTTCGACGAGACGTCGTCAAACGTCGTCATCGAACTCCTCCTCATAAACATGATCAACCTGTTCGTCTTCTCACCTCCAAACACATAGAAAAACATGCATTTGAGGTAAGTACAAAGTACTTAATAAAAGAGAGAAGCTATGACAACAATTAAGATTTATAAGGAGAAGATAATTAATCGTTTAGTTGTTTATGTGTGACCGACTCAATCTGGGGTTCTTTTCGTGTCCATCAACACGAATTGACTAAACGTTTCTACTTAGCTTATCTATGTTACAACCGCACTCAAGGGCACTACGCATATCCAAACTGGGGATATTCTTGGCAACATATTAGTGGATCACACCAATATCCACGGGGCCTAGAATAGGTAGACTCCGATAGTGCGCACATATCGCGGAGTCCTCCGCATTTAGGTTTTTGACCTACGGAGTTCTTCCACCTTCGAACATCACACATATCACGCGATATGGACTGGTGCCTATCCAAGAGAGACATGTTGTTTAATCTTTTACTAGCCATGTACGTATTTTTATTAAATTATTAACTAACCACCTAAGTGTTTTCAATTAATCTCCCTCACAATTACTACTCTCTTCCTAGACCACTAGACATAAACAAGGCCTAGCAATTACACGAGACATTGATGAATGCTAATTCATCAAAGCACAAGCCTATCATGCTCTTCCGACGGATCCGAACTTCAACTCCCTTGAAGAGTACATTCGGTGTTTTAACTGAACGAATCAGAAGCTCAATTCAGGCTTGTTTATGTTTATACAATGTTAACATATCATGAATAAGGGTTTAAATCTGAAAGACATAGCTTAAACATCATATAATTATAAACTAGGGGCAATGCGTGCGCATTAGCTGGAATGCATACGCATTCCCTACTTCAAAACCTGCTGGAAACTGTCTGTCCAGACAATACGTGCGCATTGCCTACAATGCGTACGCATTACCTGACTAGAACCTAAGCTAAAACTCTTCGTTTGAAAAATGCGTGCGCATTCTTATGAATGCGTGCGTATTCAACAACCAGAAACAAAACCAGAGCACTTTGTACATGGAATGCGTGCGCATTCAGCGTCCAGAAGCCAAAACTTGCAATCCTGTAACAGGAATGCGTGCGCATTGCTAGCCAATGCGTACGCATTCTGCCTGCTGCCCTAAATCTTGATTTTTCAACCCTTAACGATTTCTAATCCATTTTTAACCCAATTAGCATCGAAATTGAACACAGTAAAACGTAGAAAAACATCTCTAATCATACCATAACATCTATGATCATTGATCAACAAAAGATCATCTCTCTAGCATTAAAATGTCTTAAAACTCGACCTAAACCTTACAAACGATAATTGAGATCATAGGAAGAGTCTCTTACTTGTTTGCAGCCAAAAACCAGTCTAAACAGCCTCGAAAATCTGCAACCCTTCCAACAAAACTGGTATCAAAACGGTGTCCTTCTCAAGATGATTCCAATTCTCCAATCCGATCTGAAAACAATCAAGCTATGCTTCAGAAATTGTGAAAACTATCCAAGTCCTATTTCTTCCTCTTGAATGCGCAGAGAAGAACGTGGAAACTGATTTTCTGATAAATGTTTAGGTTTTAGGGAATAAGCTGATTTAATTTTCCTTAAATACTTAATTCTAATTAATCCCTCTTTCCTTAATCACTCTTACATACCAAAATCAGAAAAAACCCTTTAATTAAACACATATACAACTCGAAAATCATATATATATAATACAACTTAACTCCAATAAAAGAAAAGAAATAATAATATTTCTTTTTCGTAAAATGACACGTCTGCCCTTTCCCGAAAATCGGAATATTACATTCCTACCCCCTTAAAAGGAGTTTCGTCCTCGAAACTAGAACATACCTGGTAAATCAACAAACTCTTGGAATTCGTTGATCATATCATCTTCAACTTCCCAGGTTGCCTCATCGGGTAAATGATTGCTCCATTGAACTAAAACCAACGGGATCAACCGCCTCTTAATCATCTTTTCCTTCCGGTCCAGAATCTTGATCGGTCTCTCATCATAAGCAAGATTGTCTTGTAAAACTCCCGGATCTATCATAGTTTCGACATCATTCTTCGTCAGACACTTCTTCAACATCGAAACGTGAAACACACTATGGACTCTTGACATCGATTCCGGTAACTTAAGCTTATAAGCCAACGGTCCAACTCTTTCCAGAATTTCAAATTGTCCAACGTACCTTGGACTTAGCTTTCCTTTCTGTCTAAAACGTTTCACTCCCTTCATCGGTGAAGCTCGTAGATACACTCTATCCCCGACTTCAAACTCAAGGGGTCTTCTTCTAACGTCTGCCCAACTTTTCTGCCGATCTTGAGCGGCCTTCAGATTCTTCTTAACCAACTAAATCCTTTCCTTAGCTTGTTCAACCAATTCCGGCCCTGTGATTTGTCTTTCCCCAACTTCATCCCAAAACAGCGGCGTTCTACATCTTCTTCCATACAAAGCTTCAAACGGCGGCATGCCTATGCTTGCATGATAACTGTTGTTGTAGGCAAACTCTGCTACCGGTAGGTAATCATCCCATGATCCGCCTACTTCCAAAACACACGCTCTTAGCATGCCCTCAAGTGTTTGGATGGTCCTCTCAGATTGTCCATCTGTCTGAGGATGAAAGGCCGTACTCAAATCCAACTTGGTTTCAAAAGCTTCTTGTAAACTTTTCCAAAACCAACTGATGAACCTTGGATCATGATCTGAAACTATCGAGATAGGAACTCCGTGTAACTTCACTATATTATCCAGATATAGTGTTGTCATCCTCTTCAAAGACATATCAACTTTAGTTGGTAAGAAATGGGCAGATTTAGTTAACCTATCCACAATTACCCAAATCGCATCATGTCCTCCCTTAGTCTTCGGTAAACCGGTGATGAAATCCATCGTAATCTTATCCCATTTCCATTCGGGATATCCAATGACTTAAGCATTCCTCCTGGTCTTCTATGCTCTGCTTTTACTTTTTGGCAAGTGTCACATTCTGCCACGAACTTAGCTATTTCCAACTTCATCGATGGCCACCAAAACTTTTCCTTCAAGTCTCTGTACATTTTAGTAGCTCCTGGATGAACTGCAAAAGCAATCCTATGTGCCTCTTCCATAACTCTTTGTCTTAGATCACGGACATTAGGCACACACAACCGATCCTGGTACTAAAGGTTTCCATTCTTATCTAACACATAACCTATTGTAGGTTTCTCTTTGGCCACAAGCTTCAAATCAACCAAAACTGGATCTTCATCTTGCTTTTCCCGAATATCATCCATCAATTCGGACCTTGCTAACAATGGTGCCATAAATTGTCGATCCCTAATCTGATCAAAACTATTGATCTTCAGCCCATCTAAACTTTCTGCAACATCTTCAACACTCGAAACTGCAAACATTGGTTTTCTACTCAAAGCATCTGCCACTACATTCGGTTTACCCGGATGGTACTGAATATCCAAGTCATAATCCTTTACGAACTCTAACCATCTTCTTTGCCTCATATTCAGATTCTCCTGAGTGAAGAAATACTTTAAACTTTTGTGGTCGGTGAAGATCCTTGCCTTAACTCCATACAAGTAGTGCCTCCAAGTCTTTAATGAAAACACTACCGCTGCCAATTCTAGATCATGTGTCGGGTAGTTCATCTCATGCACCTTCCACTGTCTCGATGCATAAGCAATCACTTTCCCTCCTTGCATTAACACACAACCTAAACCCTGTCCCAAAGCATCTGTGTAGACGTCGTAGTTATCAAAGATCTCCGTGCGCCAACACTTGAAATTTGTAGTCAACTTATTCTTCAAGGTATGAAAAGCTGTTTCACACTCGCCAGTCCATTCGAACTTCACATTCTTCTGTGTAAGCTTGGTGAGTGGAGTAGCTATCTTCGAAAAGTCTTGCACAAACTTCCTATAGTAGCCAGCCAATCCAAGAAAACTCCTCACATCTGAAACTGTGGTAGGTCTAGGCCAATTCTCAACTGCCTCAATCTTTGCTGGATCAACTTGAATGCCATCTCCAGAAATGACATGACCCAAGAAACTGACTTGCTTCAACCAAAAGTCACACTTAGAGAACTTAGCATACAACTAACTTTTCTTCAGAGTATCCAACACTATCCTTAGATGTTCCTCGTGTTCTTTCTCATCCTTAGAGTATACTAGGATATCTTCTATGAACACTATCACAAACTTATCTAGGTAAGGCATGAAAACCCGCTGCATCAAATCCATAAACGCAGATGGAGCATTAGTAAGTCCAATGCAAATGGCATACCAAAAACTCATAATGTCCATACCTCGTACTGAAAGCCGTCTTCGGTATATCTGCTACCTTAATCTTCAACTGATGATAACCAGACCTAAGATCAATCTTAGAGAACACTTTCTTGCCTTGTAACTGATTAAACATATCATCAATCCTCGGCAAATGGTACGTATTCTTGATGGTAAGATTATTCAACGCTCTATAGTCGATACACATCCTCATGCTACCATCCTTCTTCTTGACAAACAACACTGGGGCTCCCCAAGGCGAGGTACTAGGTTGAATTATGTTCCTCTTGAGCATATCCTTAAGTTGAGCTTTCAAATCCTTCAATTCAGCCAGTGCCATTCTATAGGGTGCCTTAGCAACTGGTGCCGCTCCCGGTACCAACTTGATCTCGAACTCGATTTCTCTATCCGGCATGTTTCCCGGTAACTCTTCCGGAAACACCTCAGGCTACTCTCTTACTACAGGAGTTTCTTCTAACTTTGGCTTCGCTTGCTCCACATCCACCGCGTACAACAAGTAGCCTTCACAACCCTTCTGACAAGCCCTTATTGCCTTAACTGCTGAAATTATCGGATGTCGCTTCTTACTCGGCTTGTACACATTACCCTGATAAGTCTTATATGATTTTCCGGGTACTTTAAAAGTCACTTTCTTTTATCGGCAATCTAAGTGAACATAATTCTCAGATAGCCAATCTATTCCAAGAATCACATCAAAATCCGAAAAGTCTAAAACTGTGAAGTCGCTCTTGCATCGATAAGACCCAATTCGAACTTCCACTTGAGGTATCATCCTAGTTACCTTTGTTACCTTTCCCAACGGTGTAGTTATCTCCAAAGTGTTTCTTATTGGTTCCTAAGGTAAACTCAACTTCTTAGCTACCTTAGTCGACACAAAGGTGTTAGACGCTCCCGTATCAAACAAAGTTCTGACCACTAGGTTATCTAACATTATCGTACATAGGATACATATTCATTTATTTGAATACAATTACAACATGAATAATCATGCTATAAAAATATCTTAATAAAATAAATTAACAACAAGGTACCTGAGATAACATCGTCTTCTGGTTCTGCAAATCCAGCATCAACCGCAAAAACATGAACTGGTCGGCTTGGGCCTCTTCTCCCGTTTCCTTGGCTCGAAGTGCCTTTATTTTCTCTGTTTGGACACGCTCTAGAAAAGTGTCATGGCTCTCCGCAAAGGTAGCAACCATTAGTATTCTGCCTGCACTCACCTGAATGATTCCTGTTGCACTTAGGGCAAAGTGGTGCACTGTTTGTGGTCTTTGCTGCTGTAGGAGCTGTCATCTTCTTGGCATTCTGTTGCGGTGCTCCTCGGTAATTGCTTTGACTAGTTCCAAATTTCCTCTTGTTTCCAATGACAACCGTGGCCTTCTTCCTGAAGGTCTCAACCTCTAAAGCCTTGTTCAGTAGCTCAGCCATATTCTTCACTGTAAATCCCAACATGCCAGACTGTATCTCACAAGCCAAACCTTCCTTATAGAGATCCATCTTCCTCTCTTCCACTTTCATAAGCTCGAGGTAGAACCTTCCTAGCTCGTTAAACTTATTGGTATACTGAGATACCGTCAAATGAATACCCTGCTTAAGTTTCGAACCCGACTAAATCTTATCTGCTTGTCTTGTCATTTGGAAGTACTCGTTGTAGAACATAGCTTTGAAACCTTCCCAATCCGTTACTTTACCATTACTGCTCTGTATAGCATCTATCCATGCTTGTTTGCACCAGAAGAAACCAAGCGCTAATCTGTGTGTCATCTCTGCTTTGAGGACATTTATGTTCTGCAAGCTTTCTCAAAGCTCCTTAGCCACTCTTCCGCTTTCGAATGTTCCACATTCCCAAAGAAGTCTTGAACCCGATTCCTTCTCAATCTTGTATACCAATACACAGGTGGTGCTTGCCCAATAATCGGAATATTACAGTCTATATGCTCATTTTTCAAGCTGAACTTTACAATTAATATTAGAGTCGGATATTGAATAAAACTCAGTGTCGCATCATTAGACGATGGAGATCACTTTAGAGTATTCTGACAGGATCATGACAACGAAGTTGGTTTATTTGGAGGAGGTGAACGTAGTATATAATATTAGAAATGTGGATGAAACAAGTAGCTAGATATAATATTGATTGAGAAACAATGAACTAAGTAACTTGACTAAACATGTTTTGCCAAACGAGGCAATGCTATTAGATACTTATTCCATTATGGCTATGTGACACTGTTAGACTCAAGTCATGATGCGTTTTATATAGAAAGAGAATATCAATATTGCAAAATTGATATTTATATATTAATTCTATTCAATAAACGGTCATAAGAAAATCAATTGACACAAATGCATGTGGATAACTATTAGCAGAGCCGTCATGGAAGCGAGTAGATAAAGCCATGGCTGCAGGGTCCCTTTGAAACTTCATGAGTTTAGAGCCCTGTTTTTACAAATAAAAGTGTATTTTAGATTAACTTTTATTTTTTACTCAAGCTAAAACACCGGTAAAACTCAAATTTGTAGCCGAATTTAGTAAAAGAAAATCTAATCAAATTTCGATACATTTTTTTAACGTTCATCACATAGTATATCCAAAAAATAATTGTGATATATTATTATTTTCACAGGGTCGACAACCCTATATTTTTTTTGACCTAGGGCCTCCGATTACACAAGAACGGCATGCTATTAGCACTATATACATGAACATCATTTCCCATACCTTTATTTTAATAGTCAAACGTTTGCTAGTTTGTCCCATATACTCCCTCCGTTTCAAATTATCTGAGACAATTGCTAAAATCACGTATATTAAAAAAAATGAGTTAATGTTTTGACTTTAAAATAAAATGACTAAAAAAGTCATTGATATAATTAACTTGACATTCTTTTTTGTATAGACTATTGCAATAAAAAAAGGTAAAGCAAGGAAAAGTACTATAAATGTTGAATAGAAAATGTAACTGCCTCAAATAAAATGGAACAAATTATTTTGACAACAGATAAATTGGAACGGAGGGATTTTGAGGACCATAATTTTACGATGCATATAAGTTATACTTCATTGAAGCTTGGCACTTAGTGATATATATATATATATATATATATATATATGCACAATATAACATCGATAAATTAATGTTCGTCGAATAAATAATTTTACATAATTAGAAATTGGCGAATGGGTTTAAAATAATATTCGATAAATGAATAACCTCGTCGGGGCCGGCCTGACATTTTTTTTGGGCATTTATCGATTCGAGTAAAGAAAAATTTGGGCCTTTATATTAGGTTCGATCAGATTGGATCTACACGGATTTTTTTTTTCTTTTAACGAAACATGTAATGTTGGGACGCCGGCACCGTTGGACCTAAGACTACCGCATCCTCCACCTTCTGTCAATTAGTGTTTAAAATCCAACAAATTAATTATTTTATGGGAGTAATTGGTATGCACCAGACAAATTTTGTGGGATGGATGTAGTACCGTATATACATGCATAAATGTGTACTTATACCGGTACACATTAATGTAGCCAAATCATGCCATGAATACTCACTGAATTACATTTCCAAGGCTCAGATGAAGACAAGCTTATTAATTGTAAGCGCATGCATCACTATTGCCGCTTCTCTTCTTTGTCCATGAATTGCATGCGTATCATGTTGGTCGCACCATCCTGATGTTTCCGACACGTGGTAATTAATGTCTCCGTCCCATAAAAAGTGTCCACTTTTGGTGGTGTACACAAATTAAGAAAATAATTAATGTGTTCTAATTTAAGTAATGATTGACATATATATTCCTATCAAGTAATAAATGTTCCTTTATAATATGAAATGAATATATAAACATTAAATGCTATGATATGGGTATGTTTGGAAAAATGTATTAAATGATTTATTGGTTTTATAAATGGACTCTTTTATTGGGACAATTCATTTTGAAAAAATGGACATTTTTTATGGGACGGAGATAGTACACACTATTCTAGCTAATACGGGTTCAGATCATCTGTCCAATATTGATGTCTAATTTCGGTGTCCAAACAAAAAACGTCGTTTCATGTGTGTTTTATTTTTGGGTTTTGTTTTTTTGTTTTTCTTAAGTTTTGTCAAAAAATAAAATAAAATACATATGAAACGACGTAGTTTTTATATGGACCGAAATTATACACCAATACTGGACATGTGATCTCTAATACTCACATCTAACCACGACATCTCACCACACATCTTTCATTTATTTTTATTTTTTTTGACAAAATTAACTAGGCGTAAACTATATTAGGAATAAACCAAAATTTAATTCCATTTTTGTAAAGTTATAACGACTCTTATTATGAATTCCCTCCTTCCCCAAGTGTTATTTTAGCGAATTACACACGGAATAATACAACTTATACAAGAGGCTAAAATATTTTATTTATTCGGTTTTTTTTAATCTATTCTACTTTCAATTTATTATTCGTCTAACGACTTTTCAAAAACACAAAATAAACCAATTAAATAATTGGGGTATATTAGACTTTATAAGCTAAAATATAAAATCTCAATTGAAAATGTAGGAAAAACATTACGAAAAATATAAAGTTGTGATATAATGGACTTGATAACTTGTGTTAACTATCCTATACCAAACGGAAAGAATGGATCTAAATAGTTAATCGGTGGTAAATATTTAGAAGACAAACAAAGGGTAACATTATCATTTAAATTTAAATTTGAAACACGTTAATTATTTCTTAGTATGTGTGCGTACACGTGCCTCAAAGGTCGGTTATCTCTATCTCTATCTCTATTATATTAAAAGTGTGAGTTTGTTTCCTAAAAAAGGTTTCTTCCTAATTATTAATTAATTTATTATTTAAAAACAACTATAAAAACAAGGGTTAATTCCTTAAAAATATAGTTTTTTATATTTATTAGCCCCATAAGGACATAAAGGAATCTGTTGGACTTATAAGGACACATTTTATTCAACTTACCTAATTTACCCTCCCTTTATGTCAACGTGGAATAAATCACTGGGTTAAAATTCACCTTGAAGAATTCGAGGAAGAAAGCACTTTTTTTGCAGTCTCTCTCCTACACAACACGCGGATTTAGTTGAGACTTAGAGCGATTCTGTTTTTCCGGAGACATTGCCTTCAAGATTCAAGCTTTACCGGAAACAGCCACAACCCGTTCCCATTGTTTCTTAGAACAACCATGTTCCGCCTAACACCATTACTCCTAACATTCTTGTTCTTCATTTCTACCCCTTTGTCATTGTCGTTTACCCAACAGTCATATCATGAACATGAACAACTCCCTACAAGTAATTACTCTGCTTCTTTTTTTCTTTTCTTTTTTGTTTTCCAGTGAAATTGATTACAAAGTGATTTGATTTTTATTTTTTCAGGGGGTTTTGCTGGACAGAATTATAGGTCGATGGTTTCTTGGGGAGCGAAGAGGTTTCTTGCTGAGATAGAGAATAATAGTTCAGATGCATCTGCTAATGACGAGGCTCCACTTAATTCATCATCACTTATATTAGCTGCAAAGAGGACTTACATAAAAGATCCTCTAAATAATTTTAAGAAATACACTGGAGGATGGAATATAAGCAATGTCCATTACTGGGCTGTAAGTTAATTGCTTCAAAATGTTTCCTTTTTTTTTTGCAGACTTCTTCAAAGTGAATTTTAGGAGATAGCTGTTAGATGCAGACTTCTTCAAATATGGGTCCATTCTTCTACTATCCACTTTCTTGACCCACTAAATGTATAAATGTAGCACCTTGAAGAAAGGAGTTATCTTTGTATTAACAATCATTCTCACTAGTATCACTTTTGCTAGCACTTTCTTTTGAGCCATGGGGAAGTGATTTTGTTTTCTTGATATTGAAAGTCAAGAACTTTGGGGGCTCTCTCCTTTCGAAATATGTGTCTTAATCTGGCACAGCAATTATGCAGAAACTTTCACTTTGATGTCACTATAGATGTCACTGCATACATTAGACAACTAATGAAGTGACATTGATGTCATTGTAGATGTCACTTCATACATTAGACAATTAATGAAGTGACATTGATGTCACTACATAAATCGATACAATAAGACGTCACTGCGTACACCGATACAATAAGACGTCTCTGCATCGTGGTGTCTCTGTATCGCGGTGTCACTTCATCGCGGTGTCTCTGCATCGGGGGCGTCTCTGCATCGGGGGTGGTCACTTCATCACGGTGTCTCTGCATCGCGGTGTCACTTATCGCGGTGTCTTTTCATCGCATTGTCACTTCATCGCGGTGTCTCTGCATTGCGGTGTCATTTCATCGTGGTGTCTCGCGATCGTGGTGTCTCACGCATCGCGCGCTCTGCGTCGGGCGTCTGCGTGATCGGGGTGGTCACTTCATCGCGGTGTCTCTGCATCGCGGTGTCTCTGCATTGCGGTGTCACTTCATCGCGGTGTCTTTGCATCGCATTGTCACTTCATCGCGGTGTCTCTACATCGCAGTGTCTCTGTATTGCGGTGTCATTTCATCGTGGAGTCTCTGCATCGTCAAATGTTATAACATCGCGATGTCTCTGCAATACGGCGTCTCTGCATTGTGGTGTCACTTCATCGTGGTGTCTCTGTAATGCGGTGTCACTTCATCGCGGTGTCTCTACATCGCGGTGTCTCTTATTCGCGATGTCTCTGCATCGTCAAATGTTATAACATCATGATGTCTCTACATCGGGGGTGGTCACTAGAACATCGTGATGTCTCTGCTTTGATCTGTTCATTGCACTTTGTATGTATTTATCCTGTCAAACCTGGGGTTTTCGACGGGTCCTCTGTCCCTGTGGGGATTGAACAACATAAGTTTTAAAAGTTCAAGAGAAGGTCATTTCTAGACTAGTTTTTTTTTCCCATTGAGACGAAAGCTTTTTTACTAAACTACGGGGTGGGGGGAATCGAACCCGGTCTCCTCACACTGGAGCCCGGGTAGACCCTAGTGGTAACCACTAGGGTATGGGCACTCGCCCCACTGCTAGACTAGCTGTTTATCAAATATTTGAATTGTATCACCAGAGGTGAAAGTGTTTTCCAGCTGTACATGTTTATGTTGTATTTTGAATATATGCATTAGGCTCTATCTTGCACATGCTTTCTTTGCTATATCCTTAGTAAAATGATATGTAATTAAAAAACATGCGTCTTAGTTAAGTTCTGATCTTTTCCTGCCTGAAAGCATCACCCACATCACTATAACAAAACCAATTATTGTAACTGCCCACAAAGCTATAATCCAAAATCTCATGGAGCTAATTGCTGCTTGGTTTTGCACTGCTGGCTGTGTCGTGGTCTCCTTCAAATACTTTCTTGATGACGTGGAATTTCTTATCTCGTCAGCCTTTTCATTCTTGGAGCTAGCTGTTACTGTTTCATTAGCAGCCTTTTCATGGTTAGAAGAGGTATTGATTTCATCATCTGCCTTCTCTTCTTTCTCGGAACTTGAGTTAAGTTTGAAGTTATCATGTAGACGTCCTGGCAGTTTATGCTCTTTGGAAGGTCCCTGGTCTTTTGCCGGCATTTATTCTGAAAGGGGGTGAAGTTTCTCGATTTGTTATTGAAGGAGCGGAATTGATGTTCCCTGGCATCAGAATTCCTGAAGACGGTCTTCAATCTTTTTCAGCTGGGGAAATATGTGCTGTCAAAGTTTCTCCCCTTTTTTATTATTTTTTTTTTTTTTTCTTCATTAAGGGTATTTGAGTCTATCTATCTAATTTTTGTCCTTATAATTCCAACAGATTCCTTTTTGTCCTTATAAGTCCAATAAATCCGTTTTGTGTACTTTTGGATCTTTGGCCCAAAAAACAATTCATTAAAGATACGTTAATAGCAGCACAAAAAAAAAAAAAAAAAAAAAAAAAAAAAGCCAAATAGCAATAATGATATATACAATACATGTCAATCTATTAAATTTTTTTTCTGAGTGGACTATTAACTTTTTTTTTTTTGTTGAGAAAATCAACCTGTAACTAAAAACACGTTAACATTTGGGGTGTGTGTTGTACATATTTTGCTTATAAATTTTAATAAAGATCCGGTTTACACCAAACAAAAAAATAAATAATATTAATTGATTAGTTTAGAGGATATATACAATATCATTAATCTTCAAATTACATTAATTAATTACGTACACCACACCACAAAAACACGTTAAATCTTTCTACAAAAATTTAATCAATTTAAGGATAAATGTAATAACAATAATCATTGAATAAAATTAGGAAAAATATTTTTTTGAACAATCGATATTTATTTCACACCCACAAAGTCAAGGATAAATATAATAGTATTAATCATTAAAAAAATATGTTCATTTTTATAGAAAAAAACCGTCAATCTTGCAAAAAAATAAAATCAAGCAATTAAAGAATTAATATAATTGCACTAATCATTAAATCAACTTAATTTTTTTTAAGAACTATCGATTTTATTTCACAACCAAAAAGTCCCCCATTACATCAGGAAAAAAAAACGAAGTAAAGCAAATATTTTGAGGAGGCTAGCTCCTGTCTTGACCAATTATAAATTCCACGCAAATTTCAAATTCTTCATCTTATTGATTGACTATAGTTAAAATAAGTATGGATTGGTGGCCACTTTTCACACCGTCGATGATGCACTTGGGTCCGCCAATGCCATATGCTATATATTGTTTCTCTAAAGATTATGGCCAATCTTTTTCTTGAGTGGAATCATGAAGATTTGACTTGATCCATTCACCAATAGTAAGCTTGGAAAAGAACTCAAAGTTAACATGTCTAAGTAGCAAATTCCTCCAAATGTTACTAGCCCATCTACAATCCCGTAAGACATGTGAATTGGACTCATATTCCTAATTATAAAGAAAACACATCGGGGAACAACAGATGTGCCTACGCCAAAGCAGAGCCATAGCAAGTAAAGAGTTGTATTGTGCTTGCCACAACACAATTTTGACTCTCCTAGGCCCTTCAACTTCCATATATCCGTCCAGATTTGATCTTCGATCATTTGATTAGTTGTGTTTAGGAAAGCATAGCCTTGAGAAACATAGTATTTCCTATCTTGACCTGCATCCTACGTGAAGACATTATCACAGATAGTGAACCCTTCTTTCTGTGCAAGAGTTACCATTCATTTACTTTTTCCAAGAATATGATATATTTCCTTTGGGTTGGATAAAAGGGCTCTTCTGTATTTCATGACGAAAACCCTCACATGTAGGGATTGATCATTCATAAGGATTTTCCAAGCCAATTTACGCAGAATAGCATGATTCATTTGATGAGGATCTACAAAATCGAGACCACCAACCGCCTTCTAGAAACATGGGTTATCAACAAAGTATTTACTATCTTGACCTCCAGCCCACGTGATGACATCATCACAGACAGTGAACCTTTCTTTCATTGCAACATCAATCATACATATACTTTTCCATGAATAGGTAGATTTCCTTTGTGTTGGACAAAATGGCTTCCGTATTTCATGACAATAACCCCTACCTATAAGGATTTTCCAAGCCAGTATACCTAAAAGTGCATGATTCATTCAATGAGGATCTTTAAAATTGAGACCACCGGCCACTTTCTAGAAATACAGGTTTTTCCAAGATATATAGTGCATCTTTCTCTCAGTCTACTCTTCCCTATCTAAAAGAATTTTCCGCAAAGTTTGTCCATTTCATTTAATACTCTCTTAGGAGTCTTAGTGGCATGCGTAGCATAATAAGGATAGGTGTCTAGAGATATCATGATCAAAAGCATTCTACCCTCTCTTGACAGCGTCTTGACTTTCCAGCTTGAAAGTTTCTTCTACATTTAATCAACAATATTTTCAAAGGTTCCTTTGGTTGTTCTGGAATGTATTAAAGAGACACCCAAATAAGTTCCCAAGTCATTCAGTGAGCTGCATATTCCGACTCTGGCTAAGAAGGGTCCTCAACTTATGGATGGTATTCCCATAAAAATGAAATTTATGAGAACTCACCTTTTGACTAGAAATGTTCTAGAAGTTGTCAAGGGAACTTGCAATGGTGTTGATCTGGGCCATAGAAGCTTCACCAAACAAAATCTTATCATCTACGAAAAACATGTGTGAGATGGGGCGGGTCTAGAATGACTTACTTTAACAGGTTTCCGTCTACACTCCTTAATAGCATTGTCAATCTACTGGTTTAAGATTTCCATGCAGAGGACAAACAGGTAAGGGGTAAGGGACCCCTTGACTAGGTCCTATTTTCGGGTTGGTGTCTAGCTTCTTTCCATTCCAGAGCATTGAAAGTTTAGTGGTTCTAAGTCCAAACATGATCAGATTTATGAAATTTCTAGAAAAACCAACATTCTCTAGAGTTTTTTTAGAAAGGTCCGACGGACTCCGCCATAAGCTTTCTCCAAATCAATCTTGAGCATCATTTTGCCTTTCTTTCTTCCCTACTTTTAAAATACTAGAGCACCTCCTTAGCAACAAGAATGTTTTCAATCCCACATTTACCAGGTATAAAAGCAGCATGGGTGTGATCAAATTTCTGTTGACAAACTATGGTCTATTAGCTATAACTTGGGAGATAATTTTCGCACAAACTTTTGTTAGAGGTATGAGTCTAAATTGGGATATATATTCCAGGGGTTTCACCTTTGAAATTAAGGATACAACAGTTTCATTAAGTAATCAATCAAAATCATCCTTATCAAATGCCTCAATTACAAGTTTCAAAATTGATGAACTTAGAGTGGGCCAGCACCTCTTAAGAAATCAAACAGGTATTCCATCAGGCTTAGGAGCTTTGCAGTTCCCCATTTGGAACATAGACTCCTCAATGTCTTTTTCTGAAACATGTCTATTTTAGAACTGCATATCTGAGTCCTACAGAGATGGGAATCGGATGCAATCCAGAAGATTCAGATCAATGGAATCTGCTTGGTAGAGGTTGGTGTAAAAAATTATCATCCTACCAACAAGAACAATGTAATATGTCCATTACTGCTGATAATCTTTTAGACATGTAATTTTGCATTTCTAATGTCTTTTGGTGGTAGTCATATGGTAAAAATGGGTGTTTCCTTCCCTTTCAGCCAACCATTTAAGTTGAGATCTATGTTGCATGTAGATCTCTTCCAGGTCCAAGGTTGTTGTTTTTTTTCTCTGGAATATGTTTCTGAAAAATCTCATGGTTCCATAATTTGGTTCTACTGGAAACAATTAGATGGTTGGGAACAAGTCATTGCTACTATCCCAACCCTCTTCCATATAATTTTCAGAGTTATCGTGTTCAAGCCATGCTCTTTGGAAATGGAAACATTTTAGGATTCTTTACATTTGGGTGATTAAATTTTGTATATAGACATAGGGGATTATGATTTGAGTGCTCTCTTGGTAGATGTCCAACCTAAGCATTAATTACTGAACATCTCAAGCCATATCATGTTACACAAAGCTTGAATAAGTCTTTGCTGGATTCTCTCATTGTCATGAGTATTCCCACCCTAGGTATACCTAGGTTTTTGAAAAATGACCTCGAGAAGATCACTATGTTGTAGCATCATTCAAAACAACAAATTGAATATTTTAGATGCATATTTTTTAATTATGTCATTTAGTTTAAGAGGATAAAGTTTATAAAAAAAATTAGAGACTTGGGGCAATATCATTATTTATACACGTCAAATACATGTTTTAATAATTAAAAAATACTATATTCCTTATAATAATAATAAATATGACATGTAAGCTATTATTTAAATTAATATGATAAATCAACCAATTAAAAATGAAAAGAAATAGATTTTTTTTGTAACAATTAGCTTTATAATTATATATCTATTTTTTAAAAATTAAACACATGCCTAAGTATTGTACATAATGATAAATTAAATTGTTAATTTATTAAAAAAATAAAACTTTTATATAAGGCGAACACGTGCGGAGCACGTGCATTTTGCTAGTAAAAAAAAAAAAAAGAGGAGTATTGATTTTTTTTTTTTCTTCTTTCGAGATGAAATTACATCATTTAGAGGACGATAAATCCGGGTATATCTAAGTTCACTAAACGTGCAACACATGCAGCCTATATCTAATGTTCAGTAATCAGTATACGTGTAACACATGCAGCCTATATTGCTGAATTTCCAATTACTTCAAACTTTGTTACAATTCACTAAAAGACAAATGTATGCATACACCATGACCCAAATGCAATGGATACATTAAGTTTTAGTAGTTTCAAATGTATGTACTACTTTAACCCCTATAAATTGAACCTCATTGAGAAGATCGATCATAGCATAATATTTACCAGTTACCAGACCAAAAATTTCTTTAAAATGTTTGGAGACATGGCAATGCTATCAAAGGGTTCTTCTTCTTTCAGTGATGTTAGTAGGCTTGTTAAGAAGGGAGTTACCACCGTTCCGGAACGCTTTATTCTTCCTCCATCGCAACGCCTCAATATCGGTCTTCAACTTCCTCTTTTCGAGTTGCCTGTTATAGACCTGTCATCTTTGAACCATCCAACACGTAGGATTCAGCTCATAGAAGAGGTCGGTTCGGCATGCAAGAACATGGGGTGCTTTCAGGTATTGAAAATCATAACCGCGCGCTTTTAGTATCGTTGTTCCTTACACCAGTGTACAAAAACATATATATGTATATATATTATTATAAGGTAACCCAACATTATCTCATTAAACAGATCATTAATCACGGGATTCCACAACCAATCATCCAAGACGCGTTACTTGCTCCATCGGAGTTCTTCGATTTGCCAATTGAAGAGAAGAGTAGTGTTTATGCATCGGGCAACATCCGTGAGCCTGTACGATACGGGACGAGTCTTAACCAAATGATTGATAGTGTTCAGTATTGGAGAGACTTTTTAAAACTTTATTCCAACCCCATCTCGTCTTGGATTCATCAATGGCCGTCGTACCCACCGTCATACAAGTAAGGGAACGTTTTCAAATTTATATATGCATACTAGACTATATGTATATATCATACATGAATATATATATACTAACAGTTTTATTCTTAAGGCATCAAATTAGAAAACTAGTGATTTTATGAAATTCAGGACATGATTTTTAATTGTTTATCCATATATAGTTCAATATGCTAAATTTTGCCTACGTACAACACATGACATACAGGAAGAAGATGGGAGAATATGTGATGGTTGTACATATATTACAACAACAAGTTATGGAAGTTGTTTTCGAAAGTTTAGGATTAAACCCTAACTACTTACGAGAAGAAACAAAAGAAGGCATTCATATAGTTACCGTGAATTACTATTCTGCGTGCCCTCAACCGGAACTTGTTCTAGGTATCCCGCCACACTCGGATTACAGCTACATAACTATTCTAACACAAAATAATCAAGGGTTAGAAGTTATGAACAACGGGGATACATGGCTCCCGGTTTATTGTGGTGAAAAAGCTCTCATAGTCATGTTGGGAGATCAATCGGAAATAATTAGCAACGGCCAATACAAAAGTCCGATCCATCGAGCTACTGTTGACGCAGAGAAGCATAGGATTTCACTTGCAAGTCTACACGGTTTACCGATGGAGAAGAAAATAGGGCCCGCTAAAGGGCTTATTGATGGCGAGCACGCTTCATGCTATAAAGAAGAAAGCTTTGCGGATTTTATTGACTACATCACGAAAAACGATATCACTAAAAAAGGGTATATTGATACCATAAAAAAGAACTGTGGATAGATAGTATGACCTCAAGCAAAACTTGTGGATAATTCAGATTAATTTTATCGTGCAACGGTTGTAATATGGTTATACCAGGTGACATGTATTATAACAACACAATTCTACTTTCTTTCATGTGAAAGAAAATAGAATTGTGTGGTTATAATACATGTCACTTGGTGTAACCATATTACAACCATTGCAGAATAACATTTCTCATTAGGTTCATGGCTTGTAGCTAGAGTCTAGGATCATGTCATTTATCGATCTAGCTCGAAAATATTTTTATTCCGAACAATATCTTTTCGACATCAACCTTGCCTATTGATATTGAAATTTAGATTCATACTTGTATATATGATAAATTTTCCTATAATTTTGGTGTATACTAGACATTCATCAAAGAGCACAACTATAGTCCTACAAGGTACAAAGGTATTGTCTAAGCGGTGATGCTATTGTCACGACAGATGTGACACACAACGAGTAAAACATCCTAAATTATTATGGGCCTATATATATCATGATCTATGAGATATAAAAATGTTGTGTCATAACTGTTGTGATAGTAGTATTTCTCTCCGTAAATAGAGAGAGAGAGAGAGAGAGAGAGAGAGAGCATTTCATTGAGAATGGAGATTTAACTTCCCAAGGATTCAACTTTAATTTGGCATGTTGTAAATCATAATTTTGATATACATTGAAATCAAACAACTTCTTATTTGTCAATTGTCGGTACTCGTTTAAAATTACAGGTCATGTTTTGTTTGACATGAATTCAGCTTTAATTGTTCGGCTAAGTTTGAAATTGTTCAGATTGAATTTGAATTCAATGATCACCAAACAAGAACTTGGATTTATAAAATCTAATTAAATATTCCACTCAAAAATAATAATTAAATATCGCATAATTTTATAAACTCAATGATTGATTCAACTTAGACCATTTACATCTTTAATTTTGTAAACCACTTCAAGTAGAAATATAATGTAGCTTTACAATAGGTTTTAAAGTAATCCGGTCTGTGTATTGTTCCGAGACATGTTTTTTATGCTCCAATATCCATAACAATGAACAGCTGCTTATAGTAATTTCCAAGTTTCTCATTAAAAGGGTGCAAAACCACACAACCATTAAATTCCGGTAATTATGCTTAATCAACACATGCACCTTAATGCATTTATTTTCTACTGTATACAATTTTTTTTTTTTTGATAATTAATCTGGTTTATAGATTAAAGACATTCAGCTATGCAGGACAAGTAGAGTACTTCGTATTATTTGTTGCGCATTCTGAATCTTGAAACTGGCTTTGAGTTTTGTGCCACTGTCTGTCCCCTTGGATCAAGGTTATCGGTATTATGCTCCACAATCGAACCAGTAAAAGCCTACAGGAAAAAAACAAAAGGGAAAGTAATTATTTATACCATACTATTAACATGGACTGAATTGCCCTCATTCAACGATGAGACGATACGAATGGAAATGGAAAAAAAAAAAAAAAAAAAAAAAGACATGCCTTGTTGCCACGAGAGCCTGGTTCAGATCTGGGAACAAAATTCTGAAGAAGAAAAAAAGAAGTGAAGAAGCAAGTAGGTTATATATGGTGTCGTGGTTAAGGAAGCTAACAGGTAGATTAATCAAATAAGTGTAATCTAATGCTGGGATTTGCCACTTGTCACGACAATCAGTCATGACAAAGAGTGTTGAGGAATAAAAGCAATACCTCTACATCTTCGATCGTCCTTGGAGCCTTTTCTTTAATTCCAGCAAGTTCCGGGCTCTTTTTGCTTGAACTAGATTCAACTCCTTCCAAAGATTTCTCTGTATTCAGAACAAGCACACGTATAGAGACAGACCAAAATGTCTAGACACTTAAAGAGACGTTGTTATGATCCCCAAGCGACCTAGTTATCACGTGCAATCTCTAAAACTATTTAAATATTAAGTATAACATAACCTTAAGGAAAATAACATGAAAGTGATCATCCTTCAATGTAGGGGCCAAAAAAACCAAAGGGATTTCCTTTTTTTGTGAGCGTGATATGATCAAGTTGCCTTGTTTCAACTATTGGTCAAAGTCTCAATACCTTTAACTTAGTGAAAAGGATCTCACATACAAATAACCTAGCACACTATTTATCTAATATCCAGATCACTTGAGACTGCAAACGTGTGTGCGTGTGTGTGTGCACGTGTGTTTTCATTCTGTCAGCTGCAACTTCCTACTTCAGATGCATAATTGAGATCTTTCACATTAACTATAGCTGAACGCCATGTCTGTGTACTCCGACACCAAGAGTACAGAATTTTATTATTGAGAACAAACAAATTTGGGAGCCATAGGATAACGTTAAAACAGCATTGGCAAATGATACAATAGCAATAATACGACTTTTGTTAATAGCCCTCTGTAGAAAAGACTTACCTTCATGCACAGGTTGTGGATTCGAATGCTCAACCTGCAGTTCATAGTAGCATACCAATAAGCCAAGTCATGTATTTATTTAACCGCGAAAAACATTAGCATGATACCAGGAAGTGCAAATCTATTCATATAAAGAGAAATATAGTGTTTTTTACTTTTGTACAGATCGAAAAAATAAAAACAGTGTATTCTTACAGCATAAAAAAATAATAATAAAACAAATATAAGAAGTCCATAAACACGAACTGATTTCTCTTAGTTCAATTATCTCGAAATTGGCTTGTTCCTTCAGAGTATTTTATGTAATTGAATAAATCAATACAAGAACAACTTCCCAATAGCAATTATGAGATTCAGAAGAAAAAGAGATATGTTACCCCTGAACTTCTGACAAGTTGATTCAGAGAAAATTGCATTTTATTGCGAGCAAGTTCATCTTCATTCAGATCATCCTCATCATCATTAGTAGCCACTTCAGCTTCTTCTTCCTCTTTTTCAAGTTCCGCAATTCGATCAAGTATACGCTTATATTCCTCATCTTTAAGTGCAGTTGCACTTTTCTCTGTCTTGACAGATCCGGGAAACGCAGGGTTTGACCCACCTAGAAAGTAGAGTAAGTTTGAACTTATTAATATTGTAAAAAAGAGCTTCACTAAACAAATTAAAGGGATGAATGATGACCAAAAATCATGCTTGATCAATGTTCAAGAAAAGGGAGAAGGATTTTACATCAACAATACTGTTTTACATGATTAAATATTTATTCACTTCCAATGCCTCAAGTAACAGTTGCAGTATCAGTGATAAAGCATTCCTCTTCTTTATGTTCTTACTCAGGAAACTGGTGTGTCCTTTATACTTTTGTTCATCAACTGCGGACCCACAATGAAAACTTTTACATAAGCCAGCAAATAGAATTTCTAAAGGAGCATCGAGACTATATGTGTAGCCAACACTTGAGCATGTCCCTCATAAGGCAATAACATTCCTATTCTGTAAGATAACTTGTATATGTGCGTGCGTGCACGCATGTCAAAATTTGATAAGTTGTCGGTAGATATGCCAATTTGAATGAGTTTAAACTCCATTTACATAATAGGAGTTCATACACCAAAATTAAGAAAATATGCCACAAGCCTTTGATTTTTCACAGCTTCGAAGTGGTAGTCAGCAATGAGGCTAAGGTCACATAAACAGCACAATTTCTTTTTCACCATAATAAGAAAAAACTACCAAGAAGCTATCCAAACAGAGACATTAACTCCAATGTTGGATAACATGTATCCAATATCTACCACTGCAGAATCTAATCTTCGTCTGGATATTTTTGGAGTAGAAAATTTGTCAAGTGCTCATATATGGCTCTCTTATTTTCCAGGGGGGTGGGGCCACAATCATGGTTATAGCCTCCTGAAATTCAAGCAGTCCACCCTCACCTAAAATGCAACCGTTCTCCCACCCAGCTATGCAGAAAACAACCCACAAATAACATTGTAGCTATGGACAACATTTTCATAAGGATGCTTAGTTGGCCTGAGCAGAAAAAGGTTCCCACAGTGCACGCTTCTGAAGCCCAAAATGCGGCTGTTTGAACTACCAAAAAACATATTCCTTCAATCATCAGCCGGAAAAACAGAAATTAGATCACACATAAAACCCATATATCTTTGGAACGTAATCAGACATTCCAACATCACCCATACTGCATAAACAGTCTTCCTACAATTTTTCCAAGACCTCTATTTCAAATGTGACATTACAGTGTTCCAATCACCGTTTTTATTTTCGGGTTACATCATCCTTGCCAACTCCCCATAGACCAAACAGTCATTCCTGCATTCTTGAAACAAACTTTCACATATAAGTGAAATTCTTTACTGGAGTCTGGATGTGTCTCTATTAAAGAGATTCATGTTCTCCCTCATCCGTACCTCTTCCCAAACTTCCGAACGATTGCCTCCCCGTAGCCTTTTTTTTTGCAACTCTCATCAATTAGCTCAAATAAGTGGGCTAGATTTCAGCACTTGGAATCGTACATACAAAAAGCACGATCAACTCCATATTGCTTACCTTTATTTAAGCAACCACCAGAAACTAAGAATCACTGAGCACTTCATTACAACATCAATACTTAAATCGTTACAGTTTGTTTTATTAAAAGGAACAAGGATGATGGGTTTGTTCTATAAACTTTTTTGGTGTTATTTTATTGCAATATAGTCAGCAATAGCATGTAAAAGCAACGTCAGAAATCTGAACAGTAACATAGATCTGCTAAGCTCGCATGGGAAGTCATTTCTAAATTCAGTTACTTTTGGAATCCAATCAAGATGAAGAAAGTAGACCCACCTTCTTCAGACGCCTCAACTGATGAAGATTTGTCATCATATTCTTCCTTTATTTGTACAACACCAGCCTGTAGAATACAAATTGAGCCAAGACAAATGAGAAATACAACATAAGCAACATATAAGAGCACCAAAGATAACATATAGGTCTAAAGCCATTTTCATGTTACTTTTTTTTTTGAAAATGCGAAGGTTTCTATAGTTAAGGGGTGTAAGGCCTGGCTAGTATTTGATGTCCGGATTTACTTGGAGAGCTATGCACCACAGCGCCTATCATTGATTTCCATGTTGTGGTACACATTTTGCATTGATAGATAACATAAAATATAGGGATGGCCCTACGACATACTATAGAAGTTGCTAGCCCTGAGTACACAAAGGAGAAACCGAGGCAGATGTATCTCTCTCCCTCGCCCTCTCCCCCTCCCCCTCCCCTCTCTATCGGTCTATATATATATATATATATATATATATATATATATATATATATAATAGAAAGAGAACGAATAAAAATGCCCTTGTAAAAACAGCATATTGAATTATTAATAGAAGTGGTAAAAAAGCAAGTGCAGACCAAGACAGAAAAGAGAGTCGAAACACCAACAAAACGCACAAGAAAAGAGAGAAATAAGTAAAAATATAAAAAATAGCAGAAAGGAAGGAGGAAAATCTGACAAATACATCCGCCAGTTCTTTCGGAAGACTAGACAAAAGGATGAGATCTATCATCATATTATGAAGATTAGGTAGTCCAATGCCTACCTTTCTTCCCCTTCCCCCCACAAAAAAAAAAATGTAGGAAAGGAGCCAATGCATTGAGGCACATTGCGCATGAATATTAGTCATTTCAGGTGAAGTCACCTAACCTTGAAGCCCTGAATCACGTGAGCAATCTAGTGAAAGGTGCAAGCCTTTCACAATACTATTAACGGCATCAAATCAAAATCCTTGGACTAAATCATCATAAGGAGAAAATAAGAAAATAAAATAGAAGCAGATATGAGTTTACAAACTCTATGAAATAGTCAATTTGCAGACTAACTAAATCAAAGTGTTAAATCAGTAGCCTTGAATAATATTTATGAGACAGTAAAAAATATATCAACCATACCGCTGCCTCCTCTGCAGTAGCCTCAAAGACAGAAGCTTCGGCTTTAAGGTCCTGAATTTCGGCTTTTATGGATTCAATTTGAGACTCCAAAGTCTTTCCTCTTCTTTTCAGTATGTCAACAGTTTGCTTGGACGTTCTTTCAACATAGTAACCTTCTCCCAGAAGAACCTGTAATTAGCCAAAATAACTGCTGAATCACGTTCATATCAAGCATGAACACTATCCTTAAATGGAGTAAATGCCCACGAATCCCATTTGATTTGCTTTGCACCATTGTAAAAGAAATAACAGCTCCTAAGTCCCAAATTACTTCTCATGGATATCAAAAAATTGTTGCTCTGTGTTACATTGGTTGACAAGACAATAACAGAGCCATTTAAAAGTCCAAATCAATTACATGATTTGATTAAAAAAAAAAAAATTGGTCAGACATATGCAAAGAGAGTCAGAGAGAGACGTAAAGGAATCTATAAGTGGAATGCCGCAAGTGATAAACCACATTGAACTTGTCTTTCAATAGCTTCAGATACAAAAATCTGTTAAACCACCCTAGGCTGGTCATAAACTAAAGGGCAACTTTTACAAGGACAGCAAATCTTGTCAACCACATGAAAGTAAAAAGCTAGGGGTTCTTTTAATCACAATCTTAAATCATGCCATTGATTGCAGATTGAAAATTTTCACCAAAAGCACTTCATCAGAAATATTGTCATTATGAATTGGATGCACACACATCAAGATCCCAAGTACAAAACTACCTATAGCACTCACCCTCACTCTCACATATGCCTCTAAGTTCATTGGCCAATCCAACTTCAAGTCAATGTACCGACTAAAAATTTCGTCATCTATATGCTTAATTAATAATTTAGCCAAGCCAATCAAACAGCAAGTGTTCTACTTAACATGTGAAGCAAATGCAAAACTGAGGTTCAAACTTGGGCATGACAATATCAAATATAGCACTAACTTTTCTTTGGTTAACACACACTAAAAAGTAACAAGAGCCTTTCAAACATCAACAGTGAGGTCAAGTGGTAACCTAGTAAGTTAGTAAACCAAAAGCTCAATCCCTTTTGTGCAATCAAAGGGCACTACCACTCGGGGTGGATTCGTCTAAGGTAAGAAGGATATCTTTAGAAAATAAATAATTAAAGTACCATTAATTCATTGGTGTGAACCAACCGTCCTGGAAAAAATGCAGCCTTTCCGAAAGGAACCTACAATTGACAGTTGAAAAAACAAGAAGGAAGAACAAACAATTAAAACAAATTATTAATAAAAGAAAGGCATAAATAAAAGCTTTGAATAGTAGCTACCATAACATCATGGTGGAGTTCACTTGGGAGATTTTGGACGAGGTTAATAAGGTTGGCATTGTCGGATACGAAGTCTTTAAGTACGTCGAGTAGTTTGTGGCGCTCGAGAATCGCGTCCTTAGCATGCTCCTCCGCTTTCTGGATTTCTGCTGGCGGAAACTCAGAAGACAGCAATTTTACGGTTCCTTTCTTTTCCTTTGCCATTCTCTTTTATTCGCCTACAGCTCCAGATATAAATATATATATATATAACTATTGCAAAAAAATTAACGGCAGATATTCGATGAGGTCTGGTAGTAGAAAGAAAAGAAACCTTGCGATTTTCCAAGCCCAGCGACTTGAAGAAGAAGGTGAAGTTCCCCTCTCCTTTTCGGCTTCGGATCCTCTGTCTATGCCCTACCTCCCTTATTGGCCCCCACGAACAGGCAGAAGAAAGGAAAGTTTTCTTTATCAACCCAAAATTTTTTAATAGTTTACCAATATGTTCATGAAACCAAATTCTTCCTTGAAGGCATAGTATGCTACCCTTGTGAAAGTTTCATAAATTTTCTCAGTGAAGTTTTGTTGGCCGGAAGAAATTTGCTAACTGAACTGAATCGATTTAGGCCTCTTCTATCTAGTAAAATCAATATGTCATGCTTGCAATCAGAAGTCTAGACAAGAAAAAATGTACAAGTATCAAAACAAAAAGCTGATATGAAAATTCAGGGACAATTGGTGGGGGCGGCGGCGGAATAGCTTCTTTCACGGGGAGAGGACAAACGTAAAAGCAACTGTGGTGTGACTATGTGAAGAAGGAGACGAAACGAGGAGAAAAATGAAAAATGAAAACCCACTTCCCTTTTTTTTTTTCCTTACCTTCGGGTAAAACGGTGTAGTTTTGGGTTAGACAGAGAATTTGGACAGATAACATAGACGGAGGATCCGAGCCCCTCCTGTTCTCCTTTGCTGCTTGGTATTAAATTCTGTCTTTAAGAATAAAAAAATAAATTAAAAAAAAAATCATTCCATATATAGTAAAATCTCGACAAATCCCTCCTGTTCTCCTTTGCTGCTTGGTATTAAATTCTGTCTTTAAGAATAAAAAAAATTTAAAAAAAAAAAATCAAATATTATTACTTTATCAAAATTATTACTTTAACGATTTTATTTGTTTATCGATAAATGAATGATTTATTCATTATCAATAAATTAATATTTATTACTTTACAAAGAAATAATTAATATTATGCATCTAGTCTGTAAAATGAAGAGACAAATATTAATTAAAATGCTTGGAAACTAGAAAGATTATAAGAATTTAAGCTCTTGGATTATTATCGAAATCAAAAATGAAAATGTTTCAATTCTTTATAAATAAGTACACGGTAGAACATAATTTACAACCACATATTGTACGTATCTTATTTTTCCAATGGCTTCTCATCAATTGAAAGGAGTTAAGAAAACAACTCTAACGGATGAGTAAAGGAGAGCATTATGTGAGCATAAGAAGGAAAATCCTTCTTTTAGTCAAAAATATTTGTAAGGATGGGTTC
Organism: Gentiana macrophylla; assembly: GCA_026214975.1. NCBI lineage: Eukaryota > Viridiplantae > Streptophyta > Magnoliopsida > Gentianales > Gentianaceae > Gentiana > Gentiana macrophylla. The sequence goes on along the minus strand of CM047807.1, from coordinate 123,935,314 downwards.
AACAAAAGTTTGATGTTTCCATTACGAGCTAAACTAGACCAATTTCAGTTGAAGGATATCTACAATATGGATGAAACTGGATTATTTTTTCGATTTGAAGCCGACCATTCTCTTGCTACAATGCAATTGGAAGGACGAAAGAAAGACATAGAAAGAATTAATGTTGCTATTTGTTGCAATAGTGATGGTTCTGACAAGGCATTGTACCACTTTTTTTGTTTTTTAATATTTTAGGGTTAAATAAAATTTCCTATCCTTATTCATTTCTAATAATTATTTCCATCTCTATTGATAAGATACCTCTTTTTGGGTTATTGGCAAATATGCAAATCCAAGATGTTTCAAAAATGTGATCATGAACAACCTTGATTGCGTGTATCGATCTAACAAAAAAGCTTGGATGACTTGCTTGCTTTTCAAGAATTTGTTGGTTGGTTTAACAAGAGAATGAATGGCAGAAAATTTCTCTTGATAGTAGACAATTGTCCAGCTCATCCAAAGGTTATTGAAGGCTTGCAAAATGTAGAATTATTTTTTTTGCCTCCAAATACAACATCAAAGATTCAACCATGTACTTGGGTACATACCCTAGTGGTAATCCACTAGGTCTAACCTGGCTCCCAGTGGGGAGACCAGGGTTCGAACCATGTTTGGGGCGTTCAAATGGGTGTGTGTGTTTCATTCGATTCCGAAAAAAAAGATTCAACCATGTGACGCTGGGATAATTCGGTCTCTGAAACTTCATTATCGACGTCGATTTTATTCTAGCATCTTGGAGGGTTTTGAGCTTGGAGCAACAAATCCAGAGAAAATTCATGTTTTGAATGCTATGAATTTTGTCAATGCAGCTTGGACATTTGATGTGAAAATAACAACAATTGCAAATTGTTTTCAACATTGCAAGATTCGATCAGAGGAAAAATTTGTTCCTGAACCAGAAGTTTGCCAAGATGAAGAGATCCTATTAGTGGGTTGTTTCTACTAATATATAAACTCCATTGATATTAATATAAGAATATTTACCAAGCATTATACTACTATATTTCCATCTCATATAGTGAGGCAGTGTGCATTTTTTGAAGAGAATGTCGGGACACCGTAAGAGTTCGTTGTCTGTTCGAAGTTTGAAGTGCCACTACATCGAACAAGTAAACCGTTGTATCATGTGAGACAATTGCTAGCACCGTGGGCACAATATAATATATCAAAGAATGTTTATTGGTATATCGAACAAGTAAGATGCAAATTGGATATCTGACTCAAAAGATTCATAATCCACAAGTGGATATGTAATCACTATTGGTGGTGTTGTAGTGTCATGGAAATATCCACAAAGCAAACGTGCATAGCTCGTTCCATGATGGAAGCTGAGTTAATTGTATTAGACAAGGCGGGAGAAGAAGCAAATTGGCTTCGTAATTTCCTAGAGGACTTTCCATGCTGGACTAAGCCTATTGCTCCAATAAGCATACATAGTGATAGTCAGCTATAAGTTGGGCACAAAACAGTATGTATAATGGTAAGCCTCGACATTTATGTCGAAGGCACAATACTATTAAACAATTGATCTCTAATGGTGTGATTTCCATCGATTTTGTCAGATCGAAAGAGAATCTTGCGGATCCGCTTACCAAAGTCTTACCTAGAGATCAATTGTCAAGATTGACAATTGGAATGAGACTAAAGCCTATTACGACAGAAACTTTGTAATGGTAACCTGATCGGCCTTTTCTAAGTGTCCAATCTTACCGACAGTGTACCAGGTCAATTGTAGCCTATAATTGGTGAGTCAATGTTGTATCCCACAGGGAATCTAGTTGAGTACCAAAGTCGGTCTCGGTCCTAGTTTAGGTCAACACAAATATTGAACGTGGTGATTTGTCTGATCACCGGTTCTACAAACTAAATATACACAAAGGAAAGATTTAAAACTATATAAACGGGATAGCCGAGCTATGATCCAATCTAATACTCATAAACCCTAGCTAAGTCCCGAGGCATTCTTGATTCACCTAAACGTTCTCGATGTCAAGTAGGGTGTCGTTTCCTGGCTCTGTGAATAGACATTATTTCAATAATCTACCCTCCTATGCCAGGTTCAACAGTCCGCTGACCGGATTTAACTGACCTCACACGGTCTACGATCAATGAAACGCTCGACAAGTCGATACAAACCTCACACACAAAACCGAATCTGAACAACTCAGTCGGTTTTACAAGGTGATCCTAGAACCCCGGTTCCCGTATCCTCTCGCAAAATACATGTGTAAAGACGATATGTGTGATACGATTATCGAGTCGTGAGTTCAATAAAGGTCATTAAGAATAAGTTCTAGGACTACAAACACATCAAGAATGGACTAATCAAACATCAAGAACAACACAAGAACAATCTAAGGTTCAATTTCGAAGATTTCACATAACTCGACTAAAAACGGATTAGCTACTCATTATACTAAGCAAATAACAAGAAATCGAACATTCAACAAAATTAAAAGCAAGAACAAGAAAGTAAAATGAAATACCAAATATATATAGCTGTAGAAAATCGAATCTCCGAGCGAAATCCCGTCAATAACGCGTCAAGTTATCACCGAGATCTTCCGGATTACAATGATCTACAACTAAACTAAGCTAATCTACCTACAAACTAATCTAATCTAATAAAGATGAAGAAAAAGTGAAGAAAATCGATCTAAAAGATGAGAGTGTTGATCTAGATCACATGGGGGGTATTTATAGTGTTTTTGTAGATCTGACTGTTTGGCGTGCGCCTAGGGAAGTTCAGTCGCACGCCTAGCATGCAAAAAAGTCGAAATACGGATTGAAACTTTGGTAGAATTAGCGTGTGCCTAGCTTTTCTCAGGCGCGCGCCTATCTGACACACCTTCAGTAAATTGGTCATAACTTTATGTGTAGACCTCCAAATCAAGTGATTCAAAGTCCTATGGAAAGATGATTAAATTGTCTACAACTTTCATGAAGATGTCAAGCCCATAAAATGGATTTAATGTGGATCAAAATGCAGATCAATGGAATGTATGGTTGTAGTACCAACGCGTTTTGATCCGTTTGAACGTTTAAGCTTCGGGCACACGCTCCAATCCTCGTATATCACCTTCCGGTCATATAGAACACCTAATTACTGTACAAAATCACAACAAATACCATAAATGACCCCTACAGGACACTAGGGTGACCGAGAATGTATTAAAACACCGAAAAATAATGAGATTTCTGGACTTTACGTCCTAGGTCCCGAAATGATAACCAAGGTGTAAATACATCAAAATACAACCAAATGTCTCCGGAAACATATAAAACGAGGTATAAACGGGGTATGATTATATAGTAAATGATAGCCAATTTGACTCCCATCATAACCCAACCATGTTGACTGGAGATCCCAAGATCATGGTTCAAAGGGACAACTAATTTACGAGGGTTCAGTGAAAACTTACTCATTCTGTGAATAAAAGTGTTATCTGTCAGTGGTGTAAAGGTTAAGTGAAAACTTTTAATGATTCCTATAACTTGGTTAAGTCAAGTGGGGTATGGCAGAATACTCTTGATAGGAGATCACCTATGTAAGTGTGAAGTGGGGCCGCTTCTATGAGAATTTAGAGGCTTGAATTCTCTAACGCACTTTCTGAAACCAAGGGTGATGCATGGCCAAAATGAACACAACCATAAGAACCAAATACGGTGTTAAGGGAAATATTGTGTGAGTACTATTATCTGGTTTACAATAAAGGCTGAATAGTTCAAGACATAGCTCACTGATTAGCCGAGTAAATCCGATAGTACTTCACTAAGGCAGCTTCAAAGCCAGAAGCTACCTCTCCTAATGCAATATTTCTCGTCTGAATTCTCTCCAGGGTCTGCATTTGCATTTGCATTAATGTCCTTTTTTGTGGAGGATTGTTGGAGAAAATGACCATTAATGGTCATACTCTTAGGGTGTGTTTGGATTGCTGGAATGTAACGGAATGGAATGAAACTGATGGAATAGAATGCAATGGAATAAAATATGCAAGATTGTATTAGATGTGACAAGTAACACGGTGGGTGATGAGCGTGCATGATAACGAGTGTAGCAAGCGGTGGTGGGTGGCAGAGGATGATGTGAGGTATGTGATAGTAGTGGTTGTGGTGGTGGCTGTGGTGTGCGTTAGTGGTGGTTAAGGTGGTGGTGATGGTGATGGTTGTGGTGTGTGGTGGATGTGGTGGTGGTTGTGGTGTGCGATACTATTGGTTGTTATGGCGGCGGTAGTGGTGGTGGTTTGTGATGGTTGTGGATTGGGTTATGATGGGGGATGGTGATGAGTTGTGATGATGGTGGTGACAGGGTAGGCGGCGGTGGTGGTGCGGTGGAGGGTGGTGGTGGTGGATTGCGGTGGGGTGGACAGGTTCCACTGGAGGTTGCGGGCGGGTGGGCGGTGGTCATTGATTTTTTATTACTAGGTTATGTTTACATTTCATTCCATCAAACCATTCCGTTCATTCCATCCATTTTTTGATGGAATGAAAATGGTAAAAAAATCATTCCAATGGAATGAAAACCCATTCCATTCTCTCGCAATCAAACACGCCAAAATGATGGAATGGAATGAAAAAAACATTATATTCCATTCCATTCAAGCAATCCAAACGTACCCTTAGTGGCCATAATACTTGGGTTAGTGGCCTTAAATTTTACTTAGTGGTTATAAGTGGTAGTAGTGGCCATTATTGAGAGTTAGTGACTATTAGTGGGTAGTTTCTACTACTATATAAACCCCATTGCTAGTAATATAAGAATATAAGAATATTTACCAAGCATTATACTACTACTACATTTCCATCTCATATAGTGAGGCAGTGTGCATTTTTTGAAGAGAATGTCGGGACACCGTAAGAGTTCGTCGTCTGTTCAAAGTTTGAAGTGCCACTACATCGAACAAGTAAACCGTTGTATCCTGGGAGACAATTGCTAACACCGTGGGCACTATACCGGAGCAAATTTGTCTTAAGAAAGAGTGTTCGCACTCGCCTCGGTTTGAATCTTTTATTCGGTTTAATTCTTTACATACTTGTACTTGCAATATATGTTGGATTACATGAGTAAAATTGTTGATATTTTATTTGTTATATTTATTTTAAAACATATCGTACCACGGGGATAACAAATTCAACTTTTGAAAACTTAAGCGAGCATATATATTCAACTTTTTGAACATCGATTTGCAACGATATATATGTTTGTCAGGTCGACGTGTTGTTGTCACTACCCTACTGATAGTCAATAATACAGTTCACAGGATGGTCAAATAGAGCATTGCATTCCTTGTTGCTCCTTTGAAAATTAAGGTTGCGTCGATGATTCATTCATCGTATAAGATGCCTTTTTGTTGTGAAATTGTCATGTCCCGAGGTTAAAATTAGAAAGACGACTTGAGAAGGCGTTGGTGTTCGTTAGATATAAGTTGTTAGCCGTTAATGATGTCATACGTAATGTCATTACTTTATGTCTTTTTTCTATTATTCGAGTATTTTGTCTTATTGCCCAAGTAGTGAAGGGCTATATAAATTAAAGATGTAAACATGGGTGTCATTATGATGATGATGAATGGAATATCTTTCTATTTTCTCTCTAATTTCCGTCTATTCTTCTCTCTGCTTTTCTATTTCTTCCCAATTTCCCTTTCAATCTCTTTCTCTTTTGCTTAATTTCTGGAATTCCTAGCTCAGATCTTGACAAGTGGTATCAGAGCTAACGATTCTCGGCTTCTTCTTCTTCCTCTTCCTCGCTTCTAACCTCCAATTCTCTGGTTTTCACATCTATATTTTACTGCCAATTCAAAAAAAAAAAAAAAAAAAAAAAATGGAAGAAACAGAATCGATTTAAGCTAGAAATTAGTGAAGAAATGCTTGAACTCGAGGAATTCGAGGGACGAAATGCGTGAAGACAACCGATATGTGGTGAGGAAATTCCAAAATCTCAGCGGAGATCAATGAAGAATTGTATGCTTTTAAGTCTGAGTTTAAGGAAGAATTTGCCCGATTCGAGCTCGAGCGATGAACAAATGGCTGATATCCGTTCCAAATTGGGCGCCATAATGGATTTGCTTTGCGAGATGAGGAAAAGTAAGGGATTAGAACCTCTAGATATGATTGGAGCTCCATTGGATCAAGTGAATTCGACCCGAAGACACCATTGGATGATATTCTTTGCTTGCGATGAAAAGAGTGAGCCAAATGTGCGAAAGGTCGAAGCCTTCATTTCTACTACTCAATCGCGAGAGTGAGATTTACTGACAAGGTTTGCACCGTGTTTGACGAATTGACCGAGTCGTCTCCACCGTTTATTGAAGGACCATGGTTGAACCATGTGCCACGCTACTGTTCGATGAAACACCAAAGTTACTTCAGTTGATTCGGATGGAGGAGTATGAGAAGATCTCTTCATCTAAGGCGAAGTTCTGAAATTGGCCATCACCTCGATCGACGAAATGCGGAACTAACTTCATTGAAAGCGAGAATAAAAGGGTTGATGCTCGCGAAGAATTGATACTACTAATTGTGGTTTTTCCGAGAGATTTGAGCTATGGAAGTAAGGTAACAAAGGTAAGTTCATTTAAGTCTAACCTTGAAGAAGGATTCATGTTTGTAGATCTAAAGAATCAGTTGATGAATGCGGCTTTTTGGATTAATGGAATACTAATGTTTATATTTGATCCCGGTGGATGTTCTTTGCCCCAAATGGGTTGTGATCCTTTTGAGTTTAATGGTGAAAAATGAGAATTTCGTTTCACAACGATCGGGGTTGATACACTTGTTAAGGCTATCACACATAAATGCCTGATTCTAAATGCCTCTGTTGGTAGGGATGTAGTTCTGTACCCATATAAATCGGATGAAGAAGATGTTTATTATAATGAGGTGACATGGTACAATCCTGATATAGTGAAGTCAATGTTAATCATATATGACTTATGCATTCAAAGGTATCATAGGATGTATATGCCGAATGATAAAATGCAGGCATGTACGGCTATATTTGGCCTCCACAAGTGTGATGTAAATAGGAACCTGCTGGTTTTAATTGCTGCAAATTCAATCCCTCCTTGGGTAGTCCTTCATCAACTTATGTTTCCAATGAAGGTTTACGGTATCTTGGTATTGTTGAAAGGTGAGGATTCGGCGCGGCATATGGTTGTTGGAGCTGTTCTCATACAAGTTAAGAATGACAAGAGCCTGTGGAGCAAGGGAAGGAATATGAAGGCTAATCATGCAATACACCTATACTTATGTTCAAGTTCAACAACAAGCTGCATTGATCCTATAGCTGAACTAATAGCTACCATGCTGACATCAAGCTTTACAAGGACCGGTATGGTGTTTCCGCATCTCGGAGAATGTAAGAGGGTTCTTTCTTTAATTAACAATGATCTAATGTTTTTAATTACTCTGAGTAGAAGTTCTCTCCTAAGAGCTTGGGATTGGAATGATCTTTTCTATCATGGCTGGGGGGATATTTTTAAGCTTATTGCTAGAGCATTTTTTAGTGTGTTTGAACACTTGGTTTCAATTGGTGTAATTGATGTTGATTTGCAAACCTACATTATGGGAACCGGGACAATATATGATTCCTTACATCCTTGAGGACAAGGATGTTTTGAAGAGGAAGGGAATAGGGATACGACTGGCATTGAAACAATATGAAGAGTGAATGGTATCCTTACAGAGATAGATCTGAGATAGACTGAGCTTGAAGAAGAATTCTATATTCAAGCGATCGTGGTTCCCATTGGTTGGTTTTTGGATAGTAAAGGAAAGAATTTAGGTGAACTCTCTATTTCACCCCTTAAGAAGTCAAGTGTATGTTTACTGAAGCAAAATGTGGTGGAATTGATTCAGAAATTTCATGAACTCTTTATTATTGATTTGGATCATCTCCCCACCTCTGTCAAAGAATGCAACCAAACTGCATTGGCTGGATTGGAACCACTGCTTTGCAAATGGTATCGAGTTGATGTTAGCAAGAGATCTGAGAGGATGTTAGCAGAATCTGAGAGGATGTTATATGGAAGCTAATAAGGGTTGTCAAGGTAATCTGAGAGAGAAAGGAAGATGAATCTCCGGTCATGCACCATTTTAAGTAAACATCCTTGAGATGTGGCCATTTGTCACAATTGGCGGGTTGGTTGAGAGACACTTCGTCAAATTTGTGTTCGAGGGTTTTGTTGTTGTTTCCCGGCGAGCAACGTATCCATGCTTGATATTCATGAAAGTGAAACATTTGGGCATATTGTGAGGAACCTTAAGTTTCAAGATGGAGCTTACAAGATTGCAGATGAGCTTAAAACCGCACTAACAAATGGGATTAGTACTTGTATTGAGATGATGGATCAAGGACAACACATATATGGAGTTAACAATTTTACTGAATGCCTACCAATGGGTTATTGGTTATATGTGTGTGAAGTTTTTCTAGACACCATTTCAATGATCCTTGTTGATGCACTTGTCCTTTTTGTTCAAGGGCTTGTGATTGAAGGCTTCCCAACAGGTGCTGCTATTTTAAAGATTTTTGTTTGGGATCCCGGCATTTCATTTCCACCACCTTGAGGACAAAGCGGTTGTTGAGGAAGGATTTGTCATGTCCCGAGGTTAAAATTAGAAAGACGACTTGAGAAGGCGTTGGTGTTCGTTAGATATAAGTTGTTAGCCGTTAATGATGTCATACGTAATGTCATTACTTTATGTCTTTTTTCTATTATTCGAGTATTTTGTCTTATTGCCCAAGTAGTGAAGGGCTATATAAATTAAAGATGTAAACATGGGTGTCATTATGATGATGATGAATGGAATATCTTTCTATTTTCTCTCCTAATTTCCCGTCTATTCTTCTCTCTGCTTCTTCTTCTATTTCTTCCCCAATTTCCCTTTCAATCTCTTTCTCTTTTGCTTAATTTCTGGAATTCCTAGCTCAGATCTTGACAGAAATTCATACAAATACCTTGTTCCTCACAAAAAGAGGAGATCGAACGAGTTTAGAGAATGTTTGCAGGATGATCCCGCAGAAACGGTAGCAATTGAGATGAAGGGGCACAACTTGGATATTATTGGTGTCATTAGGAGAAGGGGCACAATAAATTAAACACCTTTATAGCTGCATAAACAGGAACCAATCCAATTAATTGTAGTATTGCATTAATTATAAGTCTATAAGCTAAAATTATTCTTACTCTTAATTCAATATCAATTAATCTAACTATTCTTTTTTATTTTCTTTTCTACTATTGCATTAATAAGTCTATAAGGTAAAATTATTTGCTTATAATTTATGACATTTATATTTGCCTCCTTAATCAGTATGATACCTCTCTTTTGCATGTAGGGGTCCATGTCATCCACAAATTTTCCTATTGGATATGATGCATCAAGTAGGAATATTTGCACCATGACTATTCTAAAATTTGTGGAAAAGTAATAATTATGAAGAAAATATATAAACCTTTCTTTCTTAGATTTCATGCTAGCTGGCCCTTGATGTTTAATTTTTGCTTGCATCTTTAATTTGGTGAGAAATATGATTCATTGTGCACAAGATTAAGTAGAAGAAGAAAAACCGAAGGATGGGGACTTGCCTCCATCAATTCCATGATGGCTACCGGTTATTTCAAGTTTTTGAAAATATAAGTCCAAACTCATACGAGAGAAGAGACATCATCTTCAAAACATAGGTTATGAGGTGATGGAATTTCATTTTTTTGATATTATGAATGAAACAATAGCAATTACCCAACGTGAAACAATTTTAACCAACCCCTAAATTGTGAGATATTCTTGTGGGGTTATAATTACTTTAAAAGCTTAGGGACTGCATGTGCTATGTTGTGTGTTGTTGACACCTAACTCATCTAAAAGACATGTATAGGATGATTTAATATGGAATGAAAATTATGTAATAGGATTGATGTTACGCGAGTTTCTTCATGTTTCACTTTTGCATTAGATTATTTAGTGCACCTCACGAGGCTTCATGATTTGATTTTTTTTTTTATAGCATTCTCGGGTTATGGTCGAACGGTCCGAATCTAGAATTTACTTGGGTAAAGGAAAAAAATAAGCCAGACGGTTAAAGAAAATGTTATTTGATTTAATGACTGTGATAAAAAAAATTGAATCATCTCCTTATATTAGGTAAGTGAATAGTCATTCCATAATTTAAAGTCTGAATACAATGAATGATTAAAATCACAATATATAAAAATCAATCACTAACGATAGATAATTTATCGAAATATTTACATCACGGCGTCCTTTTGATCCAAATGAGTGAGGAAAGAAATGGTCCATTGAAATGAAAAATCAAGCCATGAAAGTTTATGCAAGGTTGGCAACTTGGCATTTAACCATTTTAACAAGTACATACCATACTAGTACAATATAATGAAGAAGTAATAAATAGATAGCATGTGAAATCATTCAATCAACTCACTTGGCTCTCTCTGATGACAGACAGCCCCCCGCCACCCCCTCCCTCCGTACTTTAACTCCACTATAACGACATAAATGAATTAAATTTACCGGAGGCCTTAAATTAATGATCACTCCATGAAAAATAATTATTGGAAACTATACACGTTTCGATTTTCCAACGGTGAAAGGAGGTTTGGAACACAAAGTACAAAAATCTAGCCAATAAATAAATTGTTGGTTCGTGCCTCCAATAATATATATATATATATATATATATATATATATATATATGAGAAATATTTGTATACCGAATTTATCTACATAAATTTTAAGTATGTTCGAGCTAATTGCTTGATTATGCTCTTGCATGATTTTGATCACTTTCAAGCTTGTTAACATTGATTATTGATCGAATTGCTTGAGTTTGACTCAAGTTCAGTCAAATCACACATAATATTGCATTTTATGAGGAGGGCATCGAGTTGTTTGTGAGAAGTTCATATCATTGACATCTCTTGTTCCATTTATACTCGCATTAAGTTGATCCTCAACTCCACACTTGTAAGTCCATGCTTAATTAAAATATATGCGCACATTGAAATAACACAGAGAATATATGATGTGTCGAGAGATATCGTATTTTGGACCAAGGATATATGATGCGGTTTTTTTATATGACGACGGTCATACCATGTTCATTATGATCTAGGTTTTAGAGTTTAAGCCCATTACCTAATAGCTAGTCTACGAACTACCCATTTAAGCCTATAATGGTACGTTTGTTAGGACGGAATGGAATGTAATGATTTTCATTCCATTTCAATATTTGTTTATGATTATGAAGGAATAGAATTGAATGAAATTTTATTCCAATGGAATGAAAAATATCAATTTTCATTCCTTTCAAAAATTGATGGAATGTGAGGTAATAAAATGAAAATCGACAAAACACGTGTGTGATGGGGTAAGAGTGGATGGGTGGTAGGGTAGGTTAGGGTAGGTGATGAACTAGGGTAGGTAGTGTAGGAGGTAGGGGAGGGTAGAGTAGGTGGTGGGGTAAGGTAGGTAAGATGTGTAAGGTAGGATAGGGTGAAATAGGGTAGGGTAGGATAGGATGGGGTGGTGCGTAAGGTAGAGATGGGTAAGGTAGGGTGGGGTGGTGGGTAAGGGTGGGTGTGGGTAGGGTATGGTGGTGGGTAAGATAGGATAGGGTGGTATGGTAATATAGGGTAGGGTGGTAGGTAATGTAGGCCAGTGGTGGGTATGGTGAGGTGATGGGTAGGGTAGGGAGGGTGTGATGGGTAGGGTAGGGGTATGGTAAGATAGGTGGGTGGGGTGATGGGTAATGTAGGGTAGGGTAGGATGGGGTGGTGGGTAGAGATGGGGTAAAGTATGGGTGGGTAGGGTAGGATGGCTGTGGTAGGTAAGATAGGGTAGGGTAAGGTGGTAGGTGTAAGGTGTAGTGCCCGAAAGACAATTGTATAATTGTTTTAGGACAGAATTAATAATTCATCTTATTATATGCATGTATGCTTATAATTAAGACACTCTTGAAAACCCTAAGTACATCGTTTATGTAATCACATAACTCGATTAATCTGCCATATACAAGAAGAGGATTGAGTTAGTGAGATGTACTTAAAATTAACTTAGTCCGTAGCGTTTATTAATCGAGTATGGGTCTCATGATTAATTTGCTATTAATCTTGCCTGAACACTTTTGCGTGTGTGATCTTATCCGATTTGTTGGTAATAGGAGTACTGAGTGGGGCATTTATATATGATGATAATCATATAGAAATTTGGACCGATTTGATTTGAGTTCTTGATATAATTCCGTGTCGAGAAGTCTTATCGAATCACAAGATGATCATATATGGATTAATCTTAATCTGAGGTGATCACGAGGCATTTAACTTAGACTAGGGTAGAGTTTGATGTGTTAGTAAGGATCACTTGAAGTATGTGGTCCAACACTTCTCGTTGGCTCTAATGCAGGATGAGTGAGTGGTGCATCTTTGTCCTGAATATGGAATCCATTCCTTCCTCGGGAAGTAGAGACTGATTCCTTATTTGTTGTTGACCACAAACCGATCGATCGGCCGAGTTCATATTATATTGAATATGAACTAATTGATCACTAGGGGTTAATGGTAAATAAGGATAATATGTTTTGAGAAGGGTTTACGGAAATATCCCAATTGAAATGAAACGATCTATGGAGGATTTATCCGTATGTAATGATTATATCGGTGGGCGCTTTCGACTCATAAATTGAGTGTAAGTTATCTATATTCGATAGAGTTCGATTTGGGTTTATGGTGGTGTAATCCCGGAATTAATAGGTTGGATATAATTATTACGTTTGACGAATACTTTTATCTAATTTATTATTCTTTCTTGAATATGGGTCCATAGTAGTCGGCGTGGCTCTACAATATAGCATAATTGGATTTCTCGTCGTTGCACCTCAATTATAATTAAATAGTTGGATTGGACTATTTAATTGATATGTGAATTAATTGTTTAGTTGGACTAAATAATTAAATCTGTGGAAAAAGCATTTTAAGTGACTTCACCCAAATAAGTGTGTTGACCTTTTGACCTCATTGGTCAAATATAGGAAATGTGCGTGGACCTTATTTGATTAAGGTTGGTGGCGCATGTTTTGTTATATTATTTAATTATTAGGAAATTCGTTTTCTGGATAATTATTTGACGTATGATTTATCTTTTATTTGTTAAATGATAATTCATGGAATATTAGATAATAATATGATTTATCTTAATTTGTTTGGGATAATCATTTTATTTATCTTTTATTTGGAATAAAGGATTAATGTAATAATTATCTCTTAATTATTTAATCATGGAGGTTAAGTTTCTGAGAGTTCTTCCAAGCTTTTGAAACACACTATTCACGTCACTATTCACAAGAGAAATTGGCTGAAAATTTGGCCTCTATTCTCGGGTTTGAGTTGGAATAATCTTGGGATTATTCCGTAGCATATCAAGGAGGTCCGGCGGCGGGAAACACCATCCACCTGGTGTTCTTTGGGAGACACGCGTTGGAAGGCTTGTGGCTTCTCAACTTGCGTGGATACTACTTTGTTCTTGGAGTTAAGCACCATAAAAGGTAAAAATCCAACCCCTTGTAGGTTTAGATCTTTTATTTATGTATTTTGTTTCGTTTAGATCTAGATCGATCGCCATTTGCGTGTCGGGTCAATCCATGATTGATCCGGCGATATTACATCTAACAAGTGGTATCGGGCCTTTGATCTAACGATCAAAGTATATGAATTTTAGATCTTGGAGTGGAAAAAGCATGTTTTAGATGTTTTATTTCGTTTTTTTGGTAAAATTCGAATTTAATCATGATTGTATGCTTGTGATTTTGGTAAAATTCGTTTATATGAGTATAGGAAATTTTGTAATTTTAATTTCTTAGAAGTAGATCTGTTTTGTTGCTGTTCCGTTTTTTATTTTTTCCCGGAGTTTGAGCCGTTGAAACGACAATCCCTCCGGTCAGAATGAAGAATAAAAGTAGAAGAACATGCCCTCAAAATTTCGTGACGATCGGAGTCGATATCGATGTCCGATCGCTGCTATAAAGTTGCTGCTGTAACAGAAAAGCACAGCAGGCATTAAAACCCTAGCTGTGAGTTCGTCGAATTTCTGGAAGAGATTGGACCGTTGAAATGAAGATCCGACCGTTCAGATCGACTACCATGGAGTTATGAACAAGCCCTAAAAATTTAAGGTCGATCGGGATTTGTCTCGATGCCCGATCGTCCCCAGGAAGACACTGTTGCGCCGCAGTTATAAACAGATGCAGCAGTTAGATCGGCGGATTGCTGGAGAAAATTGGACCATTGAAACGAAGATCCAACCGTTCAGATTGAAGTAGGCGGAGTGAAGAATAGATCCATAAAGTTTCATGACGATCAAGGCTCGTTTGGATTTCAGATCTTCGATAATACGCAGCAGCAGCAGATTAGAAAATAGTAAACCCTAGTTAGGTTTTTTTTTTTTTTTTTTTTTTTTAATAGGTTAGATACGGGGGTACCAACGATCCGTCTCGGTGTTTATTTTTTTCCGTTATTTTTTCGTGTATGATCGAAAGTTGTATGATATAACCGGAAAATTACCATGACATGCATCATATCATGATTCCACTCCAATGCATACATGTAGATAGTTTATTTCGAATAAATTAGGCATGTATAACTCGAATAATTAGTATGAATGCTTATTAATTTAATATGTGGTAGTTAAATAATAAGTAGCTAATTATAAAACCGAGGACCCGGTTTTGTCAATCGTTACGATTTTAGTGATGGATTCTCGGTGAATCCCACTAGGATAAATCGTTGAGCTTTTCGGTGATGGCTTCTTAGTGATCCCACCTAAATGAAGCGAGATTACGCTTTGGGTTACAATTTAGAAATCGGAGAATCTTAGTACATGGGTTGAAAATGGTCTAACCATGGTTGGGCGAGTTCAACCGAGCCGGCTCAATCGACTCCCCACGCACGTGTGATGTGCGTTCTGGCCGATTCGACAGGACTTAGCATAGCCGATAAGCCTTCGGGCTAAACGGGCTTCTCTTGCCGAATTGGCCTGAATCGTCACATATGTTCCAACGAATAAGGCGGTGTAGGCTTGCCTACATAACCGACCCTATTCGAGTACTTTGAGTTATTGTTTCTTATTGTCAAGGCCAAAACCGTAATTAGTAAACCCACCACTTTTTCAAAATATTGAGTGGGAGCGGGGGAAGGCGACAACCAACCCACGGCCTCTACTATAGATGCAAGCACGTGAGAGAATGGTGACACCTCGTGCGCTTTGATTTCGCCCCCTTCGGATGGTGTTCACCGCTATCAAAATTCAAGGCTTGGTCACCGAAAGGATAGGATTTGGTACTCGTCGGGTCAACGACACGCCTCCTCGTAGGCATACTCGGGCGTACTCACGAGATCCGATATAGTAGGTCACACTCTTTATGGATATTTTCAAATATCTAGGCTAGAAAAAAAGGAAGGTAATCAATGATTAAGGTCGGATGTCGATTCCCGTGAGATGTTCGATTCTCGAATCTTAATCATTGAGAGAGATTGTCTCGGTTTGACCATCATAGTCTTGATATCGACCCTCTCGGACGATCTTATGCGAGGTTAAATCCTTGGAATGGTAGGATAAACTCTTTTATAGTTTATTATTCCTAAAATAAATCTAGTAGTGAAAATTTATTTTTGAATTTAACTTTCTGTCATTTTATTTACAACTAGATCTCTAGGTTACTAAATTTGTTAGTAATAGGACTTCAATAAAAATGTGAAAGTAACAAGTACGTTGTAATTATCAATAAATGCGATTAACTTTTCGGAAGAAATTTTTCTCTTGAGCCTTTAAAAACTTAAGTGACATAAATGCAGGTGTGTCACGGGTGTCACTTCGTGTTGAGCGAGAGACGACCATACTTAGTTTACAAAAGATGACATAGGACTATCGAGATAAAATTCATTTAGTGAATTTTAAAAGTGTAATTACACAACAAATTTCTAAATTGAAAAATCGGAAAATCATATACATAAGGCGTTGCTAGTTAGACGGTATTTGGAACCGATAAACTAGTGGGAGCCTTAGTCTTATGATTTGTTGTTTTTCTGAATCATTGGAAATGTGTAATAGACCGCACAGAAGTTTCTCCATTTATTGGAAAAACTAGAATAAATCGTTACTAGTTAGACAGTATTTGGAACTGATAAACTAGTGGGAGCTTAATTCTAGGTGATGTTCTAATCTTTGAAAAAATCATAAATACAAAGTATTGCTAGTTAGACGGTATTTGGAACCGATAAACTAGTGGGAGCTTTGGTCTTATGATTTAACGATTAGAAAAACCGATAGTCCAAGCAAGTAACACTGAACATCCCACAGTTCAAGAATAGAGTCTACTCGAACGAACTGCTAGTTCAAGACTATTTTCATCTAAGGAAAGTCGAGAATGGGAAAGAATGTTTATACGTGTTAGTCATCTAAACTAAGTAGTTTTAAGGCTAAACCGGAAAATTAATTGTAAATTAGGAGATAAGGAAAGTGATTTCGGATCAACTGACCAATGCATCCTTAAATTTTCTCAAAAGCTAAGTTCTTTGGAAGAACTAGGTAGCTTTGCATTAAACGATAAATAATATAGACAGGGCGTTATTTCGGATAGACTAGTGGGAGTGATACAAGGAAATGAATCTCGGATTCAATTCTTGAGTATCACAGAAAATTAATTTTCTGTTTTCGGATTCGTTGGAACGAGCGTATTCATTTTCAATAGGGTAATTCGTTTGTCTTATTGACGATGAATATAACATTCGTAGAATAGCGAATCCAAGACTCGTACTTTTGTTTGATAAAGTCGAACCACTAAGCATTCTTTGAAAAGGTATTAATGTAACGCATCTTAAAATATATAAGCGCAAATGGTTTCCGTATTTTCGATAAACACTTCTTTATATACTATTAATTAGTGCATATTCCCAAAGACAAGATCTCAAGATCGCTTAGGGTGATTCCTATCTCCCCAGTCAAAGGAACAACATGTCTCAAAGGAACAATGACTAAGTTTCCTTTCAATCGAGGAAAGGGTAATAGATTTAAAGAAGTAACATAGCTTGTTCATAACAACCTTCGGGTCATATGAAAGGTACAAGCTAGTGGGAGCTTCGAGTAGTGACATATTGTCCGATAACTACTCAAAACTCCGGTAAGTTTATTCAAAAATATTTGGAGGAAATCTCGATTTCACGAGAGATAGAGTATTCCATACTCGAAAATAGGTTGTTGCGTAGTCTTGGAATGATGCTCGGCCCGCCTCCCAGTGGAATGTTTTCACTAAGGAAACACCATAAATTTGCCTTATATAGTTATTGATGTGCTACGATCTGTTCTTTGAACTCATTTAAGATATTGGTTGCAAAATAACGGTTGTAATAAAAAGCGAGAAGTCTACTCAAAAGATGCCTACGCATTTGTGGATACGGAGTGAATTCGGTTCACCCCACTTCCGTAAATATAGACATTTAGCATTTAGTGCTTGAAGGTAGGGTAGGCAATTTTGCATACACGTTCAGTCGTGAAATATCTTAATGCATTGAGTAAAGGTTGGTTATAAAACTCGTAAACTCGAGAGAATGACGGTATCTTGTCAAACTCGGTCCGATAGAGTCTATAAATAACAACCTTAGATCTTGAAGTATTTGTACTCAAGATGTTACTAAGCGATTTGTTCGATCCACATCCAACACCGGGCGATTGGTGATAATACTAATAAAAACTACTAAACTAGATCAAGATATCACTCCACCCCGAACGCAGGTGGGAGTATGGTTTGTCCATTACCCATTCACGAGGACCTTACGGTCAGTAGGCGATTGATGACCTATAGTCCTTTGTGAGGTGTGTAGTTCCTGATCATAGAGGTTGGTTTAAAAGCCATAACCCTGTGAATGGAGATTGATACTCGAGTTACATTTGAAACTCTTGTAGAACCACCTGAGCATCTCAGGCCCAGTGGGAGTAATTGGAACTACATGAAGAAGAGTAGAATGAATAGGAAAGTTTAACTTTCACAGTAAAGCTGAGTATGGTAGAGAGTTAACCAGACCGTGATCTCTCTTTCTACTCAGTCTTGCTTGATTTCGTCAGAAAGCGGGAAATAGGGGTGATTCCCTGAGACTTCCTTGCCGAACAACGGAATCTGAATTCATTCAGAACAGAAGGGTTTTAGCTTAGAACAAATAACAGATTCGTTACAAAGCAAAAATTAGGGGTGATTCCCTAAGACCTTTTTGCGAAACTAACGGTATCTTAATTTATTCAGAAAGAACATTTGGCAGGATGCCTGCCATAGCTTATATCCTTCAGGGGATTAAAGCAAACCTTTAGGTCATTTCAAAGTCATATATATTAATATGTGGACTTGACCAGAATGTTGATAAGTCTTTCGTAGACTGGGTATCAATATTAGTAAAGTAGTATGTAGACTAGTGTTTGTGAATGGTAACACTGAAACAGTTGGAAACAACATGGGTGTGTTATCTGAAGTCAGAGTCTAACATGCCATCAGGATTCATTCTAAAGGATTTGATTCGCTCAAATCCACGTGAATCGATCATTGGCAATCCCATCCATTCACCTGGTTAAGATATTCTTGCATTTATGCAACATTCAATGATGTAGTCTACCCTACCTCTCAGGAATGGTTATCTAAACTTTGAGGATGAATACTGAAATGGGATGTTTAGTGAATCCTCAAGTATCTTCGGGAGAATGAGGAATAATATGCTAGTATATTCGAGTGCAAACTAGAATATAAGTGATAACGCCGATTCGACTTTATGTCGAATTAAGGAAGATCGTTAAGTCGATCTAGTCCTCGATGTTGAATCAAAGGCATATTGAAATCATACCACCGGATTAGACGGAAAGGCGATGTTTCGATCCCAAAGATTGACTCGGCCGACATCCTACGATTAGTGTACCAAGTCACATGGTATTCAGATTACGCACGCGCCGGGTCACCGACCTATCTGCGGCACACTCCGGTCGTGCTTGGAAGGATGAACTACTAAGATGCGCTTGGAGGTTTCAGATTTGAGGATTCGTCTCACTTGTTTTGAGCAAGTGGGAGAATGTTGTAGATATAGATAAATAAGAGTGTGCTCTAAAACAATTAATCCACTTGCCTTTCATGCAAGTGGGAGATTATAGAGTGTAGTGCCGAAAGACAATTGTATAATTGTTTTAGGACCAAATTAATAATTCATCTTATTATATGCATGTATGCTTATAATTAAGACACTTCTTGAAAACCCCTAAGTACCTCGTTTATGTAATCACATAACTTCGGTGTATGGCTATACACAAGAGGATTGAGTTAGTGAGATGTACTTAAAATTAACTTAGTCCGTAGCGTTTATTAATCTGAGTATGGGTCTCATGATTAATTTGCTATTAATGCTTGAACACTTCGGATGTGATGATCTTATCCGGATTTGTTGGTAATAGGAGTACTAGTGGGGCATTTATATATGATGATAATCATATAAATTTGGACCGATTTGATTTGAGTTCTCGATATAATTCCGTAATCGAGAAGTCTTATCGAATCACAAGATGATCATATATGGATTAATCTTAATCTGAGGTGATCACGAGGCATTTAACGCTTAGACTAGGGTAGAGTTTGATGTGTTAGTAAGGATCACTTGAAGTATGTGGTCCAACACTTCTCGTTGGCTCTATTCTGGATGAGTGAGTGGTCCGTCTTTATCCTGAATATGGAATCCATTCCTTCCTAAAGGAAGTAGAGACGATTCCTTTATTTGTTGACCACAAAAGCGATCGATCGGCCGAGTTCATATTATATTGAATATGAACTAATTGATCACTAGGGGTTAATGGTAAATAAGGATAATATGTTTGAGAAGGGTTTACGGAAATATCCCGAATCGAAATGAGCGATCTATGGAGGATTTATCCGTATGTAATGATTATATCGATGGGCGCTTTCGACTCATAAATTGAGTGTAAGTTATCTATATTCGATAGAGTTCGATTTGGGTTTATGGTGGTGTAATCCCGAATTAATAGGTTGGATATAATTATTACGTTTGACGAATAATTTTATCTAATTTATTGTAACTTCTTGAATATGGGTCCACTGGCCCCCGACGCTGGCTCTAATATAGCATAATTGGATTTCTCGTCGTTGCACCTCAATTATAATTAAATAGTTGGATTGAATTATTTAATTGATATGTGATTAATTGTTTAGTTGGACTAAATAATTAAATACACTAAAAGAGCATTTTTCGTAATTTCACCCCAAATAAGTGTGTTGACCTTTTGACCTCATTGGTCAAATATAGAAATGTGCGTGGACCTTATTTGATTAAGGTTGGTGGCGCATGTTTTGTTATATTATTTAATTATTAGGAAATTCGTTTTCTTGGATAATTATTTGACGTATGATTTATCTTTTATTTGTTAAATGATAATTCATGGAATATTAGATAATAATATGATTTATCTTAATTTGTTTGGGATAATCATTTTATTTATCTTTTATTTGGAATAAAGGATTAATGTA
This sequence comes from Gentiana macrophylla, assembly GCA_026214975.1. Classification (NCBI taxonomy): domain Eukaryota; kingdom Viridiplantae; phylum Streptophyta; class Magnoliopsida; order Gentianales; family Gentianaceae; genus Gentiana; species Gentiana macrophylla. The sequence continues at coordinate 123,914,694 of CM047807.1, read as the reverse complement.
ATAATTATCTCTTAATTATTTAATCTTTGGAGGTTAAGTTTTACTCTCCATATAAAGAGAGTTCTTGCAAGCCTTTTGAAACACACTATTCATGTCACTATTCACAAGAGAAATTGGCTGAAAATTTCGGCCTCTATTCTCGGGTTTCGAGTTGGAATAATCTTCGGGATTATTCCGGTAGCATATCAAGGAGGTCCGGCGGGGAAACACCATCCACCTGGTGTTCTTTGGGAGACACACGTTGGAAGGCTGTGGCTTCTCAACTTGCGTGGATACTACTTTGTTCTTGGAGTTAAGCACCATAAAAAGGTAAAAATCCACCCCCCTTGTAGGTTTAGATCTTTTATTTATGTATTTTGTTTCGTTTAGATCTAGATTTGATGTCTTCCGCTGCGTAATCGGGTCAATCCATGATTGATCCGATGATATTACATCTAACAGTAGGTAAGGTAGGGTAGGGTAGGGTAAAGTGGTAAGGTAGTGTAGGGTAAGGTGGTAGGTAAGGTAGGGTAGGGTAGGGTAATGTGGTAGGTAATGTAGGGTATGGTAGTGTAATGTGGTGGGTAAGGTAGGGTAGTGTAATATGGTGGGTAAGGTAGGGTAGTGTGTGGTGGTGGGAAGGATAGGTAGAGTAGGGGTGGGTAAGGTAGGGTGGAGGAGGGTAGGGTGTGGGTGATGGTGGAGTAGAGTATGTGGTGGGGTAAGGTAGGTAGGATGCGTAGGGTAGGATAATGTGATGGTGGAGTAAGTAGTGTGGGGTGGGTAGGGTAGGATAGGTGGGTGGTGGGTAGGGCGGGGTGGTAGGTAAGGTAGGATGGGTAGAGAGGCAAGGTGCATTGGGTGTGGGGTAGGGCTGCCCCATCCCACCCATTAATGGAATGAATTTATTCCATTTCATTTCATTCCTATTACTTTATTACATTCCATTCCATTCCTGCGTAACAAACATGCCATAAGGATTTTGGATCCCCTCATTTGCCTCTGTTGCGAACCTTTGAAAATAATTGTTTTGCTGTTTTTTTCTTTCTTTTTCCCTTCAGATTAGAACTTCTTTCATTTTACCCATCCCTTATCAATGCACTATGTGTCTATGTTGTGATATACTCCCCCTTCTATTTAACTGTCGCAGCTGACAAAAATACAAATATTAAGGAGAGTAGTTAATACTTTGATTTAACATTAGATAACAACACCCCTTGAATATAATTAATGCAATATTGTTTTCAATCTCTACCCCTTAATGTAGATATAGAAAAATATAATAAACAATGCTTTGGAAATGTAATTACGGCAGATAAAAAATAATTAATATTTTTGACAACTACGACAGTTAAATAGGAACGGAGAGAGTGCATCACAACAGATGATCTGAGCTCGCATATGAACATGTGAATCTATGTTTGATACTACCTACGTCCCAAAATGTAAGTCCGTTTACATTTTTCACACAAATTAAGAAAGTAGTTATCTGTTATTAATTTTGATGGTGAAAGTCTAGAATACCCTTTGACCACATTAGTGTAATAGTTGTAAAGTAGATAAATATATAATAAATTATGGGTAAAAGGAAGAAAAATGTAATAAAGTCTTCATTGATATTATAAATAGACTTATATTTTGGAACAAATTCAAAAAATTAAACGGACTTACATTTTGGGATGAAGGTAGTATATGAAAGCGGCGCCTGAGAAGGCCATGGGCCATGGCCCCAGAGCCCTCAAAAAATTCTATGAATTTAAGGGCCTCGTGAAATTTAACTCAATAGTATATATATATATATTTCATTTTTTAAAATTAATAAGGTATTTCTCTAATGGTAAGCAGTCAGGTATAACGTGATAAGCAACCAAGGTTCAATTCTTGCTAGTGTTAAAACTAATATATTTTTTTGGGTTACCCTTTTTTTAAAGGCCTAAAATAATATCGAGCTCCGAGCATAAATTTGAACAAAGACGTTCCTGTATATGACGAGGCAAAGGTCATACTATGTTATGATATAATAAAGAGAATCTCAAGATAAACCGGAAAATGTTTACCTTCCATTGAAGGGATTCCATTTATGGTGGATAAATTGTAATAAAACCTTCAAAAAGAGAAAAAGAAAAACTCTTTCATACTTGTTGATGAAATGTTTTATACACAAGATCGATATTTTAATACTAATGATAGTGAGTCATATAATTTTTTTTTGTTAGTTTATCTATGATAAACAATAGTTTATAAATAAATAGATTATTAACTATCAGCATAGTATGACGATAAATCTTTACTCGTGGATGTCGAATGGTTTTTTTATTTTAATATTTAATTTTTAACGGCATACTAATATCATAAACAAAAAGGGGAAGAGTTCAAAAAGAAAACATTGCCAAAAAAAACCAAAAAAAAAAAACCACATCCCTTAGAAATCTTGTTAAAAACCTTTGCAAAAACGCTCATTGATCTTTATCACAACTCACCCCTCACCCCTCACCCCTCACCCCTCACCCCACAACCCACAACCCACATCACTAATCATAATGAACATTGATCCCCTCCAAATCATGTACCGTACATGTAAGTGTTTATCACAAACCATTTGATATTTAATACTTTACCGATTCCTCAACCCACAACCAACATCACCGATCATAATGAGCATTGAACCCCTCCGTACTATATACATACCGTACGAGTAAGTGTTTAGCATCAAAATGACGTCATGGAGGGGATCAAAACATAATTGCTTCCCAAACAAAAAATAATAATTGAAGCAACTAAAAAAAAAAAAGTTCTTTATATTTGCACAAAGAAAACACGGAAAAATTGTAGTCCTCACACATGTCTCTCTAACTTTCGTGCTTTCCTTCGAAAATTCCCCTCCCCCCACTACCCCATTCTCCAAAATCTTTCTTCTTTTTTTTTTTTTGAGAAGAAAATCTTTCTTCTTTGATCAGTCCTTTTTTTGGGGTACCCTTTGAATCAAGGCATCCGATGTATATATAATGGACGTAGAATGAAGGACAAGTGTGAGTACTGATGTATTAACCCATCCGATCCATCTTTACCACCACACGACAAATCCCACCCTGCTTTTTGATGAGAGATGGAAGATTATGATTCATTGATTCCTACCACTCACGATCATGATGATAAGAAGAAGAAAGCGACTTTTAATTTGGATCTGTCCGCCGGAAATAAGAAATCAGGCAGCAGCGGCGGCGGCGGTACTGGTGGTGGGGGTGCAAGTTCGTTGAAAAGCTGCCAGGCTGAGAAGTGCACCGCTGATCTTAGTGATGCCAAACAGTATCATAAGAGGCACAAGGTCTGCGAGCACCATGCCAAGGCGCAAGTGGTGGTCGTTGGCGGAATCCGGCAGCGGTTTTGTCAACAATGTAGCAGGTTTTCCACAAATTGCCCTTCTTCTTCCGTTTTTGTTTGGCCGCTGAAAATTGTTTCCACTCTCGAATTATCACTACCCCTTCATTTTCTTTTATCCAATAACATAATTAACATTATTTCAAATTACACTTAAAAATATTCATTCCAATAATAACCATTTATACACCACTTTAAACGCTACTCCTTTCAACTATCAATTCTACTTGTCTCAAAAAAAAAAAAAAAAAAAAAAAAAAAAAAAAAAAACCAATTCTACCTGCCGATTAATTTTCCCTCTCTACGTTCCCACCATAATTTAAATTAAATATTTTATATTTTTTTTTATTACAATTGAAATGAAGAAACTATAATTATTTACAACCACAATTATGAACTAAGGCTCATATATTATAGGAATAACTTTCCTAAGAAGGAAAACTACGTTGAAAGACCTGACACTCAGTGCCTCAGAGTCTCAGACTCTCTCTCTACCCATGTTAATTGAAGCGCCATTAAGAATTAAATATTTTATATTTAAAAGTATTTTTTATTTTGAGAACAAGTATTTGAATAGTGATGCAGGCACCGGATTATTGCACACAAAAAGTCACCGACGGCTTATCATACCATACACTTAAGAAAAAAAAAAAACAGCAGCCGCATAATTCACCATCGGTACCCATTCTCACAGTAGATCACTTCGGTCCCCAAATCATTATTGTATTTGTTAAAATGTCTGTATTTTTCACGAAAACTAAATCATAATTGTAGACGCACTCATCTTTTATAGAAATATCGATGTTATATATGGAAATTCATTTCTTTTTCTTTTAATATGTTTTTATATTACGTTTTTTGTGTGTGTAAATTCTCAACATAAAGAGTTTGACAAAACGAGGGATTTTTTTAGTGCAACGGTCGTAGAAATGTTATATTAAATAACATACTTTAAGGTTTTTTATATTACATTTTTATCGTGTATGTGAGGTTAGAAATGAAATGTTGTAATATATATCATTTGATACAACCTTGATACAACGATTGTGTTGTAAAATTTTCCGAGATAATATAGTAGTAATTCTAAAAAGAAAATATCAAACAAAGTTTTAATCCTTTTTTTTAAGAACAATCTGAGTTTAGTCATAAGATCATTTTTTTCTTAACTTTAATCATAAGATCATTTTTTATGAACCTACGTTCTAAGGGCACCTCCAATAGGAGGTTTAAAAAAACTTCCAAAGCTTTACAACAACTTTATCACTATTGGAGGGAGGTGAGTTGGCAAATGTTTTTTTGCAATGGGTTTAATTGCATAAACCGGTTGGTATCTGACACCTTTTTTTCTTTTTTTTTTTACTTTGTGTGGTAGTAAAAAATAGTAGAAAAAAAATTTATGTGTAGTGGGACTATATTATAAACATTTTCAAAAGGTTTATGCACTGTAGAAAAAAAGTTTATAAAGAAAATGTTTATAAGTTGTATGACGTGGCACACATAAAGTTTTTAAGAGGTTTATTGTTGGAGATGCTCTAATACGTAACAAACAAACCGTACCTCTGAACATTATTTATTTATTTCAACTAAATTGCATTCATTGATATCGTAGATTTCACGGTAAAGTATACATTTATTCTATAATTTATTCAATATTTATGCAATACTTTTTTTTGTTGTTGAGAAAAACCAAACAATTTATTAAGCAATATCTGCAAAACAAGCGGCTAATACATCACCCGGGGGCGAGGAGTCCCACAAGGTGCTGGAAGTAACAAAAAATCATGTCTAGCTAAGAAATGCGTCGGGATATTCCCTACGCGTCAAACAAATGAAAACGAAACAGGCACAAAGCTAGCCACAAAGGCCAAACAGTCCTGGAGAAGACAACCCTGAGCTGTGAGGTCCTCTCCTGGCCTCCGAAGTCGCGAGACGCACGCCAAACAATCACTCTCCACCTCGAGCCGCTGGATTCCTAAATGCACCGCCTCCTCCAAAGCCAAGAAAATAGCCTTAAGCTCTAAAAACTCCACTGGGTCTCCTGGATCAAAATGATCCGCAAATTAGGAGTGAAGTACTGTTCCACCCGAGTCTCGGAAGATAACTCCAACACCCGCACCCGTCTCAGTGACTGATGCATCCACATTACTTTTCACCACGTCGGTGAGAGGTTTCATCCACCTGTCCGTAATCAGCGATCGATGTCTCATGCCGAAGAAGCGCCGCCAGTGCCTCCATATACTCTGCCGAAGCCGCCAAAGATCGCGTACATAATGCAGAGACATAAACCGCCTGATCGTCAAAAACCGCAGAACATCGTGCTTTCCAAATCCCCTACATAAGCCACACAAACCTTGCCGTATCCTGAGTACCATGTTCTTCAAGCATCCTCATAAAAAACTCCGCAAAGGAAGCAGAGCGAAGGTGCTGTATGAACCCCTGAAACGGCGATGCCCGCCATACTCTATCAGACATATCACATTAAAAAATCACGTGCCGCATCGTTTCAAAGGTTTCCCCGCAAGCCAAACAAATGCCATCCCCCAGATTCCGCCTCAGCAGCCCCTGTCCAATTGGAAGACAATCATGCAAATATCTCCACAAAAAGTGCTGAACACGCGGCTGGATAGGAAGCTGCCAGCATCTCCTCCAAATCTTCCTCTCTCCTTCCGACGTAGACGGACCTGTCACAGTTGATGGTCGATATAGTGATAATGCCAAAAATACCCTGACCGTACAATATAAACTCCCCTGCGATCGTAGTGCCTAATCCGTCGATCAGGGTGCCCCCCTGGGGCCACAATATTCCCTAATATTGCATCAGATTCCCGAGATCCTGGGATAAAAATATCTGAGACTGTGGAATCTACAGGAAGTTCATGCCCGGCAAAAGATATGCGTAACGAAGGTTGCCTACTAGTCCATGCATCATGGAAAATATACACTGACTCCCCATCCCCCATCCTCCATCTCATCCCACTGAGCAGAAGGTCCCGCCCCTCCATAATACTACGCCACAAATAGGACGGTCCAGCCCCCAGCCAAGCAGCAATAATGGAGTTGTCCTCAAAGTACTTAGCATGTAATACTTGTGCCGCCAAGGACCATGTGTTAGTAATACCATCCGCAGCGGAAACGATTTATGGATCTAGATCTATAAACTACACGTAATAAAATAACTAGATCTATATCTACAAGGGGGTTGTAGAACATACCTCTTGGATCTCAAAATCCAAGTTGAAGAACCGCAATAGGATGAACGAAGGAAAGCGTGAAGAGCACCACGATCTTCCGTACGTGTGATCCAAGCAACTCCCGGTGGAAGGAATTCTCGACTCGAACCCTTCCGATATGCTACCGGAAAAATCTCCAAGATTTTCCCTTATACCCTTGGCGAAATTTTCCTTCACCTCTACAGAGGTAGAAGTCGAAAATTGTAGTGTGTTATTTGGCTTTAGAACTCTCTTTATATAGGAGAGTAAAACTTAAGCCCAAGGATTTTATAATTAATACAAAATCAATTATGATAATCCTATTAAATAAAAGATAATCCCATAATATTCTAGAACAAATCTAGGATAATATTTATCTTTATTTCTTTCCATAAATATTTATCCAATAAATATTTTATGCATACGTGTCTTATTAATCAATTTAGGAAAACAAATTTCCTAATAATAACACACAAAATATATACGCACCTTTTTACTAAAAATTAGGTCACGATATTTCCATCCTTTTGACCAATTAGGTCAAAAATGGTCAACACACCAATTCGGGCCGAGTCACTTAAAAATGTCTTTTCCACATATTTAATTATTTAGCCCAACTAATTTAATAGTCCACTAAACAATTAATTCACATATCGCTTTAATAAAGTCCAACAAGAACTAAATTAATATTATTAGGATTCGACGTCCGAGAATAGCTATGCTATATTAGGAGGCACGTCGGGGACCATGGACTAATAATCGTGACTCGATAAATCAAATAAATAATTATAGAATAATTATATTCGATAAATCAATCACAGAATATGCCACCATAATCCCGTGATCGCACTCCGATTATGAGATTATATTTATCTCTCACGAGAATAATAATAATAAGCGTCCATTGATATAATCATTACATATGGATTAATCCTCCATGATCGTTCATTCTAAATCGGGAAGTTACCGTTAACCCTTTTTAGAACCTCTTATCCTTATTTACCATTAACCCCTAGTGATCAATTAATTCATACAACTCACCGGTGATCAATCGATGTAATATGAACTCGCGCGATCGATCGGTTTAGGATTAACAAATAAGTGAATCTGCTTCATCTACTTCCATAAATGGAAGGAATGGATTCCGTATCTGTGATAACACGTACTACTCACTCAATCCAAAGATAATGCCAAGATGGGGTAATTCGGACCACGGACTCGTGTAATCCTTAACCGTCCAAGTCAAACTTCATACTTGATTCAAGCGGTTGACTGTGATCACCTCGAGATTAAGATATATCCATAAATATGATCATCCATTGATTCGATAAGACTTCTCGATTACGGAATTATATCGTGAACTCTAATCAAATCGGTCCAAATTTATATGATATATCTATCATATATAAATGCCCCATTAGGTTCTCTTAACCGAAAGTCCGGATAGGACTATCACACCTTTGTGTTAGGCGCATTAATAGCACGTTAAAGGAGAGACCCGATACTCTCGATTAACTTCACTACGGGCTAATTGTATTTTAAGTACATCTTCACTAACTCAATCCTCCCGTATATACCATACAATCGAGTTAAGTGATTACATAAACGATATACTTTAGGGTTTTCTGTAGTGTAATTACTATTGTCACATCGGTGAATATGGGAATAATAAATATGAATAATAACATCATTTCATTTATTAAATAAAACAATTACAAAATTGTCTTTCGGGCATCACACCTAACAATCTCCCACTTGCACGAAAGCATGTGATTAATTGTTTTAGAGCACACCCTATTATTTAAAATACAACAAACTACATCTCCCACTTGCTCTAAAGCAATGGAGACTTATCCCGTATTCTAGTACCCCTACTAAGCATGTCATAACCATTTCAGATTCCAAAGTACACTCCGAGTATGCCGTCGTAGGATAGGTCAGTGACTCGGGGTGCACCTACATCTAAATGTCATGGGTCTTAATGATCAGTCAGGTCGTCGGCTCGAGACGTTCCGTAGAATCGAAACGTTACCGGTCCATGTAATCATGTGGTACTGAGTAAACACTGAGCCCGAGATCGACTTAACGATCATCCTCAATCGACTTAAAGTCAAAATCGATGTATCACACATATCCAAGTTCACACATGAATATGTCCGCATATTGTTCCTCGTTCTCTTCAATATACTTTAAAGGACATACTAAACTTGCTTTGTTAACCGCCGAATCTATGATTCGATCAAAGTTGACGTTCAATAACGACCATCTCTTACTAGAAAGAGAATCTATCCCATTTCTCTTGATCCGAAGATTTGAGAGTCATTCCCGAGGCATAGGGTAGAACTTCCTCGTTGAATGTTGCATACACAGATGCATCATCTTAACCAATAAGATGGATGGGAAACCAAAGGATCGATTCTAATGAATTCGACCGAGTCAAACTCTTAAGAATGTTGTCCAAATCTCTTTGCAAGAGAATTGTGGCATTGTCGATTCTAACTTCGGATAACACACCCATGTTGATTCCAATCGATGCGATGTTATCCTTCACAAACACTAATATATATATTTATATATTCACTCATCAGTACTAAAATTGATATCCGATCTACAAAAGATTTATCAATATTCGGTCAAATCCACATGTTTTAGAAATATATGACTTCCAATGACCGAGAGGTTTGCTTTTATCCACAAAAGGACATAAGCCTTGATAGTCATCCCGCCGAAGTTCATAAGTCAATACCCTTCTGCTTTGAATGAATCCGGACTCCGTTTGTTTGGCAAGAAAGTCTCGGGAATCACCCTATTTTCCGCTTTTGAACGAAATCATGCAATACCGAACTCATTCTACTCTTTTCCATGTAGATCCAATTACTCCCACTGGGCTGAGACACTCGGTGGTTCTACAAGAGTATGAAACACTTCTGAGTACCAAACTCCATTCACAGGGGTTATGGCTTGTAAACCAACCTCTATTATCGAAATCCTATCTTTGCTCACAAAAGAGCCATAGGTCATCGATCGATCCTTAGACTACAAAGTCTGCAGAACCCGTAACGGGTAATGGATAAACCATACTCCCACTACATTCGGGTGGATCGAAATTACGATCTAGTTTAGTAGTATTTAGTGTTATCACCAACAACCGATGTTGGATGTGGTCTCGATTTTAATCGGTTAGTAACTACCTTGAGTAAACGTGCTTTCAAGGTTCAAGGTTTTTCTGAACATGGATTCTATCGTAAAGGATGCAACAAAGATAACTGCCCTTCCTCGATTTCAAGAATCCTATATCTAACCTTTATACTCAATAGGTTAAAAGATATATCACGAATGGTCATTGACCGAACGTGTTTGCGAAATTTCCAGTCAAACCATCAAGCATCATGTGCTAAATGCTTATATTGACGGAATTTGGGTGAACCGAATCCGTTAATTCCAAAGCATATTCTAGGTAGACTTCTCGGTTCTACACTTCAATGTAAACCGTTATTTCACTTCCAATATCTTTATTGAGTTAAGCGATGTATTGTGGCACATCTATAACTATGTAAAAGCAATTCAATGGTTTCTTCCTTAGTGAAAACATTTCACTATGAGGCGACGAGCATCACCTCAGACTATGTGATGGCCCATTTATGAGTATAGAATACTCCATCTCTCGTTGAAAACAGAAAAACCTCAAAATATTTTGGATAAACTTGCGGAGTTTTGAATAGTTATCGAGACAAGTCACTACTCGAAGCTCCTACTAGCTTGTTTCTTTCATCGAGACCCCGAAGGTCACATGAACAAGCAATGTTACTTTTTATAACCATTATCCTTTCCAAATTGAAAGGAAACTTAGTCATTGAACCTTTAAGACAATCTAACGGATCGGAGAAAAAGGAATCACCCCGAGCGATCTTTCAAGTCTTGTCTTTTAGGGACTATGCACTAACTATGGAATATGAAGAAGCGTTTATCTAAATATAAAACCAATTGCCTTTAACAGTTCTTAAGATGTGTTTTATATACATATTTCAAAAGAGTTCTAAGTGGTTTTGACTTTATCAAACAAAAGTCCGAGTCGTGGATTCGTCTTACAAATGGTATATTCACTTTCTATACGACAAACAAATTATCGAATAGAAGGTAAATCCATTCGTTCCAACGAATCTTAAGCAGAAAATAAATTTTCCATGATATCCAAGGATTGAACCGAGATTCATTTCCTTATATCACTCCCACTATTCTAGCTAAAATGAATCGCCCGTTGTTTACTCTTTTAATCGTTAAATGCACCGCTACCTTGTTCTTCCAAAGAACTTAGCTCGAGAAAATCACCAAGGATTCATAGGTTGGTGATCCAAAATCACTTTCCTTATCCTATGATTTTGATTAATTAATTTTCGTTCGACCTTAAAGTTTTCTCGGTTTAGGTGACTAACACTTTTAGACATATTCACCCATTCTTGACTTTCCGTGAATGGAAACAGTCTTGAACCAGCGGTTCGTTTGAGTAGACACTACTCTTGAACCGTGGGATGTCTCTTTCGAGTGTTACTTGTCCAGACTTGTTGGATTTTCTAATATACTAGAAAAACAACAAATCATAAGATTAAAGCTCCCACCAATTTATCGGTTCCAAATACCGCCTAACCAAAGAATGCTTCATTTTATGATTTTCCAATTTTTCAATTTGAAAATGTCATCGTAACAAACACTTACAGCTTAATGTTTCGAGAAAAATACAAATCATAAAACTCCCACTAGTTCATCGATTCCAAATATCGTCTAACTAGCAAATGATTCATGATTTTCCGATTTTTCAATTAGAACGATTACGTGTGTAATCATTTACACACACTGAAAATTCACTAGAAGAATTTTCAAAGTCCGTAATCACCTTTGATCAAACTAAGTTTGTCTCTCGTTTGACACGAATGACACTAGTGACATACCTATATGTCACTCTGGTTTTAAAAGGCTTAAGAGAAAATATCTCTTCCGAAAATTAATTGCATTATCGATTAACTAGTTCAACGTTCTAGTTACTTTCCACTTTTTAACGAAGTCAATACTAGTCAATTGTAAGCAATTTAGTAAGGGATAATGCTGTAAATAAAATGACATAAATTAATTCAAGTTTAACACTACTATATTTATTTTAGGAATTGTAAACTAAAATTAAGTCTACTCTACCATTCCAGGTTTTAACCTCGCATCTCAAAGCCGCCTTAGGGTAGGTCAAAGAGATGACGGTTAAATCGAGACAATCTCATCAATGAATAACTTGTGAGAATCGAACATCCCACGAGAATCGAACATCCCTTTATTCATTGACTACCTTCCTTTTTTAGCCTAGATATTATCAAAAATACCCATGATGAGTGTGACCTACTATATCGGATCTCTTAGAGTACGCCCGAGTGTGCCGTCTTAGGATAGTCGGTGACCCGACGAGTACCTGTAAATCCTATCCTTTCGGAGACCAAGCCATGAATGTTGATAAGGCGAACACCATCCTTAGGGGGACGAAATCAAAGCGCCTCGGGCGTCACCTTCTCTCTCACTTACTTGTATCTATAGTAGAGGCCGTGGGGTTGGTTGTCGCCTCCCCGCTCCCACTCAATATTTTGGAAGTGGTTGTGGGTTAACTAACCACGCCTTTTGATGTTAACATAAAAGCACATCAAATCAAGGATTCGAATGGTGTCGGTAACGTGAGGCAAGCCTACCCGTCCTATTCGTTGGAACATATGTGATAATCGGACGAAATCGGGTCAAGAGAGCCCTATTGAGATTAGAAGGAATCACCCTCCGCTCTCCGGTGTAGCTTAGTCTTGCCGGACCCCCGTGCATGCATCACACTAGGAGGGTTAAGTCGTTTGAGCGAAGCTCAGTTGACCACCCAACCTAAAGCGAACCGTTTTTATCCAAGATTTATTGTTCTTTTACTATCATTCAATCTCGTAGACACTACGAATTGAAAACGTGATCTCGTTTGACTTTAAGGCGGTTCACGAGAACACACACGAAAAGCTAACGATTTCATAACCCGTCCTCGGATCTTTAATTAGTTACTAAATTAATTAATTACCACATATTAATTAAATTTCAACTAATTACACGAGTTTGTATACATGCCTATTTTAATTACCAAAATTAAAATTCTACATGTATGCATGGAGTGGATTTATGATATGATGCATGTCATGGCAATTCGGTTTTATATCTATTTTATGATCAAACACATAAAAATAAATGCGGAAAATTTAAACACCGAGATGGACCGGTTGGCACCTTAATCTAACCTATTAGAAAATAAATAACCAAAACCCTAACTGGGTTTACGACTTTCTAACTAAATCTGCAAAATGTTCGAACTCTTCGACGATCGGCATACAAACGAACTCGGATCGGGACGAAACTTTCCAGATCTTATCTTCACTCCTTGAACTTCAATATGGACGGTTGGATCGGTGCTTTGACTTACCAATTTTCTCTAGTAAACCGCCAAACTTGCTGCTGAATCTGACTTTAACTGCACTGCATCAAGGACTTCCTGAGGCAGATCGGGAATCGAGATGAATCCCGATCGACCTGAAATTTTATGGTACGTCCAAAACTCAAATTTGATTAATCTGAACGGTCGGATTTTCTTTTCAACGGTCCAAACTCTCCCAGAAAATCGAGGAAGTCACAGATAGTGTTTCTGTGAATCCTGCGTTTTCTGTTACAGCAGCCTCTTCGCAGCATCAAACGGATATCAAAGCGGACTCTGATCGACGCCAAAATTTGTGGAGTTGATCATCATCTTCTAATCTTGATTCTGACCGGAGGATCTTCGTTTCAACGGTTCGATCAACGGAAACACGAAATAACTAAACAAATACTAAATGGATCTATTTTCCGGAAATTAAAATTGCAATAAAAAAGAATTACATAATTTCCTATACTCATATGGACCGAATTTTCATCGTTTATATGAGTTTACAATAGATCTAACGGGTAAACAATGCCAACCCCAATCCATCTCTTCAACCACGACATTCATAAGCATAAAAATTAAACATATGCATCGCCCCCAAAAAAATTGGGACAAAGAATCTACATGTTTTACCACTCCCAGATCTAATATTTTATACGTATAAATATAGATCACCATGGCGATCGATACCACTTTAGTAATACCATCCGCAGCTGAAAAGCGATTTATGGATCTAGATCTATAAACTACACGTAATAAAATAACTAGATCTATATCTACAAGGGGTTTGTAGAACATACCTCTTGGATCTCAAAATCCAAGTTGAAGAACATATAATAGGATGAACGAAGGAAAGCGTGAAGAGCACCACGATCTTCCGTGACGTGTGATCCAAGCAACTCCCGGTGGAAGGAATTCTCGACTTCGAACCCTTCCGATATGCTACCGGAAAAATCTCCAAGATTTTCCCTTATACCCTTGGCCGAAATTTTCCTTCACCTCTACAAGGTAGAAGTCGAAAATTGTAGTGTGTTATTTGGCAGGAGAACTCTCTTTATATAGGAGAGTAAAACTTTAAGCCCCAAGGATTTTATAATTAATACAAAATCAATTATGATAATCCTATTAAATAAAAGATAATCCCATAATATTCAGAACAAATCTAGGATAATATTTATCTTTATTTCTTTCCATAAATATTTATCCAATAAATATTTTATGCACATGTCTTATTAATCAATTTAGGAAAACAAATTTCCTAATAATAACACACAAAATATATGTGCACCTTTTTACTAAAAATTAGGTCACGCATATTTCCATCCTTTTGACCAATTAGGTCAAAAATGGTCAACACACCAATTAAGTAAGTCACTAAAAAATGTCTTTTCCACATATTTAATTATTTAGCCCAACTAATTTAATAGTCCACTAAACAATTAATTCACATATCGTTTTAATAAAGTCCAACAAGAACTAAATTAATATTATTAGGATTCGACGTCCGAGAATAGCTATCTTTATATTAGGAGGCACGTCGGGGACCATGGACTAATAATCGTGACTCCGATAAATCAAATAAATAATTATAGAATAATTATATTCGATAAATCAATCACAGGAATATGCCACCATAATCCCGTGACTGCACTCCTCCGATTATGAGATTATATTTATCTCCTCACGAGAATAATAATAATAAGCGTCCATTGATATAATCATTACATATGGATTAATCCTCCATAGATTATTCATTCTAAATCGGGAAGTTACCGTTAACCTTTTTAGAACCTCTTATCCTTATTTACCATTAACCCCTACAGTGATCAATTAATTCATACAACTCACCGGTGATCAATCGATGTAATATGAACTCGCGCGATCGATCGGTTTCTAGGATTAACAAATAAGGAATCGTTTATCTACTTCCATAAATGGAAGGAATGGATTCCGTATCTGTGATAACACGGACTACTCACTCAATCGATAGACAATGCCAAGATGGGGTAATTCGGACCACGGACTCGGTGTAATCCTTAACCGTCAAGTCAAACTTCATACCGATTCAAGCGGTTGACTCGTGATCACCTCGGGATTAAGATATATCCATAAATATGATCATCCATTGATTCGATAAGACTTCTCGATTACGGAATTATATCGTGAACTCTAATCAAATCGGTCGAAATACTATATGATATATCTATCATATATAAATGCCCCATTAGGTTCTCTTAACCGAAAGTCCGGATAGGACTATCACACTTTGTGTTCTCAGCGCGCATTAATAGCACGTTAAAGGAGAGACCCGATACTCGATTAACTTCACTACGGGCTAATTGTATTTTAAGTACATCTTCACTAACTCAATCCTCCTGTGTATATACCATACAATGAGTTAAGTGATTACATAAACGATATACTTTAGGGTTTTCTGTAGTGTAATTACTATTGTCACATCGGTGAATATGGGAATAATAAATATGAATAATAACATCATTTCATTTATTAAATAAAACAATTACAAAATTGTCTTTCGGGCATCACACCTAACACCATTGACTAGTCAAGAGTCTCCAGGACTGTTTCGCCAATAAGGCCAGATTAAAACATTCCAAGTCACGGAATCCGAAGCCCCCCAGATTTTTCGGCAAACAACAAGTCTCCCATTTTTTCCAATGTATCTTGCGATTCTCTGTATCTCCCCAAAAGAAGCTTCTAATCGCTTGCTCAAGTTCCCGGATTAGAGTGGTTGGCACCCTAAAGCACTGCATAATGTATGTAGGAATGGCCTGCAAAGCCGATTTAATAAACATCTCATTCCCTGCGGGCGAGAGTAATTTATCTTTCCATCCAGCCACCTTTGCGAATTTTGGCCCTCAGGAAAGTGAACACCTGGCGCTTGTTCCTTCCTATCATGAACGGTAACCCCAAATACTTGCCCGACCCGTCCCCTAGGGGAATCTGTAACAGATCCGAAACCATCTCTCGATCCCCCTCCGAGACTCCATCTGAGAAGTAGAGACTAGATTTATGAAAATTAATTGCCTGGCCCGAGAGGGCCCCATACCTGTCAAACAGCTCAACCAGCACCTCCACCGCCCCATCTAAGAGCTCAAAGAAAACCATACAATCATCAGCAAAAAGTAAGTGAGAGACAGAAACCTCCACCTCCCCGCCAAAGTGAATACCCCGCAACGCCCCCCGGAGCACATAATCATTTAGCAAAGCTGTGAAGCCCTCCGCACAAATGATAAAAGAGAAACGGCAACAACGGATCTCCCTACCTAATTCCACGAGTCGGCATTATTCTGCTACTCGGCTTCCCATTAATAAACACCCGATAAGAAACTGTCGTCACACAGCGTCGCACCACATCAACAAAGGATAAGGGAAACCGCATGCGTTCCATGACCCGCCAAAGATATTGCCATTCCACCTGGTCAAAAGCCTTAGCCATATCCAACTTCAGAGCTGCATGATTAGCACATCCACGCTCCCCGTTCTGTAGGGAGTGAAAGGCCTCAAAAGCAATAATCGCATTGTCCATGATAAGACGGCCCGACACAAACGCACTACTCGGAGGATATGGTTGATGAAAAAGTTAAATGGCATTTACACGGTTGACGAGACTCGATAACGATAGGGCTATCGAATCAGTGCCCTATTTTCAACTGAAGAGGGTAACCAGGAGGGTGGTATGAATGGGCCAATGCAAATTTTCAAATAATTATCAGGTTAGCGACAAAACCAATGAACCCGAACTAAACTTAAAAATGAACTAATCCAACCGGAAAAACTAAACCAAATGGAAATCGAAATTTTTCTATTTGGTTTTAAACCAAACTGAAACACAACTTGTTTGAAATAATTTGTTCTTAGTTATAATCAAATCAAACCAAACCAACACAAACATACCTATATATATATATATATATATATATATATATATATATATATATATATATATATATATATATATATATATATATATATGTGTGTGTGTGTGTGTGTGTGTTATCTACACATAAATTAATGTATAAAAACAAATCAATTAAACTAAATATGTATGTATGTACGTAGATATACTAATACACACATTTGTACATATATTTATACAAATATGTATGTATGCCTTTTTTTCAACTTGGATTTATATACACACATCTTCACATACATATATTTATTTGTGTGTTTATACACATAATTCTAGCTTTTCTATGTGGATGTATAGATATATGTATACGTATACACATATACAAAACAATATTATGGACCCGCTGAATTTTTTTTCTTGATTTGCCTGTATACAAATGCACACATACATTCTATAAGAAAATGTAATTATGTGAAACCAAACTGGAGCAATTAGAAATCAAATTGATCTAAACCATTTGTTTTCGTATTGTTCTCGTTTGATTTTGATTGCAACTAATCGCAATTTATACTAGACGAAAAAATTTAATTGAATCGACATAAGCTCACTCTTAAGATGCAATTGATCTGAAGTGAAATGAAATGATTTTTATTCCACTCCAATATTTTAATACATCGGCAAGTAAGTGAAAATAGGGGTTGGGAAGTAATGAAAACAACTTTACCCCAAAGTGAGATTGCCTACATATCTGAAAGGGATATCAAATTGTTGTAGTTCATCGGTTAAGTAAGTGAAAAAGATGTTTATATAGTTGGGGAAGGCCAACATAACGCAATAGTACCATAATTAGGAAAATACTTGTGTGGTGAGGGAATTTGAGGTGAAATGACGGGTGAAACAATCAGAACCACACAATTTAAATACAGAATAAAACTGTGTGGTCTGTATTTAGCCACACGGTATCTCCACACCGTGTGGAGACACCACACAAGAATTACCTCCATAATTATTGTCATGACAGAAAAGTTATTACAATTCTATGAGTATATAGAGAAAAAAATCCTAATGCGTATATTTTGTTGTAGAGATTTGGAGACCCCACTTTTCATGTATGAGATGCATCATGTGCATTCCAAAAGACCAGAGTCCTTGTGGCCTTGTTGTCCAAAAGCCTTGTGGCTGGACATTGGACATTTACAATGGATTTAGGGTTTGGGGCCAGTAGCTAGACAGATTGTGGGGGTTATCCGTAGTTAATTGCCTGACTGCAATGCGGAAAGCGTGTTTGATACATGAAACCCTCAATAATTGCATGCTCACCTTCTCCCAATGATCCTAAGCCATGAGCCCTTTAGAGGCTTCCTTTTCGTGAGAGGACACGCTTTTGAGCTATTGAGATTTCCGGGTCATATGTCCACAAGGGCAGAGTGAGGAATTTATACTCATGTTGGCTAGTGAACTATGTTTGGTGGCCTAGTGAGGTGAGTTAATATGACTTGGTGAGTTGGCTGATTGAGCAAGTCTTTTTGCAGCGGCGTTCCTGTCCAAATTAAAGCTCGGGGTCAAAAAAAAAAAAAAAAAAATTAAGGCCCTTCTAAAAAAGAAATTTAAGAAAAACTACATACAACAAAACTCAAACCCTGATCACTTGCCAAATATACCATAGTGCCAACCACTAGGCTAATACCTTATTTGTTCATAAGTTATTGAAACACAATGTAAAAATACAAATATGTATGTTATTGTGTAAAAAAATTACAGGACCCTTAAATTCATCGATTTTTTGAAGAGGCCGAGGGTCATGGCCCCGTTGGCCCCCCAAGGGGCGTTCCTGTCTTTTTGTATAAAAGGATTTTTAGGTGGAGTTAGCCCCCTTTAGTGTTCTATAACTCTCTGTCTTTGTATGTATATGGTAGGGCGATAGTTTTGATCCATATCAATCACATTCACTCTATGTCCGGATATGAAAATATTTCCTCTGCATATATACATATATCCAGTTTATCTTCCACAACATACTCTTATCACCATTGATTATACTGAGCCAAATCAATAAATTAGTTCAATACACTACTCAATAGTTAGATTACATTTTGTTGCACATATATAACGGGCCGGAGGAAATTAATGCATATATATATTCATCCAAAAAAAAAAAAGGTGTAAAAAATTAATTCCAAGAGTTAATTAATTAAGTGGCCGGGTTGCAGATTTCACGAACTTGCAGAATTCGATGATGCGAAAAGGAGTTGCAGGCGGCGATTGGCTGGACACAATGAAAGACGAAGGAAGAACTCATCTTCAGACGCTGCAAATGGACAAGCACAAGGTGGTGGTGGTGGTGGTGGTGGTGGTGGTGGTGGGTCAGAACGCAAAGGTGGTACCTCTCAATCTCAGTCTCAGATGAAGGAAATAGTATTTGGGCAGGTGGTTGATAATCCCACTAATTTCAAACATTTCCACATCAGATGATGAGATAAACAATTAACTGACCTTGAAGGCCACTTCATGCATGCTCTCTCTCTTCTGTCATTTTATTTTATTTTCATATGATGAGATAAAATAACCTCTGAATTATCAACATGAATAATTTGATAAGTATATCTTTGAGATTAGAGAATGATGATTGTTCTCTTTCCATCCATATTGATTACCTAGCTATTTATAGAAATTTGACTTTGTAACGTACGTCCTATGCAATGATCTTACTTACCAATAATAGAAGCATCATTTTCATGTTTTTGTAATAAATTTATTTAAACCTGGGTTTGTTTGTGTTATTTTTATTTTATTTGGGAAATGATCGTTTTGTTTGTGTAACTTTACATTGACTTGACTATTCTTCAACATTTTTTTTTTTGAGGTAAGAAGGATATTTTTATTTTATTTTATTCTTGTTGATACCATGAAGTGCAATGGTCTTTACTATTATGCCATGTTTAATCCTCGATTAATATTTAGCATACATAGAATTATTTTTTCAAGATTCTATGTATCCTAAATATTATAATAAAAATCTTATAGGTTGATCAACCAAAACATACAAAAACACATGTAAGATCGAGTTATCTACTCATTGAAATTATTTTGGTTGATTGACCTATTTCATGAGCCCGATAACTCGATTGGATCTCTGCCTATTTTGTTAAACTACAGGGTCGGAAATTTTGGTTTTATATACATACAAGCAATAACTATACCATCTATATTTTCTTTTTGCAGAAATGACAAACAAATTGAACCTATGATGTATTACTGATGATAAAATTTATGAAAATAATTTTCTAAACCGGGTAAGGAACCTATGTTGTGGGGAATTGAGCAAAGGTTTGTGTAGCTTTCTTTCCCCGGTGGGTCAGTACTAGAACTAAATAATTGTTATTTTGTTTCGACTCTTTTGAGGAGCAAAATTTCTATTTTTGCATTTGATGTAGAAGGTTACTCCTTTATGTTTAAGAATAAACATTGTTATTTTTCACATGATCGATTAGTTTATTGTATTGACATATTCGAGATGCAATCCAAAATCCTTCACATAAACACTAAGAATGCTAAAACTGATAATCTGAAGGATTTGTACTTGTGACACTTTCGTCTTGGCCATATAAATAAGAATCGCAATTTCAAACTCCATAATGATGGTAATTGCTAGATGATTTTGATTTTGAATCATATGATACATCATACATGAGAGTCTAGTTTTACTTAGGAAGATGATTGAATCACCATATGATGTGTGATTTTCAATAGATAATCACTAAATCCTACCGCAAGCGCACGGCTTATCGAGTAGTACTTAGGATGTCGATCCCACAGGGACTTGTAGTCAATCACCAAACAATTCCTGATTTATATTAGCTAGACAAATCAAATATTTGTAGGTTTTTTCTCTAAAGGAAGTAAAATTAAAGAAAATAAAGATAACCTAATTAATAGCCAAGAACTTCAAGATTTAGGTAATAGGATTCAAGGTTTAGAGGCATTTCTTGGATTTCGGATCCACCACGGCGTTGTTTACATAGAATTTCAACAATCTCTCTATCAATATGAATCTTCCATTTATGAAGACCAATTATCAAATATTACACGTAAACATTCTTTCGAACTATTATCGTGATTGTACCTAGTTTTATCCAACATTCAGTTTCCTACAATGATGAATAAAATTAGGTCCATTGAATTACCATAATTAAAGGGCCACTTTAGGTTTAACCTAATTTTCATTCAAGAAATCCCTAAAGATTCGATCTTGGTTTCTAGGTTATCGATTAATTAATACTTTTTCTGTCATCAATTAATCGAATGAAGTTTCTCATGCAATCCTACAGTCATTCACTCCTTCGAGATATTATTTCCGGAAAATTACATGAATAAGCATACAAGATCAAATTCATAAACATGACAAAAATCCTATCATTGAAAAGATTGTTTCTTTAAAACTATATAATCATCGCCGGGCTTTTCATAATCCAAGAAACCAATATTTACTCTCGTAACATATCAAGATTCCAAGATTCAACCATATAATTCATACTTTGACAAGAAAAATAAATAAATAGAATAAAGGAGAAATGAGATAGAAAGAAACCGTCAAAGTATTGCATAAAATAATCAAACCTCGAAAAAGCTTCGTTCTTGAATTCTTAAAACCTAAAATCCTTGTTCTTGGGGATGGGAGATGATGATGATCAAAAGAGGAGGAAGAGTCGACTATGTTGATGAATCAATGCGTTCCTCATCATCTTTTTGATTTAAGGAAATTATTTTAGGATAAATAGGAATTTTCCTTAATTTAAATTGTGTAATTTATCTCCTAAAATAAAATTCCTAGAAAATAGGACTAATATGGCGTGTAAATCCTCAAATTTGCGCCATCAATCATGGAAATCACGCTAGGAATTATCTCCACCAATCGTAACATTTCGTTGGCTGTAGAAATTCGGATAGTTTCTGCATTTTTCACACCTGTTCCATTCTTTCACACACTGGTGTGATTCTTCATGCCTTCATGACTTTGATCCTTTTTAGCTCATTTTCATTGCATTTTATGCTCGGATTCACCATATCTGCAAGATATCAAAGCCATAGCAGTAATCTAGTCCAAAAAGGCAATTTATCATACGAATATCACAAAATAGACATTAAAACAGGCCAAAACGATCCAAGAATAACCACATATGGTGGACTTATCAAACTCCCCAAGCTTAAACCTTGCTTGTCCCCAAGCAAGTCAAAATACCAACTCAAGACGAAGCACTTAGAACACACATGGAACAATCTCAAGTATGATGCAAAGTACACGAGCCTCGATAGATTATACTTCAATAGTTTAAATGCATAATATAAACATGGTCAACCTCTTTCAAAATACCACACTTAAACATGAACAAAGACTTCCACTAAGAATGAGATCAACCAAACAAGTGGACCCTCATGGGATAAAATCGCTCAACACTCATATTTGTGAGGTGGTTAATCTCTCAAGCTCATTCCAATGAAATTGCCCTACTATATGCTTGTATATTATCTCATGTCAATTGCCAAAGCAACATGCACCACACAAATCATAAGGACTTAGAAGAAGGTATGGTAGAAGAGAATAGCCCGGAATTGTAAGAATATGACTAAAACGGTGGTAAAATGGATAAGTGTAGTATATATATCATGGTGAGGGTGGTTCGAGGCCATTAAAACTAGTGAAACATGTGACTACTAATTCATCAACTCGTGAGATCTCAGGGGGGTTTGTCCAACAACTACACAATTCTTTAACAACGAGCTACTAACATGACTTTATACTTTGGGAGGATAAAGACGTCACTCCCTTTTTATTACACAACAAAAACTAAAATAACATAGGAGGCTATTTTGGGATTGCACTCCTTTATTGACTCTTTTTTTTTTCTTGATTTTTTTTTTTGAAATAATATACAAGACACAAACGGACTCCCCCAAGCTTAATTTCTTTGCAATCGAGTTTTCAGAATTTAATAGTCAACATCCCATTAATCTTAAGGCCGGGCAAAATAGAATTTGGGCTATTCAAATTTTTTTTTTTCGTGGGGTGAGGGCATAATATATGGCTAGTAAGGGTGTTAAGTGTGGGTAAAGGAAGAAGCGAGTGCCTTAGTCATTTTAGTATAAATGCAAGTACCATGGTAATATCAATAAGATGCAACACAAGTTCTAAAGGAACAAAATCATGGAAGAGAAAAATAAACGCTCATTTTTGGGTGAGACTGAAGTAGTCAGTCATTATGGCCGGAACATCTCACTGGGACAGGTTGTCTACTCACTTAATCTCAATCATTCTCAACAAAAATCAATGCACATTTACGTGTGGTTTATCAAGTGGAATCAAACATATTATATCCTGCATCTTTCTTATCAAAGTAGTCTCTAACAATTTTCATGCATTTCGAATCATACTCGAGATGACTATGTGTAATCTAAGCAAGACACGACTCAAAATGACTCGACTCATAAACTCTACCTAAGTGACTTTTATTGACCCTAAGACAAAAGACTCGAATAACAACCAAGGAAACTACACAAGTGACCCTCCCCCACACGTAAATATTACATTGTCCCCAATGTAAATAAATGAAAAGCAAGTGAGGGTAGGAATGAAACTCACCGAATCATGATGCTGGAAGGTCAGATGGAGCAAGGAGAGAGCACGAGCAATCAGGGGGGCAAGCATGGCATTCAGCTTTTGAAGAATCTGTGTTAATGATGGTCATTCGCCGGACTCCGGCAAGAGGTGGTGGTCGGAAAGGCAGGGTGGTCATTTTCCGGTGACCGGAGTAATGGTTGGCCGGAGTTGTGGGAGGTGGTGGTAGGAGATGGTGGTTGTGGTGAAAAGCGAGGAAGAGGGCAAGAATTAAATTTTTTTTTTGGACAGGAGAATCACAGGGTGTGATAAAAATCACACCTGGGTGTGATACCTGCGTCAATTCTAGGCACTTTTTTTTTTTTTTTGGACGGAAGAATCACACCTGGGTGTGATAAAAATCACACCTGGGTGTGATATCTGCGTCATTTTCAGGCCTCTTTTTTTTTTTTTTTTTTTTTTCGGACGGAAGAATCACACCTGGGTGTGATAAAAATCACACCTGGGTGTGATATCTGCGTCATTTTCAGGGCTTTTTTTTTTTTTTTTTTTTTTTTGAAACCGTCTCCCCCGTTTCGCTTTAAAAGATGGCCTCAAATCGCACCTCGAAATTTCCTTTCACCTCGATCGTGGTTTTCTCCATACTAAATATTCCACACCATGGCATCAAAATCCGCAAGTTCCTCTTGTGCAAAGTTATCTGGCTGCAAACCGACACCAAAAACAAAACAAACCAAGACTAAAGGACCGAGAGGACAACTCTCTTCCTTTTATTTATTCATTAAACAAGAAAAAAAAGAAAAAAAAAAATTTTAAAAACACATTCTGAATTTATAGTCTTCAGTTGGACTATCTGTAAACACCATTTTCAAGGAGGACTAAACCAAAGAAGGGCATCCCTTTGCATTTTTTTCCACATATCAAGGATATTAACAAGGATTTTCAGATATAGTATTGGGAGCCTATAATCATATCTTCTTAAAGAGTGATTAATCATTTTAGCTCTAAAATATGAAGTGCCACTTAACAATTTATAAATCTCTTTATCAATGCTCATGACAAATCTAAGAGAATTATGGACTACTAGAGGTGCAACATCTATATACTCTACATGCTCAACATCCATAAATTCAACATCATTAGACAATGAAGGGGGGTTATCATTATCAAATGCATTCAAATCAAACGCAATATTGTTACCTCCATTTTCATCATTTTCTTGGCTCATCAATGTTGAATATGGAATTATTGCACCGTTATCTTGTGGAGATGGCTCGAATTTCCATGTGGCTTCACTCTTGTTAATACGAAGGCCCAAACACTCTGCAATCTTTGAGAAAGAATCACCAAAAACATTCATATCAAGACACTGTGGGATTTCATAAGGATCAAAGTTTATTTCATCCCCACAACTTTCAAGCACGACGTTCTGATCTTGAATCTCCATCATATGATTTTCTTTTTCAATCTCTTCAGTAACATAGAGATTCCGTGCAATCAATTCTGCAATTGTTAGCTCTCTCTTATTAGTAGAAGCTATGTGATGTGAATCATTCGATCTGTCTTTGAACTGTTCCCATTCTTGAATGGGACTCTCCGTTATAACCTCAAGTCTGACTCAAGTTCGATTGAGGAATGGTTCTTCTTTCCAATTGCTTTGACCTTGACCCCACGGAGAATAAGGGACGATTACTCCTCGCACCATTGTCTGTTGGTGCATTGAAGTTGTGGCTATATTGGAATTGATTCTCATAACTCGCACCATAGTTGTCGTAGGTATTCAATTGGTGAGATAAATATCCCGGATTGCATTGAGCCTCACAATGTATTCCGCCACAATTCGAACATCTCACTTGAATCTGATTAAACGCATATCCATACGTCCTCTCATCGGTCGATGGCACATAAGCATCAAATCCAGAGAAAAATGAATCCATCAAGCTTGTCACTTCAACTTTCTGCACAAGAAAAAGGAAAAATCAAAAGCAAAAAAGGTCTCACCGTAGCAAGGTGCAGCTTGCTATGGCGAGAAAAAAAAAAGTCTAGTCTAACAAAATCAAAGACACGTTCGATGTTGACACCGAAGTCCCCGGCAACGGCGCCAGAAAACTTGATGTGTGATTTTCAATAGATAATCACTAAATCCTACCGCAAGCGCACGGCTTATCGAGTAGTACTTAGGATGTCGATCCCACAGGGACTTGTAGTCAATCACCAAACAATTCCTGATTTATATTAGCTAGACAAATCAAATATTTGTAGGTTTTTTCTCTAAAGGAAGTAAAATTAAAGAAAATAAAGATAACCTAATTAATAGCCAAGAACTTCAAGATTTAGGTAATAGGATTCAAGGTTTAGAGGCATTTCTTGGATTTCGGATCCACCACGGCGTTGTTTACATAGAATTTCAACAATCTCTCTATCAATATGAATCTTCCATTTATGAAGACCAATTATCAAATATTACACGTAAACATTCTTTCGAACTATTATCGTGATTGTACCTAGTTTTATCCAACATTCAGTTTCCTACAATGATGAATAAAATTAGGTCCATTGAATTACCATAATTAAAGGGCCACTTTAGGTTTAACCTAATTTTCATTCAAGAAATCCCTAAAGATTCGATCTTGGTTTCTAGTTATCGATTAATTAATATTTTTCACATCAATTAATCGAATGAAGTTTCTCATGCAATCCTACAGTCATTCACTCCTTCGAGATATTATTTCCGGAAAAATACATGAATAAGCATACAAGATCAAATTCATAAACATGACAAAAATCCTATCATTGAAAAGATTGTTTCTTTAAAACTATATAATCATCGCCGGGCTTTTCATAATCCAAGAAACCAATATTTACTCTCGTAACATATCAAGATTCCAAGATTCAACCATATAATTCATACTTTGACAAGAAAAATAAATAAATAGAATAAAGGAGAAAGGAGATAGAAAGAAACCGTCAAAGTATTGCATAAAATAATCAAACCTCGAAAAAGCTTCGTTCTTGAATTCTTAAAACCTAAAATCCTTGTTCTTGGGGATGAGAGATGATGATGATCAAAAGAGGAGGAAGAGTCGACTATGTTGATGAATCAATGCGTTCCTCATCATCTTTTTGATTTAAGGAAATTATTTTAGGATAAATAGGAATTTTCCTTAATTTAAATTGTGTAATTTATCTCCTAAAATAAAATTCCTAGAAAATAGGACTAATATGGCGTGTAAATCCTCAAATTTGCGCCATCAATCATGGAAATCACGCTAGGAATTATCTCCACCAATCAGAACATTTCGTTGGCCTGTAGAAATTCTGGATAGTTTCTGCATTTTTTCACACCCTGTTCCATTCTTTCACACCTGGGTGTGATTCTTCATGCCTTCATGACTTTGATCCTTTTTAGCTCATTTTCATTGCATTTTATGCTCGGATTCACCATATCTGCAAGATATCAAAGCCATAGCAGTAATCTAGTCCAAAAAGGCAATTTATCATACGAATATCACAAAATAGACATTAAAACAGGCCAAAACGATCCAAGAATAACCACATATGGTGGACTTATCACCATACCGGTAAAGTGATTAGATCCAATGAATTGCTTAGGCTTGTACAAACTAATGACCGTGGGCCCATGTCGATTCAAGCCAAAAGTTAAAACCTTTATTGCATCCCCTTCGTTAATGACCACTCACGTTTTAATTATATATACTTGACGAAGTATAAGTCTTGATCATTTGAAAAGTTCAATGAATACATAAATGAAGTTGAGAAATAATTAAGAAAAGAAATCCAAGTCCTTTGACCAAATCGAGGCGACGAGTACCCATATGGTGAGTTTCAAGATTACATTAATAAGAATAGATTTATTCCTAGATGGACCTCTCTATGGACACCTCGAATGAATATAGTGTTTGAAAGAAGGGATCATACTTTGTTGGATATGGTGTGGTCCATAATGAGTTACACGACTCTCCCAAAGTCATATTAGGGATATACGTACCCTTGAAACAACATCCGATACACGTAAATAATTGTGTTATGCCTAAGGTGGTTGATTATATTCCATATGAGATATGGGCTAAGAAGAAACCCAATCAAGCTTATGTAAAAGTCTGGGGATGTATAGCTTGTGTGAAGTAGTCAATGCCGGATAAACATAAGGCTAGATCTTACAAATGTTTACTTGTTGGTTATCCAAAGAGAAATGAATGATGCTAACTTTACATATACGTTAGTCCGATAAAGATGATAGCGAGTAGCGATATGAGTTTTTGTAAAGTCCCACTTAATGTTGGAGTAAGTTGGATATTTTCCAAGCATGAAATTACTGTATATTTTATGACATAGGCCGAGTACATTGCAACCTCATGTGTGGCAAATGAAGTGGTATGGATCAAGAAGTAATCAGTGAATTATGTGTTTTTCCATCCATTGCTGAACTAGTGACTTTTTATAATGACAATAATGGGGCAATTGTTCATGCAAATGAGTCAATGTATCCTCAAATATGTATGCATGTTCTTTGGAATTATCATTTGATTTGTGAGTTCATTGATATAAAATATGTAAAGATGCATAAAGTCCTTACAGGTGACAATATAGCATATTCATTGAATAAGGCTTTGACAGAAGTAAAGTGTGAGGCGTGTGTGCGTGCATGGTCTTAGGTGTATGAGTGATTAGCTTTAGGTCAAGTGAGATGTTGTTAGTGTAGTGCCCTAAACCCAATCAAGTCGAGTCGGTTTAATGCACATTTTGTTTATATTATCATCATCAATAATATTGGCACTTTGTTAATATATATTTGTTTATCTGATTAAATCAATTTAATATTGTATATATAATAGCGTTCTTAAAATTTAAATCGTGATAGAAAAATCATAATGTAGGTTATGATTCATGAGATCCCGGTTCACGTTAAAATATTTAATTCTAATATATTACAAGTTGAAGTATTATTAAGTGAGACATAATTAGTACGG
Organism: Gentiana macrophylla; assembly: GCA_026214975.1. Classification (NCBI taxonomy): domain Eukaryota; kingdom Viridiplantae; phylum Streptophyta; class Magnoliopsida; order Gentianales; family Gentianaceae; genus Gentiana; species Gentiana macrophylla. Next base: position 123,886,172 of record CM047807.1, on the reverse strand, counting down.
TTAGACCCAACACATATCATGTGTCTTTTATCTTATAAAGCTAATGATATGTCTCATCTATTAAAGTGTGTCGACATTTAGACATGTACGTGGATGTGTATTGTTGAATATGTACTATGGATGACACATTTACTTTATAAGTATCACCAATTTGTGGAGGTCGTGTAAATCATGATGTGTTCTTCACATTATCACGGTGTAGATTGTCATGTTTTGACGCTATATTGAGGTTCCACACGAAAGGGCGAACACATGCGGTAGTAATTGTATGTGATTCTAAAGCATCCGTGGCATTTATGCCGTTCGTTTGGAATTTGTGTTTCCTAATATTATGAGTGAATATCCGAAATGAGTCTTCTTATGTTTTATTTACGAAAGTCTTTACAAAACGGAAATAAAATGTTTATTTCGAGATAATATAATATTCAGATTATATGATATAGTATTTTGTATATTAACACTCAAGTAAAGACTGTATGTATATTGTGTATGCAAAAGATTATATTTACATTTAAACTGATTCATAGGAAGGTCGTAGTCAAAGCAATGGCTCTTATGAATTATTGGAGGCCAAGACACATTGCTAGATGTTAGTTACAATTTTCAGATATGGAATGTTATTTTGAATTTATTATTCATATGTACAACATAACATATTTAAAATCCTAATGAATCACACACAAAAGAATAATGAGAAGCCGTTAAAATATGACAGTGTAATAACCAATGAGAATTTTACTCATGCTATTTTATAATTGTTATAAAATAATATTCTAGTAATATTTATTTGGAATACATAATACCAATGAATATTGAATTTTCTAATTATATTAGAGAAAGAAAGTTATTATCAATAAACAACCTAAACTATTATTCTACATGAAAAATGATTTTCTTCTCCCCTACCACAAGGAGTAGTTGCCACCCCTATGCTCTTCTCCTACAACAAAGAGCACTAACTTGGGGGTGTTTTATGGGAGGAAAAAATTATGGAACTCAAACTTTCTGAGTCCAATCCGTAGAGGATTTCGGAGAATAGTTCGTGTGAATTAACATTAAAGACTGAACAATTAGACAACTGTTGCTAATGACAAACAACCGAAAGATTCATGATATTGTGAATGATCTTCATCTCTCCTCTTTATTGCTTCGATTGAATTCATCGGAGTCGGTTGGGTTAAGGAAATAAAAAGGCTTAAATTTCCAGTGGATAACCTTGTTGATTTCCCTTTTGAAACCGAGTCAGGGCCAATTATTAAGGTTATTATGATTCGAATCGGTTATAACCAACTTGTATTATTAGTTTTCATAGCCAAAATACTATATCCGTTCATGAAAAAAATGCATATAACTGAACCATTATCCGAACAATTTATAATTGAAATAAAAAACCAAACCGTTTATAACCAAATAGAAATGATAAATTTTATTTCAATTTTCGGTTAACCAAACGAATCAATGCGTATATTTTGATTCAATTCAATTCAATTACCTAAAACAAACGGTCAGATTTCAGTTTTGTTCAATTTAGCCGTCTGAAACAAACGATTTATTTTCGGTTTCGAATTTCAGTTTAGCAATTTTTTTTTGTTTAGGTTTCGGTTATGACTATTACCAGAGAACCGAACAAACAACCATGTACACCGCCTCTAATAAATACCACATACCATAAAATCAGTAATTTTATGGTGGTCCGGGTGCAAGTTTTTGGACCATCAAGTCAGCACTTTCAAAGGGATACATTGATAGAAAATGTTACAGGTAGGATTTCATTGATGGAAGTTGAATTCCTATTGGTTAGACACACCAAGTAGGATTTGGTCCTGGATTATAGTAAAATTTGTGCCATAAAATTGATTTTTAAGCTATTTAGACTGAAATATTATGTATATATATATACGGTATGCAGTATCGTATTCGTATATTATCTTCCTCGTTCCCCTTCTCTTCCCTTCGATCTCATTGTAAAAAGTGAAAGGAAAAGAAAAAAAAAAAAAAAAGACACACCCAACAACAAAGAAAAAACTCTTTGTCAAACATTTTCTCTCCCAAGCCCAGAGACCAAGCAACCTTCTTCAAGCACCCCCCCTTGCAATCCTAATTCATATTTTGTCTACGGGGATAACAAGACTCGTAATTCCTCAATTCCAAGTTACAGAACAGCTAGCAACAACACACAGACTAACAAAGATAATGCCTGCCCAAAAGCGTTCATCAAATCATCGGCACAACAATGAAGAACCATCTTCCCAACATCGGGCCCCTCGGAGGAAGCAATCGAGAGGGGGCGGCAGTGCTGTTGATCAACTACCCACATCTTCCTCCTCAACTCTTCCGCAATCGCAGCATCAGCAGCAGCCGCAACAGCAAGAGCAACATCCCAATGAGGAGCTGCAAGAAGATCAACCAGCTGTGTTTGATGATCAGGACCCAGTTGAAGAAACCCAACAAGATGGTAGTGTTTCATATATGCACAAATGTATACGTAATTGTAATCTGATTTGATGACCCTTTTGTTGGAACGACCGAAACCGAACTATTGTTGGGCTGTCAATGTTTATGAGGGATACGATTGCTTTTGTTTGTTTGGCTTTTAAATTTGTTTTCCTTTGTTGGAGTTCTTGCAGATTCCGAGGGAAGTGGGACGGACCCTGAAGAGTTTGACGAGTAAGCTCGAATATTTCTTGTTTTGTGCTCATCGTTTGTATATGTGTGTGAACGTAACCATGCATGGACAATTTCTTCCCGGTACTTTCTTTTTGATCGATCTTGGTTCAGTATAGGTTTGATTCGATGGATTTTAGCCACCTGTGCTTACTTGGCTCTGTTCAGTTTCTTAACGCTGCTTGATTTGCATTAAGTTTATTGAACGCAAGTATGTGAAGTAGAATTGGTCTTGAGTAATGTGTGGGCTTAATGCAATCCAAATGTTTGACTTGATGTTTATGAAGTTTACTTGGATGTAGTCCAGTCTTGTGTTGTGTGTGATTTCAATGCTGTCAGTTTGTGTGAGTTGATGCAGAAATGAGTTAACTTCATTGAACTCTTCAGCTCTGCTCGGGTAAATTGTTTGTTGAAATTATCTGGAGAGTATTTTGTGTTGTGTGCTCTTGTACTGTGCTACTGCTTGATAAAACTGTGTACTACAACTACTTAAGATGCTAGCAGTGGCACAGTTTTACAAGATGATAATGGTTCTTTAATCAATTTGTCTAAAACTCTCCTATACTTACTGGAGAATAGTGTGTTTTTGTACTCTCTACTCTCTTGTTGGTTATCAAGTTTCCATTTTCAAAAAATTTAGCTGTGCTGTCATGAATTTTGATCTGCTGATGTTCTGTAATGTTGCTTCTGATTGGGATTTACATTGATGGAGTCTCGCCCAGAAGTAATGGCTTTGAGGTCGTTAGTTTATTTACCACTTATAGTATTAAAGTAAAATGGAATGTCAGTTTCGTCCTAGTACTCTGAAATTTGGATCATTTTGTCAACTTTTTAATCTGTGCAAAGGTCTAAAAAAAGCATATAGATCATCAAATACCTGTTTGATGGATTGGTTGATGTTTCTCAACTCTTATCTTCCTCCGTATATGAGTTGAAGAGTTATCGAACTGTGTAAATATGGTCCAGGAAGTGGAAATCAACAGTACTGAACAAATTGACAAAGGCTTAGTTTGTGAAGACCAACTGATAGTGCTTTAGAATTTGGCCGTGTTCAATCCTCACAACTCTGTCATCTTCTTTCTTACACCTTTTCAACTGTTTAATAAATTGAGAAAAGTGTTTGGACTTGCCTTTGTATACATCTATGTTATACAGCCTGATTGGTATCTGATTTATTCCTGATTTTTATATTAACTAATTACCATCTCTTGTATGCCTTGCAGAATTATCACTGTACTACGATCTGAACTCCGCAACAATGTACAGTGCCCCATATGTCTAGGTACTACTTTTGTCTATCTTTCTTTAAAGTATATACTGCACTGAGTTTTAGCTAAAGTTTCAATTTTTAGATTCTTGAGATTTTCTTGTAAATTCAAGCTTTCGTTTTTTTTCTTGGTTTCTTGAAAGTTTTCTCCTTATTGAAATATTTTTTTTCTTTCCATTATTCATGGCTGGCAACTGGGATTTGAGGGTATCTCTTACAAAATTTCTTCCCGACTTTTGTTTGTGTTTGAAAGGTAATAACATGCGGTGTATATTTTCTTACATTAGAAAACAACAAGCCTGGAAAAAAATGATGCTTGTGTTATAGTTTTGAAGCTAGAAAGAGAATCTTAACAGCCCCTACCTCCCATCCCCTCCCGAAACCAAATGACAAAAAAACAAAATGTCAAACATGTTCATAAGAATGTCTAGGTCAAACCGTTCGTTTTCAGACTAAATAGTGTTCCTTACTGTGCTCCCTTAACAACGGAATCCCAAGCATGTGAATATGCATGGGAGGCACACCAGTTGCATTTTAACCATGCAGACACTACTATAGAAGTTTTCGTATAACTGTGGGTGAATATGCAAGCTGTTCTTGGCTTGCTGGTTCTAAACTGATTCAGCATGTTGATCAACTACTGTTCGGAAAATGTATGCTGGCATCCTTGCAATAACTTGAAATAGTCCTATGCATGCGTTCCATTAGGTTTCTACAAGTGTAGAACAAAAAGATCTTTCTTTTCACACTATATCTGCTTGTAACTGTAAGTAGGATAATGAAGGAAGCAGGATGGGGAAGGAGAATTATGGTATGCCACTCTAAAATTTAAAATCTTCTCAAATAAATTTCTAAAAAGAGTTTATATTTAAACTGCATTTTATTGTTCTACTTACAGTTACAAGTAGATATAAAATGCATCTTAGTTAGAATGACAAGATTGTTATCATTCTTTAGGCATCTTTACTTTGACGATAACAATCTTGTCACTCTAGGAATTACTTCTATGACATCAAGAATGCGGTATTTTTCAGAAAAAACACATACTTTGAGGTTTGAATCCGTTACATAAATATATGGAAGGCATCGTATATTTTGCTGCCCTTTCTAGGATCATCAGTTTTTCTCACATTCTACTGCCACACCTATCTTCTGATAATGATTATTTTCATCGTCCTGATGGTAGTGTATCTGTTTATCACATCTGGTATTGTTAAAGTGTTCCACATTGGGAAGTTGTGGTTGTTTCACCCATCATATTAAGAGATGGACTTCCCTCACCTCACAACCTAGGTTTTGGGGATGAGGCCCCTTCTCTTATATGGGTTTGGGCCTATGTTTTCCACATGGTATTGGAGCCACCCTTTATTGTGCAAGTGTTGGGCCTATTTGTTGGCCTTGTGTGCCCGGCCCACACTTGGGGGGGCGTGTTAAAGTGTTCCACATTGGGAAGTTGTGGTTGTTTCACCCACCATATTAAGAGATGGACTTCCCTCACCTCACAACCTAGGTTTTGGGGATGAGGCCCCTTCTCTTATATGGGTTTGGGCCTATGTTTTCCACAGGTATTTAATAGTCTTCACTTTCTCCACAACAGGTATCATAAAGAAAACTCGGACTGTGATGGGATGCTTGCACCGTTTTTGCCGGGAATGCATCGATAAATCGATGCGTTTAGGGTATGTGGTGCAAACAGTTTTGTGGGCTCATCATTAAATAAGCAGCAATAATGATCTTTTGTAGATTCTATGTGAGATAACTAAATTGTCTCATGTTGACTTATAGGAATAATGAATGTCCTGCATGTCGCATACATTGTGCGAGCCGACGCTCTCTGAGAGATGATCAAGACTTTGATAGCTTGATTGAAGCCATATATCCTGATGCTGAGAAGTATGAAGAGGAGGTAGATCTTGTTAGTGACTCAATAAAACAATTCAATAACAACAGATATTTTCCCATCTCAAAATTATATTAATGAAAAGAACAAAAGGGTTGCTTTATATTTCTAACTAGTTTTCTGGACTTTGTTTCTTACAGGAATTGATGTTTGGTGAAGATGATAAAATACGCAATGAGCAGGTAAATCATCCATGTTTAAAATTGCTAATTTGCATCTCCTCATTTCCTATCTAGAAGTGTTGTCTATTGCAATTTGTTGTCTTCACTATGCCTTGAACAGGGTTTTAGTTGATATTTTCCTTCCCATCACCTCTTTCGATCTCATTTCTGCTTTCTGAATCCTTGATGGTCTCCTACCTCCCCAAAATTCATTGAAAACTTTCTTCAGCAAATTGCTGTTTTTCTGTTCATGAGTGTTGCTCTTGGTCGAGTATGCCTCTGGTACAATCGTTAAGCTTCCGGCATTTGAAAAAGAGATCTAATTTCATTACGAATGGAATCAAAGTAAATGTAGTGATGCCACTGTCTACTCAAATGCGGTGCCATTTACATGTCGAATACATGGAACAAGTGTATGATAGAAGCAGTATGCAATTCAAGAGGTACCACAAGAATTGATGTAAGAGCAGGTTTTAAGGTGTAAGTTGAACTGGCGTTCTTTTTAATACAATCATTTTGTGATACATAAACTGATCACGTTTTGGAGGACCACATGGATATTCTTGTCACATCATGCTCAGGGATTTGCTCAACCTTCCTTAAGAATTATTTGTCCAAGAAATACAAAGCTTGGTGAGATTTTTGGAAAGGGGAACAATTTCTAGCCTGAAAATTAGCATGAGATCAACTTCAAGTAGCTAGGAAACACGGCATATGCTATGTTTGTTAAAGTCTGCTATCTTCTCTATAGGCAAATGTTCTTGAAAATCTAATAATCTGTGTAGCATACAGGTTTAAAGCTGACACCGTGTTGGTTTAATCCTTTTGGGATCCTTACTTTTGTTACCGTGTATGTCTTTTGATAATTTCTATATAGATGATTTCTATAGTAAATTTTTATGTATATGTTTTAATAACTCGCTTTGCTTCGCTACGCTCGCTTCTAACACATTTTTTTCTTTCGAATATTCTCTGTTCCTCATTTGCCTTCCCCCCTCAAAACTTCATTGTGCAGATTCAAGCATCAATTGAACAAATCTCTAGACGACAATCAGAAGCACTGTACAAAAAGCGTAAATCAGGTAAAGAGGTGGATGACTCCTCTCAGTTACAAATACCTCGTGCCTGCTATAACTCGTATTCCAGAAGAAGAAAGAACCAGAAAATAAAAGTTGAAGAATTTGATGACAACGATAACGATGGACATGAAAATCCATCTTCAAGTGGGAATCATGGAACAGAAACCAAGCACAAGATGCGTAAGAAACGAAGAACTGGGACTCAGCCCTCAACTGGCAATAGTGATGGAAGAAGCTTTGGAAACAAGGCAATACGAATGAGTGAAGAGATGTGTATTGCACTCAAGGCAGTACGAAAATCAGAAAATCTCACTTGGGGTAGTGGTGGCACTCGAAGTAGCAGATTATCCAGAGGCAACCCGTTATCTAAGTTAATCGATTGTCTTGAAGATGTGATAACAGCTGAAACTGAGGTACTGCAACTTTTGCTTCTTCATTTTTCCTCAATCAAAGCTCCAAAACCACGAAATACACATATACAAGGCATTCCTTATTCTTTAACGCAAGTCTTGGATTCTGAATTGTTTAACCTTATATAATAATTTTGATCTAATACTTTTGCAGACAGATGTGCAATCCACGACAACATCGTTGGAGAACGGAAAAAAACTGAGTTCTGAAAAGCCTATAGTAAGCAGTCATCCAGGGTTGTCTATTAATCAAGTCCTTGGGGTAAAGAAAAGCATTGGATTTATTTTCTTGTTTACTAATTGGAAATTAATGATAAACCAACTGTGTGAAGAGTATAAAAATGGTTATATCATGTCCATACACATGTTACTACCGTTAAACCTTAATTTTTTTTCCACATTTACACGTACTAGCATGGTTTCATGGAGATTTCACACCCTTAGTTTCATAATTTTGCACTCAAATTTTTCTCTAATTTTCACTTCTTCAGCCAAAACCGGAATCTCCCGAGACAAAAGTACCAACTGAAGGAGTAGAACCGGTGTCAGCAAAGAGCATGAAAACTTCAAAGGAATCTGCTGTCAAATCTGAAACTTCAATGGATGTACCGGATTCTTCAAAGATCATGAAAACTTCAAATGAATCTGCTGTCAAATCTGCAACTTCAATGGATGTACCTAATTCTTCATCTCCTAATGTTACTCAACCTGATGTTGGACTGCAAAATCTTGACCAGAAGGAAAATCCGGTTGAAGCTACCTGCCCTTCCGGGAATAATGAACATTCGGTGGGTGACATCCATGCATAACCCCTATATCATTCCTTCAATGTGTTATGGAGCTCTGCTCATAATAGCTAACCAAAAGAAAAGAACCCACCACTGATCAATATACCTACTATATAATATTGGTACTAGATTGCCAAACACATAGCCCTTTTTGCATTCACTCTCAGATTTTAGCAAGAATGATGTGGTGATGCATCTCTATAAGGGAGAATTCAAGCTTGATACGCGATTCGTGGAAGAAATAAAGTATAGGTCTTCAAAAGGAGAGGAGAGGGAAACTGAAGTATGTTGCAAGAACAAGATGTTCATTTCTAAATTAAAATGCCTAATATCAGTTCCTATGGTAATGGTGTGTATATTCAAGGAAGAATGTCATCTTTTGTTAAAGATATGTCTTGGTTTATTAATTTATTCCTAACACATAATTTGTTGGTGTTTTTGTTGCATTGTGAGTCCCGTTCAATTGGTTATTGTTGTTTATTTCGTCGATGTGTAGGAACCAGCGTGTAATCAAGCCGAGTCGATATTATCAATGATTCGTGCTCCACTCGACTAAAAAAGTCAAACTTCTTTGTGAGCCGATTATGAGCAACTCATAAATAGCTCGATTCACATGCCATAGCCTTCATATGCTTTTGGTGCTAAGTTATTGTCGATAATGGAATAAAAAACGTTGATTTTATGTGGTTCAGTCATTTTGACCTACATCTATAATTAAAAAGAATAATATCACTATAATTAAGAATATACAAAACTCATCTGAATTCCTGACGATAACAAAAACATTGAGTTATACACCATATAAGAGTTTACATTTCATTGATACATATATACTAAAACTAAAAGACTAAATGTTTTATTTATTTATAATAAACATCAAAAGGCAAAGGTGCACAAATAACCAATGAGATTTGCAGGTTAACATGACCGCCGGATTTGCAGGTTCATGACCTTATGATGCTTGGGGTCGGCAGTGGAATCTCCCTCTACTGCAACAGGCCTTCCACTCTTGGAAGATTGATGCGATTCTTCAGACTCCTATTGCTGGGTCTTCTCATCCTGACAAACGTATATGGTATTATGATCGAAAGGGATGTTATTCTGTCAAGTCTGGCTACTTCTTAGCTCTGAGTTTGCGGGGTGGGCTATATTCAGGGGCTGGTGGCTCGTCTTCTTCTGGGGCTGATAGGGAGTGGCGAGATGTCTGGCGGGTCATTGCTCCGCCACGAGTACAACACTTCCTTTGGAGATGCTTGCAGGGGTGCTTGCCGATTGGGGAGAATCTGTGGCGGCGGCAGCTTGGGAATGGTTTTGTCTAGCGTGTGGACGAGAACCGGAATCTATGTTTCATGTTTTATTTGATTGTGACTATGTTAGGGCGATTTGGAGGGCATCGTCCTTTAGTGATAGGTTGGCTCTGCGGTCTTCCGGGTTTCGGGAGTTCTTCGGGGATCTTGTTGCAATTTTCGGTAGCGGAGGTGTCTGAGTTTTGTATGACCTTGTGGTATTTATGGAAGGCACGCTGCAGTGCCATTTTTGAGAGTGCGCCGATTTATGTCTCGCGGGTTGTCTCGATGTATAGAGCAGTGATGATGACCGACCCGAACTACGCCACGTGTCATCCTTGTAAGTCGGGTAATTAATGACTAGCCTATTAAAAGTAAGGTATTAAGGGTCAAGAGCCCCAAAGATATACCTAAGGGTAGGTCCATAACCCCAGGTGGGAGATCGGCATATGCTCCTCCTCCAGCCACCATAGGTCGGCTAAGGCTTGGTGAAGAGGAGTCGCCGAGATCGACCATATAAGTGGCCTTGGGGCTCGGCGCGCAGATGCACAGAAGCGACCCGGTCATGTTATTCCACATCTTTGGATAACTAAAGATAAATAAAGAAAGAATCCTAAGTCATAAAAACTCTGATCCTAACATTAAATATGTCCATAATTATCCCTAAATTATAGGGATTTATGCGTGTATATCCTTAGGAAATAATAATAATAATAATAATAATAATAATAATAATAATAATAATAATAATAATAATAATAATAATAATAATAATGCAATTCCTTGCAGGACAAGGAAATGGATAAATCATACCCTATATAAACAACCCTAAGGAACTACGAAAGACTTGATTCCAATACAATAATTGGATACGTAAACAACTCAGGAGAAATAACTCACGACCTCAGTCTAAAATACACCAAAAACACATCCCCTTTAACACGATTTAGGATTCATAGGATTAAAAATCTTTGTCACAAAGGTAATTGGCCCAGATAAACTATCAGACGAGATCCAGCATCGTCAAGCAGCGGCAGAGGAGTATGTGCAGGTGGTATCGGGTGCTCAGCATGAGGTAGGCAGTGTACTTCACCCGGTAGTTTGGAGCTCTCCACCCTTAGGGGTTTGCAAGTGTAATACGGACGCATCGGTGACGCTACGGGCTCAGGTGTTGGAGTGATTTTCCGAGACTCGGTGGGAGTTATTGTTGTGGCATTTTCCTTCCATATTGCGCCAGGTGATACGCAGAGCTGCTGGAAATGCGCGCGATCCTTGCGGCATTAGTGGAGGCAGGCCACCTTGGTCTCCCTTCGGTGATTGTTGAGAGTGACTGTTTACCATGTGTCCAGGCACTCTCTCGTGTGTCGGAGGACCTTTTTGTTTTTAGTTGTTTAGCTCGGGATTGTGCTTAGGCTTCTGCTTCTTTTGCGTCCTGTAATTTTCTTTTGTTAAGTGTTCTGACAATGTCCCGGCTCACCTCCCCGCTCGTCATGGAGTTGCGGCGCTGGGCTCTATTTCTTGGGGTGTTCATCCTCCATATGATGTAATTGCTGCTTCTTTAGCGGACTTGATTTAATATATTTGGTTGTTTTTCAAACAAAAAAAAAAAACCAATGAGATAATTTAGCGTGTCACGGACTTAATTATATCATATACTTTTAGCACATTTTTCATTTGACAGATTAAAATACAATACTCAGATTTTTTAGAAGAAAAGAAATTTTATTAAGCAATATTTGCCAAACAGGCAGTCAAAACGTCCCCTAGGGGTGAGGTACTCCAAGATGCCGAGACAGGAATCAATAAAACATGTCTAGCTAAAATATGTGCGGGGATGTTCCTCAAACGACGAATAAAAGCAAAAGAAACAGATGCAAAACTAGACAGGAGAGTCAAACAGTCCCGCACTAAGCAGCCCTGAGCAGTGAGATCATCCACCGGTCTACGGAACCTTGAAACACATGCTAAAGAGTCACTCTCAACTACCAGCCTCTGGAAGCCCAATCGTTGCGCCTCTTTCGAGGCCGAGAAGATAGCCCAAAGCTCCATAAACTCCACCGAATCCCCTGGGTCAAAATGGTTATCAAAGGAGTGCAAAACCACCCCCTATGAGTTGCGGAAAATGACACCCGCACCCGCTACCACCTCAGTCGCTGAATCATCCACATTGCCTTTAATCACACCATCTGGCGACTTCTCCCATTTATCTGCTAAGTGTGGGGAGGAGGGTTGTACCCGATATAACCCTATGGCCTCCGCATACTCCGTCGCCGCTGCCAAGGAGTGTGCGCAAACTGCCGAGACATGAACCGTCTAACCATCAAACACCACAAAGCAACGCGCCTTCCAGATCCCCCACATAATCCACACAAATCTCGTTGTCCCATCAACACCCTGATGCTCTATAAGCCGCATGAAAAAATCCGCAAAGGACGAGGAGCGAAGGCGCCCCAACAACCCAGAGAATGAAGAAACCCTCCAAATCCTATCTGTCATCTCACACTCAAAAATTACATGGCGCATAGATTCCGCTGCCTCCCCACACGCAAACATATGCCATCCCCCATGTTCCGCCTCATCAGACCCTGGCCAACAACAAGACAATCATGAAGGCACCTTCATAGAAAATGCTGAATGCGCGGCTGCACTGAAAGCCGCCAATAGTTCCGCCAAACGCTATCCGCTCCCGCTGACGTAGTTGGCCCTGCCACAACCGCTGGCCGATAAAGTGATAATGCTAGAATGTAACCTGACCTGACAGTATAAACCCTTTTACGATCGTAATGCCAAATCCGCCTATCCGGGTGGCCCTCTGGGGCTACGGTGGTCGCCAGAATTGCTTCAGCCTCCCATGGCCTAAATAGCTCATGAACACGTTGCACGTCCCATACCCTTGTGTTTGAAAGAAAGAGGGCTGAGACCTTAGAGTCCATGGGTGACTCGTCCAAGCATCATAAAACAGAAACACGTAATCCCCATCACAGGTCGGAAAGCGCCAGGTGTTTGAATTCTTGCGGGATAAAATTAGTAAAAGGTGGCATGATGGAAGGATAAGTTGCTCTCGCCACCAGGGAATGAGGTCTTTATCAAATCGGCACTTCATGCTATCCCTACGTACATTATTTAGTGTTTTAAAATTCCCATAACATTAATTCAGGAGCTTGAAAAGGACATTAGGGGATTCTTTTGGGAGGATACGGAGACCAAGCAGCGGGTGCATTGGAAGAACTGGGAGGTTTGTTGTCTGCCAAAAAATTTGGGGGTCCTGGGGTTTAAGGATCTGGAGTGCTTCAATTTGATTTGTTGGCAAAGCAGACTTGGAGGATCTTGACTAATCTGGGCTTGCTAGCGGCATAAGTCCTACATGCGAAGTATTTAGAGGATAGTACTTTCCTCGCAGCTCAGTTAGAGGGCGGCCATCTTTCCTTTGACAATACTTAATTAAGAGGGTCTTAAATATTTAAGGTGAATTGATAATTTGTATTTCTCATACCGTGTTTCCCCAAAGGAAAATGATTAAGGCACAAAAAATGTGCACAGAAAATGTGTACACCAAATGATCTAACGGTGGAGATATTTTTTCTTTTGGGTTTTTAAATTTTTGTTTTCTAAATGTAAGGATGAGATGATTTATGTGTACAATTTTTGTGTATCTATCACTCTCCATCCCTAAAATTAGGGTGAACAAAAATTTTAAAAACCAAACCAACCGACCGGACCAAATTAAACCAAACCGAAAAAACATAAACCATGGTTTTTTGGTCGGTTTTCATATAACTAAAAACCGAACCGTTTAATCCAATTTGGTTTCAATTTGAAAAATTGAAAACCGTTTGAAACCGGGCCAAACCGGATTCCTTATATGTAAATTTTAAATTATCAGTCTGCTTAATTCACTCTAACTCGTTTAATTTAAATTACTATTTGAAATATATTAGTTATCAATCATTAATTTCAATATTTAAATATTCAACTTGTTGCAAGTTGCACACGTTTTTACTTCAATAAATCAATATCATAAAAAAACAACACAACACGAATCAATTAATGACTCGCAACCTCTAATCATATGTTCTCTTTGCTTTCTCAATGCCAATATTTGGGATGACTCGTCTTTGTTTTTCTAATATATGCAAACATTAGTTACATTTCACCTATCTCACTCACTAACGAAAAATAATACGTTCATATTTCTCCTCTGATCTCACTCAAATACTATTTTGTATTATGCATGTTGTTATTTATCTAAGTTAATTATTCAATGTTGTATGTGGTAGTTTTTTTAGGAAGTTGTAAGTTCAATATTAATAATGTGTCAGTGTTAAATCTTCGTTGGTGAATTGAAATGAGGAAAATATGATTAGTTATTATCTTGATTAAGCCTGGTTAGGAAGTTCGGTGGTAGGTAACGCATTTGTTAATTTGGATGATGAATGATGGTTGGAGGGGTTTGTTGATTTTTGGGATTTAATTTTAGGATTGGTTCAATATAGATAATTTGTTACATCATCTCTTCGGATTCAATCACATAGTAGTATTGATGTAACACATATATTACCATATATTTTTTTTGGATAAGTAGTGATTTTCAATCGATAATTTTATTTGTTCATGAAAACCGTGAAAAACCGGAACCAAGTCAAACCAAACCAGACCGACCAAATGGTTTTAGCCTAAAAACCGTTTCAGTTAGAAACAGTATAATATGGTTTGGTTTTATAGAAGGGAAAAAACCGGTCAAACCGGACCATGTTCATCCGTACCTAAAATAAAATAAAAATATACTATGCAATTTCCCAGATGAAAATATTTGGAAATTAAAGAAATTGAGAATTGTTGAAGATGAGCTTCTTCACTTTCCCGCTTAATTAAGTTTGTTACAAACTACCAACACCAAAAAATAACCGCTACTTTAAACGATATTCCTTCGGGAGCCATTGAATTTCATTACTCAACTTCTTTTCTTTTAGTTCTTGAAGACCACTGTTTCTTTAATTGAAGTTCTTTTCCTTTCTTTGATCGAAATCATTGAATTTTCGTTTCTTCATTACCTCTGAATTTGTTTACGTAATCATCCATGGATCCCAATGGCTTCCCCAGCATCCACGGTCCCGTAGCCCCCGGCCTGACTTACAATGTACAAGCTCACGAAGATCTAATTCGTACCTCTGTTATCCAAACAGCTGAGGAATTTCAGTTTTGGATGGATCAGACTAAGAGGATATTCAAAAGAAGGAGACATAATCTGGTGTTTTCAGTGGACATTAAATTTAATCTTAGGCCCAACGACGACAATAGCAGGAAAAGGGTAGCACTTACTCAGCTCTGTGTCGGATCTTACAGAATCCCACACAGGTGCGCTATTGTATGCATTCCGGAGGCCCCTGTTCCCGGAGGAGGGATTCTGATTGGTTTACAAGAAATTTTCAATGATGCAAGAAACGTGATGGTTGCTATGAACATGGAGTTTCTTAGAGGAGCATTGCTTGAAGATTACGGGCTAGTTGTGGAGGGAAGAGACCTCGCTGAACTTGGTGTTGCAAGATTGGGAATCAATTTTCAAGATATGTATCATATGAGTTTGATTTGTCTGGGAAGGTGCTATCGACGTCCGCACACAGTAGTGTTGAGTGACTGGAGTCTTCCTCCAGGGGAATTGAGTCTTGATCAAATCCGCTATGCAGCAGTAGATGCGTTCGCTGTTAATCAAGCCTATTAGGTTTTAGAAAAGTAATTGTATTGTCATTGATATGTAAAAGTGTATTACAATGGGTATTTATAGGCACAGTAGGTAAAGTAAATAATACAAATAAATAAAATATTCTACACTATTTGTCTTCGGCTATAATATTCTCGACACGCCCCCGCAATCCCGTGGAATGGACGAGGTTGACCTCGGCCACGACCACCATGCCCTCGGCCTCTGTTGTTCCCGTTACCATTATCTCGGTTGTGGTTATTAGACGAATAATTTGCAGAACCATTACCATAATCATTTGAACCAGTACCATAATTGTTCGAAAAGGAATTGTTACCATGAGAAGAGTTACCAACATAGTTCGCAGCGATGGAGCCGGATGGTGGGAGCGGCGGTGGGGAAACAGTGACAGCAATTGGCCGGTAGTTGTTAATTCTGGCTTCGGCAGTGAGAAGCTGGGAGTATAATTCATCAAGAGAGAGAGTCGGCTGAATAGTTAGCATGGTGACAAGAGACTCGAACTCAGGTCCTAAACCAGTGAGGAGATACGCAATGATGTCTTCATCGGAGAGGGGATGGCCGGCGAGTGAGAGTTGATCGGCGATATTTTTAATTTTGAAGAAGTATTCAGAGGCGGTGCTGTCGCCTTTGCGTATGGATGCCAGGGAGGTGCGGAGTTGGACCATTTTTGAGCGGCTTTGAAACGCAAAGGAGGTGGAGAGGGCCGACCAAATTTCCGATGATGTTGTGCCGTATAAACTTGCAATAAAACGTCATCAGTGAAAGAAGAGGTAATCGTAGAGAGTATAAGATTTTCGTTTCGAGTCCACGTTGTGAAGGCTGGATTCACAGAGGTGGTTGCAGCGGCACCTTGGCCGGTGGTGATGGTTGGCGGCGGCGGTGGTATGGTTCCATCCACATAGCCGAAAACTCCCTGTCCTCGCAGGTATGGGACGATTTGTGCTCGTCAAAGATTGTAGTTTTGACGTGTGAGTTGTGTAATACGGATAGCAGAAGAAGGGGTGAATGAGGGGTATTATGCAGCGGCGGCGGCGGTGGTTTCTTCTACCACTTCGCATACGGCGGCGGCGGTATTGAAGTTTTGAGTTTTGCGGCGGCTGCTAGGGTTTTTTTTTTTTTTTTTTTTTGATTAGAGAAGCTCTGATACCATATTAGGTTTTAGAAAAGTAATTGTATTGTCATTGATCTGTAAAAGTGTATTACAATGGGTATTTATAGACACAGTAGATAAAGTAAATAATAAAAATAAATAAAATATTCTATGTCTTCGGTTATAATATTCTCGACAAAGCCGGATTGTTTCTCCGGGCGGTGCAGCCATAATTCCAGGTTGAGTTTCAATAGTTTTTGTAAGGGGACATTCAGTAAAAACGGGTCTTTGACCAAAAATTTTGGAAAAACGGGTGTCTACCCAAAATTTGAATTTTTTTCTCCCGTTTTAGGTGTTTTTTGAACCAAACTAAAACCCTGTTGGGAAGAAGCACCTTAGGGATTTGAGGCCTTAAGATCGTCTACATTTTGTGAAAGAAATGGGAAAAATCATGGTCAAACTTCACTAAAATCAAAAACAACCTTTTTTCCAAACTTTTTCCAAAACACCCTTCTTTCTAATTAAAGTAAGTGACGTACAGATCATTTCCTTTAGGGCATTGAGTTAAACGGGTCATTGACCAAAAAGTTGGAAAAAAGCTTTTAAACAAAATTTGAATTTTTTTCCAAACTTTTTTTGAACCAAAAAACCCTATTTGGGAAGGAGTGACTTTAGGGATTGAGGCGCCCCAAGATCGTGCTAGACGTTGTGAAAAACTAATTATTCACTAAGAACAAAACAACCTTTTTTCCTAATTTTTTTTCCAAAAGAGCCGTATTTACTAATTATCCCTTTCCTTTAGTTTGGCTTTTAGTAGAAAAAATTCGTCAAACGTTCAATTTGCGACATTAGATTCGTCGGCAGGAGTGTTACTGAGGGCGGCGGCCGTACTGAAACTGTACAGGCGCTATTATTTTTTCTTGTTAGTTCGGGGTTGGTTTGAAGATCTTTTATGTTGGTAATGAATTTCTTTTATGTTGTTTTGGCAATTGTGTGCATAATTTGACTATAAAATTGTACTGTGCTTCAGATTATGCAAGTTTCTTGTGCATCTTCAGAGTAAGAAATATAGGCATAGTTGAAGTGAAAGTATGGCTGTACCATCAAATCTTTTCTCGTGTAGCAATCGTCTCATCCGAATCTCAGTCATCCCTGCAGTTTGCTTGTTTTCATCTCTAATGGAATAAAATCTTTAGATCAATACATATATGTGCGTGTGTGTGTATATATCTGTGTATCCCTGCATTTTGCTTGTTTCCATCTCTAATTGAATGGAAACTTTAGATCAATACATATACTTTCGTGTGTGTATATATATCTATATACATTTGTATGCAGGTATAAATCAAGAGAATGATGAACAGAAGCTTAAGTGTATTGCTGCTGTATAATTCGATTCAATTTGGCGGATAAATTGCGAAGAACATATGAAAGTTCCATGATAAATGAGATGCACAATTACAATGGTACAGGAAACTGACCTACTAAATCTTTGTACTGTTGACAATTCATGAAAGAATCATGAGCCATGTACAAGTTACATTAGCCTCACCTTCCCAAAAGAAAGATGCATATAAATAATATTATCATTCATGTTTTGTGTCAATTCTACTACTTTGGTAAGTTGATGCTTGAATTATATGCATTTTTTTTTTTTTTTCCTTACATTATATTAACTCTTGAAATCAATACCCTGTTCATAAAAAAAAACTAAAGCTGAATCTTCATGGGTTAAATGATCTCTCAAGGGCGTTAATGGAGGGCATCAAGCTCGAACCTGTATGATTGGTATCGCATTGATCAAACGATATCAAGGTGGACGAGTTGTAGAACCCGAGATACGTAGGGTTGGTGGTAACATGAGAGCTGTCATGTTTAGCATTAGTAGTAGGTGGTGAGTCTTTGATAGAGGAGGAACTGCATTGCCTTGGTTGTGTTTGATAAAATACCTTAGAGACAACAATCTCGCCATCCTTTTAATCCTCGTTGTTGCCCAGATGATACTGATGCATCACCCAGTTAGTTTTCTCGGGTTTCTTTTGCCTTCCATAGTTAGTGTAGAGCACAAGGATTTTCTTGAAGCCTTTCACTCTGCCTTTAACAACAATCGGTCTAGTCTTGCCTGTTTTGTGCCATCTGGTTTCACAGCGATCGGTTTCTGTGTGAACTTTTCTTCGTTTTCTGGTTCCTGTTGTGTAGGCTTTGGAGGGCCTGTGAAAAAAATGCCTAACTAAACCATCTTTGCTTACTCCTGTAATTAAACACCACTCAGAGGAACATATTCTTTGGATCAAGAACATTATTACGGTATTTGCATAAAATTCTTTCAATGGATTCTTTTTGTTTCCCAGATTTAAACACATACAAAAAATCATGCATGATGGCCTAAGATAGAGAGAAAAGTTGGGCTAATATGAAAATGAGACCTCTTGAATGAGACATTGGCAATGTTTATTTTAGAGCTTCCCCTTTGAAAGATGTAGGAAGTTTTAGGGCAAAAGAGTAAGTTAAGCTCTATGTTTATTGGTCCCTTTGAAATTATTGAGAATGTTCGACCTCTACCATACCGCCTTCAAATGCCATCTTCGTTGTCTCGAGTCCATAACATGTTTCATGTTTCTATGTAAAGGAAGTGTTTGTCTAATCTGAAAAAGAAAGAAAAAAAAAACATGAATATCGATCTTGGTATACTTCAAGATAACCTAGATTATGACGTGAGACTTATTCGAATACTAGCAACGAAGGACCATGCATTAATGAAGAAGTTGTTACCAATACCCCTCAAAATTTTAATTGGAAATCAAAGGAAAGATGACCCAACGATATATCGAGTTCCCTAACCGATCATGTAAGCCAAATTTTGAGAACGAAACTTATTCTAATTAAGGGATTGAAGAATGTTATATCTTGTACTTAAAGTTGTCCTTCATTTATATTTCAATCTTAGAATAAATTTTATGGTTTTTTTTTTTTTTGTTGATAAGGACTATTTATCAACTTAATATGGAATTCAGGACGAACTAACAAATTATTTGGTAACAAGGAAAAAATTGCTTTGTTTTGACTAATTTACCCTCAATTAGTATTTTTGTGGTTTCAAAAAAAAAAAAGGAAATCCTGCGAAACAAACATAAAGATGTGGCGGAAATTTTATGGTGGTTCTGGACCAAGTATGACTTGGCGATAATACTTGGTCCAGGACCAATAGAAATTTAGAAAAACACACGGGACCCAACCGTGTAAAATATAAATGCCATTCTTTTATAAGTTTGCCCTTCTTTTAAGAAATCCTATTAGAGGACCAAGTATGACATGGTGGTCCTGGATCACCATAAAACTACTGAAGATGTGGCTGGATTTCAGGTTATTCTGGAAACACAATATCTCACAATTCACTCTCATTCAAACTCTCCGTGGCTGGTTAGTTTCTATTTTTTTTTTTTTTTTTTTTTTTTCCAATTCACGCCGTGAAGATAAGACGTGATTCCAGGCGCAAACATCACTACGCAATATCTCACAAAAAATTCAGTCTCACTATCGAACTCTCCTTAAACGTGGAGAGGTAAGTTTCTGGTTTTTTTAATTGTAGATTTCAATCTATTCATACATGGAAACAATAATGCTGATTGAGTAATGATGGGTTGGAAGGAATGAAATAAGTTTGTGTTATTCATGAAAAAATATCACTGCTATCATCGTTCCACCGAAGTATCACTCTCCTTTCTGCTTCTTCTTTTTTTATTTATTTAAATTTTGTAGGTTTTCATTGTTCCAGAATGATGATTCTTATGGGTGCTCAAGGAGAGGCACCTTCCTGTTTTGAACATGGTTGTCAGGTGATTGTAACACTAATTTTAACGTTTGCTGGTATATTCTATTAATTTTTGTAATGGATACGTACACATATTACCATATGAACTATGTTGTAAATCATCATTTGATATTCTGGCATGGTGTTCATTGTCTATCACTGTGAATATTGTCATAAATTGTTTTCTCTTGATGAGCAGATGGCGTTCAATGTGTTCATCATGGTCGTCTATGATATGTCCACAGGTTGATTCTACGTTGTATGAGCTAATGGATCTTGTCCGAAGCCTCACCGTTGTCAGTGCAACTCGTGACAAGTATGATGTTTTGTCATATCCGTCAGCATCTGTGAATTTGGAATTTTGTGCTTGCACATGCGGCGAGTGGCAACATAGCGGCTATCTGTACATTCATGGAGTGGCTGTAATCAGGAGTGCTGGCCTTTACCTGCATGATTATGTTGATGTAGGCTTTTTAACGAAGTCTTACGCTGATTCATACAAGTTTCCAATACTGCCGATTTCGGGTTCGTACCAGTCTTTGGACATTTCTTCTGATGATACAGTGCTCCCTCCAACTGGGAGGCGACAACCTGGAAGACCACGGACGAAACAGATTAAATCTAGGGGTGAAGAGAAGCATTTGATCTTGTGTGGCAGTTGCAATCAGATGGGAAACCATAACACAAGGACTTGCACAGCTCTAGTTGACATTTAGTACAATAATCTTGCATTTGCTCTATTGTGGAAACTTTTCATTTGCTCTATTGACATTGACGATTCAAAAATCGTCAAGGTAATCCTTTAAACTCGTTTCCTTGATTACAACCTATGGAAGCTTCAAGAACACAGAAAAAACGATGATTGAGGGGGTGATTTGATTATTTTTAGACTGCACTTGATGATGATCAAGCTACCTACGTATCCGATGGTTCGATTGGAATCAAGTCTCCGCAGTTCCTTAGGGACAGTTTATATAGAGGGGCTTATGCCCTAGGGTTTAATGTGGCGTGCCTGTGATTGACACTGATTAACGTATTCACTAAGGAAAAAGATTATGATCGAGTGATCTCCATGATTATAGGAGATAATTATGGTATTCAAATATTAGCATTAAGTGATAAAGATTCGAGTCTTTATTGTTCAGGATTCTGCAATAGTTATCTGGTTATTATGCACGTGGGGAATAAGATTAGAGATAGACTTTGCCCGAGATATACTGGGATGGTGGAGCTGACCCGCAGAGATTGGGACGATGGCCGGGCTTCCACCGCTACGGAGTTATACAAGCCTAAGGACCTAATCCGACCCAGGAGATTTACACCGATTGTACTGCCGATCACCAGAAGTTCAATGCCCGATTCCTCTCAGACCTGTTAGAGACCGAGACGATCCGGTCCAACGGCGGTCGGACATATGAGGATCAGCGGTGACAAAATGGATAGGCGAGCCCCTTGGGCTCGTCACAAGAAAGTCAATAGTGGTTTATTTCCCTGGGTCAAGTGTTGAGCCACCACAGAGGTGCCACGTGGGTGAGCCCATTTTCTGGCAGCATCATAAGCCCCCTAGATCCAGCCGACCCTGGATGAGTCGGTTCGGATCTATCGAAGTGGGGGATCGGCACGGGAGTTTGAGCTTACAGATACTGAAACTAAACTGGGAGCTGCCAGGTGGCAAAGCTAGTTATGACGCAGTTATAGTTGTTCCGGGAAATCCAATCCGGATTTCACCTTGGTTTACCCTTGGGCTTGCTGTGTACACGAATGCAGCTCGATTCGAAGGTTCACAATCAGAGTTCGGTTTTGCAACAATAAAATGTTAATTTCATTTTTCATTACTGAGTCTCTTTGAATGCTGCTACTGAGACTGTTCCTATCCAACATAAAGGCGTGAATAAAGCTGAGGCTTTAGGTTTTTCCAGTTCTAACACTTATTCCATATTGATGATGACATTCAATTGGTGAATTTAATTTTATTTTTCATTACTGAATCTCTTTGAATGCTGCTGCTGAGACTGTTCCTATCCAACATAAAGGCGTGAATAAAGCTGAGGCTTTTGGCTTTTCCAGTTCTAACACTTATTCCATATTGATGATGACATTCAATTGGTGAATTGTTCCATCTTCCATCAGTTTATCCACCCTCCTCTACTAGAGCCTGCCTATATATACAACCACAAATACAACAAGAATAAAGGGAGCTTACGAACCATAAGCTGATACACCGAAATTCCTCCTTCTACCTTTCTTATGGAATATAGAGAGTTCAAGCAAATAGTTCTTAAACAAGGAAGGTATGTTGCAACCTGTCCTTGTTAACCGTTCTATCCTGGGAGACTAACGTTCCATTGAATCTCAAGCACTCGAAGGTGAGGGGACGAATTAGTCTTAAGGAAAGTGTGTTAAACACACGGCTCGGTTTCCTTCTACTTTTAATCTGTTTCAAAACAAACTGTAAGTTGTTTCTATTGTAATTTCGTTTTGTTGTAATTTTGCTTATTCGTTTTCTAGTCAATGTAACCAGTTTAATACATAGAGTGCAACATTGGTTTATTAATTTATTCCTAACACATAATTTGTTGGTGTTTTTGTTGCATTGTGAGTCCCAGTCAATTGGTCATTGTTTTTTATTTCGTCGATGTGTAGGAACCAAGGTGTAATCGAGCTGAGTCAATATTATCTATGATTCGAACTTGACTCGACTAAAGAAGATGAACTTCTTTGTGAGCCGATTATGAGTAACTCACAA
Organism: Gentiana macrophylla; assembly: GCA_026214975.1. Taxonomy (NCBI): domain Eukaryota; kingdom Viridiplantae; phylum Streptophyta; class Magnoliopsida; order Gentianales; family Gentianaceae; genus Gentiana; species Gentiana macrophylla. The sequence continues at coordinate 123,863,251 of CM047807.1, read as the reverse complement.
ATAACTCGATTCACTTACAGCCCTAACCAAACAACCATAGCCTTCATATGCTTTTGGTGCAAAGTTATAGTCTTTAATGACATATGCTTTTGGTGCTAAGTTATACTCCTTCCGTCCCACAAAAATTGTCTAGATTTGGGAAAAAAATTATTCCATAAGAAGTGTCAATTTAAAAAACCAATACATCATTTAATGTTATTTTTTCAAACATACCATAGCCTAACATTTATTGTTGTATGTTTATTTCATATTTCAAAACAATCATTAATTATAAAATAGGGGTATATATGTCTATTACTACTAAAATACAACACATTGATTGAGTTTCTTAATCTGTATGAATAGTAAAATAATGATACTTTTTATAAGACGGAAGCAGTAGTTTTTAATAACGGTAACAGAATAAAACATTGATTTTACATGGTTCAATCATTTTGACCTACATCTATAAATAAAAAGAATAATATCACTATAAATTTTTTTTTTTTGAAAAAAATAATATCACTATAATTAAGAATATACAAAACACAATAGGCTTCGTTTGTTTTGGGGTGGAGTTATACACAATATAAGAGTGTTTACATTTCATCGATACATATACTAAAACAATAGACTCCGTTTGTTTTGGGGTGAAGTTTTTTTTTTGGAGTTTTTTTGGGAGTTTTTTTTTAGATAAAGTGATTGAAGTAATGATTAGAACACAAGATACAAGGGTGGGCACTTTAAGAAGTGGCTATGGCTGCCTACTACGTCTGGGATATTTTCTGTCTCCTCTGCCTATCACTTGATGCGGAAGAAGAGGCCTAAGCTATATGAAATGGGGGAGATATGGAAACCCCATATCCCCATTAAGATCTCTTTCTTCTTATGGCGGTTACATAATGGCTTATTACCTCTCCCTGCACAACTATGCAAGCTCGGTATTCATGGCCCATTCAAATGTGTTTTTTGTGCGGATGCTGAAACTACTATCCATGTTTTCTGGAGATGCCATCATGCTCAACAGGTATGGCTCTACTTTCAAGATATTTTACACTTTCGGCCCCGGTTAGATGGTTGGGAAAATTTCATGGCATCTTGGTTTTATAATTCTATTGGTGGTTCACTTGGGAAACTTTTGCGTATTTTATTCATCTTTATTTTATGGGGGATTTGGAAGAATCGAAATGCAGCTATGTATGGGACATCCCATGTTTCTGCCCAAATGTGCATCCAAGAAATCAAACAGAATATATCTTTTGCCTTTAATATTCTGCAACTTTATCAAACCAACACAGATGATGAAATTTTGGTGAAAAGTGGTTTGTTGCAATGCCTTGCAGCCCCCCCACGCCGGAAAATACGCTTGATCAAATGGAATCAACCTTTGGATGGGCAACTCAAAATAAATTGTGATGGCTCATCCATAGGTAATCCTGGTTTTGCGGGTGGGGGTTTTGTCATTCGGGACTACACAGGTAAAGTTCTTCAAGCTGGTTATGAGGCCTATGGTAGATGTTCCAATATGGAAGCTGAAATTTGTGCTATGAAAAGTGGTATAGAACGATTTGAGTATAAAGACAGTCATCCTTTACATGTGGAGGTCGATTCACAGGTGTTGGTAAATATGATTCTTGGTCTCCATGCTATCCCATGGAGGTATATAGATGATATAACTGAGCTGCAAACTCTAATCACTACCTACCAGATCAAAGTCTCACATGTGCATCGAGAAGGTAATGCTGTGGCGGATCACTTAGCTAAATTGGGCAGCACTTCCCAATCTACTATGGAGCTGGACTGTCTCAACTTACCTGGCGTTGTTGGGCTCCTTGTTTTGCGTGATACTCTTCAATTGCCAATCCTACGAATTAACTGACCATTTTCCATATTTGGACGCACTCTTCATTGAATAATGGAGTGTGCAAACAGGTTGTTGTTTGTTCCTCTCATCAGCTAACATTGGGAGTTTTGTTTCAATCTTGGATATTTATATCACCTGCAAGGAAATGCTGTTGCTGATGCTTCGGTGCTGGGCAAGGTGTTTTTTATGCTGTAGTCTTTTGGCACAGGTGGTGATGAAAGAAATAGCAGCAGGACTTCATGAATATGCATGCTGCTTAATTGCTTTTGTTCCAAGTCTAGCTTTTGCTCATAACTGTTCGTTTTTATTATTGCTTCGATTAGCTATGGAGTTGCATCTCCAAGTTTTAGTTTTGGATTAGCGTCTCTTTGGTTTTTTTTTTTGTATGGAGGTATGAGGCTCATTTTTTTCCCTGTGACCCGGTTTCTCCCACATCGGGTTTTCCGGACTAGGGTTTTAAGGAGACGGGGGAAATACATTGAGGACATATGTATTTTGGAGGAGGCCGGGAGGAGGCCAAAGTCACTATCATGACGAAATTACCCATTGTTTACTGCTGCAATCGTGAGCAACAAGGGCTGTAATTTAATTCGTGTGATAATGTAAAATCGATTAGTTATCGCCTCCTTAATATGCGTGCCAAAGTCAACGGTGACTTATATTTTGGACCGGATGTAGTATAATTGATGATGTGATGTTAAAAAACTCCCAAAAAAACAACATTGCAAAACAAACACAAGCTAAATGTTTTATTTGTAATAAACATCAAAATTAAGGCAAAGGAACACAAATAACCAATGATATAATTTAGCGTGTGTCAGGACTTAATTATTTTTAACATGTTTTTCATTTGACAGATTAAAAAAAAAATACAATATTTAGTTCTTTAAGAGGGTCTTAAATATTTAAGGTGAATTGAACAGGAACTTCTATTATAATCGTACAAAAGTTATTAAAATAGATAATTTGTCTTTCACATCAATATATGTGGGAAAAAAATGTTTTACAAAAATAAACTGTGTTTATGCAATTTCCCAGATGAAAATATCTGGAAACTGAACGTCAATGGAGAAGAGATGAAGATGAACGCAGTTTCACTTTCCCGCCCAAGTTTGTTAGTTTGTTACGCTCACTTTCTCTCTCTCTACTTCCTCTTTAGCTATATATTTTTACCAGGCATACACAAACACACCCACACTTAATCCGTGCAAAAGTCTGAATCCTCTCTTCTTCATTCCCACTTTCTCCAAGCTTTTCCGCCATGGCAGCTTCTGCAACTCCTCTGCAAGTTACCCTTCTCCTCATCCTCATCCGTATTGTCTACATCTCCTCCTCCGCCTCCACCGCCACCGCCGCCGCTTCAACAACTCCCGCTCCTTCGCTTCCTCCGTCATCAGTCAGTCAGCTCGACTTCTCCACCACATTCTCACCTCCGGTGCTTTCCTCCATTTTCTCCACCCTTGGCTTTCAGGAACTCTCCACCGCAACCGCCACCTCAAATCTCTCCACCGCCACTCCACTCACCATCTTCGCACCGTCTGATTCGTCTCTTCTTAACTGTCCTTCATGTTCTCTTCCACTTCTCCTCAAGGAACACTCCATCCCTGGCTTGTATCCGATCAGTTTCCTCCGCAAATTAGCCTTCGGTACCAAGGTTGAAACTATGTCTCCGAGTTACTGCCTCACGATTACTACTACTACTAGCTCAACTTCCGCTGGTGACGATTCATCTAGAATCGTCTTCGTCAACGGCATGGAGGTTACACGCCCGGACATCTTCAACAATGGCGTCCTGATGATTCACGGTCTCCAAGGATTCGTCACTCATCTCTCTCCGCTTTCGTGCAATGTTGAAAGCATGACTTCTCTTAGATTCCCCCAACCGTCGCCGTACAGGTCAACCTCCGGTACTGCAGGATCGATAGTTCCTCCGTCATTCCCTGTCATGCGCCTCATGCTGAAAGACGCTATAATCCGGCTGCGTTTGGGCGGTTACAGCATCGTCTCTCTTGCGATGACACTCAAGTTCGCTGAGTTATCAGAGCTCAAGGCTATCACGGTGTTCACACTCGACGATCACTCAATATTCTCCACCGAAGGATACCGCTACACTTCGCATTTCAGGTTTCATGTGGTGCCAAACCGAAGAATCATGGCGGCGGAGCTGGTAAGCCTTCCTCCGGCTACTCTTTTGCCGACTTTGGAGAAAGGTCAGAATCTGGTGGTGACCACGCCAGGAGGCGGAGGTCCAATGTCGCCGATGAAGATTAATTACGTGAGGATCACCACTCTAGATCTGTTACATAACAGCAGGATTGTGTTTCATGCTATCTCTGCTCCTTTCCCTCACATGCACTATGGCATGGCTGAGGACAATGCCATGAGGCAGATCCAGTTACCTTCTTGCAATCCAGGTCTGAATGGTGGTGGTGATGGTGTTTGTGAGGTTGAAGCCTCTGTGCCATCTGGCTTTGCATCACTTGATGATATGGATGATTACCATGGTCTCTGAGGTTGATTACTACCTACTACTGGTTGAGATTAGAGAGCAGCAACAATAAATCCATTGGTGGATGTAGAATTTCATATGATTAGGTGGTTGTGTTTGATTTTCTAGTTGTAATTGGTTCATGCTGAATGAATCTGACTTGATGAGTTTTTCTTTGAATAACAATTTAGATATTCTCCAGTTCTTGTTTCTTGTTCTTGATTATTACCTTCCTTCCAGTTTTAGTCTTGAATCTTGATCTATGGTTCATTCCTTCAATTGATTAAGCAACATTACTGCAAAAGCAGCTGAAAATTGTTTGTTAATCTGCAAGTTTTTCCATATGTTATATATTGTGAGTTTTGATTCTGAGTTTTGAGTCTCATTGAAGTGCTAAAACCGTAATATCTGGAAAAGGGACCTAACTCTTGGTTCATTCATTGTTGAATCAATTCATATCTGGAAAAGGGAATCGAGTGCGCAGAAACAAGGTCACAAGCTTCACCAGTAATGGTGATTCAGAAATACAAGGATGGATATGTCTAAATAATAACAAATAAAAAATTTGATGTTATATATGGAGTTGATATTACATCACAAATGGGTCATATTTGAGTTATAAAGGAAAGGAAAGAATACTACTAGGTTGTACAAAAACAATTGTATAACCCTTCAAGGTCTAGCCCTACAACACCACCAAAGCTATTTTACAAATAGCCATTTTGAAGGGTCATTTCTTAAACATGTATACACACAAACACACACAACTCCATTAACATGTATACATTCCATGGAAAAAATCATCTCATCTGAGAAGCACAACTGGAAGAACCAGGGTAGATCATTGCTTTCCTTTCTTTTCTTTGACGAATCTGCAATCTAGGGGACTTAGGTTTCGTCGCTTGCTTTGAAGACCTATCGCAATTCATAAAAATCATCAGGAAAATGAACAAAGAAAAATGCAGAAAAAATGAAATTCATCTAATTTTGAATCATATTAAAAAGTATGTGTGTGTTGTTAAGTATACTTCTGTGGTAAAAATGGCTGGTCGAATTTGGGGACCGGTCGAGCATGAGGCACCAATGTTCTTCTTAATTGTTTCAAGGCCTTTTCTTCTTCCATCTGTTAGATTTAGCAAAAGCGCACACACACCCGTTAAGAAGATACTTTTCTGATGCATCCTTGCTAATAGTGAGATGGACACATCAACAAAGTTAGTTCAAACACATACCAGTTTAGCTGATTCAGCCTCATCTCTATATCTCTTGTACATCATTTCTTTGTCCTTAATCTGTAAATTCAAATTTAGTTAGCAGTTCTAGTAACTAACATTACTAACAAATGTTTTCAAGGGTGAAATATGGTAAATGACCCCACCTTTTTATCGAATTCCTCTCTATCAACAGCTCGATGGTCAACATGGAGATTAAATTCTTCTACCTCTGTTAGGGGCTTCCGTTCTTTCTTGGGAAGTGGAATCGGATCCCTGAAGTTAATTTTGATTGATAACATATACATATATTAGTAGCTTGAAATGATGCATGAAATATATGACTACACATGTAATAATAGAAAAAACATTCATACTCCTTCAATACTGGCTGTGCCTTAAATAGTCTCATCCGAGCTTCTTCCATCTCCATTCTCTTTCTTTCTTCCATTTCCCTCTGCATCTCTTCTTCGTGTCTAACTAGACTTTCTAACGGGAATGGTTCTGGTTTTGTGCATGGTTTTGGCTCTGGTTTCGGAGGAACCTGCGCAAAAGCAAATAACAACGCTTAATTTTAAGGAGAGAGATTGGAGGATAAATTAGTTTGTAATGAATTAGAAAACAAGAGAGATATGATGATGATGATCTTGTACCACAGGGTAATCAGTGGTGTAAGGATAAGGACTAGCTTTTGGAATCCTTGCTCTTTCTTCTTCCCATTGCTTTCGCAACAGTTCTGACATAAGTCTATTCTCTTTCTCTGCACCTCTTTCCTGAATTTTTCATCACAAACAAAGGATTTATTCGCTTTATTGAATTGAATGTAAAACGCATATTCATTGAATTTTTCTTGGACATGGCGCACAAGTACCTCTGTGTGAAGATGGAAAGGATTAGGTGCTGTAAGCCGAGGGAGTGGTGGTTTGCTGTGTTGATGTTCGGATTTGAGTGACAACTGAAACACAAAACGACGAATGATCAGATGATAATAGAGGAATCACTACTGATATACACAAACTAAATATAATCATTGTGATAAACACCTTATCAAACATATCTGCAAACTCAGTTGGCGGTGGGGGTATCCTTTCATCAATGGCAAAATGAAATTCTTGAGGTATAGTGACCTGCTTCTTTGTATTGCAAAACATCCCTAATTCACCTTCGCTTTCGAATATCTGAAAGTCATAAAACTAAGCAAAATTAGGCCATGGAATCTGTCTCTCTTTCTCTCTCGTTCTCTTCCTACGAACACAATAAATAGAGGCCATTATTAATTACATTACCTTCTTGTTCAAAGGCCTTGCCTTGAACTTTGGAATTTTTTCCAGCTCTTCTTTTTCAAGTTCCTCGGTACTTTTTACCTTTGTAGGACGTGCCCTGAGAGATGTTTGAAGAACAGGTGACTTTGGAGCTGTCAGATGGGGAACCCATTGATGATGATTCTGTGGAAGACAACACAAATAAATGGTTTTCAGCATGTGATTAATTTGCATGAATATTTACATATTATTTATTCAAACACAGCATATTTCCATTACCTGATTAGATTCTGTTGAAGCCACTGTAGATGTTTCTGCATTCTGATTTGCCCTTGACATTGTCTCCAGATGAAACTCCTGCATTAAAGATCATGTATTATCATCCGTTACTTTAACACGCTAGCTACTATTTCCTGTCCTTTTGTATCAAAATGAATCAGAATTAGATAGATACCTTAAATACTGGAGGCTGTGGAGTGCTTCTTGGTATGGCAGGTAGACTTGGAGTTTCAAGAATCTGAGAACACACAATAATATTGTGAAATTTTAATCATAGTTATGTTGGTCCCCTAAACAAAGTGTTATAAAACAGTATCCTCCCCTAACAAAGTCATAAAAGTTCATCAAAACAACCTTTTTGTTTAGCGGACGAGCTTTGAATTTAGGAATTTTGGCCATCATTTCTTCCTCTAATTCAGCAGAACTCTTTATCTTGACAGAACGAACACGCTGTGCTGTCTCAAACTCGGGTGTCTTTGGCCGTGTCAATGTAAGTTTGGGCTTCCCTTGTGTTCCAGCACCTGCATCCTGATGTGAAGTTGAACTCATGCGAGAAACGGACATCTCCCTTGTGTTAGACTGAAATTTCCTCATCATCTCTGCCATTGAAACGAAGGGTACAGCCGGTTCCCGAACATAAATCTGATGAAAGCAAGGGAACATTCCAGATATAAGCAAACATGTACAACTAGTACCAGATTAACAAAATGATGTCCAAACAAGTCTAGAAAGAAAAATAGATGTTCATAAACACAAACCTTTCTGTCCTCCTTGCATGTGTTTGCAATTGATGAACACACATTCTTACTGCTGCTGGTGAGACCAGGCCTCCCTTTGTGCGGCAAATTTAGCGGTTTGTTGACATTAAGGATCTATAAGAGAGAGAGAAATAGATAAACAGTGTAAGACTACTGATGTATTTGTATTTAAGTAGCATTTAGTATTTTGGTATAAGTGTTTAAATCGACACATAACCACCACCCCCACCTGTCTAGCTTTTCCTCCATCCAGTTTTTGTTTCTTTATGGCTTGATTGTACAGAGCAAGGTTAGGAGCTTCAACATTAGGCTTGTCTTTTGTATTCCTACTCAAAGCAGAGTCACCCCAGTCAGACAGACTAAACAAACATAGTGCAAAAACAAACACACACACAAATACAACAAGGTATTGAAACAAATGTTGTTGAAAAATGCAAAGCTATACTTTCTCAAGCTAGTTATCTTGTTGCTTTTGACTAGTGATTCTTGTGACCGACGGAGTTTCGACTTCGATTCGGACGGGTTTTTGAGTATGCTTGCAATCTTTTTAGCAGTCTGGTGCTTCTTTGAATCAGTAAGCCGCCCCAGACGAGAATTTGTTGGTGCTGGGGTGCAAACATCTGTGCTCAGGATAGCAAAACACAAATGGTTGAGAATGTAAACAAACAATGTGCCACAAAGGAACACAACCTATGGAAAATACCAAACTGACCTTGACTGGAAGATTTCTTATCCAATTCATGCTTTTCAAGAGAAACTGAACTGATAAGATTTGAGCAAGGTTGTTTTTGAAGCTCATCCGGGCTCAATTCTTTCTCAACTTCAACAGATACAGGCTCTGTATCAGATTTTTGTTCCTCTTTGAGTTCATTTGGGTTAACTAATTCCTTGGCTTCAGCACTATTTGTTCAGGAGAAAATACAAAAGAACATAAATTTCAACTCTTAGGATATGCTGATGAAGTGAAGAAGCAATAAATAACAGGTAAAATTTGTAGTACCTTGTCTGATTGTTTGCTTCAGCAGGTAATACACTTGCAACATTACACTCTGATATTGCTTCTGCTAAATTTGAACCCTAATATAAAGAGTTGGACAGATAATTTTAGAAAACGAACAACAACAAAATCGGATACTTGGGATGTATGGCGACAGTATTTGAACCTATTTGCAAAGACTTCAATTACCTGTTGAATCTGCTCGCTGAAATCGCAAATGGTTTCAACTTGCACTGACCTGCCTGTTCTAATTCCAGACATGAAAGCTGCAAGTAAAATTAAATAATGAAAACAGTGTTCTTGACATTCCTATGTTCTTCCATAATCACTGGTGCAAATTCCCTAACGAACACACACCCCCATAAGGAAAAAATATCCTCCCTATTACACCACCCTTACACCCAAGGAAAAGGGACAAGTGACTGCATCAATGAAATCCAAGACGCTGCTACTCAGTTTACTTATCATCTACCTTAAAACAGGTAAATTTCATCAGCCAAGATGCCAAGGCACAATTATGAATCACATTCAAGAATTCACAATTAAACGGGAATCACAAACAGATTATGCACAAAAACAGGGTAGAAAGTTACTGATCACTCTAAAATTCTGTCATTCATTCATTCTCAATTTAATTATCATCTCTGGTTTCAAGAATTTACAAATATACGAAATTCACTAATAAGAAAAATAAAAAACGTAAATTATCGAAACACACTATAGAACACCACATTCTGAATCGATAAACTCCAAGAAATAAAACTACTACAAAAATCTAGGGTTCTGAATTGGACAAAGTGGTAAAATGAGCAACTTACGAGAAGGGGCATAGGTAGAAGCACCCTCAAACCACATCTCTGCTTTACGCATGTCCTCCTCCGTCTCCCCATTGATAAAATCAAAGAATCGAGGGGCTGAGTACTCATACGCCTCATCAATTGCCCACACCACACCACTACTCGGATCGTCCACAACCGCCATTACCAATTACTGGAAGATTTTTCTTTATTACAGGCAGCCCCTTTGAAAGAGAGAGAAAAACAAAAATACCAGAATTATATAAGCGGACGGTGATTGAACCAGATAGGAGAAGAAGATCTGTTGTTGTTGATTATTTTGGTGCCGATGAGATGGGGGTAAGTGAAAGAATATTATTGTTATTTAGGAAACAACTCAACGTTCTTATTTGTGGGTCTAACGGTCGAATTTTTGAAATAGTGGGGTCTTTGTGAGCGGAATTTGTAACGGCTATAAGTCGATTGAAGAGTGCCCGAATACATGAAATACATTAGATGATACATATATTTATAATCCTCTCTCTATTCTTTCATCTAATTTCATACTTATATTAGATGATAAAATGAAAAACAATAAAGTAATAATTCAAAAAAAATTTAAAATTAAAGTAATACCACCAGTGACTCTGATTTACAAAAACCTTACATGTGTGATATGTGTTTAAAAAAGGGCCAATTATTTAAAAGGATTGATTTTCAACTTATTAGGGGTAATAGGACATTCCGAAATCTTATTTAGTTATAAGGACATTCTAATTTTAAGAAGGAAACTTATTTAGTTATAAGGGACATTCTAATTTAGTGGATAAAGAGGAAGAAGGAAAAAAAAAAGGAGGAGGAAAAAAAAAAAAGATCGTTCAAGTTAAAAAAAAAAAAAAAAAAAAAACTGAACGTGTGGGTGAGTTTTTTTTTTTTTTTTTTTTTTTTTAATTCACCATATTTCTAAAGGTCATATATTTTGATCTAAAATTCGGATCATCATAATTTTTCACTAAAATTCATATTTTTCGCCTTCTTTATTCTAAAATCAAATTTGATATTTTTCCGAATAAATTTCATAAAATCAATTTTTTTTTCATAAAAATCGACGTGACGTATTGATCATTGTAATGTCATTGACCACCTACCCGGATGCATTGGCCACCGATCCATTAACCACCCGATGATTGACGCCGCGATTCATTGGCTACAATGATGTATTGACCGCCGCGATCCATTGACAACCTTGATCGATGACATCTCATTGTAGCGATTTATGCAATGACGCCTCATTATAGCGATTTATCGCGGTGACTTCTTATATTGTAGCGATCATGCAATGATGTCTTATTATGTCGAATTATGCGATGGCGTGTTATTGTAACGATTTATGCAGATGACGTGTTATTGTAACAATTTATGCATACATTTGGTTATAAAATATGCCTTTAAACCAAAAAAACAAAAGAAATACAGTTATTTTACAAAGTTATCGAAAATTTAAACCAACACTAATCAAATAAACCAACATCAATCAAATATTTAAAGTAACAAAGAAATAAAGTTACTTTACAAAGTTATCAAATGTGTTTATCAAGTTGTATATGCAGTGACATCAATATCATTGCATCAGTTATCTAATTGTAAATACAGTCATCAATGTCACTGCTTCAGACATCAATGTCACTGCATAAGTCATCAATGTCCCTGTATCAGACATCAATGTCACTGCATAAGTCATCAATGTCACTGCATAAGTCATCAATGTCACTGCATCAAACATCAATGTCACTGCATAAGTCATCAATGTCACTGCATTAGTCATCAATGTCACTGCATTAGTCATCGATGTCGCTGCATCAGTTATCAATGTAACTCCATCAAGTAGCATGTAAATCAGAAAAATATTTCTTACTGCGGTAGTTCTTGAGCTTACACTTCTTTGACGATCTTGAACACTATCTTGAATCATTTCATGATCTTGTTTAGCTTAATGTCCATGCATCATTTATCAATGTCACTGCATCGGACATCAATGTCCCTGCATCAGTCATCAATGTCCTTGTATGAGTCATCAATGTCACTGCATAAGTCATCAATGTCCCTGCATCAATCAATGTCACTGCATAAGTCAGCAATGTCACTGCATAAGTCAGCAATGTCACTGCATCATGTAGCATGTAAAACAGCTGCCCATAAAAATCAAGATGGGGTTTCACACCGACAATGTCATTATTGTATATGTATTGATATCAGAAAAAATCAGACAAGACAATGGTTTGAGCACAACCAAGAAATTTAACAATCCTTTCTCCTCAAGATCTCGCAATCATCATCAGTAACCAATCTGTTGAACAAAAAGAAGAAACCAATTCTATGAAATTTTACTATATATAGATGAAAAACAAGTAAATTCGGATCGCTTTCTTTGCAACCTGAGTAAGAATTATCCAAGATCTATATATAAACATATAAAAATATAGAGAGAGACTAAAAGATTAGAAATTACCTATCCTTCACACTAAAACATGGTTCCATCATTTCCAACTTGGCAGCTACACGACCAACACATCCTTCCACAACATTATTCAAATACACCAAGGGTGTTCGACCAATCAACTGACAATCAATTCACATGAAATACAAGTCAAAATTTTAAAAGTAAAGAATTCAAGATGGCAACTTCACAAGAACCAGATAAGAATATAACTATGTAGTAAGAGGAGAGACGATCAACTATTAAGCATGTAAACTTACTTGATGACATCCTTAGCAATACCAATCTTTTCTGTGCCATAGTTATCCTGCAATTAAATCAATTCAACCAGACATAATTTTGTATCACATACTTCAAACAAAACATGTAAGAAACTACAATCTCATCGAGCGGCGAACAAAAGGAGAAATAATACGTTAACATTCCACTTGACCCTTTTCAATATCCATGATTCTAAGAAGAAAATTTCAACTTTCCTGCTTACACAGTGCAATTTAAAACTTTGAATTCATCTCATCAAATTATGAGAAATGACCAAAACCCACATTGATTTCCGATATAAAGCGCCAAATTAAGGGAGAAGGAACGCGAAAATGATCAATTAAGTAGTCTAAAAGAAAGCGGATGGACCAACCAAAACAATACCTTTTTAGACAGAGAATGCTTTGTACCTTTAAATGAAGTGGAAATAGTAGTTGCAAAAAGACAGATCGGACGAAATCTTAGCAAAATGGATGAAATTGATTTTCTGAACCACACGAACAGAAATGACCTCGAAACGGAAATATACCGATGATGGTAATCTCGGTGGTCTTCAATGGAGGACCACCGAGATTACTGCCTTTATTTGCAGAACCACTAGAATTCAAACCCGTTCCAGCACCACTATTCGTACTAAAACCAATACTACTTGATCCCCAATTTCCGTCATTTCCCGTTGAACTCCCCTTAATAGTGCCACCCACCGTGAATGAACTATTATTTTAGATTGTCCTTATAACTAAATAAGTTTTTTAAGTGTCTTAAATGATCATTAAGTCTCTAACGACGGCCTTATAACTAATATCCACTTTAAAGAACAAAATATTGGTTATTTCTTTTACGCATATTATACACCTATCGGTATTACAAAAATGTGAATGACACAACTGAAAAAGAGTAATACAATATTCCTAGCAATTATGACACATGTAGATACAACGAAATTTTATATCTTTATTATTGTGTGATTAATATCAATCAATGACTACTCAAAAGAATATTGATAAATGAGTTTTACATCATGGTTAATAGTGTAAAAATGTTTTGTATCATTTAATGTGCCACAATTATTTTTACCATCATTCTTTTACATCATTTTATTTGGAACCTTTCAAGGACACCACACTAAATTTACCATTACTTTTAAACGCATCTCAGTACATGACTATTTTTATACATTGATTTGGTGTCCCATGTAAATTTAATGGGGTGTCTTTAAAGTTTTTTTTTTCTTCTTTTTTGTGTGTGTGTGTAACCTTTTAATCACTTGCCAAAGGAAAAGGTTTCTATTTGGTAAGAAATTTTGAAGGGGAGAATATGTGAACTTGATAAATTAAGTAGTGAATTAGGGTTTAAAACTTCTTAATAGGTACCTATGCATCAAAAGTCTCAATTACCCCTTTAGTGATAAAACATCAATTGTATCGATTATTAGTGTAACATCTCAAAACTCAAGCCTAGTGGCCTTACCGGAATCATAATAGATCCGGTAACTATTTAGCCGCATTGTCTTTGTTTGCCATTAACTTGTTAACCCAAGTTAGCAAATATTCATTATGTCTACACCTTATATCTTGGTAACGTTTTCTTCATTTTTTTAATGTGAGGTATTACATTAATTATCTTCTCTCAAGGAATCGACGTCCTCGTCAAGACCCCCACCAAATGATTTTAAATGTGGCTCACACTATCTCATACAGTGTGACACATAGTTCTGGCTGGTTATCGGTTTAGAAACCACATGTAATCCTTGCTCTAGAAGCCGGGTCTTTAACTGGAAATAGATGCTCGGCATGTGGACTTTGGAATGTATTACTTATAATTATCACGTGCTAGAGTCTCGTTTCCGGTTATAAGGGCTCGACTTTCAGAGCGGGGCATAATCGGTGTAATGAAAATCTGTTGAGGTTTCAACAATTTGTCACTATATATTTTTCCAAGAAAGAGGCATGGTGAAGGTGAGATTGCAGTTGGAGGCAACGACGCTTAAATAAGTTATGGAATAATGATAAAGTCACACGCTAGAAGTCGATCGCGGAGATGGTGATTGATGATTGCAATCCCCGTGGTATCGATGGAAATCTTCACAGCCTGCGGCTATCGATCTATGGGCATGAAACTATACACCGACCTTTTGCTTTGATAACTTGATTTTCATTAAATTGACTGTCGAGGATATATTATCTACGGAGTAATATTTGATTAATATTTGTAATTATATTTTATTATTCTTTATTTATTGTCTTGGAGCCCAAGCCGTTGTACCACTATATAAACACCTTCTATACCGAGGCCTCGAAATCTGCTGTTTGGCGTGATGCTATGCGTGAGGAAATTAATGCTCTTTTACGTACCAACACCTGGGATTTGGTGCCTGCTCGTCCTCACATGAACATCATTGGTAATAAGTGGGTGTTTCGCACCAAGCACCATACGGATGGTCACATTGAGCGCCACAAAGCGCGTCTAGTGGCCAAAGGTTTTCACCAAACCGAGGGCATTGATTTTTCTGAGACATTCAGTCCGGTTGTCAAACCGGTCACTATTCGGATCCTTTTATCCCTTGCAGTCTCTCAGGGGTGGTCCCTTCGGCAAGTTGACATCCAGAATGCCTTCTTACATGGCAATCTTGTTGAGCCGGTCTACATGCAGCAGCCTCCGGGCTTTGTCCACCCTGACTACCCGGGTTATGTTTGTCGCCTTAAACGCAGTCTATATGGTTTACGCCAGGCTTCTCGGGCTTGGTTCTCTAGATTTACCGCTGCTCTTTCTGGCTTTGGTTTTCTGGCATCCACAGCTGACACCTCCTTATATATATATTCCTCTGCAGGGCATCAGATTTTTGTATTAATTTATGTTGATGATATCATTATTACTGGCACTTCTTCATCTCTTGTTGAGCAGGTTATTCAGTATCTTGGCCGTCAGTTTCTTGCCAAGGACCTTGGGACTCTCCACTATTTCTTAGGGGTTGAGGTGTTATCTTCCCCTGAGGGCCTCTACCTGACTCAGAGGAAGTACATTGTTGAGCTCTTACAGCGTGCGGCTATGACAACAGCCAAACCTTGTCTAACACCGATGTCTGCATCCACTCGGTTGTATCAGGATGCCGGCCCAATGTTCTCTGACCCGGCTCTGTATCACGCTATTGTTGGTGGTCTTCAATATCTTAGTTTTACGAGGCCTGACATTGCCTTTGTTGTTCACCGTGCCAGTAAATTTATGCAACGCCCTATAGAGGCTCACTGGATGGCAGTGAAACGCATCCTGCGTTACCTGAAGCACACAGTTTCGGATGGTTTGTTCTTTTCCCGGGGTTCTCGACCTATCCTTCATGCATACTCTGATTCGGATTGGGCTGCTGATCCGGATGATCGTCGATCTGTGGGTGCATATTGTGTTTTCTTTGGATCTCACCTGGTCAGTTGGCGTGCTAAACAACACTTGACAGTTTCGAAGAGTAGTACTGAGGCTGAGTATAAGACGCTGTCCAATACCGCTGCTGAACTTCAGTGGCTCTGCAGCCTCCTTGTTGATATGGGTGTCTCTCTCTCATCTCCACCCGTTTTGTGGTGTGATAATATCGGGGCAACGTACCTTGCTCACAACCCCGTGTTCCATGCTCGCACCAAACATATTGAGATCAACTTTCACCATGTTCGGGAGTTAGTTGCTTCCAAAAAGCTTTCGGTCTCCTTTTTAAGCTCCAAGGACCAAGTTGCAGATGTTATGACGAAGCCCTTAGGGAATCCGCGGTTTTCAACATTAAAAACCAATCTCCGTGTTCACCAGTTACCCACGGGATTGCGGGGGCATGTCGAGGATATATTATCTACGGAGTAATATTTGATTAATATTTGTAATTGTATTTTATTATTCTTTATTTATTGTCTTGGAGCCCAAGCCGTTGTACCGCTATATAAACACCTTGTACTCAATCTTTATACACAGCGAAATACCACAAATTACCTTTGCTCATATTAATTATGTTATTGACGATCTCATATACGCGCATTGTCAACTTCTTGATATATTCTTTGCTCTAGGATCTGGGTTTCATATGTGTGAGATGTGTATCCCAGCTGTGTGGTACAAGAGTGAAAGTAGAGTTGGAGTCATGGCGTGAAGAAATTGATAGAATTCTTGAAATGGACCGTTAGAATATATATTCATTTTCAAAATTCACTGTTGGTTTGAAATATGTTTAGTGAATGATGAAGTACACCGCCATAATTCATTCAACCAAAATTGAATTTCACTATCACTACATTAAACTAGTCGTTTATGCAATAGTGAAATTTCGTGGTTCGGGTGACGGAGAGAAAATAGATCAATATGGGTCTAAAAAGAAATAAGGAACGTGATTTATTGAGGCATGTATGAAAAGTTATATCATACAATTATGAAAAGATACAAGTGCTTGAATGTTATTAGGGGAACTTGTTTATTTACTACTTTCTGAAAAGATTTTTGTTTAAATACTATTTCTACAAGAGTTCTTGTGTATATAGTATCGTGAACCCAACCTTATCCAAAAATAAATTAATATTCCCTAAATAGCCCCACTAATCGTAAAAATAAAAATAACCCATTTTTTTAAGGAAAGATATTTAATAAATTCATGTATGAATTGCCATTCAACAAATTGTGTTCTCCTGTATTGTTAAATGTTATTAATCAGATTTCAGGTTCAGATTCAAGCCCTAGTTCATGATGTTAACATTTGTTAAATTAACATTAATGGGAAGGTGTACACCAACACATGTGAATCAAATTCAGGGATTAATGTTTTAAGGCAATTAAGATTAACATTAATGGAAAATGTTGTCATAAACCCAGTTGATCATTTTTCAGGGATTAATGTTTTAAGGCAATTAAGGTTAAGGAAGATATGACAGACAGATTCAAGGTTTGAATGAGGGTTATTCACAGATTTCACTCTCCATTCTAATAAGTTTTCCTTTTATCTCGTTCTCATAAACGTGTACCAGATTCATAGATCCCACGCTCTAATTTATTGAATGAATATTTTCAAATAGTTCCATGGTTTCTGAATTAATTGCAGAAAGGCTTCACTGTAAATGAAAATTTTAAATTTAATTGTTTATTTAAAAAAGAGGTAGGCGGGAGCAATAAAATTCAATATTTTATTTATTTGGATTAACCCAGGTTAAATTAATAATTTACCTTCAGGAAATTATTTGGGTTTATATGCATATTTTTAAGAGAGAAAAAACAGAGAGGGAAATTTTTTGTCTTGCCATGGAAAACTTCTATCTCTACTATGTTTTGTTGGGTGAATGGGTGAGTAAGTCACCTTCAGGGTTTTGGGTGAGTTGGGTGAGTAATCATACCCACACGATCCTTCCTTTTATAATCGTGTCTCATTTCTAGCCACACAAAACCATGTAATATTACTGGTTTTGCTTGTGTGCCCGACACGTGTCCCACTAACAACAGTGTATGCAATTATTCCCTACTTTTTCCTGTAGCTCCGTGTTTGAATTTTCAAATTTGTAACAGTTTACTGAAGGGTATTTTTGTCGTTTCCAATTAATAATGTTTTTGCATTATTTTTTTATGGACCCCGCTTTGTGGAGTACCATATACACAAGAAACTTTGGAAAATATACTATATAAACAATTGCCCCATGTTTTTTTATTTTTTTTATTTATAAAAATGGTCCGTTTTATTCATACTCACAAAAACCAAACAAACGTTTACATGAAGCTCACCAAAAAGCAACAAATAAAGTCTGACAATCACTGATCATCTAAGCCCCATGCTAATCGAATATTCCTGGCTCTGTCAACCATTTGCGCGATGAACACATGAGGTGGTGGTCGGGTTCCTCTCTCTCCAAAGACAAAACTATTATGCCAATACCATATACCATAGATCATTTCCCTCCAAATGTAGCTCCACTTGGTTATCCCCATGGGAGGGTGACTCGTCTTGAGAGCATTCGTGATCCAATCCATCGTCGTATCTGCTTCAAAAAAGTCGTTCTTATATGAATCATCCAGACATCTGTTCCAAATGGCCTTGGGCCAAGTACAATCACGCAACGCATGGAGAGAGGTCTCTTCGGCCATACTGCGAATTGTGCAAATATTGAACTGAATTACCTGGCAATTATATAACCGTTTATTAACCGGGAGAGCGTCGTGACAAAGAGTCCAGATAAAATGGTTCCCCCTGTTAGGTCCTTTTAACCGCCAAATATCCTGCCAAATCGGGTTATCTGCAGTCGAAGGAGAGTGAATTTGTGAGTGGTATCCCAAGCTGTCAGTATATTGCCCCTTCGAGTTATCTCGCCAATAGAGCGCATCGTGTAGAACCTCTGCACCCGCATCAATAATTGTAACAGCACTTTTAATGCTTCTCCAAACCGCCGAACAACCTTGCTTAATAGGTTGGTGAATATCGCCATAACGAGCTTTGAAAATCTCCACCCAGAAGGTATTTTTGTTGTTCAAATAGTGCCAGGCTAGTTTGGCCATGAACGCATTGTTCATCTCGGAGAGTTTCCTGAAACCAAGGCCCCCTTCTTGTTTAGGTAAACATAACTTCTCCCACGCAATATGGTGGATTTTACGTTTCGCTTCAGTAACCCCCAGTAAAAATCCCTGCAAATCCTCTCTAATTGCGAAATAATTCCCTTCGGCAGTTTTATGGTTTGCATAGCGTAATAAGGTTGGGAGGCAAGAGATGTCTGCACGAGAATGGCTCTCCCTGTGCTTGAAAGAGAATTAGCTTTCCAGGTAGCAAGTTTGCGCTTCATCTTACTCACCAAGTAAGAAAAGGTAGACACAATGAGTCTACTATGAATGAGAGGCATGCCTAGATAAGTTCCCAGATCTTGTGCGTATTGTTTTTCTAGCGCTTGGGCAATAATATTCCGTCGTATCACACTGACATTAGGGGAGGTCTGGAAATTTTATTTAGCAAAGTTAATTTTCATGCCCGAGACACTACAGAAGTCTCCCAAAACCGCATCCATGACGAGAGCCTGAACCTCGCTAGCTTCCTCAAAGAGAAGAAGATCATCTACGAAGAAAAGATGGGATATAGGGGGGCCATTTTTTGAGAGCTTAATAGGCTTCCAAAGCCCTTGTTCGACGGAATGATCGATTTTATGCCTCAGAATTTCCATAACCAACACAAAAAGATATGGAGCAATCGGATCACCTTGCCGAAGGCCTCGAGTAGGTTTGAATGCAGGTAACCGCTCCCCATTCTAGATAATCGATAAATCCGCTGAGGATATGTAGTGCATGATAAGCTCCACTAAAGTCTGTTTAAAACCAATAGCTTCCAGAATTTGACGTAGAAAGTTCCAATCAACGTGGTCATAGGCCTTTTCCAAATCTATCTTGACCATCATTACCCCTTGTTTACCTTTCTTGTGTCTCATAAAGTGTACAATTTCTTGAGCCACGATGATATTCTCCGTAGTACCTCGTCCAGGAATAAAAGCGGCTTGCGTTTTTCCCACCAACTTATCGATAACTGAGCTAAGCCGATTACCTTTGTAATGAGCTTGACAATAACATTAACCAAAGCAATAGGTCTAAAGTGAGAGCATAGCTCCGGTTTTGATCCATCTTGGGTATAAGAGATATAACAATATTGTTCATGTGATCCGGGAAAGTTCCCAATTGAAAAGTCTTCGTTATGAAACGCACAACTGACTCACCCACTACATCCCAGAATCTTTTGTAGAAGATATGAGGAAGACCGTCAGGATCAGCTGCCTTGTAACTACCCATATCAAACATAGCATTGTCTATCTCATTCTCAGAAACATCACGATTGAGGAATCTCATATCCGTTTCTTCTAATGTAGGAAAGAGGAGTAGATGTTCTCTAGCAAGAGGCTGTGGTGGAGCCGAATAGATGTCGATGAAATGTTGTTGCATCATCTGCTTTATTTCCTCCCCATCATCAGTCCATGATCCATCCGGCTTCTTGAGCATTTGAGTTCTCGATCTTAGTTTTCTGATCTGAGCAACCCGATGATAGAAGCGGGTATTCCTTTCCCCTTCAACAATCCATTGCAATTGGGATTTCAGATGCCAGTAGCTCTCTTCTTGGTCAAGAATCGAGTTATATTCTTCAAGCAAATCATTTTCCAATTTGTTCAAGTGATTTGATGGCCTCATACTCTGAGTTCTCTGGATTCTAGCAATGCGGTTGCTAATGTTCTGTTTCTTATAGAAGCTATTACCAAAAGTTTCTCTATTCCACATCGAAGCCTCATCCATAAAATTATTAATGGTAGCAGAGATGTCTGTACAATCGGACGCCCAGTGATTAGTTACAAAATCAGGGAATGAAGAGTGGTGCAGCCAGGCATTTTGAAAAAAATGGCGATTGCTTTTTTTTTTTTTTTTTTTTGTCACTCGGGACCAGACACAACAACAAGGGGCAGTGATCCGAATGAGTTCTTTCTAGATGGGAGATTATCGCATCAAGAAAAAGATCATACCAGTCTTGAGAGCACCATTCTTGATCGAGACGTTCCATAATTTTTTCACCTTTGTAAGTAGGTCCAATCCATGTGAATTGAGGACCCTGAAATGCAATATCAAGTAAGCTGCAATTATCAATGAAGTTACGCATGCACTCTGCATTAATCCCACCAATTGGCCTTCCTCCATGCATGTCATCTTGGTATATGACTTGGTTAAAGTCTCCAATTAAACACCATGGCTTAGTGTAAACATGCCTGATTCTCTCTAAATATTTCCTAAATTCATTCCGGATCGAGGGTGTTGGAGGAGCATAAATCAAAGAAAGCATCTAGGAAATTGAGTCTCCTTTCACAACTGCCAAATTCATACAATGGTTAGTGCTCGGGAGCAGCCTTAAATCCAAAATTTCCTCTTTCCAGAAACACCAAATACCCCCTAGAAAACCTCTAGTTTCGATAGCCATAACCTTAGAAAAATTACTGTGCTTAAGGATCTTCTTAGCCTTGTTGCTTAAAGTACGCGTTTCCAACAAACAAAGCAAGCCCGGATCATATTTTCCCATATATTCTTTCAGATGTCGGAAAAAGTCCATGGAAGAAGCCCCATGACAGTTCCAAATCAGCAACTTCATTGAGGCAAAAAAGAATCCTTACTACCCACTGCATCGTGCTGAACACTGCGCAGCTCAAGACCACCCTCTTTCGGGTCCACCATCATGCCATGAGTTCTCTGATCATTAAGTGGAAAAGAGGTGTTATCCGGCGGATTTTGTTTAATATATTCAGACCCTCCGAATGGAGGTCTAGTTCGAGCATCTGCCATTAAAATGTTGGGGGACATTTCTGGGGGAGTGAGGGGCTGTTTTGTTGGAAGTTCTGGCCAGTTTGACACATCCTGTAAAGCCATAGGAACAGCCTCATGCTGAAGCATTAGGGGAGAGTGGCGTTTACCTTGGAGCATCAGACTCTGATTTTCCAATGGAGATTCTTTACGCTTATCTCCCGAGGTTGAAGCAGGTGTTACAGTTTGCTTATTTGTTGATACGGCTCCTCTTCCAGGCTGTTTTCCTTTATCAACTCCTTTCGGTTTCGACTTTGGCGCATTAGATTTTGATAAAACTGAAATCTGGGGTGTAGCCCCATGGGTAGGGACACCTTCCATTCGGCGATGAACCTCTCGTATTTCATCTGGCATGTCATCAACCCATGCGTTATTCTGCTCATGTTCTATCTCTTCTGAGGCTAGGACATCAAATCTCGAACCCGAAGGTCTTTCTTGTTCCGTAAACTGAGGGCCATTACCATATTGGGGAGGGTCATTGCGAACACTGTCATCATGTTGTTGCTGTCCTCTGTTACTTGATTTATTTTTGTTTGGTCCTCTCCGCCTATTCTGAGCAATCATCCACGGTCCAAATGGCCTTTCCAGGGTAGGGCATGTTGGCACTACTGAATTACCTAGCTTGTGGTTGTTTAGAATTGTGCTAATTTTCGTCGGTAGAACTTGATTTCATCCATCGGCAATCAGGGCCTTTATGTCCGAACCGACCGCATTCGAAACATATCATTTGTAACCCCTCATATTCTATTTTGAGTTTCCAGCCATTCATCACTACATGTGTTTGCAATACTCGATTAAAATCTACCTCAATACAAATTCGAGCAAAGCGAGCTCTAGTGGAAATCTGTGTATAAAGATCAACTTTTATTGGCTTCCCAATCTCTTTTGCAAGCTCCTCAAGTATTTCCTCCTCAAACATCTCGTGAGGAATTTGTCGGATGCCAATCCAGATTAATGTCGAAGTAATTTTCTCATTGTCCGGTATAAAAAAAGGTCTCCATTTCGAGACTGCAAGATAATGACCTTGGACTACCCAGGGACCATTCATTAATGCCCATTCATAATCGTCTTTATGAGTGAACCGAACCACATAGATGTTAGTAATACCATCCGCAGCGGAAACGATTTAATGGATCTAGATCTATATAATACACGTAATAAAACAACTAGATCTACATCTACAAGGGGGGTTGTAGATCATACCTCTTGGATCTCAAAATCCAAGTTGAAGAACCGCAATAGGATGAACGAAGGAAAGCGTGAAGAGCACCACGATCTTCCGTACGTGTGATCCAAGCAACTCCCGGTGGAAGGAAATTCTCGACTCGAACCCTTCCGATATGCTACCCGGAAAAATCTCCAAGATTTTCCCTCTTATTCTCCCTTGGCCGAAATTTTCCTTCTCCTAAGAGGTAGAAGTCGAAAATTGTAGTGTGTTTCTTTGGCTTGGGAGAACTCTCTTTATATAGGAGAGTAAAACTTAAGCCCCAAGGATTTTATAATTAATACAAAATCAATTATGATAATCCTATTAAATAAAAGATAATCCCAAAATATTCTAGAACAAATCTAGAATAATCTTTATCTTTATTTCTTACCATAAATATTTATCCAATAAATATTTTATGCATTATGTTTATTAATCACAAGAAAACTAATTTCTTGTATCTTAAAAATATGCATGTGGCGTGAATTGTATCTTTAATTGACCTAGTCAATTAATTTTTGTCATACACACTAATTTGCCAATTATTATGGAAAATATATTTTCCACTTATTTTAATTATTTAGTTCCAACTAATTAAATAGTCACTAAACAATTAATTCACATATCGATTAATTAAATTCTAATAAGAATTAAATTAATATCATTATTAGGATTCGACGTCCGAGAATAGCTATGCTATATTAGGAGGCACGTCGGGGACCATGGACTAATAATCGTGACTCCGATAAATCAAATAAATAATTATAGAATAATTATATTCGATAAATCAATCACAGGAATATGCCACCATAATCCCGTGACTGCACTTCTCCGATTATGAGATTATATTTATCTCCTCACGAGAATAATAATAAGCGTCCATTGATATAATCATTACATATGGATTAATCCTCCATAGATCGCTCATTCTAAATCGGGAAGTTACCGTTAACCCTTTTAGAACCTCTTATCCTTATTTACCATTAACCCCTAGTGATCAATTAATTCATACAACTCACCGGTGATCAATCATGTGATATGAACTCGCGATCGATCGCTTTCTAGGATTAACAAATAAGTGGAATCGTCTCATCTACTTCCATAAATGGAAGGAATGGATTACGATCTGTGATAACACGGACTACTCACTCAATCCAAAGACAATGCCAAGATGGGGTAATTCGCACCACGCAGACTCGGTGTAATCCTTAACCGCCAAGTCAAACCTCATACCGATTCAAGCAATTGGATCGTGATCACCTCAGATTAAGATATATCCATAAATATGATCATCCATTGATTCGATAAGACTTCTCGATTACGGAATTATATCGTGAACTCTAATCAAATCGGTCCAAATTTCTATATGATATATCTATCATATATAAATGCCCCATTAGGTTCTCTTAACCGAAAGTCCGGATAAGACAATCACACCAACTGTAAGTTATGGCGCATTAATAGCACGTTAAAGGAGAGACCCGATACTCTCGATTAACTTCACTACGGGCTAATTGTATTTTAAGTACATCTTCACTAACTCAATCCTCCCGTGTATATACCATACACTGAGTTAAGTGATTACATAAACGATATATTTAGGGTTTTCTATAGTGTAAATACTATTGTCACATCGGTGATTATGAGAATAATAAATATGAGTAATAATGTCAATTCATTTATTAAATAAAATAATTACAAAAATTGTCTTTCGGGCATCACACCTAACAATCACCCACTTGCACGAAAGCATGTGATTAATTGTTTTAGAGCACACCCTATTATTTAAAATACAACAAACTACATCTCCCACTTGCTCTAAAGCAATGGAGACTCAACCCGTATTCTAGTACCCACTAAGCATGTCATAACCATTTCAGATTCCAAAATACACTCCGAGTATGCCGTCGTAGGATAGGTCAGTGACTCGGGGAGTACCTACATCTAAATGTCATGGGTCTTAATGATTAGTCAGTTGTCGGCTCGAGACGTTCCGTAGAATCGAACGTTACGGTCCATCAAATCATGTGGTAATCGAGTAAACACTCGAGCCCGAGATCGACTTAACGATCATCCTCAATCTGACTTAAAGTCAAAATCAGTGTATCACACATATCCAGGTTCACACATGAATATGTCCGCATATTGTTCCTCGTTCTCTTCAAGATACTAAAGGACATACTAAACTTGCTTTGTTAATCGCCGAATCTAAGATTCGATCAAAGTTGACGCTCATTAACCTCGACCATCTCTTACTAGAAAGAGAATCTATCCCATTTCTCCCGATCCGAAGATTTGCAGAGAGTCATTCCCGAGGCATAGGGTAGAACTTCCTCGTTGAATGTTGCATACACGATGCATCATCTTAACCAATAAGATGGATGAGAAACCAAAGGATCGATTCTAATGAATTCGACCGAGTCAAACTCTTAAGAATGTTGTCCAAAACTCATTGCGGAAATTGTGGTATTGTCGATTCTCGACTTCGTATAACACACCCATGTTGATTCCAATCAGTGCAAAGTGTAGCCTTCACAAACACTAATTTATATATTCACTATCTGTTCTAAAATTGATATCCGATCCTACAAAAGACTTATCAATATTCTCGGTCAAATCCACATATTGTAAAATATATGACTTCCAATGACCGAGAGGTTTGCTTTTTATCCACAAAGGACATAAGCCTTGATAAATCATCCTGCCATAAGTTCATAAGTCAATACCCTTCTGCTTTGAATGAATCCAGACTCGCTTGTTTGGCAAGAAAGTCTTAGGAATCACCTCTATTTTCTCGCTTTTGAACGAAATCATGCAATACCGAACTCATTCTACTATTTTCCATGTAGATCCAATTACTCCCACTCGGGCCTGAGGCGCCAGGTGGTTCTACAAGAGCATGAAATGTAATTGGAGTACCGAACTCCATTCACGTGGTTATGGCCATTAAACCAACCTCTATTATCGAAATCCTATATCGCTCACAAAAGAGCCATAGGTCATCAATCGATCCTCGGACTACAAAGTCCACGTAACCCGTAATGGGTAATGGGTAAACCATACTCCCACTACATTCGGGTGGATCAAATTCTGATCTAGTTTAGTAGTATTTAGTGTTATCACCAACAACCGATGTTGGATGTGGTCTGATTTTAATCAGTTAGTAACTACCTTGAGTAACCGTACTCCAAGGTTCAAGTTTGTTGTTCATAGACTCTATCAGAAAGGATGCAACAGCATAACTGTCCCTTCCCGATGTCAAGAATCTGATAACGAACCTTTTTCTCAATGCTACAAGATATATAACGATTGGTCACTGACCGAACGTGTACGCGAAATTTCCAGACCTACCTTCAAGCACCGTGTGCTAAATGCTTATATTGACGGAATTTGGGTGAACCGAATCCACTCATTATCCGTTAATTCCAAAGCATATTCTAGGTAGACTTCTCGGTTCTACACTTCAATGTAAACCGTTATTTCACTTCCAATATCTTTATTGAGTTAAGCAGTGTATTGTGGCACATCTATAACTATGTAAAGGCAATTCAATGGTTTCTTCCTTAGTGAAAACATTTAACTATGAGGCAGACCGAGCATCAGTCCCTAGGACTATGTGATGGCCCATTTATGAGTATAGAATACTCCATCTCTGTTGAAAACAGAGAAAACCTCAAAATATTTTGGATAAACTTGCCGGAGTTTTTGAATAGTTATCGAGACAAGAAGTCACTACTGGAAGCTCCTACTAGCTCAGATCTTTCATCGGACTCGAAAGTCGTCATGAACAAGCTATGTTACTTCTTTATATCCATTATCCTTTCCCGATTGAAAGGAAACTTAGTCATTGAACCTTTGAGACAATATAACCAGATCGGAGAAAGGAATCACCCCGAGCCGCCTTGGTCTTGTCTTTTAGGGACTATGCACTAACTATGGAATATGAAGAAGCGTTTATCTAAATATAGAAACCAATTGCTTTTAATAGTTCTTAAGATGTGTTTTATATACATATTTCAGCATTTTCTAAGTGGTTTTGACTTTAAACAAAAAGTCCGAGTCTTGGATTCAGATTACAAATGGTATATTCACGCTATATACGACAAACAAATTATCGGATAGAAGGTAAATCCATTCGTTCCAACGAATCTTAAACATAAAATAAATTTTCCGCGATATCCAAGGATTGAATCCGAGATTCATTACCTTATATCACTCCCACTATTCTAGCTAAAATTAACTGCCCGTTGTTTACTCTTTTAATCGTTAAATGCACTCTACCTTGTTCTTCCAAAGAACTTAGCTCGAGAAAATCACCAAGGATTCATAGGTTGGTGATCCAAAATCACTTTCCTTATCCTATGATTTTCAGTTAATTAATTTTCGGTTCAGCCTTAAAGTTTTCTCAGTTTAGGTGACTAACACTTTTAGACATATTCACTCATTCTTGACTTTCCGTGAATGGAAACAATCTTGAAGCAACGGTTCGTTTGAGTAGACACTACTCTTGAAACGTGGGATGTCTATTTCGAGTGTTACTCGTCGAGACTTCTCGGATTTTCTAATATACCAGAAAAAACAACAAATCATAACATTAAAGCTCCCACTAGTTTATCGGTTCCAAATACCGTCTAACGAGCAATGCTTTATTTTTATGAATTTCCGATTTTTTCGATTAGAAAATCTTTCGTACATAGTTCTATTGTTTCCAGAAAAACAACAAATCATAGAAACTCCCACTAGTTCATCGATTCCAAATATCGCCTAACTAGCAAATTTCATGATTTTCCGGTTTTCAATTAGAACGATTACGTGTGTAGTCGCTTACACTTTTCTAATGTTCTAGAAAACAACAAATCATAAAGCTCCCACTAGTTCATCGATTCCAAATATCGTCCAACTAGTAACACTTCATGATTTTCCAATTTTTCAATTAGAAAATTACTCGTGTAATTACTACATACTCAAAATTCACTAGAAGAATTTCAAAGTCCGAAATCACCTTTGATCAAACTAAGTTTGTCTTCCGTTTGACACGAATGACACTAGTGACATACCTATATGTTACTCTGGTTTTAAAAGGCTTAAGAGAAAATATCTCTTTCAAAAATAATTGCATTATCGATTAACTAGTTCAACGCCCTAGTTACTTTCCACTTTTTAACAAAGTCATTACTAGTCAATTAAATTTTAAGCAATTTAGTAAGGGATATAATCTTGTCAGAAATAAATGACATGTATTAATTCAAGTTTAACACTACTATATTTTATTTTAGGAATTGTAAACTAAAATTAAGTCTACTCTACCATTCCAAGGTTTTAACCTCGCATCTCAGTGCCGCCTTAGGGTAGGTCAAAGAGATGACGGTTAAATCGAGACAATCTCATCAATGAATAACTTGTGAGAATCGAACATCCCACGAGAATCGAACATCCCTTTATTCATTGACTACCTTCCTTTTTCAGCCTAGATATTTCCAAAAATACCCATGATGAGTGTGACCTACTATATCGGATCTCTTAGGTACGCCCCGAGTATGCCGTCTTAGGATAGGTCAGTGACCCGACGAGTACCCGGAAATCCTATCCTTTCGGAGACCAAGCCATGAATGTTGATAGGGGCGAACACCATCCTTAGGGACGAAATCAAAGCGCCTCGGCGTCACCCTTCTCTCTTACTTACTTGTATCTATAGTAGAGGCCGTGGGGTTGGCTGTCGCCTCCCCCGCTCCCACTCAATAATTTTGGAAGTGGTGGTGGGTTAACTAACCACGTCTTTTTGATGTTATCATAAAAGCTCATCAAATCAAGGATTCCGAATGGTGTCGGTGACGTAGGCAAGCCTACCCGTCCTATTCGTTGGAACATATGTGACGATCCGGACGAAATCGGGTCAAGACAGCCTCATTGAGATAAGAAGGAATCACCCATCCGTTCTCTGGTGTAGCTTAGTCTTGCCGGACCCCCGTGCATACATCACACTAGGAGGGTTAAGTCGGTCGAGCCTAGCTCAGTTCACCACCCAACCTATAAGCGAACCGTTTTTATCCAAGATTTTTTGTTCTTTTACCATCATTCAATCTCGTAGGCACTACGAATCGAAAACGTGATCTCGTTTGGGCTTTAAGGCGGTTCACCGAGAACACACACCGAAAGGCTTAACGATTTCATAACCCGTCCTCGGATCTTTAATTAGTTACTAAATTTATTAATTACCACGTATTAATTAAATTTCAACTAATTACACGAGTTTGTATACATGCCTATTTTAATTACCAAAATTAAAATTCTACATGTATGCATGGAGTGGATTTATGATATGATGCATGTCATGGCAATTCCGATTTTATATCTATTTTATGATCGAACACATAAAAAAATAAATGCGGAAAATTTAAACACCGAGATGGATCGTTGGTACCCCCGACTAACCTATTTTCTAAGGAAAAGTAAAACTAATTCTAAGTCTTCAAATCTCGATCTTGGATCTTGATCTTGAAACTTCCGGATCTTCAAAGCTTCGATCTCGACACGAACCACGAACGACGAGGAGAGGAGGCCGTAATATACCAATATATTTAAAGTATATCTATATTATCAAATTGTTTTACATAAAAAAAACTTTTTTTTTTTCACGGCATAATTATCAATTTTCTTTTTTTTTTTTTTTTTTTTTTTTTTTTTTTTTTTTTTAGATATGTCGGCAAACAATTAGGTTAAAAAAGAATACACAAATTTGATCATAGAATGCTGCCGCCGCAAAACTAATGCTGAGACCAAATTTTAATTGCAATAAAAAATTGCCGAGACCGATTAAAAAAAAACAATTTTTCGGCCTCCTCCCGTTTTACCTTTTTTTGATGATCTTCAACACATCATCTTCGTCGTCTCGAACCCGGATCAAAATTTAAAACGAAAAGGTACTACCTTTTTACATAAATTTTAGAATGCAACATAATTAAATTACAAATCCTATGCTCAATTGATACTAATCAAAAGAGCTACAAAATAGATCTACGGGTAAACAATACCAACCCCAATCCATCTCTTCAACCAAGACATTCATAAGCATAAAAATTAAACATATGCATCGGCCCCCAAAAAAATTGGGACAAAGAATCTACATGTTTTACCACTCCTAGATCTAATATTTTATACGTATAAATATAGATCACCATGGCGACTGATACCACTGTTAGTAATACCATCCGCAGCGGAAACGATTTAATGGATCTAGATCTATATAATACACGTAATAAAACAACTAGATCTACATCTACAAGGGGGGTTGTAGATCATACCTCTTGGATCTCAAAATCCAAGTTGAAGAACCGCAATAGGATGAACGAAGGAAAGCGTGAAGAGCACCACGATCTTCCGTACGTGTGATCCAAGCAACTCCCGGTGGAAGGAAATTCTCGACTCGAACCCTTCCGATATGCTACCCGGAAAAATCTCCAAGATTTTCCCTCTTATTCTCCCATTGGCCGAAATTTTCCTTCTCCTCTCTAAGAGGTAGAAGTCGAAAATTGTAGTGTGTTCTTTGGCTTGGGAGAACTCTCTTTATATAGGAGAGTAAAACTTAAGCCCCAAGGATTTTATAATTAATACAAAATCAATTATGATAATCCTATTAAATAAAAGATAATCCCAAAATATTCTAGAACAAATCTAGAATAATCTTTATCTTTATTTCTTACCATAAATATTTATCCAATAAATATTTTATGCACATGTCTTATTAATCACAAGAAAACTAATTTCTTGTATCTTAAAAATATGCATGTGGCGTGAATTGTATCTTTAATTGACCTAGTCAATTAATTTTTGTCATACACACTAATTTGCCAATTATTATGGAAAATATATTTTCCACTTATTTTAATTATTTAGTTCCAACTAATTAAATAGTCACTAAACAATTAATTCACATATCGATTAATTAAATTCTAATAAGAATTAAATTAATATCATTATTAGGATTCGACGTCCGAGAATAGCTATGCTTATATTAGGAGGCACGTCGGGGACCATGGACTAATAATCGTGGCTCCGATAAATCAAATAAATAATTATAGAATAATTATATTCGATAAATCAATCACGAGAATATGCCACCATAATCCCGTGATCGCACTCCTCCGATTATGAGATTATATTTATCTCCTCACGAGAATAATAATAAGCGTCCATTGATATAATCATTACATATGGATTAATCCTCCATAGATCGCTTCATTCTAAATCGGGAAGTTACCGTTAACCCTTTTTAGAACCTCTTATCCTTATTTACCATTAACCCCTAGTGATCAATTAATTCATACAACTCACTTGGTGATCAATCGATGTGATATGAACTCGCGCGATCGATCGGTTTAGGATTAACAAATAAGTGGAATCGTACATCTACTTCCATAAATGGAAGGAATGGATTCCGTATCTGTGATAACACGGACTACTCACTCAATCCAAGACAATGCCAAGATGGGGTAATTCGGACCACGCACTCGGTGTAATCCTTAACCGTCAAGTCAAACCTCATAATCGATTCAAGCGGTTGATCGTGATCACCTCGGGATTAAGATATATCCATAAATATGATCATCCATTGATTCGATAAGACTTCGATTACGGAATTATATCGTGAACTCTAATCAAATCGGTCCAAATTTATATATGATATATCTATCATATATAAATGCCCCATTAGGTTCTCTTTAACCGAAAGTCCGGATAAGACAATCACACCAACTGTGTTATGGGCGCATTAATAGCACGTTAAAGGAGACCCGATACTCTCGATTAACTTCACTACGGGCTAATTGTATTTTAAGTACATCTTCACTAACTCAATCCTCCCGTGTATATACCATACACCGAGTTAAGTGATTACATAAACGATATACTTAGGGGTTTTACGTAGTGTAAATACTATTGTCACATCGGTGATTATGAGAATAATAAATATGAGTAATAATGTCAATTCATTTATTAAATAAAACAATTACAAAAATTGTCTTTCGGGCATAACAATACCTAAATCAATATATTTATTGTGTCTAAGGAAATTTTAAAATGAATATACTTCTCGTGAAACACGTCTATAACTCTTTTGAAAAATATTCTAAAAAAAAATAAAAACTCTTTTAAAAAATAAGAATCAATTTCAAACGATAAAGATAATTTACCTGTTCCTTTTAGCAGTATTTTTTTAAGACTAAATTACTTGTTACTCATCCTCTAAAACTCGACTAATCCCCCTCCCCCACCACCCGCGACGACGGCACTACCTAAGCCCATACACCGACAGTTTCAGCCTCCTTCTCCAATGAGGTGAGAGGAGCTTGAAGCATCATTGTTGGTAACCTCCCTTCCTTCTCCATTTTTTTTTATTTCATTTCTTTTCCTGTTTTGTTTTTGGTTGGGTAATTTGTGATCGGCATCCACGATCTCTGGGAGGATGAATGGTGTTAGAAATTAGATATCTTTATGTGATTTTTTTCGATATATATATATATATATATATATATATATATATATATAAACTGCTGCATCACTGTTTCTTTTTGCTAAAATCAATATTCCTATATGATATGACGGTGCTTGGTGTGAAAAGGGAGGGGTAAACTGTAGAGTGGGGTGATGAATGGTATACCATGTGTATTGTAGTGGGTAATCCAGTGAATTAATTGTCGGCAAAATTGTTGATTTTATCGGTAGTGTATCTGGATTCAAGTTTTTTTTTTTTTTTTTTCTAATTTAGGGAGCAGGACTTATGGTGCCGGTTGTGAAGTTTGTTGGTGTATATGTGATCTTTTTTTCAATATTGGTCTGTGCATATGGGTGTTTGAATTTAGCTCAAAAGCCTGTCAAAACGATGCTGAAAAATCTGCTCCAATTTAGTTCATCATAAGGTGAGTTCTTGATCATTTAAGTGCCCTTCTTAAAGATTTACTTGCTGAAAACCTGCTCTCATGCAACTCTAAAACTGCCTCAAAAGGATACTTTAAATCAGCTCAAAGCTGTCCCAATAATCTGTTTCAGTTTTGCTCCACTTCTTCTCAATTTTAGGATGTTTCTTGATCATTGTAGTGTCCTTCAAGCTGTAAGAACTCCACCATATTCCCTTCATATTCTGCTTCAAATGAAGATTCAAAATAATCCCTTTAAATAACAGCTCAAATCTTTAACTAAGGAGCTCATCTTCTTCGATTAAACCCACCATGAACACAACTTCAATTTTATGGCTGTTTGGTTTCAACATTAAAGAGACTATCATAGATGAAGGTTATTTGGTAATATTCTCAGCATTAAACAGAGTCGGTAGAGGAAAAAACAAATATGAAAATTTTGAGCAATATCAGTCTGTCAAATGGATTTATATGTATATAGGAGACTGATAATGGATATTGCTATTAGATTGTTCACATTATTGTGCTATTATACATTTGTAGCATTGATTATGATATAAGCATATGTTTGGCTATTTAATGTTCGCTCTTGTCCATGTTTGTAGTACATTCTTTGGCATTCAAACAATAATGGATAAACGATGGATTTTAAATCAGAATCGTCTTAGTAAGGAGTATACTGATGGAGTTCAATCATTCATAGATATTGCTGTCGCCACCAATCACGCCATGTTTACACCACAGGATGTTAGCGATTTAGGATTTTGTAGAGATATTTCGCCCTTTATGATAATTTTACAATCAAAGCTCTCCTCCATGGCCTCCAGAGTTCGCACATCGTTCTAGCGGGATTTTGATGCCATTCGGATCAATTTCTAGCCCCCTCCAACGTTCAGGGGTAGAGAGAAAATCAGCTATATCACTTTCATCTTCGTCTTCTCCGGTGTAGTAAACGGAAGAGTTACCTTATTGTTGAAGAACATCTACTCCACTACGCTTCCCCCACACTGCTTCAACAGGCGGAAATGGGTGGTTCCGGTATTTTGATGGCTTGGTTAATTGTTTTTAGTGGCTTCTGGAAGTTTTAGAGAAGTTGTGATGAGTTCTTCATAGGATCGTAGATTTTCTAGGTTAGAGTTCATCACCGTATGATAGAAGTCGTTGTTGAGAAATTCTACTGCGAAGACTCTTTAGTAAAGAGTTTCATTTGCATTCAATGAAAACACGATATGTGATGTTAAATACATTATGATAAAATCAAAAGCAATGCACTGAATAATTAGCACATCAAAACCATGTCACACGTTGTGCTTTCATTGATGCTTGTGAAACTCTATACTAAAAAGTCTCCGCAGTAGAATTTTCCATGGTCGTTGTACCAACATAGTAAGTTTTTTTTTTTCCTTCTTCTTTTATTTCCACATTTTACGGTGTTTTGTTAAAACTTTAGCAATATTTTAATGGTTTTTTGACGCTTTTGGTCTCTTATCTTTTAACTTTGTATTTAAAATAGCCTTTATTTACCGAATGATATTTTTAATGAAACTAATTTTAGGGGTTGCTAATTTAATGATATATTCCCGTTGATGAAGGTGGTTGCATCATTGAGGTGGAATGCAAGGTAGACTCAACGCTAAATGAAACAGATCAAACCGTTTGCTTAGGTGAGTCCATCGTTAGTTGTACCAAAATTGAGACTAAAATACAAAATCAGGGGACCCAAAAGTATCATTAAGAAAGATGAGGACCATCTTAGAAACAAAGTTAAAAAGATGTGGGATCAAAAATGTTAAAACTAGGGACGAAACTAGGGGAAGCTAGGGTGGGTGTAGCCCACCGGATTTTTATTTTCGGTATATCAAAAACCATATATAATTCAGTCTAACAATGTTAGTTTTCTTAATTCAAACCACACAATCATAAAAATATAGTCCATTAGTAAATCCAACTACCAATTCCTAATTTTGTCACCGGTCAAACCTTGTATTTTAAATTAGAAAGGTACTAAGGCATGCATATCTCTTAAAGGAAAAGTGTGGTAGAGAATCTATTTTGGGACTCGACCGAAATCGGATGTCTTATTTGTGTGTATATATAAAACAAAACTGTTTTGTTTTATCATCTACACGACACAAATCGACTAGTTGACGGATGTAATAGAATCTCACTCTGACGAATTACATCTTAAAGTGTTCGAGGCTCGTGCATTTTGGTTTGCTTTTGGATGCGTACTCATATATTTTGGACGGGGTGTTTACATAGGTTTAAACAACAATTTGTAACTCTAAGTATTTGTACAATATATTGAATATATATTTGTACCATATTAAAGAAAAGTTGAGCTACAAAATTCAATTCAATTAAACATTTAAAACCACGAAACGGCAGCTAGTTCCTTAAAACTTAAAATTAAAAAAGAAACAAAGAACAAAAAATATGCAAAAGCCATTAATAACAATCAAAATCTTTGTAACCCTTTTATCTTGCATTTAACCATAGCTCATTAATTAATAAAACACGATTTTTTTCTAGCACAAAGATAATAAATTAAATATAATGATCCAAAATGAGAGATAAAAAAAGACACGTCTCTCTCTCATTTATATCAAAAAATTCACACACTAATTACACTAAAAACAGAACAAAACCACTCTTTCAAAATTACAAGAAGACAAAATAAAATGTCAAATTTTCTTGGGGTCATAACTATATTTTTAGCATTTACAGGGGTAGCCATGGGATGGTGCTCAGATCAAAATCAATATGGAAATGGATGCACAGATGTTTACAATAATTTTGAAACATGTCTGTCTTATATTCAAGAAATAGATTATCAAGTGTCTCCTCAGTGTTGTGATGGGCTTGTAAATCTCAATTATGTTACTAAACAAGAATATGGGGGTCGAAGAAGGATTTGTCAATGTATTGAGGACATGGCTGCAAATAGTAATAATAATGGTTACAACAACAACAATATTCGTCAACTCTCTGAAGCTCGCATTCAAGATTTGTATAATAAGTGCAATATTCATCTAAACTTTCCTATTTCTGAACATATGGATTGCAACAGGCATGTCACTTTTTATTTACTTTTTTTTCGTTCTTTTCTGTTTTACTTACAATTTACAGACAAATGTTTTTTCTTAAAACACCATTTCTTAAAAACTGTTAAACCCTAAAATTGAGGGTCCATCCCACAGAATGAGTGGAGATTTAATCAGGGACCTAGCAGCTCAGAGTGTGCCTTTTTATCAAGAAACTGAAAGAAGTCGTCCATTTACGAGATTCGAACCTCCACACTCCAGCTCCTGACTCAGCTGTCATTACAACACCCAAGCCCTTTACCACCCAAGCTATTTACCACCAGACCATATCCAAGGGATTTAAAACACCATTTCTTAAAACTTTGGGAAGAGGAAAAGGATTCGAATAATCTACCCCAATAACGATCCATATAGTGAAAAAATATGCCGTGAAATAACATATGTTTTACATATAAAAAGAAATACGTAATTTTTTACGTTGAATTGTTGGAATCATCATGATCATTCTAAGCTGATTTTCTTTTTTAGATGATTGTAAATGTAAAAACATGTAATTTCGTTTAAAAAAAAAACATGTAATTTTATAACACATTTTTATATTGTATCTTTGTCGTTATAGTGCCCACCAAATTCAGCGTAGCCTTGAAGAAGAGTTTTTAGTTAAAGGTAGAGATGTAATTTCTTCATTTTTTTGTTTTATTTTTTTAATAAAAATAGGGATGTAATTTAACCGAGTCATACACTGATACTACATACATAACGATTGTGCCATCATAAGCCTGTTTTTTTTCAATTAAATGTTTCCAATATGATTTTTGTGTGTGTAGTGTTATATATATGAAAACGTGTATTCTTTTGATTTCGTGCAGGGATTAGAGGACTGATTATAGTACTTTCGTGGGTTCTCCTATGTTAATCAATTGGCCGATGAATGAAAGGGTGCAGTGGTTAAATCGGAAGACGAATGAAACCAAAATATATATATTGTATTGTTGTTATTTCTGATGATTATTTGATATAAATAAAAAAAACAATATTTATCAGTTTAGTATCATGGTACATTCTTTTTTTCTCCGGAAAACGAAAGATTTTATTAAGCCGGACTAACGCCGAAAAATACAAACAAAACTAGACAAACCGCTAGACGAAGCCGGAGAAAGCCCCGGGTGACGGAGGTCGGACTGAAACCTCGCCACGTGTCATGCCCATGTAAAACCTAATAATAAAGAAATACAAACAGAGTAGCCGGACCTAAACCCTAGACGGGAGGTCGGCTCGACTAGCTTCTCAGTCCACCGCAGGTCGGCTAAGACACAGTGGAGCTCAGCCAATGCAGCTCGGGCCTCACAGCCTAAGGGACTCGACGCAGGTCGGCCTGAGTATCCCTTAGACGGAATGACCCACGTGCATAATATAACGGATAAGCATGGAAAGAATCCGTAGCCATAAAGGCTATGATCCTACTTTCAAAGTACCATGATTATCTCCTACAATCAAGGGGATCAAATCATAATTATCCATTCCTTAGGGAACACGAACTCAGCGTCCAACAAGGACACGACCCATGCAGACCTAGGGCACAGGCCCCCTCTAAGGAGCTACGAGAGACTTGATTCATGATTCATACACATGATACGTAGGCAATTTGAGATGCAATATCTCATGCTCAATCTAAACCCTACCCAAATCACCTTTCGTTCACATTTTTCCCATTTCTAGATCTTGAAAAAATTGTTGTTAGGATAATACGGGCCAGATTTGTTACCCGACGAAGTCCAGTATCGTCACCGGGCAAACAAAGAGACCAAATCAAAAACACAACAAACAAACATAAAAGAATAAACACAGAAGAACACAGACCATACAGCTGGACATGTCAAGAACTAGATCTCGAAGAGAATGTTTTTACATAAAGGGGTGAAGAAACCCATGAAGCCGATCACTCCACCCAAACCGACGACACAAACACCAAACGGAAGACAATGCCTAGCAACAACACAAATCAGGAAGAAAACCACAGAAAATGGACGAGTGACTAACACCGCCAGCCGCCGCCGCCAAGCAAAGAGAGAACCCCGGAAGAGTGACTAACACCTCCGCCCAAGAGAACGACTACCATAAACGCCGGCTAAGAGTCCGGAGCCTTAGTGGGAATATGTAAGCCCAACGCCGCTAGACCACCGCTGCTAGCCCATCAAACCCCAATGCTCCTCCGCCTGATGATAGAGCCGCCACCTGCCAACAAAACCATATCTGAACAGGGAAATAAACTCAGATCTGCAAACAACCACCTGACACCAAACCTTGGTCGCACAAACACCGTCTGTAACCGCCGTTCCGCACAAGAGCTTGAGAGAAACAGGAAACGTTGGCTAGGCCGGAGCACACAGACGGAGCCAAGTGAAGGGCCAAAGGGAGCTTTGCCGATCTACCACTATTTTGGAAGGCCACTTGTGCGACTACCACTCTCTTGTCGAAATACCACTCCCATTTTCGTGTTTTAGGTGTTTTTGGAACCAAACTAAACCCTAATTGGGAAGGGGAACCCAATATGGGAAGGGTGTCTGCTTTAAGATCGTGCACAAAGGTGAAAAAAACGGAAGAAAATCGCGAACCAAAATTGTTTTTTTTTTGCCTTGAGTGGTATATCCACAAATATACCACAGAAGCAGTGGTAAACCTCGAAAAATCCCAAGGCCCAAAGGGGCTAAGCCCACCCGGTGAAAAAATTTCTACTAATATAATCCAACTTAAGTCATAAATATATTTTACTTAAGCCCACCCAATTGTCATAATATAATCCACTAACCCATAATCCAATAACCCATCGGAGCTTCAATTCCTGGCTATGTCATTGCCGGATCAGGACGCCGGAGCAAAGACCAGGCAGGACAATGAAGGAGAGAAAAGGAAACAGCAAGAACAAAAGAGAAAACGAGCAGGGAATGCTGCCGGCGTCAGGAGGAGAGCCACAGATGATTAGGACCGCAAGCAGTAGAGTTCATAAATCTTAAGGCTGATGTTGTGGAATTTCTTTAACATTAAGTGGTCAGAGAATTATACGTTTATGTCATTTGATTTACAGAATTATACGGCTTTGGCCCAAGTATTATAAATCACCCGCCAAAACAAGAAGTGAAATCAGAGAAGTATTTCATTATTTAATAATGAAAATCAAGGTGTGGAGTCCCTGAATACATGCTAATATATTATGTACATGTTGAGAAAAATATTAAGGTGCAGTGGATGTAACAAGTAGATGGAAATAATACAACCAATTTACTTATTTTCATATAGTAGAAGTCTGTAGGGATAATTTGGATGTATCATATTAATCAACGGTATCGGTTGTTCCATAAAATTTTATTTCCCTATGACTACATTATCTTAAGGAAATTTCACATTGTAAACTTCGGTGATTTATTAATTTTGGTCATTTAGATATATAAATAATTAAGGCGTTGCGGCTTTCGTATAAACTCGATCAATTATCTATAGCTCAATGTTTGGGCTTCAATACTTTTTGTTCGCTAGCTTTTGTCTGAGCCAGTTGACCAAACCACGTAAAATATAATGTCTTTGTAGCATTCTGAGTTGGATTTCGTACACTGCGTCATATCGGATTCATATTACATCATAAATGTGATATAATTTTTTTTAATTTATTCCACAAGCTATGCAGTAGGGGAAATGGTATGTGCACTGCACATTTGTGCAGTGCACTTTCCACTACAAGGTTCATTTCCATTGATTAAAGTGATAAATTATTTATTGTAAAGAATTCCAACAAAATGAATGATGTTGATTGTGTTGTGTAGGATGTTGTGGTAAAATGAGTAGTGAACGACAACTTTCAGGTGGTTTTTGGTCGGTTTTCAACTCCTCCCAAGCCCCAACAATCATGAAAACGAGTCTAATCTTGTATTTTAATTTCATCACTTTGCATGATGCAATCATTTTTTTTTTTCATTTTCTCTCAATTCTCTCAAACACCCAAGGCAAGAACACAGCAATTCTGGAGTAGTAAACGCTCTCATTTCAACCCAATATTCAAATTCTAAGTAAGTTTTCATCATGTTCTTCTAGTTATAAATTTTCAATCGTAAGAAAAATTAGGGTTTCTTCATGTTCGGCGTAATTTGAGTTCCTAAAAGCAAATCTTGTTTGTTCCAACCAAAGCAAATAAGGTAGGGACTCGAGCATCAAATTATTTTCATTATTTCATGTTTTCAAGTGGCATTATATATGCTGTTGTAATCAGCGGCGGAGCCAGAAAATGAATTCAAGGGTGTCGAAATACTTTATCTAAGTAGATTTTTTTTCAGCGGGTGTATAATTTTTTTTTTTTTGTGTAATATACATTATTTTTCTTCGGTTCAGCGGGGTCCGTGGACCCATTGTGGTGTGTATATCCGCCTCTGGTTGTAATTCTGCTCTTGTGCACAAACTGGGATGAAAATTTCGGTAAAAAGAAAATATTTTACAATTTCTTTCGGGCAATAAGAACTCGTAATGTACATGAAATTTATATAGGTATATAAACCCTGTTTTAATTTGTTTAAATAAAGATACCACACCCAAAAAAAAAAAAAAAAAAAAAAAAAAAAAAAAAAAAAAAACAATGGTGTAATGTAACTTTGTTAAGAAAAAAAAAAAAAAAAGATTGTAAATATTTACCCTTTCTGAATTGGCAGTAGCATTGCTGATAATCCAAAACTTATTGTTACCGTATCTTGTCATTCTTTAACAAACGTTTATACGTGTCGATAGCGTAGCGTGGGTACGTACGTATACTTTATCTGTTTGTTTTTGATACATGAATTCCCACGTCATCTCATCTTCATCTTCTCTTCTCTTCTTGTAGTATTAATTCTTTATGACAAAGCTGCATATGAGCGCTGCATGTAATTGCCCACATGTTGTTATTGCATTGGGCCAAGTCAGCTGCAGGCCGTTACTCCCACGTGAAATAAACACTAGTCAGCTCATGGTTTTACATTAAGATAAGAGTGGTTAATTAGTTGATTATAATTAGTGTTTCAATAAAATAAAATAAACGGTAGTGATACATGCACAACATCATTGTCACAACATCATTGTCCACTACACATTATCTCATCATTGATTATGATGGGATCTAAATCAATCCATGCGTCCAACATTTTGTAGTGCACCATGTTGTGCACAATGGAATATTGGTCATATCATTTTCCTAAAATAAAGTGATAATTATATGATAATTAAAAAACATGAAAATAAATCTGAGGTAAGTGTTTTTTCTTTTTAAGGAAAAAGAATTTTATTAATTCAGAATATCAGCCGATACGGCTTGAGAAACATGTGTGGGTGGAGAGGTTCACAACACTTACGACCATCTAAAAGAAAACATTCATTAGCTAATAAATGGTCAGGGGTGTTCTACTCCCTCTTTAACCCAACAGAATGAGACATGTAAGAAGCAAGGAGAAAGGTAAAGACAATCTTCAGTGATATTCCCAATAGCAGATATGTCCTCAATGTCATTCGTAAGCCGTTTATGAATTAGTAGAGAGTCTCCCTTGAAAAATGATGTCAAGGCAACCCAGCTAATAGCTATGGTCATAGAATGGTAAATGAACAAAGCTTTCCCGAGAGTTGGATCTGAACACCCCCCTAAGCGATGAGAAAAAAAAAGAGTGAAAAATTGAACGCTCACTTTTAGATTAAAACTGTCGTTCACAACTTTTAACTTTAAATATTATATATCATGTGATATGATACTTATTATATAATCATTCGTTTGATGACGTTTAATCAAATTACTAAATGATGTTAATTTTACAAGTTTAACTTATTTAAACGCTCCCTTCAAAAAAACAATTTATTTAAAGGCTTAATATAAATTACAAATGATGTTTTAAATGGGGTAATTCTTACCTAGTCACTCTATTTGCACCGTAGACACACGTAGTGATTCTAGACCATACAGTTTGAATTTGAATTGAAACTGTGGTTCAGATTCATCCACATGTTTTACTCCTCAAATGGAGTCATCATAGAAGAACTTCCCTTTTAAATGAGCCATCTATATCTGTTGTACAAGTAACATATCTGTAGTACAAGGTTCCTAAAAAACAAAAAATTCCGTAGTACAAGTAACATATAATTTACAGATTTTTGCATTTTACGTATCTAGGTAAGATATTTATAACCGGAGGCTGACGTAGGATCCCGGGTGAGAGGGGCGATACTATGGGTGAGTGTAAATTTTTAGGGAGGGCAAAAAAATACACAACATACATAGTAGTGTTTTTATCGGATCCGAGGAGGGACGATTGCCCCCCTACACTCAATGCACATCTGCCCCTGTTTATAACGTGTGATTTTTTTCTAATTAATATGAATTATTTAAATATTTATTTTATAAATTCTCATTTATTTAACAATAGCTAATACAAATGATCTAAGGTTAAGAAGGTACACATTAACGGTGGTTTGCATAAAGATAATTAACACAAATTGGTTATACACTTATGGTTGATCGACTCGCTCATATCGTCCTCGCGAACTATATCCATCGTAATCGTTTAACCTAAAATGTTAACCCTTACTAACTCTATTATGTTTCACCTTTACATCTAAATATGGTGATTAATATAAGGTACAATTTGGGTGATTCTGATGCAGGGAGTCCTCATTGGATTCAGTCGTCGGATCTGTGTCACGTGTGTATAAGACAAAAACTCTTTTGTTTTATACACATATGGCACAAATCCGACGGCTGAGTCCAATGAGGACTCCACGCATCAGAATTACCCGTACAATTTACCTACAACTGGGATACGCAAGTATATCAAAGCGGGACGAGGTATCATTACGTTGTCCTAAAACATAATAAATTAAATAATACAAAAATATATCAATCAACGCATTGTTGGAAGATATTATTAATTATGATTAATTAATTATTTTTTAATCTTTACCTAAGGTTATGTAAGCCATGTTTATTTTCTCACTATTAGAGTAGATTGCAATTGTTTCCCATTACTAGGTAGTTATTTCATATTTCCTACTTTATAGGAAGTGGACTAGTGGGTAGTTTATTACTACTTTTATATATATATATATATATATATATATATATATATATATATATATATATATATATATATATATATATATATATATATATATATATATGTTTGATCCATTAATGAAATTCTCAAGTTTTCCCAAAAACTATCTCTTCCATAAAAGTATCAGTGGTATCGAAGTCATATTCTCAACCGCAGTTGGAGAAAAGATCCATGGCAGAAACAAATTTTGTTCAAGCTTCCATCCCAAAGTTTGATGGACAGCATTATGATCACTGGAGCATGTTGATGGAAAACTTCATGCGTTCTAAGGAGTACTGGACCATCATTGAACAAGGAGTGGTTGAACCAAAGAGAAATCCACCCCAACCGAGGCTCGAGAGCGATTTTGAGAGCAAAAAGTCAAAGATCCAAGGCCAAGAACTATATGTTTCAAGCAATAGATAGAGCTATCTTGGAGACCATTCTCAGCAAGAAGTCATCAAAGGATATCTGGGATTCAATGAAGAGGAAGTACCAAGGAAATGCCAGAGTGAAGAGATCACAGCTACAGGCCTTAGAAGAGATTTTGAAACCTTACAAATGAAGGAAGGTGAATCTGTCTCAACTTACTGTGCCAGAACCATGGAAATCTACAATAAAATGAGATTTCTTGGTGAAAAGATGCATGATGTAGCAGTTGTGGAGAAAATTTTGAGGTCACTAGTCTCAAAATTTGATTATGTGGTATGCTCCATCGAGGAGTCAAAAGACATTGATGCTTTGTCTCTTGATGAATTGCAAAGTTCTTTACAAGTTCATGAACAGAAGATGAAGAGAGGATCAGCAACATCCAATGAAGAGCAGGCCTTGAAGACAAACTGCCTATAATAGCAAATATAGGGGCAGGGGTAGAGGCAGAGGAAGAGGTAGAGGGAGAACTACAAGAGATTCTGACAGCTGGGACAACTCTCAAACATCCAAGAATAGAGAGGGTAGAGGTACTGCAAGCAAAAAGAATGTTGAATGCTTTAGGTGTCACAAATTTGGACACTACCGGTCAGAATGCTACACCAAATTGCCAGCATACAAAGAGAAAGGGACTCAGCCGAGTCACTTTGCTGACAAAGAGGAGGATGAGACTCTGATGATGACTACTCAGCATGAGCAGACTTCAGGATGCACTAATCACATGTGTGGTAATAAGGCATCATTCTCTTATTTGGATGAA
Source organism: Gentiana macrophylla (assembly GCA_026214975.1). NCBI lineage: Eukaryota > Viridiplantae > Streptophyta > Magnoliopsida > Gentianales > Gentianaceae > Gentiana > Gentiana macrophylla. Next base: position 123,819,116 of record CM047807.1, on the reverse strand, counting down.
TCTTATCATTCAAAGGTGAAGTTTGGAGATAATTCCTCAGTCAGTGTTAAGGGAAAAGGAAATATGTGTATAAGATCCAAGAATGGGACATTTGAAACCATTTCTAGTGTTTTATATGTTCCTGATCTAAAGTGCAATCTGTTAAGTGTTGGACAGTTGCTAGAAAAGGGATATGAGATTATTCTGAAGAATAAAGAGTGTGAAATTAAGGAACCAAGCAAGGGAATCATTGCTAAAGTTCCCATGAATGCCAACAGATTATTTCCTTTGGAGATTAAGGAACCACAAGCATGTCTTATGGCAGAATTGAAAGATGCATCTTGGTTATGGTATTACAGATATGGACATCTCAATTTTGGTGGTTTGAAAACACTTCAGCAGAAGGAAATGGTTAAAAGACTTCCACAAATTCAAACTCCTCAGCAGATTTCTGAAGAATGCACTAAAGGAAAGCAACACAGGCATCCTTTCCCAAAAGGAAAGTCTTTGAGGGCAAAACAAGTGTTGGAACTCATCCATTCTGACTTGTGTGGCCCAATCAACCCATCATCCAAAGGAGGTTAGAGGTATTTCATTACATTTACTGGTGATTTATCTAGAAAAACTTGGGTTGAATTCTTGTCAGAAAAGTCTGAAGCATTGAATGCATTCAAGAACTTCAAACTGTTAAGGGAAAAGGAGACATGTCAGTATATCAAGAGTCTAAGAACAGACAGAGGAGGAGAATTTTGCTCATCAGAGTTTGAAGATTTTTGTACCAGTAATGGAATTCAGAAGGGAATTGACACCAGCCTATACACCACAACAACAGAAAGAATAGGACTATTCTGGATATGGTAAGAAGCATGTTGGCCTATGGAAATGTGCCTAAAAGATTCTGGCTAGAGGCAATAAGTTGGAGTGTGCATATTTTGAACAGATGTCCAACATTCTCTTCTCAGAAATGACACCAGAAGAAGCATGGAGCTCAATCAAACCATATGTACGTCATTTTAAAATATTTGGCTGCATTGCTTATGCTCATATTCCAGATGCAAACAGGAAGAAACTCAGTGATAAAGGGGAGCAATGTGTGTTCTTGGGGATCAGTGAAAAGTCCAAGGCATACAAGTTGTTTAATCCTATAACCAAAAGGATAGTGATCAGCAGAGATGTGGTGTTTGATGAACTAAACACCTGGGATTGGGAAGCAAACAATTCTTAGTTCCATCCAATCCAGAATTTAATAGATTAAGAGCCTACTGAGGACCAGTAGAGTCAGGATCAGCAGACTCAGATTCAGCAGAGTGAGATACACCAGACTCAGGGTCAGCAGACTTAAGACATTGAATTGATGGCAGCAGTTGAGGGTTCAGCAGACCCAAATTCAGCAGACCCAAGTTCAACAGACTCAAGAGACCTCAAAGAACTAGAAAAAGGCCGGGCTGGATGACATATTTTGAGGTAACAAGTTTACCATAGCCAGAGGAGGCCACTTACTATGCCCTATTTGCTAGTGATGATCCAATCACTTATGAGGAAGCAGCAAAAGACAGGAAATGGAGGCAGGCTATGGATGAAGAAATCACAGCCATTGAAAGTAATCAGACTTGGAGTTTTACAGATCTACCAAAAGGACACAAGACTATTGGTGTCAAGTGGATCTATAAGACAAAATTGAATGAAGATGGCAAAGTCAACAAGTATAAGGTTAGACTAGTAGCCAAAGGTTACAAACAAGAGTATGGAATTGACTACAATGAAGTGTTTGCTCTAGTAGTAAGGATATAAACTATCAGACCAGTGTTATCTTTGGCAGCTCAAAACCATTGGAAGGAACATCAAATGGATGTGAAATCAACATTTTTGAATGGTAAGCTAGAGGAAGAAGTATTTGTGGATCAGCCACAATGTTATGTGAAGAAAGGAGCAGAAAGCAAAGTGTATAGGCTTAGCAAAGCCTTATATGGACTCAAGCAAGCCCCAATGGCTTGGTACAATTGTATTGATTCTTATTTTGTGAAGGCATGTTTCACAAGGTGTCCATATGAACCTACCCTGTATGTGAAAGTTAACAGCAAGGGAAGGCTACTGATTGCTTGCTTGTATGTGGATGATCTTATCTTCACCAGCAGTGAACTCAGCATGATAACAGAGTTCATGAGGCAATGAAGACCAAATTTAGCGTGACGGATATGGGACTAATGCAATACCTCTCAGACATTGAGGTTCAACAGACCGAGTCAAGTATACTCGTCTTTCAAAAGAAGTATGTATCTGAAATTCTCAGCATGTTTGGGATGAAGGATAACAATCCAGCACTTACACCATGTGAATCTGGTGTGAAACTTAGCAAAGAAGGATTAGGTAGTAAGGTGAATCCCACCTTATACAAACGGATGATAGGGTGTCCTTTATACTTGACAGCAACAAGACCTGACATTATGTATGTAGTAAGTGTAGCAAGAAGATACATGGAGTAACCCTCAGCAGACCACTTAAACTATGTGAAGAGGATTCTAAGATACTTGAATGGAACCATCAACCTTGGCATCTTGTATGGTTCAACAGGGAAGGCTCAGCTAACTGTATACTCTGACAGTGATTATGCAGGAGACATTGATGACAGTAAGAGTACTTCGGTTTATGTATGGAAGAAGTGCTATCAGTTGGTCCTCAAATAAGCAACCAATAGTCACTTTGTCCACAACTGAAGCAGAGTTTGTTGTAGCAGCACATGGTGCATGTCAATTGATATGGTTAAGGAGGATGTTGGAAGCTCTAGGTCAAGTTCAGCAGACTGGGAATATTATGTACTGTGATAACAGTTCAAGTATCAAGCTATCCAAGAATCCAATGTTATACAACAGAAGCAAACACATAGATGAGAAGTATCACTTTCTGAGAAACCTATGTGAAGAAGGGATCATTGAGTTGCAGCATTGCAGGAGTGAGGATAAAATAGCTGATATAATGACTAAATGACTCAAGAGGGATCAATTTTTGAAACTCAGAGGCAAGCTGGGCATGTGTGAAGTAATTTGAACTGCCAGCTCAGATTAAGGGAATGAATGTTGGAAGATATTGTTAATTATGATTAATTAATTATGTTTTAATTATTACTTAAGGCTATGTAAGCCATGTTTATTTCTCACTACTAGAGTAGTTTGCACATGTTTCCCATTACTAGGTAGTTATTTTCGGTTGTCAAGCAATGATCTCATGTTTCCTATTTTGTAGGAAGTGGGTAGTTTATTACTATTATTGTATATATATATATATATATATATATATATATATATATATATATATATATATATATATATATATATATATATATATATGTTTGATCCATTAATGAAATTCTCAAGTTTTCTAAAAAATTATCCCTTCCATAAAACTTATCACGCATGACATAGTATGATATTACAAAGCATCGCAGTGATTTTTGCTACCCCAGAAAGAGTTGTCTACAATAATAATACAACGGAAATGATATGTTCAAACCTAAAATTTTGCATGATGTTTGCATCAACACCTTATTGTTGTGGTAAGGATATATATTTGTTTTCTTGAATGAAAATTTTGTGATGAAACGATGAAAGGTGAGTGTAGATATTATGTAGATTTTTAAATATAAGCACACCATTGTTCAAGAATATAATGAGATTATTTTTTCATACGGCACACAATATTGTGACGCAATATGAATCAGAAAGTGGTCGATTATTCTGATTTAATTTGACTTTTTTTTTTTTTTTTTTGTGTTTTCTAGATTGAATACTTGTCAGAAAACACATTTCATATATTTTGAGTAAAGTTAGGGCAAAAGAAGTTTCAACATTTTATCTAAATTTGAGTACGAATAAGTAAGTGCGCAAAAAAAAATATTTTGAAGTGTAACATTGAAAATAGTTTTATATGTGAAAAGAAATTGTACCGTGTGAAAAGACATTCACAAATATTATTGTTTCCAAAAGTAATATTTTTACGTAATGTATATTTATTTCCCCGATGATGATGCATTATTCTGGTGCTAAAAGCTGAGGTTCCAGGTTCAAGCCTCATTTCAGAGGAAAAAAGAAGATTGTGTGTGTTTACAATTGTGCTTTCGTTTCTGTTAAAGAAGAAAGTTGTGTGCGTTTACAATTGTGTGTTCGTTTCCGTAATATATATATATATATATATATTAAATTATCAGCAAGTTATGCAAAGTTCATCATTTATGAACCTTCTCTTTGTGGTTTACATAGTCATTCAAATTTGAGTGAAGTGACGAGCCGAGCGATCCATAAAACGTGTGGTTATGTTCGTTTAATTTGTTTGACGTTTTACTCGAATACACTAACCATGTAAAATTTTCTTCTGTTTTTGGATGTGTGCATTGTATACATGTGTATATATATAATATATTCATCATATATACCTATAATATAATAATTTGGTTAGTTAATAGTACATATAGAGTACATAATTATTACCACGGTCCCCGGGCTATATTTAACTAAGCTGATTTCCTTGGGTGGATTCACGCCTTAATATTCGATCAAAATTGCCACAATTAGAAGAACCAGTACTACATCTGTGGCGAGTAAACTGTAAACCTGATAATTTTATACTATCAATTGCAGGTTAATATATTTCGACAGGAAAACATATATCTCATCTAGATAAGGTATTTATTTATTTTAATTTGTAAGAAAACCGATTATCTTCTTCTTTCCTATTTAAACCCAACAATTAATAAAAAATCCTTTTTTGTTTGCATTAATATTTACCAAAAACCTCCACAAATTTCAGATCAAATTGTAGATAGTGATGGATATCCACTTAGTAATAATTAATACTCGTTTATTACTGTGTTATAACCAATAATGAAGGTCTAATATAAGGCAGACAAAGAGAACTACAAATCTAATTATTTCAACTTAGCATTTGATTTACAGAAGGCCGACATGCAAGATTTTTAGAAAAAGAAAAATTCATCTTTTTGACACGAGTAAAGGTAAAGGAGGAAAAAGTACAAAACAGTAAGGACAATGAGTCTACACATTTTGGTAGTAAACAGATAATAATAATGATACGGATATAACTGTTGTGTCATTATAAATTATATAACGTTTATCTGCACCGTTCTTTATGATGATTTCATCAAATTTAATTCAAACACATCATAATCAACGGTGCATATTAATATTATGACACAACGATTATGACAATATCGTTATTGAATAAATAAAATAAAAAATAAAAAGTTGTAGAATTGAATTTCCCAAGAAGTACAACAAGGACCTCTTTGCATGCAGAGAGTAATGTGTAGCTGCCACATATCCTCTTCTTGCGTGCCATTTCCTTGTACTATGCAGCCACGCACCCCTCTGCCCATCCCTCACACTCTCCTTGTCATTCCCCCCCTACACCCCACCCCCTACCCTTCCCCCGCCCACTAGGTATCCTATGTCTGCTTATATAAAACCATTATTCATCATCACTATATATGTAAAACCTTCATCTTCATTCAACAATAATATTCTCCGCTTTTTTTTGTCTTTTTTTTTCCTTGTGAAAATTTTTCCCCATTAATTTGTGAATTAATAATGGGTAGTGTTTGTGCTGAGCAACAGCATCACAAGTTTCATCATTCTCACCAACTCAACCTCAAGCACAAAATTCTTAGGGAAATTGATATCCCACCGAGAAGGCAGCTTCTCAGCCGCCGCCGTTATCATGATTCCGATCTGTTCATCGACTCTGATGATTCCCTTTTGCATAAGTTCTTGCCGTCTAACAATCATGATGATGATGACGACGACGACGACGATTCTGATCCTTACTCTTCTGATCATTTCAGAATGTATGAGTTTAAGGTGAGGAAATGCACTCGGAGCCGGAGCCATGACTGGACTGACTGCCCTTTTGCCCATCCGGGAGAGAAGGCTCGCCGGAGGGACCCCAGAAGGTACCATTACACCGGGACTGTGTGCCCGGAGTTCCGACGGGGTACTTGTGCTCGTGGAGAGAACTGTGAGTTTTCTCATGGAGTTTTTGAGTGCTGGTTGCATCCTTCTAGGTATCGTACTGAAGCTTGTAAAGATGGGAAGAATTGCAAACGAAAGATTTGTTTTTTCGCTCATACTCCCCGGCAGCTTCGTCTTCTTCCGGCTAACTGCAATGAATCAATTACGTCCTCTTCTGTGTTGAATTTGAATTCTCCTCCTTATTTTGAGATGAAAAATAAGAATATTAACCCGCCATGTTGTGTTTATTGTCACTCTGTTGCTGCTGCTGCTGCTGCTTCTAATTCTCCGACGTCGACACTATTGGGAATGTCCCATGTGTCTCCTCCATTGTCGCCATCGCCGCCACGTTCACCGGCGGCTCGATTTTCTCCGGTTTCACGCTATAAAGACAAATTCTCTAACATGGATCCAGGTGGGATCCTTCGTCAATTTAATTCTGGTGCGTTGAGTTACAAAGATGCAGTGAATGAACTGATGAATTCAATGGAAGCAATGCAATTGAATCATCATCATCAAGTTCAAGAACCCACTTCTCCACAACCATGGAATATTGATACGAATTTCAATGGTGAAGATCAATATCCTAATCAGTTTATCATGTCTCCTTCAAATCTAAGTCCTGCAGGTGGGACTAGTAAATTTGCTGCTGGTAGTACTGGGAATTTTCCAAGCAAGACTTTTGTTGAGGAAACCGAGAACAATGGTGGTTTGGCTGGACCGGATCTTGGTTGGGTCAATGATCTATTAACCTAATTGATTTGAATGGATTAAGCCCATTATGATGATGATGATTTTGAGCCCATGATGATGATGATGATGATGATGATGATGATAAATCGGAGGAGGTTTATATTATAAATACTTATGTGTATGTATAGTCTGTACTCTCTTCACCATCCACCCAGCAGAACTCATATGCTGTGTGTGGCATATCCATCAATGGCTTCTTTTGATTATTTTTTTGCGCTATTAATATGTGTTTGTGTTCATTTGTGTCACCAATTCTGATGTTTTATTATGTAATTTTAGTTAGGGTGTTATATATACTTATTTGGGTAATCGGATGTAATGTTGAAGTTTAATGTTATTTCCTTTTACTCTTTCAAAAGTGAAAATGTTTTTTTTTTTCATTTGTACATTTAATTATTGCACTACTTTATATGTTTAGCATTTATCATATTTAGTTTAGTATTTTATATTATCTCTTTTCAAGATAAAATTGAGTACTTAATTAATTCGGACGATATTGTATATTATGAAAAGCAGCAGCTTATTTATAATGTTAGAGTACACAATTTTGATAATGTCGGACAAGGATACTACAGTTTTGATAAGAATATATTACTAATATAGATAGTATTGTGATGTTGCCATGCTACTAGTCAAGATAAAGCTACTACTAATCATTATTTGTATGTGCTATAATATGTGAAGTGTGGAAATAAGTAAGAGTACCTTATTATTAAATAAATAAAGTAATAGTATTGTTTATGCCTAATTAAAATGTTCTTCATGAAATCCACAAGGATCATCTACCACTTTAAGCATGTGTTTTGTCAATAATATGACAATCAGCTATAGTCATCATACATAAATATTTATTTCGACCAACTCTAGTTAGGAGCATGATAGTTTGTGGGAGTTTGTTGTTCAGCTATGCACATATAACATAATCTCTGTGGCCTATTACGAATGAAGTCACAACTACAAGTTCTTTAATTTGCATTTAGAACATATCTAGATTCATTTGTAGAATCTGCTCGTGTATTCTAACATTACTGATTCTTTCTTCTTTTGTTTGATGGTGAGGAGATGAGTGATGTTCCTCTAGAACGGTTGAGCTGGTATAAAGGCTTCGATCGACAAACTGCCTTACCAGCTCATCAAAACTATCAATTGAGTGAGGTGCTAAACCCTTGAACCAATCTTGGGTTTTTGTCGTTTGCAAACCTAGAAAAGCCTCACACCTCATCTTATCTGGTGTGCAGATTAATATCGTGTGTTGCATGTATTGATGTAAATGATCTTTAGGATCCTTTGTCCCACCATAGGGATTATCTTTGGCCTCTTGTATCGTGTTGGCCTTGGATAATCCTCTATATTTGCTGTGAATGAAGGTAATGTATACATCATTACTAGTTCTTTCCAAGAGCCGATCTATATCGTTTCTAGTTCTTTCCAACCCGGATGATAGAGATCTCATCTTCCTTTTTTAGACGATTGTCTTTCGTGCTAGACACCTTATTTCATGTCTTTTAGGTAGTTTTGTTGCTTCTACCTTGTTTGACTTCTTAAGGATCTCGTGGCCCTTCTCCTTTCTGACTCGCTCCTTATACAAGACAAGCAACTTAACATATCTGGTTTATCACTGATCAACTGTTGGGCGATTTTGAGCATATCTTGAGCAATGTCAACCTGCTTTGCTGCTTTAGATGGGTGAGATGTCCATGCTGCGTCCTACACAGATGGTATATCCTCTCATCGCGTATTATCTTCTTCTATGTCATGTTTATTTGTATTTTGAATATTTTTTGTTCTTGCCCCGAGCGTCTTTACCGGCCTGAGTGTTCTTGCTGCTACGAGTCATGTTTTTGGATGATTGTTTTCACAAACACAAGATTTAGAAGTGCCATCATTCTAGCGTCAATTGACAATACTTGAAAGTGTCCATGTTGAAATTTGATTGAAAAGCAAACGATTGGACCTCATGGAATGATCCAAGTATCTGTTTGGGGTATTTGAATGTGGGTCTGCGAATTTCACAAGAGCGTTACGGATCTCGAAGCTTGTCTCCGGAGGACACTCTGACGCTCAAGTTATATAATTTGGTAGACAAAATTCTTAGACTGTAAGCAGGAGTATTCGCAAGCACGTGTAAATCGTAACTTGATAATGAGGATGATGATCGTTTATATTGTGTACCATCATGGATAGTAGTTACATATCATATTGAAGTCGTGGTCAGTGTCGTGGAGCCGTTATGAGGCTATTATGAAGCTGTAATGGCTCGAAGGCGATTATCACGTATCAACTGCAAAACGTGGGATAATGCCCAATTAATAAAGAGTAATTGTCGCCTGAGGTCGGGAATGACCAGCCTTATATTGAATATAAATGACCATAGTGCCACGCATTGTGTCTAGCCGGCTATGAAAAACAAGTATGACATGTGTTACGTCTGTTAATTGACCATGTATGCTCTTTGAGACAAGTCTTGTGCTGAGGTCTTCTAATATAAAGCTCCATATTGAGTTGAGCTCATATCGACCCATATGACACTGATGAGGCCTTCAATACTCATTTCGAGGCTTGATAAGTGTCACGTGTGCGTTGACCGCGCGATCATACTCATGTCACATAAGAATCCACAATTTTGATTATGTCGGGACAATTGGATGCTACAGTTTTGATTAGAATATATTGCTGATATAGATACTACTGTGATTTTACCATGCTACTAGCTAGGGAAGATAAAAGCTACTAATCATTATTTTCTATGTACTATATAATATGTGAAGTGTGGAAATAATTAAGAGTTCCTTGTTTAATAATTAGTAAATAACTAATGGCATAGTTTATGCCTAATTAACATCATGAAATCCACAAGGATCGTCTACCACTTTAATTAACTGTTTAAGCATGTGTTTTGTCAATAATATGACAATCATCTATAATCATTATAGGATCATGAAATATACATAACATGAACATGAACATGAACATGAACTAAACTGATCATCGAGCTCATTCTTTGCTGAAAAATTGAGCTCAATCTTTGAAAAGCAAAGGTCCTTTTTTTTCCATCTCTAATGTGTTTGAATTTTCAATGGCAACAACCAATACAACTTTCATAGGTGAGTTGAAGTCATGTGCTACACAGTTTTAGAGCCTAAATTGGCATTCATAGATTTTTAAAATGAAGCATGTGTTCAAGTATGTGGTTTGGCTTTTGAATGAGAGATCTTGATAATGTAATTGGAGTAAAGAAGATAAGACTCTCATCGTATGCATGTGTGGATTATAGTTTTCAGAATGATGTATCGTTTCGGTGTAAAAAAAATTGAGACTTGGATGCAGACGGATTTTGGAAAGATAAGGAAGTGATTCAGGGTCGTCCTTGTGTAATATGAGCCTCTAGACCAAAAACAAATCAGGTTCTCGACCTTGTAAAAAAAATAAGATATCACAACTATTTTTAAGGTATACTATTTTGATAAGCGTTATGAAAAATATAACGGAATTTGATTAGACTTTCTTTCACCGAGTTCGGCTATAAATATGAGTTTTATCGGTTTTTTAGCTTGAATAAAAGTTAAAAATGTTAAAAATTGACCTATATTACACTTGTACTATCTAAAAACAGAGGGCCTAAAATTGCAACTTTCGTCAGGGGTCCTAGGCCGCGGCTTTGTTAGCCTGTCTCCAAGGACGGCCTTGAGCGATTGGGGTGAAGGTTTTAAAGTTTGGGCTGGCACTGATGGGTTTTAAAGGATTTTTAATGTGGTTGTTTTGTTTTGTTTTGTTTTGTTTGTTTTTTTTTTCTTTTTCTTTACAGATGAAATAGAAGGTGGAAGAAAAAGATAAGAAGGGAAGTGGACAAAATTATCCTTGCTCCGGCGTTTAAATGATTGGAAGGACTAAATGCTACATTTTTTTAAAAATGTCAAATGTTTACGATCATAATAATTTAGGGGGGGCATTACTGTCTTTTACCCAAAGACCTATATAAATGTTGTCCTTGGTTAAATGGTTAAACTCTTTTTTTTAAGAATAACAATATGTTAAACTATATGTTTACATCAATACCCTCTAATTAAATAAATCTTATTAAAAAGGTGGGGGTTATGGTGTAGATTTTTTTGGAAACTAAAAGTATACATGCACATAATGCAATTAAGATATTGTATGAAAAGTATGATTTCTTCTATTCTCTTTTGAGAATTGGAGGACTTTTGGTTGGGCGGATTCAAAAAATAGCCGGGACATTGAGGAATAGCCAGAAAGGCATTTCGGGAATCGGTCTGATTCTATCCCTGTTCCTTCCGTTTGAAGAAAGGAAGGATCCCAAAGAATCGATCCTTCTTTTAGTTGTTGAATCTCTCTTTGAGTGTGATATTCTGAATCCTCATTACTAATGGAATCCAAATGATCGTGCATAAAAAATACATATAAAAGTGATCAAAGTCATTGATTAATTGTTTACACTTAATGAAAAAAAGAAATATAATAGCTGCATGATGTTATTTTCAGGATATGGGCTCGGTGCTTCTATCATGCTTGTTTTAGAAACGCGGGATAAGTTGGGGGCTGAGGGCAGGGGAGGTTGGGGATATTGTTAGGTGTGATGCCCGAAAGACAATTTTGTAATTGTTTTATTTAATAAATGAAATGATATTATTATTCATATTTATTATTCTCATAATCACCGATGTGACAATAGTATTTACACTACAGAAAACCCTAAAGTATATCGTTTATGTAATCACTTAACTCAGTGTATGGGATATACACGGGAGGATTGAGTTAGTGAAGATGTACTTAAAATACAATTAGCCCGTAGTGAAGTTAATCGAGACTATCGGGTCTCTCCTTTAACGTGCTATTAATGCGCCTGAACACAATATGTGTGATTGTCTTATCCGACTTTCGGTTAAGAGAACCTAATGGGGCATTTATATATGATAGATATATCATATAGTATTTGGAAGCGATTTGATTAGAGTTCACGATATAATTCCGTGTCGAGAAGTCTTATCGAATCAAGGGATGATCATATTTATGGATATATCTTAATCTGAGGTGATCACGATCAACCAAGTTGAATCGATTATGAAGTTTGACTTGACGGTTAAGGATTACACTCGAGTCTGTGGTCCGAATTACCCCATCTTGGCATTGTCTGATGGATTGAGTGAGTAGTCTCGTGTTATCACAGATACGGAATCCATTCCTTCCATTTCGGAAGTAGATAGACGATTCCTTTATTTGTTAATCCTAAAACCGATCGATCCATGGAGTTCATATTACACTTTGATTAGCTACCAAAGGTGAGTTGTATGAATTAATTGATCACTGGGGTTAATGGTAAATAAGGATAAGAGGTTCTAGAAAGGGTTAACGGTAACTTCCCGATTTAGAATGAATAATCATGGAGGATTAATCCATATGTAATGATTATATCAATGGGACGCTTATTATTATTCTCGTGAGAGATAAATATAATCTCATAATCGGAGGAGTGCGATCACGGATTATGGTGGCATATTCCTGTGATTGATTTATCGAATATAATTATTCGTTAAGTAAGATAATTATTTATTTGATTTATCGGAGCGATGATTATTAGTCCATTGGTCCCCGACGTGCTTCCTAATATAGCATATTATTCTCGGACGTCGAATCCTAATAATATTAATTTAGTTCTTGTTGGACTTTATTAATACGATATATGAATTAATTGTTTAGTGAATTTATTAAATTATTAAATTAAATAATTAATAATTAAATATGTGAAAAAGACATTTTCCATAATATTGCTTACAATTAGTGTGTGTGTGGAAAAAATCATATTGACTAGGTCAATGATGATAAATTTCACCCCATATGTTTATTGGTCACAAAAAATAAGTTTTCTTGATTAATAAGACATGTGTATAAAATATTTATTGAATAAATATTTATGATAAATAACAAAGATAAATATTATTCTAGATTTGTTACTAGAATATTATGGAATTATCTTTTATTAATTGGATTATTTATTTGCAAAATAAAAATCTTTGGAGAGCTAAGTTTTACTTCTCTCGTATATATAAGAGAGAGTAGCTAAGCCTTTCTACACACACATAAAATTCGACACACACCTCTTAGTGAGGAGAAAAGAATTTTCGCCAAGGAGATTTGGGAGAAATCTTGGAGATTTTTCCGGTAGTATATCGGAAGGGTTCGAGTCGAGAATTCCTTCCACCGAGAATTGCTTGGATCACACGTACGGAAGATCGTGGTGCTCTTCACATCTTCTTACATTCATCCTTTTGCGGTTCTTCAACTTGGATTTTGAGATCCAAGAGGTATGTTCTACAACTCCCCTTGTAGATGTAGATCTAGTTATTTTATTACGTGTAATTTATAGATCTAGATCCTTAAAATCGCTTCCGTTGCGGATGATATTACTAACAGATATGCAAGGACGGAGTCATGATTCTGTATTCGGTTGGGCTGGATTTCTTTATAGTGTTATATTATGAAGAATTTTTCTTAGACATTTAAAACTTAACAATATAAGTCACTCGATACTCCTAATATTTTCTACTCGAGTGGGATAATTATTTTACGATGCAAATTTTTCTTAAAGTTCATAAAATTACAACCGAAAAATTCATTCGATACTTAATATAAGTATTCAGATTAGATGTGTTAATAAAATTGAGTTGTGCCGAGTAAAATTTAAAGGTGGCTAGACCGAATAATACATTAAACATAAATTTAGGTGTATTTTATTGACATCACGAAATAGCTTCTAACAATACGATTACGCAAATTTTAATATAATCAACAATTTAATTATGTCAATAAAAACCTCTATATATGTAAAAAAAAGAGTGGGCTATGTGGGTTTAGCCACTCCATCCCACTGTACAGCTACGTCCCCGGATATATGGGAGGTTTTTAAGGTGCAGTTCTTTTTGGAGGCTAAGTTGAGGGCAGGGGCATGGAGTAGTGGATCAATTGAGGGATAGGTGTGGGGTTGGAGAGGAGGGGTGGCATGGGGGTGGGGGGAGCTAGGATGATTTTTGATTCTTTTTAAGAAAAAAAATTGGGAACGGGGTGGAGCCGCTATGGTTGTGTATGTTTTTTTCGTAATCAACTGACACAACTAATCCGAAGTTCAGAGTATGACTTTTACATAAGGGTAAGGTCTAAACTAAATCTATTTCAATATTCAACATGATGTCTCAGTGAAAAATCTCAGGACCTCTTTATGAATTCTCAAATAATTAAACATATGACATACTCAAGTGTGATGATTCTAGCTACTATGATACATAGGTGGTGTGACGCACAAGTAGAGTCATTGTGTCGTATATAAAAGTCCGTCCTTTAAATAAACATATGGCATAATCTAATATGGTGTGATATAATAGATCTTACGATCTAAATAAGAGGGCTAACTAAGAGCAACCCTAATGGGAGGGTTGTAGCCAAGATTTATAGAGAAAGTGGCAGAATAGAATATCAAATATGTTTTAGAAGCAAAATAATGGTCACTAAATTGATAGATTTTTTAGTTATTCTCTATACTCTCTATCTGTGTGCAGAAGCGATAGATATATTCTCTGACAAATCAGTATCACACCATTATATATATATATATATATATATATATATATATATATATATATATATATATATATATATATATATATGTGTGTGTGTGTGTGTGTGTGTGTGTGTGTGGTCCACGTTTTTTTACTATTTTTTTTAATTCATTTGTATATTATTATTCAAGTAGCTACACCATGGATAAATAATAAAAAAATTCTGAAATAAGACATGAAGATGAGAATCACTTTTTACCACTACACCATCTTATCAAATAAATTTAATTCTAATATTCAACTATAAAAATAGACTACTTAAAACAAATCATTTATCAATAAATATCAGCATATGGAGGCTCTCTTCACCTTATTAATAGGGTTGCTTTAACGGGGAAGGTTATTGATGAATCTCCTTTTGGAGAAGGAAAGATTGAGGAAGGTTCATGTATCGTGTAATGCATTATTAATGCACCATTTATTCGTATATAATAACCATAACGTGTGTGTGGGTATATATGTACCATCATGTTTCCTAGGAGGGTTACTTATCTAGTAGACAGCTGGGTTGTGGGACACGTGCCCATAAAAAGTGATATCCATAACATATCCCATTATTATTCCTCCGGCCATATCCTACAGACCTACACCCCCTGCCCTGCATGCCCCTCCAGGTAGAACTATTTGCCCCCTCAAATCACAGACTATATACACCTACCACCCATATGCAGCCTAAAGAATAAGGGGTAGTTGTGCCCATACTTCATAAAGAAAAAGGAGGGGGAGAGGGGTTGGGGCCTGGGGTTGGCTGCGCGCAAAAGTTATTTCATTTCATACCCTTGGGACAGAAGCCGCACAACAATGTTTACTTTTGGTGCACTTTCTTTCAAGGATTATTGGAGGGCTACTGTTAAGCTCACACTTATCCTATATAAATAGTTTATTTTTAAAAACCAAGTCTAGCTCTTTGCCCCTACACATTATTTGAGACCAATTATATGTTTGTGTGTATATATGTATATATTTCTCAGAGCTCAGTTTTCTGTAAATGCCATGATGTGATTCCAGACATCATTGCTGGCCGGTATCTAAAACATGGGAAATTATTGTGTGGCGAGGGAATTTGGGGTGAAGTGACGGGTAAAACGATCAGAACCACACAGTTTAAATACAGAATAAAAGTGTGTGGTTGTGGTGTCTCCACAACGGTGTCTCCACACGTATGGAGACACCACACAATAATTTCCCCTAAAACATAGAGAAACACATCCGTTTGTTTTGGGTTGGAGTTTTTCTTTGGGTTGTTTTAAATAAAGTGATTGAAGTAATGATTAGAAAGTTAATATGTTTTTTTGAAATTTGTGTAGATTATGATTTGATTGGTGAAATAAAGTGGTATAATAAATAAAATAATTGTAAAAAAGGTTATAAAGTGAAATGATGAAAGATAGTTTAATATTTTTTTTATTTGAAGTTGAAGAAATGATTGGTAAGAGAATTGTAAGATATGATAGGTGAAGTGATATAAAAAAACTCCGAAGAAAACTCTAACGAAAACAAATGAAGCCTATAATTTTAGAGAAAACTTGATATCACAGTCTATTCGTGGTATATAATTAAGGATGACAATTTAGAAACCAACCAATAGATATTCATCATGCCCTATCTGCTAGTGATTTCCAAAGTAATTTTGGATAGGCTACAATGTATGTCATTGAGAGCTTATGATATCATCAACATACTATCACGTAATTAGTACGTAGTTGATGATAAATTTTTGAATAACTCGATAATGATATCGGATGAATTAAAAATTAATATCTAAAAATTGAAGTACAATGTCTGTGTCGAGGAGTTGAAGGCAGTACCTACTCATCATGCTACGTTGCTAATTTGAGTGCCTTAATTAGCTTTACATATAATATAGAATTAAGAAATAAGCCCCAACAGGCATTATCAATTTTTATGCAGAAAGGAAGACTTAGATGCTTATTGTTTCACCATGAATTCGGTGCTTCTGTTTGGTTGGCCCGGTTTGAGTTTAAGTTGATGCTGATTAATATTTATTTTTTGGACAAAAATAATCAACATATTATTTAAGTGTAACTCTGGAATGTTTGAGGTGGCTTAACTAGGATCGTTTTTAGTAAAGACAGCTAACTAATTAGGTTGGTTTAGTTAAAGTTAAAGTCGGCTTAAACGTTTTCTTTTCTCATGGGACGCTTTGATTAAGTTGGCCTAATAGTTGATTAAGTCGACTTAAATCTCCTACTTTCCACCATATAAATTAAACACCTCCTGTGACTTGAAATTTATCTTCGAATTTCCATTTCAGTCTTCACAAAACATTTGCATTCATAGTAGTCGAGTTGCATTGGAGTTACCGTTCCTTTAGCCTTTAAAGTGCCGTTAAATTCGAGAAAAAAAACGTTATATCTTGAAAGACGGTTTTTATAACCATGGACATATGATCATAACGATATTATTTTAAAGATAGACTGAAATTCACGGGCTCGGTGCATTCAATTAATCACGGTACACATGCATGTTACTCTCAACAACATCAAATACGCATCACCATCTAAAGTTGGGTTTATTGTTAAAAACAATTAACACAACGCCAGAAAGGACACCTATGAACGCCGCGTTGCAAGAAAGAGGGCGATTTGTGGAATTTTTTTATATTTCAAATATTCTCGCCCTTATTCCACCTGTGATAGTGAAACATTGGATTTTTTATTTTATTTTATGAGTGTCGGACCGCAAACGTACCACTTTTTTTTTTTTTTTTAAAGTGGTCCAATAGAAATCATTAGTGGATTTGAGGTTATCAACAGTGAATTTGTCATTATTACCAATTTATATTTCAAATATTCTGATTCCTATTTTCTTCTATTTTTTGTCTTTTTAAACCACCCAAAATCTAAAGTTGCTAAGCAACTAATGAGTTTCACAGTGATGAATGGTGTGTATTGTCACCCTTGATTTTTTATTTTTATTTTATGATAATGTGTCTTTATTATGGACCATATGGGTAGGTATCAAACGTACCTACTTTTTTTTTTTTTTAAAGTGGTCCACTATAGAAATCATTAGGCCCGCCAATATTATCTTCCATCAAATTCCCCTTCGAGTATTGGATTCAGTTTAACATATGCATACATACTGGCCGACATAAAGTGTAGACATACCATATGAATTAGCTGATCCAAGTCCAGTATAGTTTTCTTTCTTATAAATACAACCAAAAAATACGAGCCCAATTAGTATAATAATGCAATATACATATATATATATATAACCGATTGAATTAAATAAATTCTTATACAATATTACTTGTACACGTTTATTCACTTAAAATACATTAAGTTTAAATAATATTTTTAGACAAAAAAAAACAAATTCCACGTATGGAAACTACATATTTGCAACAACTCCAAAAGAAGGAAGTAGTGAACATTTGGAGTTTGATCATGTGATATGATGCTAATCACAATGGGTTGCTGTGATCAGAGAGGGAGGGGTTTTTTCCTGAGAAAAATTACGGTTTAAAAATAAATAAACAAACAAACATACAAACAACATGTTTGATGGAGGCATAGCAGGAAAGACAGCACAGGGTGACAATACGGGGGAAATACTTGTGTGGAGAAGGACTTTGAGATGAAATGACAGGTGAAACGATCAAAACTACACACTTTAAATACAGAATGTAACTGTGTAATTCATATTGAGGCACAATACGGGATCCTAATTCCTAAACATGTACTCCATCATAGACCCGTCCAACCGCCTAGGACTCCAAACTTAAGAGGAACGGCCTTAATTTTCTTGTTACCAGTATATGAATTATATGTGTCAATTTCCCATGAATTGACGCATGAATTCCCTTCAAAAAAAAATTAAAAAAATAAAAAAATCCCATGAATTCTATATAGTCTTCCTTGTAGTGGGGTGAAACATAACCACTCAGGACCCCCCTCCGCGATGTGCTTAAAGGCTGTGCCCCCAACTGTGTCTCTATCCCTCAAAAAAAAAAACCGTGTCTCTATAAAAATGGGTTTTTGATGGTTTTTTTTTTTCCTTTCAAATTTCAGATAATGAAATTTCAGTCCTACAGCTTCCTCCGTACTACATTTAGACCCTACCAAATATTAGCACATTGCCACTAAGAGCAGCTCTAGTAACACCAATTTAGACGCACTTAGTTCTAACATAAATGTAAACTAATCCATTATTTTTACAAAAATAAAATAATGGTGTTCTTTTAGGGGTTGTTCTACTGTAGGAACTTTGTAGTAGGAATCTGCACACGCAAGAGATCCTGACCACACAGCTTCAGAGCAATACACAATACCTGTGAGTGCTTGAAATCAAATTGTGTGGATCAGGATCTTTAGCAGCGTAGCTTCCTAAGAGGAAATTCCTGGATAGAATCTTCCTTCTTTTAGAGTCACTTTCTTTGGGGAATTAGAAAATCAGGCCACTGTAACTTATGACATTTTTTTTTCAGTGTCAAACATTTTCTGACATTTTTTTTTAGGTTTCCCGTCCAAATTTGGACGATTTCGTCCAAATACAGTCAAAAACGTCCAATAATTTGGATTTCTTTTCGTCCAAATCCATTCACTGATCAAAATGGACGGAATTTGGACCGGTGACAACTTGTCTTCTTCATCGCCCAAATACCATTTCAAAGCCTTCAGTCACAGTTACCACATTTTCTCTTCAATATTCATGAACCCACAATCATAATATGGTCAAATAAATCCATTCCAAAAATCCACGATTAAACCAGGACCTTTCCCTACCGGTTTTTGCGTCTCCGCAAAAAACGGAAGATTTCACCAAAGTTGAATTTCATCTTTCTGCAACTTCAGTGCTCTAAAGAAATGGTCCTAACCAAATCAATGGACTTATCAGCCTTGATATGTGTTGGTTCAAAAAGGACAGCATGATTAAAATCAAATAAAAGAAAAGTTGAAAGGATATCTTTCATAAAAAATGGATCATAATTGGGCGATGAAGAAGACGAAGTGGTCACCGGTCCAAATTCCGTCGACCGCCCAAATTTGGACGAAATTCGTCACAATTCGGACGTTGCGTCCGAATTTTGGACGGATTCCGTCCATTTTGATCAGTGAATGGATTTGGACGAAAAGAAATTCAAATTTGAACGTTTTTGACTGTATTTGGACGAGAAAACAAAAAAAAATATCAGAAAATATTTAACCTGAAAAAAATGTCAGAAGCTATAGCCTGATTTTCTAATTCCCCACTTTCTTTTGACACAGTCAACTACAGATGCTAGATGTGGAATTGCCAGGCGAGGAGGTAAAAAATTTCCAGAAATTGGAAAATCGCGTTGTGTCGGTACGGCGTTTCAGAAATCGCGCCACGCTTTTCCGACGTGAAAAATCGTGAACGTAAAGATCTTTACGCTCAAACGTAGCGATCCTTACGTCCAAACGTAAGCGAAATTCAAACCAAATCTCATACAAAAATCACTCAACACGATTCCTTACGCTTAAACGTAGATCTCTCTACGCTTAAACGTGAAAATCCTTACGCTTAAACGTAGCGATCTCTACGCTTAACGTAGAAATTCTTGTCCATTCAAAAATTTTTTTTTTAAATTATATTTTATTGAATTTAAAAAAATTGAACATTTGTGCCTGCATTATAGTATTTCTAATCTCCCGTGAAGAAAAATGGCATTCTCATAGCTAACACCGAGGAAAGAAAAAAAAATCTCACGTATGTCATCCCTGTTGCCTCAAGATTCACATGTTTCCGGTAATAGATTCTCAAAGAATTTTTTTAATCCATCATCTTCATAAACACAGTAAATTTGGAGAAGAAGGGTGAAGAAAGAGAAGATAAAATTCAATAAAATATAATAAAAAAAAAAAAATTTTTGAATGGACAAGAATTTCTCTACGTTTAAACGTAGAGATCGCTACGCTTAAACGCGTAAGGATTACCTACGCTTAAACGCGTGAGATCTCTACGCTTAAACGTAAAGAATGCGTGTTGAGTGATTTTTGTATGAGATTTGGTTTGAATTTCTTACGTTTGGGCGTAGCGATCGCTACGTTGAACGTAAAGATCTTTACGCTTACCGATTTTCCACGCCGAAAAAGCGACGACTGATTTATGTCATGTGTACTTGACAAACCTGATTTTCCAATTTCTGAAAAAATTCTGCTAACTATTTTATGTCACATCAATTGAATCTCTTTTTTAAAAAAAATCACCCACTCATCTTCTCCGTCATTTTTCTCTCCCCTTCCCCATATCTTATTTTATTTCCATCACAATACTTTCGGATGGGTTTTAACACATAAAAAGAGCTGGTGACTTGCTCCATAATTTGAAATAGACTATTAAATAGAAGATGAAGTCAAGAACAAAAGCTAAATTTTCTGGGGTGCATGGCTGGCGGCGGCGGCACAACCAACTCAAGAAGGGTAATTTGGTAAAAATAATTTGGGGTATAGCATCTAAAGTCTTTAAGAAAATCCATCTCTTTTTTCTACAAGAACATAAGATCTTTTGTCAAAGGAGCTCCACATTTATTTCTAAATTTAAAGATTTTTTTGGTGCAGATCTTGACGGATTTCTGTGCTTTCCGAATATGAAAATTCAATTGGTTGAGTTGAATGGTCAAGATTGTAGAATAATAGTTTTTGTCCAAATAAATTTTTGTTTTGTTTTGTTTTGTTTTGTTTTGGCTGAATACCATTCCCTTTGTTTGTTGTGGTTCATACAAAGTTTTTGTAACCATTAATTAGAGCATCATTTCAAGGAATTTCTTGGATAAGATCGATTAACAATCTTTATTCAATCTTTCTTGGATAATATCGCTCCACGTGGCCTGATCTTGTCAGACTCAATTAGAAAAATTGGACGAACCATTACGGTTGCTCGTCTAGCCTTCCAAATAAATTAAATAAATTTAAAATAGAAAACAGGTCGGCACCATTATGCTATATATATATCTTCCAAGGGACAGTTAAACATATGATCAACTACTTCATTAATAAATATTTTCACAATATTAATCCCATCTTTAAAATAATTTTGGTTTGGCAGGAGATAATTATAATATCACAGAATATATATCATTAATTAACCAATTTAATATGGGAAACTTGAATAAATATGTTCGAAAAGTAGTTGTTTGACAATTCGCAACGTATGCGTCGAAACATATTTTTCCCAAACAATTACTTTTCAGGCATACTTCTTCAAGTTTCCCCATTTAATATCTCTATTAAATCCCCAAGTATACCATATTCAGATTTGATACGTAATGATTCCCTCTCTCTAGGCCATCAGAAGTCGATCCCAAAAGCAGAAGAACTAAAATTCATATCAAATAATCTATCGAACCCTTTTCCAGAAGAAGATAATCAAATTAAACGATCGGCACTATGAGGAGATCAGAGAGGTAATGCTTTTCTCCCCTTTGCAATAAATTCCAACCCTGCGATTACATGATCTATATATAAGAACGTAATATTTTGAATAGCTTCATTAATAATGAGTTGTTAGCTTTGAGGGGTAACAAAAATGAGTTAAATTATATGTTTGTTATTAAGGAATAAATATGGCTAAAACGACGTTTATTTTTGGGATGTAGAGAGATACTTTGGATGATTGGGGAATTTGATTCATGGCGCCGTTGTTAGACTCAAGTTGTGATGTTTTTGCTTTTGTGATTAATTTTTCGAAAATGTTTTAGTTACAAAGTCTTTCATTTAAGGAGATTTTATGTTATTTTTCTTCTTTTACTACCTACATTAAGGAAATTTATGTCGGTAGTCCCGATGATGCTCGTTGAGAATTTATTTATGTTATGATCTTTTGTGACATATACACCTACCCTCAAATTATATAGGAGTACATTGTACTATTTGGTTGGAAAGCATCAGAAATGCGTTCTTGAGCCTCTTCGTGATTAAATAAAAGGCCTCGGTTTCAAACCAAAACTCGATTCGACTCGATTCAAATGAGCTCGAATTCGAAATCGACTCGACTCAAAGATTAAACGCTTGATACTCGAGTAACGCAATACTCGACTCGACTACTCAATTTTTGTATACGCATATATGAATATTTATACACATATAAATACATATATATTATTATAAATATGTTTATGTATCTTTATAGTTGTAATGAATGTAATTATGATATCAAATTCTATTGTTTTCGTTGATTTTATATCTTTTGTATCATGTTGTCTATCAAATACTTTGCATTAATAATCTAGTTTAGGACTCAATAAATTATTCTTTCCATCTAAAATAAGAGAACTCATATAATAACTATCCAAAATGACATTTTTTGCTATTACCAGGTGATAATTTAAATTAATTTCGAGCTAAATTTTGTAACTTATTAGATTCGATAAACTCGATACAAAACTCGAGCTCGGCTCGAGTTTGTAAAACTTCCTTGATTCCCAGCTCGAGCCCGAGTTTGAAATACTCGTACTCGAATTCGAACTCGATAATATTTTAAAATACTCGACTCGTTTAGAGCAATACTCGATTCGACTCGGCTCGTTTACACCCCTCTTGGATATACCAAAGGAGACAAGATATACACTGACTAATTAATTCATTACATCGTTTACTACTACCCCCTTCATTCTGAATAAATTAAGCAGTTGTCAAAAAGATTTGTTTCAAAATAATCCAGACAGTTACATTTCCAGTATAACATTTATTATGTATTTCCTACATCTATTTTTATTTATTAAAAATTGAGAGATTAAATACAACATTGTATTAATTATAAATTAAGAGTTTTTAGTCATTCTATCAATCAAATTAAAACATTAAAACGCATCCTTAATATGCGATTTTTTTACAACTGTTTAAATGAATATGTTTCTTACTATGAATTTTTTTTCACACGATTTTTAACTAACATCTTCAATATGTAAAGAAAATTCAATGGAGACATTGGAGAGTAATTTCCATCCCGTTGAAATTACTTTTGGTTTTACAATGTGAGTTTCATACAAATATATAGTACTCCTTCCGTTTTTATTTATTTGTCGTAGAGAGAAAAATCACACAGATTAAAAAAATAATTAATATGTCTAAAATACAGTATTGGAAATGTATTTTTTTTATTAGAAATATAAATACTTTGTTGATAAAGAGGTTTTTAGTATTTAAATTTTTTTTAATTAAGATGTAAATATTTTATTAGTAAAACGAGAAAAAATAATAAATGATACATTAGAAATTTAATATGATACAGTAGATAAATAAAAACAGAATAAATATTGAAATATAACAGATAAATAAAACGGACGGAATAGTTAATAATACCATAACAAACGGATAAAAAATGTTGGACGGCAACGCCTGCCGCCATTACTCTAACTACACGACACGCCCCCAGTCCACACGGCACCGCCGTCATTGAATTGTTCTTTCATATTCACTTTAAGTGTTAGTCGGTACTGTAGCCATATTTAATTTAACATAAACACGGTGCACGCCAACTTTATAGTACTAATAAAATAAAATAAAATCAACACGTATTGTTGATTAATCTATTCGTGAACTTTCAGCTCTCTTTAATTGCTCCGATGTTCTTACTTTTGTGCGTCATAGGGATGTCAATTTCGTTATAATTAGGTGAATAATGCATTCTATCTTATTTGTTAGGGTAGAATATAACGGGAAGCGTATGGTAGTATATAAATTCGATTTTTCAAAACCAGCAGTCACTTGTGAACTCATGAAAAATTTTCAATAGGATCATCAGAACTGATTCATAAAATTTCGTAGAAGTGTTTTTATTTTTTTTACAATAAAATTATATCGTTTTTCGGATCTTAGTGAGACACCGACCCCACCTATATTCATTTGGGGTGCAGTGAATGTAGTAAGGTATGATATATATTTGGGAAAATTATGAAAAATGACAAAAAAAAAAACTTTATGAAATTATCAAAAATGACAATAACAGTTGTATTTTAATAAAAATGATAAAATATCTTGTATTAAGACAACTTTGCTCATCTATTAGAAGAAAAAAACATGCATTTATAAGGGTATTTTTGTACTTCATATGTCTAGTGTCCTTTTTGCTAATTTTAATAATTTTTTTATCCTTTTCAACAACTCTCCCTATATATCTTATATACCTGTTGAAATATCTACTTGATATATAACATATTATAGAAATTTTATGTATATAATTAATAAATTATTAATGTACCCTACCAAAACATTATAGAGAGAAATGAACGACTCACTTTGGACACTCGATAAAATTTTTTATATTTTGCCAAACTCGTCAAAGAAAGTCGTGAATACATATTTTAATTGTTCTTCATCACATAAACACAATGCTGTTAGTGGTCAGAGTAAATCTTCCATGTTTGGTAATTATAAAAATATGAAGTGAACGTCACTTTAATCAGCGTTAGACCAATATTTCAATGATAATGGTTTTTCAATATATCTTAAGTTTGGTACTCACAAATGATCGAAAACAAATGAGATCAATTGTCCGTCACTATAACTATGGGTGGAGATATTTTGGCTATGTCTGTGACTTCTCTTGATTCTCAATCAAGTTTTCAACAATGGTAGATAGAATACAAAAATAATTAAAGAAAAAATTCGTACTATTAGAAACCTTATGTATTGACATTGTTTTAATCCGAATAACTTATAAATGAGGCGTCCCTATGTAACGGGGACCCTAAAACATTATTAATATTTTTTAACTATTAAAGATCAATTATTTACCGTTGTACTAAAACCAATTGGTTTTAGTAAAGGTGCTGCTATATTTCGTTATATCACGCCCCCCTTCAAGTGTTTGTTGGGACAGATTACCCACATTCTTAATGTATAAGAAATAAAGTTGTGCATTTACTACCACCAATTGGTCTTAGTAAAATGGTAAATTCTTGATTTTTAACATAGTATCAGAGCCAGGTTATGAGATCGAACCCTGGTTGAAACATCATTTTAAAAAAAATGTGCAAGTGTTGGAACAGATTGCCCACACTTGAGAGGGGGTGTTGGGACAAATTGCTCACACTCTTAATGTATAAGAAATAAAGTTGTGCCTTCACGACCACCAATTGGTCTTACTTTTGCAGGCAGATAGCCCTTTGTCCCTCCAGGGGTGGTGTGATTCTGATTGGACGAGTTGCCCTGTCACCCGTCGATCTTTGAATGGGTGGTTCGTGTTACTTGGGACTTCTCCAATTTTGTGGAATTCAAAGAAGCAATAGACGGTTTCCCGGTCCTCTACTGAGGCTGAATACCGTTCAATGGCAGCAATGTCCTGTGAGCAGAAATGGCTTCGGCAACTTCTTGGGGATCTAGGGGTTCGGATCCCGATGGGTATCCCAATCCATTGTGATAGTCAGGCCGCGCTACATATTGCGCATAATCCAGTTTTTCATGAGCGGACGAAGCATATTGAAGCATTGCCACTTTGTTCGTGACGAGATCATGGATGGACTCCTTGCTCCCGAATATGTGCCAACACGAGTCCAGCTGCCGGAATATTTTTACTGAAGCATTGGGGAAACAACAATTTGATTTTTTGTTATGCAAGTTGGGCGTTCGTGATCTTCACGCTTCAACTTGAGGGGGTTATTACGGAATATATTATTATTATTATTATTATTGGTAAGTAGAGGACATAATTGGTATTTTACGTGATGTAGGGTTCCTATCTATGATGTATAAATACCAATATCTACTATTTGTTTTCATTCATCTTCATAGGTGGTATTTAAACATCATAGGTAGGAACCCTACATCCCGTATTTGTCACGATTCTTTTTTATCTACCAAATTTGTCGTTAACTTACGTAAAATAAAATGGATATAAAATGCACTACGGAGATATTCAAACAATGCCTTAAAAATGTCTATTTTGAGGGGGACTCTAGGCCATGGCCTTAGAGTATATATTCTTGCATAGTCCATCACAAAATATTGATCGAACTAAGCACGACGAGGCAATTTAGGAGATGTCTATCGTACTCGTCTATCGTACTCTTCTTCGGCCCTTATCATGTTCATGACCATGGCCCGTAACGGAGCTCCCCAATGCCCGTTTAAGGCTTCAAGCTCCTCTCCACTCTCCTTCCATGATCATTAACTTTTATGCATGTGTAATAATGGAACCGACCTTCACCAACCTTAAGCCTCAGTATATTGTTCTTAAACGAACAGAGCCGTTCACGAACAAACTCGTGTTCGACTCATTGGTATTTGTGATCGTTCGTTTGTTTAGCTTAACGAACCAAGCTTGAACAAGATTGCAAGCTAGTTTCCTAAACGAACGAACATGAACAAACTCGTGAACGTTCGATTATGTTCGTGAACCTGCTTATATACACTAAACAATGTACAGCCTAACCCTAGCACATAAGATGATATGCCATTTTATTAATCTAAAAGACACTCTAGAGTAATTTTATAGAATATTTATATAGTTTTCCTAATGTTGTTGATACTATATGATGTTTGAATACAGATTTGTATTTTGTTATTTATTCAGTTGGACTTGTTTATTGATACCTTAACGAGCCGAGCTCAAACCAAAAGACAAAACTACGTGTAGTACGTCAAACTCGAACACGAGCATGAACAAAAAAAAAATACAAATAAGCTGCACTTGAACATAATTTTTTGTTCGTGTATTAAACAAACGTTCGTGATCTTAGCCAACCAAGTTTGAACATATTTTGTATTCGTTTATTAAACGAACGAACACGAAAAAACTCGTGATCTAAATGAACACAAGCTTAAACAACTCAAACTCGATTCAACTCGCCTCGTTAACAGCTCTAATTAAGCCTCTCATACACGCACGCACTAGTGTAAAGCATAGCTGATCCCTTTTGTGTGTCTTACAAGTCACATGACAACCTCCGCCTCAAAGAGAAACACGTCGGTCCACTCTGATCAATAAATCATTACGAACGAATCTCCTGCTCAACGGTCTAAAATATATAGATTATGTGACATTACCTCCCTTACCTCAACATGAGCCTCTCCCGTAGTAATATCATGTTGCTTGACTACCGCCACACATACATTATTGCCGATGAGAAAAGTATGCATAGCAGCCTCGCCTAATTAATTCATGATGTCCCGTTTGAGCATTGTTAACTTGTACTTATTTTGATTCCATGAATAAATTTAAGTTAACATATCGATGATTCTCCTAAAACAAATACTCCACCGTTTCATTTGGACTTTTCACACACTTTAATAAGATGGACGGGTGTTATAAATTTTACGATAAAAGTCAAAAATATCATTAGACTACCATAATAAAATAGTTGTAAAATAAACTTGTATGGTGGAACATAGAATGTATTATTGAATTGTAGTGATTTTTGTGTCGTTTGCTAAAAATAATTGCGTCGAGTAAGTTTGCTAGATTTTTTTGACTATCTAGTATCAAAAGAGGATGACGAACAAATTTGCCGAATAGTTTGCTTAATGTGGAATATCTGGAAGACGAGGTGCGCTTGGTTATATGATTAAAAAGATGACCATGTCAACAGTATTCTGGCGCAATCCACTTGTGAAGCAGACGAGTACTATCAAAGCATGATGAAACAACACTCATTTAATACTGCACCTCATATCTCTTCCACTTGGATACCTCCGGAACCCGATCTCTTAAAGTTCAATGTCGACGCAACATTTGGGATGGATAAAGCGGCTACTGGGGGGCTAATCCATAATTCCCAAGGGCATATCCTAAATAGCTTCTCTTCTTGGCTTGATGGTGGACACGATGTTTTGGTTGGGGAAGCACTCGCCATATATCACGCATTGTTTTACGCATTCACATGGGGTTACATGTTGGAAAGGTGTCCTAAACCCAATCGGGTTGGACCGGATCCGACCGGGTCGGGTCGTTTATAGTCTATTTAGTTCATGTAATAACTTTATTATGATTAATAAAAGCACTTATGTTATTATATATTGTTTATCTTCACATTATTTGTTGTGTATATATATAGTAACTGATGACGGTCAAATTATACCCGTAAAAGTCATCAACGTTGACCTTAAATCGAGATTAATAATGTATATTTCATATTAAATCACTCGTTTATATTTATTATTTAATGTTATGTGATTATTAATATGATATTTGGTATTTAGCCGTTTTCATTATTAAAAGCCGATTTATTGTGCGATAAATGCTGATTTTGTAGATCACGACAAATCGAGAGGATTAATGTCATTCAATCAATGATCTCAAGATAAGGAAGGAAGAAAATCGGAGCATTAAGTGGAGGATTAATCAGATCAACACGCAAGCGTGGAGTGGGGAGCAAGATAGACGAGAAAAACGATTAACGTGTGCAAATGTTAGGTTCGGTCGACCGAGCCTATAGCTTCGGTCGACCGAGTGTCAGCTCTCGGTTGACCGAGTGTCAGCTTCGGGGCAGTTTCCGGCTTATATCGTGCTTATCTTCTAGAATCACCCTAAGTCGGCAAAAACCTCTATATAAGCAAGCAGCTACGAAGTTGTAAAGACACATCAACATATACCTTAGAATATCATTCAATAAAATCACTCTATTCATATCTTGATTCAATGTAGAATAATTTGAGGGTTTCCAGCAATTTAAGGGCTGCAATATGTAAGCCTTTATTTTATGTTTCTTTCTTTTAAGTAATTAATCCCTCCCAATTATGCTTTATTGTTTGAGTTAGTTAATTCATAGCTAGATGATGTAGATCTAGGCTATGACGTTAGGGATGTGGCGACACCTTGTCTATGAGGATCCCATAACCTACGTCATACACTTAGTTTCTATCTATGAATCTGCATTGTTTAATTAATGTGTATCTAAGTTAGTTTATATGAATGCTTTACGAATTACTGTTTAATCTGTTCTGTATGATGAAACGCTGAGAGATACGTTCAGGGATGTAATCTGGGGGAAAAAGACCATTCGGTCGACCGAGCCCAGCTATTCGGTCGACCGAGCCCTGTTTTATCCGTTAAATAGCCATGTCTTTATGGTTAGGTTAACTTAATAGAATTTATTATCTCAGTAGGTATGGCTATGGCTACGTTACTCGCTTAGTTTAATTAAAATGTGTAAAAAGGAAATACCAATATAAAACTCTTAGGTAGGCTTATGAATTGCTCTTCACGGACGTTCAGCGTTATCTAGGTAGGTTTATATTTGGGGATTGCTAGCACCTGATTATACATACGTCGTAGATTAGCATGAGACTATAACTTGGTAATTGCTAGTTGGACGAGAGCTTGAGTAATCGTTTAGGAAGTACGCCTAACCATAGGAATGTTGCCTGGATGAGGTGTACGGTTAATATCGGCATCCTTAGAGTCGTAAGCGTGTGAGTTATATGAGATGGAGGCATCAAAAGGCGAAGTCACGTAATGTAGCACAGTGATCTAGCAACCTAACCGGTGCTAAGTCAAGTTAG
This sequence comes from Gentiana macrophylla, assembly GCA_026214975.1. Taxonomy (NCBI): domain Eukaryota; kingdom Viridiplantae; phylum Streptophyta; class Magnoliopsida; order Gentianales; family Gentianaceae; genus Gentiana; species Gentiana macrophylla. The sequence goes on along the minus strand of CM047807.1, from coordinate 123,789,311 downwards.
AGAGGATGACTCCCGTAGCCAATCTAAGATAGATACAAACGGATTGACAGTTAATAAGTTCAGTTTATTATATAAATTATCTAGGTCCAAACGATAAAGACTATAATTGGGGAGGTTAATTACGTTGTGTCGAGTCGTGTCTTTACTTTTCTTGTCTTATGTTGGTCGCAGACCGCCTCTATGTCCTTGACATATTTAATTAATTGTTTGTATATAAAATGATCCACAATTGGTTCCCTGTGGGATCGACCTTGATTCACTATAGCTATACTAAGATGGGCCTAGTCTTCTTGCTAGTATTGGTTTTTGGTGGTAAAGTATATTATAACCTGATTGACCCCGATCAGTAACGTCCCTAGTATCAATCTGTGATAGAGAAACCATGATAGTGATTATGGTTGATGAGATCTCTAATCACTATAAAAGGTTGGTACTTAAATGTCTCTAGTCTTATGTATTATCAAATGGGACATTGATAGAATAATCAGACTAGCACGTATTGGATGTCTTCTATCTTTTAGAAGATAGAGATAGATCTTGTCTATCGAAGTGTAGGGACACTTGGACTGTACGTGGACGTGTATTAGAGAATGCGTACGTTAGACTGACCCACTTACATTAAGTGTCACACTATGTGGCGGTTGTGTAATTATCCTTTTGACCGGAGTCTTCATGGCATCACGGTGTGGATTGTCATGCTTTGACACTATTAAGATTTCTCCTAACCACGGGGCGATCATGCGGTAGTGATTGGGTATGATATTGAAGCATGCGGAGTATACATGATTGGTCGTCCGGGAATCGCGTATCCTATGATTGGGATCGAATATCCGAAATGGCCTTCTTATAAGGAATGTCTAGCTCTCGAGAATCTTTGCAAAGTGGGAGTAAATGTGTTATTCCGAGAGAGCGTGATATCCAGATTATAAGATACGATCGTCAATGTATTGACACTCTAGATACGATCGTATGGATATTGTTACAGCGATAGGATTGTAAGTTACACGGTAACTGCTTCACATGAAAGGTAGTAGTCATTGCTTTTGACTCTTCCGATGATTGGGGGTCACGGTGTGTTGCTAGACGCTATCCCGTGATCGTTAGGTATGAAGGGCATTTTAGTAAATTGCACTTTGTGTCTACGGCCAACATATTCGGAAACCTATCGGGTCACACACATATGAACATCGAGTCGGATTAAAATGCGGTTATAGTTGATAACCAAATAAGGAAAGTTTATCTCTAGACTATAAAGGTTATAGTGGTAAATTAATATGGTTATTTATTTATTATGAATAAATAAAATACAAGATATTAATTATATATAAATTATATTAATTAAAGAATATTCCGGAAGTCAATTTGTTGACTAATGGGGCGCCACTTTTAAGTGTATGAGATACACTTGGATTGTGCACTTTAATTAATATAGATTGCCATAATATTAATATAAGATATTAATTGTTTTTGAAAAATAGATTTATGGTAATAAGATAATTATAATCAATATAGGATATTGGCAAAATAAATTATAATTAAAGAGATAAATCAATCTAGTTGATTTTCCTTATTTTATTGGGAAAGGGTTTTCTTCTCCTACACACCTTTGGGCGCCACCTTCTACTATATATAGGAGGTGGGTGTCAAGCTCTTTGTACAAATACAATTGCAAGAGTTCATAATTCTTGTGTAAAATAGAGAGCCTTCCATAGTGAGTTTGTGAGGAAGAAAAGGTCCGGTCTAGCGACCGGAGTTTTTCCGATAGCAAATCCAAGAGGATTCCGGCGGGTTTCGTGTGGATTAGCGATAGAGGCCGGACGCGTGGGGGCTTGCGCGATTGAACTACTCTCCGTTGGCGGTCAAAACGACGATCTTATAGATCATCTGAGGTATAACCGTCAAACTACTTAACGTGTTTATTGCATTAAACGAAGAACGATCTAGAAAAGGAAATCAAAATTTTAAATTCCGCTGCGTTAAACTAGTGATTTCCTAACATTACATTCGGGTGATTGTTGAAGGAGACTCTCTTTCCATCTATCAGAAGCTTTTAGCTCAGTCTGAAGACCTTTCTTTTGTGGTAGTATTATTGAAGATTGTCGCCGTTTATTGCCAGCTTTTGTTTCGGTTTCTTTCTTGATGTGATCGCAGATGAGAAGTTGTGGCTTGGAGCCTATTTATTTTCCAGTCTATCCCACATTGTTTCTGTGGCAGATTTTAGTAGACTTTTATTATTATTTATTAGGTTTATTTTTATAATATTTCTATTATTTATTTTTGTCCCATATTGGTTAGGAGCTGTTTTATTTATTTTATTCTAGCCTATAAAAAGGCTTTAGTTGTAATATTTTTTGGACAGACAAATTTTGATATAAATAAATATATTTGAAGCTTTTAAACTTTGGTGAGTTTTCTTACGTTGGTGTTTGATGGATTCCAAATGGGACTTATCAAGGTTGTGAGCAAACCTTGTGGGTGTACATTATTATACCAAGGTTTTTTGTTACAGGTTGTTAAATGTAATCGGAATAATTGAAGGAATGGAAATACTTTTCATTAATCAAAGCTAAGCTATAAATAGCCAAATTACAATGCAGTTGAAGAAAATGCTACCAAAAGTGTAGCCTACAAAATAGGGAAATGGAGATCATGGATTAAACTTAGTCAAATTCTTATCTAGAACCAAAAAATACCAAAAGACTTTATTTAAATTAAATAAATCCAACAAACTCTCCCTTAAACTAAATCTTAGCAAAGTTCAGTTTATGAGTCTTAGTTTTCTTCAATCTTTAACTTCAGCCACTTTCATTGATGGGGCAAATCCCCAATCTCTTCCTTATCTTGATGAACAACTCCCTCTTCAATGGTTTTGTCATAATATCAGCTAGTTAATTTGTCTTCACTTCTACAATGCACCAATTCAATGACTCCATCTTCACACAAATCTCTCAAGAAATGGAACATTACGTCAATGTATTTGCTTTTTCCATGTAGTACAGGATTCCTGGATAGCTTTATAGTTGAAACATTATCACAATAGATGGTTATAGGACCTTGATGCATCTGTCCTAAACCATTCAGCAGCCTCATTAGCCAAATTGCTTGACATGAGCATTGTGCAACAGCTACAAATTCAGCGTCAGTTGTTGATAAGGTCACAATTTGCTGCTTTTTAGATCCCCAAGAGACTATGCCTTCATTAATCATGAACACCTGCATTGATGTACTCTTTTTATCATTCATATCACCAGCATAGTCACTGTCAGAAAAACAAATCAGCTTGAGCTTTGGACTGATTGAGTACTTGATTCCATAATCTGTGGTTCCCTTCAAGTATCTGAGTATTCTCTTGATAAAATTCAAGTGTGCTTGACGTGGCCTTTTCTAGTGCTAATACCAGTCCTTAACCGACAGTGTATCGGGTCAAACTGTAGTGCTAGTATGGTGAGTCAGAGTATCGTATCCTCAGGGAACTTTGTAATTCTTCTAAGTGTGGTTAAACACCAAAGAGCTTTTATTAACTCGATCTAAACCGCAATTTTATAACACAGATCACTACTATTCTAGTCAACATAAAATAAATACGTAAATTAAAATTTATTCTAATATAATATATATAGATATATAAATATATATAGATGTGCATAAGTTGCAAAGTATATATATAGATATAAATATATAGATGCCAAATATATTATTAGAGAACTAGCCAAAGTTTATATAATTGATTTATACGATCTTTTCAAAGAATGGAATGTGCTCGATCTTTAGGTTCAATTGAGTAAATGAAACGGTGTACTCCTAAGGTTAACAATTCGTCCTCACATTAGTGTGTGAAATTGTCATATGTCCATTGTCATCACCCAAAGTCCACAATCATATTACGGTTTTTACGAATGTGTCCCGAGTACGATTCTACCTTTGAATAAAAGGAGTCATTCCGTTCACAAACGGTCAATTTTATTTAAAGGCTCCGGTTGTCAAGGCCGGGCGATTCAACTTTCCGGTTTAAGTTTCAATTAAACGATGAATTTAACATTATTACGATCTTGAGTACAAATTTTAATAAGATTCATCTTTTAGGACAAATCGCCCGGGTAGAAACGGGTTCCGTTGTCACGCTTTCACTCGGCCAATTTTACCCTCCGGTTTTTCTATTAACGAGTTCATAACTTAATTACGAGGTGTCAATTCATAATTAGATTATGAATTCTTTCAAGTCAAACTTTATCAATAGGAAAAGATTCAATTAACTCAATTTTATTCAATTTTACTTAGACAAAGATTCCTTTACCGAAAAGATCGAAATAAAACGATTACATAACTTTGGCTAGTTATTAGATTTAGCCTACTAACATTATACTGAAAAGATAAAAAGACAAAACAAACATAAATACTTTAGGAATTTTACCCGATTACAACGATTGAATCGTGTTGTATTCTTCCGGATGCTACAACAACTTCAACAACATTGATCTTCTGATAATTTCTCGAGCATTATAACGATACTACTTTATTTATGGCATAAGGCCTATATATATACATACTACTACTACTAGAAAGAGGTGAAGAAAATATATTTGGTACCCCCTTTATGTGCCTGCAGATCGCTTCTATTTATAGGCGCTTTTTTTTTCCTGCCGGATCGATCCGAGAAAGGGCGGATCGATCCGGGGAATAAAAATATTATCCTGTGGATATTCTCTGCAGGGGGCCACATGCTGGTCTAATCATGATGTTTCCTCGGATCGATCCGAGGTAAATCGGATCGATCCGGATAGATTTTTTCCAATCTTAATCCGAAACTTGATAAAATCATAACTTGAGCTCTGGATCTCCAAATGACATAATTCAAGATGCGTTGGAAAGCTCTTGAGGAGATCTATAACTTCCATAAAGACTTCTTTTTCAGAAAATGCCTTTTTGCTGGGCCATTTGTTCGTCGAAAATATAACTTGATATGGCGTCGCGAATCATTGATCCACTCAACTTTAAATCTCGTGGCACTTCCTTTATTCCTCCAAAAGATATGATTTTACTCCACAAAATGTCGTCACTCGGGTCTTGGTTTACCTAAGGTCTCAGAAAATACCAAAAATACCCACGTGAATCTGACACGACACTCCGGTTATTAACCCGGTACAAAATTTATAACTTTTTATCATTTTTACTAGATTTTTATAGTATTTAGATTTATTCATGGCTATTAATATTTTATAAGATTATCTGTTATAATTACTTATATTTTATATAAAAATAGTCGATAACGTATATAAAACATCGTAATTTTTATCATATAAATGTTACACATCAACTACTCCCCACTTAGCTTTTTGATCGTCCCTCGAGCAAAATAAGCGATAATATATAAAAATTACGATAAAAAATAATATAAGTGGTAGATAAAATTTTAAATTAGTAAAATATCATTTCAATATTATAAACATATTAATTATATCTTTCTTAGAAATTAATAAGATAAAAAGTGTAGATAACTTTGATAAATTATTTATCAACTATTATTCAAATGAAATTTCACAAAATCTACTCAATAAATATAATTAAAATTCTAGAATTATTTTCCTATCTCAACTTATATGAAATATTTGGAATCAAAGACTAAGTCAAGTAATTGACAAGATGGCTAATACTTTTAGGATAGGACATTGGTTAATCGAAAAGATAGAAAAAGAAATCAAAAGAGAAAGAGGCAAGTCAATGCGTCTTACACCTTCACGTTTGATCAAAAACAGCTTCGATTAATAAAATCTCTTTTCCAACTATTTTTCGATTTTCTCTCTTTTTTTCAATATTAAGAACTAAAAGCGTGAGTGTGTGTAGAAAATCAAATTTACAAGCATTGCTTCATCAAGATTGATCGGAGTAATACTCTTTCGATCTAAAATTACGAGTCCGGTTTCCTTAAACTCGTAATCATTCTTGAGATCTTATGATTCGATTTTTTATCGGGAGCTTTATACCTCATAAAGTGATATAGGGCGCTTTAGATAAAACCCTACCGCACTCAAATCATTGGAAGCTACTACCGATATCCGCCGATCAAAGATAAGGAAGATACAGTATTCGATTAATTCTCTGTAAATATGGTGCTTTTTTTTTTTTTTTTTTTTTTTTTTTTTTCACCTCAACAATACACCATCCTTAGCTTCTGTGCTATCATATCCTTTCATAAGTACGTACAAACTCGTGGGATTTTTAGGAAATGTAGACCAAAATAAGCCAAGGGTCGGTTATGATCAAAAATGGCTATTTCGAGTGAGGTCTTGATCACTCTAATCAAGGTTGAGGTAATTTTTGTGGTGTCAAAAATCTCATCATTCCTAATCCGATTCCATATTCATATTTCGTTTTACAAAGAAAATTATTCTAAAAAATTCATTATAAATATAAGTATATTTGCTAAAATTTCATATGAAACTTACTTGATAATATTTATGTATAGTTACATATACTTAAAATCTTATAAAGATCTAAAATTAACATATATAATATACTTATAATATATCTAATTTACTTTACTTAATTAAAATCTATTCTTACCAATTTATATTGTTTTTATTCATACTAATTATATATTATCTAATTATTTTGTTCCAAGAAAAATTAAACTAAGTATTGAGCAATTAAGTATAAATTTATATAAGAAAATTTTAATTTTTATTTACTAACTTACTTCCACTCCCCACTTACGAAATGACATCGTCCCGATGTTCAGTGAGTAAATAAAAAGTAGTTTGCAAATAAAATTAAAATTTTATATGATTTTGATTATTATTTCTTATTTTTAGCAACCATATATTATTTTGATTAAAGAAAATGACATATATATTAAACACTATTACAAACTATAAATAAAAGTAACAAACAACAAAAACGATTAAACAACTAATTTAAACAACTACCAACTTAACAACATAACTTCTAACCGATTATCAAACCATAGATGAACATCCGGGAGTATCCACCGGAAGTAATCCTAATCGAATCACGAGATGGAAAAATCTCGCCAAGAGCAAACTCGCACGTGATTCGATTGGATACAAAGGTGAGAGATAACCAGGCAAATGGTAGCGGTCTTCCCTATTACGCCTGCTCATCGCAAAATTAATTGCGGTCTTAAAAATCAAAACTCCCCAATCAATGTATGCTCCCACAGCCAATGCATACAACAGAAGCATCTCATCATCCGTAACCCCATAAAAATCTCTAGTTGGATAGATCCGAGAATTAATGAAGCGTTTCCATGCCCTTAAATGAGGGGGTAAAGCCAGAGTTGAGGAATCATAGTTATGATCAAACAACGGAAATACTGAATCGAAGGCTTCGCAATCGATTTACAACATTATACGCATCCCCAAGTTCCCAAAGAAACTCGAAGTGTGGGTTTCGATCAAAAGTACATGGTGGGATTTGATAGATTTGATTTATGATGACTGGTGAAAATGAAATAACGATTCCCCTAACTGTAATAAGTTGAGATGAGGCTACTGTCGTTATCTCAGTGAGAGACGCAAAGAAATCTCTAACAATCGAAATGTTTATTCGACCTCTCCTGAGTCCTTATCAACTTTTTCCACCCGCAACCTCGGATTAGATTACGTCCCCATTGATCAATTTTTTTCAGTGTTTAAGCCTTTCTCCATCGAGAATAGGAGAACGGACGAAATTTAGATGTCTCGGGGCGTTATTATGAAAACAAGAGGCATGCCGCTTCGGGAACCACACCATCAGGCGTATGTGGCTCATAACTATTAACCGAAGGAGAGGAGCGGTTAGACATTTCTGATACAGAGATTTTTAACTAAAATAGAAAGAAGGAAAGAATGAGCAAAGTTTTATGGCTGTTGCTCTTTCCTTTATAGAAATATATCTATCAAGCAAAAGTAGAAAAGATCTCGCTTTACTGCGGCGTTTTGTACTTTCCGGATTGATCCGAGAAAGGGCCGGATCGATCCGGCCTCAACCGATAATCTTTGTCGGTCGGTAAACTCACATCGGATCGATCCGGTGAAAAGCCGGATCGATCCGAACATTACTTGTCACGGACGAGTCGATTTTGCTTGAAAAATGCCTAGTTTTTTCTAGGGACAAGTTTTCTTCCTATTTTTGGTTTATTTTCATTACGTTATAACGATAAATTTTAGTACACGATCGTAATACTCTAATATGCAATGAAAACATGAAAATCGTATTAAAATAAAATCCTTCCAAAATCAAAATAACTTAAAATTTAACGAAAAAGAAATTGTACGAAAAATAAAATGTTTCAATGTCAAAAATCATGGAATGTTTAAAAATCACTCCTCTTCATCACTCACCTTTCGACGTGGCTTGAACTTGGCATAGCTTGAGAACGGGTCGATTCTTGGGATGGATCTTGAAAATAAGTTGACATCCGCACCGAACTATCTAGTCCCATCGAGCTCATCTCTCTCGTGATATCGTAAAAAGTGCTTCCCATCTCGTCGTGGTATGGCCAAATGATCCGCATCCAGTCCATTCGATGTCGCACCGTCATAGTACTGTCGAAAAATCTCCTACACCACTAGTTTGAAATCCAAAAGAATGTGGCATTTGTTGGAAGTCCGAGTGAGGTGGCATCGGTGGAATGAAATCGGGCAAGGTATAAGGTCGGGTTTGGCATTGCGGAATATCCATCTCGGCATAGGTAGGGTTTTGCAAGTATATTCATTTGATATAAACCTCGTATGCCTTGACGTAAATCTTCGCACCATAATTTATTCCTTTCCGCAAAAGCACCATATTGGCATTAGCACGATGAACATCATAGGCCATGGATTGAAACATGTCGTAAGTGATGGTATTCGGAAATTGAGTTTGAGTTTGACCGGATGAAGGAGGGACAAAGTGTGGATGGAGTAGGCTCAGTCGTTGACGGTTAGGGTCCAAAAGTTTATTCTTCCCGCCGGCCTAAGTGGTAAACTAGGACCTATAAGTGTGTCATCCACCATCATCAAATTATCATTTGGGAGCTCAGGGACTCTATCGGACGACACAAGGAAGAAATAAAACACGGAAAAGGCATGTGATCGCTGGTCTAGCGATCGAGGCAAATTTCTTTGCCCTTCTACACATTACTCTGCTATATCCACAGTACATCATTAACTATAGCCCAAGCAATGCACAAATCCTCTTTACCAAAAGATGTAAAATGCCGAGTCGGGTAAAGAGTGTGGACTGATAAAACGTTTAATGGCTTTCATATCCCGGATACATTTCCCATAGGAAAACTCGCTTTCATGCCGACGGCAGCGATGGGATCTAACTCATTCGGGCTACCGCAACAATATGATCAAAGTCTGGCCGGCTCATCCAAATTCCAAATCGTATAATAATCCTCATTCTCCGGTATATCAGAATACCATAAATAGCATTAATAATGTGAGGAGTAAACGGCACTCGCCCTAGTTCTCGAGTTGACAGAGGTTAACTCACCTTCATCCGTAGCATTATGAGTTGCTACCAGAGAATAAAATTCAAATACTAAGGTGGTGTTAATTTCTCCCGACCTTAAACTCGGCTAATTCCATCCAATGCCTCCTTCAAAAATATCTTTTACCTCCTTCCCAAATCTTTGAAGTCTAAGCCCTCTCTATTGCAACTAAACATTGTCCAAATTTATTTTTCAATGCTTTCTTAGTCGCAGCAGACGCGTTCTTTCAAAACTAACGCCAATTCTTCTTCATTAAAGGCCTAGTTTCTATAACTGAATTTGGGTAGGGATATGCGGTTTGCGTTTTTACTAGCTTTCGATGATTCGGCCATTCTACGATAGTGACACAATAACAAAACAACACAAAAAAAAAAAACACAACAAAAACAACAAGACAAATGTGAGTGACAAAGCAGTTGAAAAATAAAAATTGCATAAAAACGAAATTAAGAAAATAAGTGACTACAATGTTACCTTACAAAGCTTAAAAGGTTGAAATTTGGCCGGAAAAAATGGAAAGTCGCTGAATGAAAGTTGAAGCTTTCCTTGAAAATTACTTCAATAAGATTGAAAATTTGAAGAGAAGAGAGGAAAATGAGAAGAGTGTAAGGATTGGGGTAGTTTAATAGTAATGTTATGTGATGATTTGAAGAGAAAAAAAAAAATTAGGGAAAAGGGAGGGGCGGCTTGTTTTTCTCAGAAAAATGGAAGAGGAAGAAGAAGGGAAAATCCCGTTCTTTTTTTTAGGTTTTTAGCTTCCGGATCGATCCGGGTTTAGGTCGGATCGATCCGACCACTTTTTTTTTTTTTTTTTTTTTTTTTAAAACTTAATAAAACTTCTACAAAAATAAAAAAAAACTTTTTATAAAAACTTTATAAAACTTTTAAGTAATTTCATAAAGATCCTATTTATAAAATTTTCAAAAGTTATATAAAAATTTTATAAGTATTACAAAATTCACGAGGGTCCTAATTCCAATACTTCTAAATCTTCCGTAGTTACGATGTAACGTTCTATCAACCTAACCTTAAGAAATGAGGCGTTCAATTTTCTCTTTGATCTCCATCGGGATTTTCGGATAACCACCTAATCGTTCCTTCTTAACAACATTCAAACACTCATCCTGGGATTTGGTTGTGCTTTCCTACATTTCCTTCATGCTCACTTTTTCCACAAACTTCTACACCTTCTTAAAAACTTTGCCCTTCTCTTTATCGAACTTCTCGATTTTCCATTACATAGTTCTTTCATCTGATCTCCTCAAAATTGCTTGTTTTCTAAACGCTTCTACATCTTCTTTATCCAAGCCTAATTTCAAAAGCAACAAAAAAATTTCTATTCTATCTAAAAAGGACATCCAGTTCTTTTACGTCTATCCGGTAAAAGACGAAACTACTTTAAACATAAATAAAACACATAAAAGTAGAGTAAAGATAAATAGCACCTGGTATTCGGCTGAGTTTAACTCCTCTCGCTTTTCGGCTTTCTCGATTTCTCTGCTTTTTACTTTGTCGGAGGATCAGTTAGTAGCATTATTTCTTCTTTCAGTGCGGTTCCTTCTCCTTCCACAAATAACTTTACTCTATGGCCATTGGCTATAAAAGTTGTATTTCCATCAGTTAGTTCAACAGCTCCAGATTTGTAAACTCGTTACTTTAAATGGACTCGTCCATCTTGATTTAAGCTTTCCGGAAATAACTTTAAATGTGAATTGTACAAGAGCACTCGATCGCTTACATGGAACTCACGACTATAGATTCTCTTATCGTGAAAGGATTTCGTATGTTCCTTGTAGATTCGAAAGCTTTCATAAGAATCGAGACGGAATTCTTCTAGTTCTCACAAATGAAGCAATCTATGATCACCGACAACCTTAGGATCGAAATTCAAAAATTTAATAGCCTGTATGGCTCGGTGTTCTAACTCAACCGGGAGATGACAAGACTTACCAAAACTAACTTATAGGAGAACAACCAATTGGTGTTTTAAAAGTCGCTCTATATGCCCATAATGCATCGCCTAGTTTAATCGCCCGCTTTTTCGATTTGAATCCACCGTCTTTTCTACAATTCTTTTGATCTCTATTAGACACCTCTACTCGACCACCGGTTTATGGATGATAGGCGTTCCTAACTTATGCGTTACACCATATTTTCAATTATCTTGGTAAATGGTCTATTACAAAAGTGTGAACCTCTATCACTAATGATAGCCCTCGAATGCCATAACGTGTAAATATATTCTTTTAAGGAATCGTATGACAACTTTGGTATCATTAGTGGGAAGAGCTTCACTTTCTACCCATTTCAAACATAATCTACCATTACTAGAATAAATCTTTTTCCAAAAGATATAGAAATGGTCCCATGAAATCTATACCCCAAACATCAAATAACTCACATTCTAAAATAGGTTGCATAGGCATTTCATGTTTTTTAGATACATTTCCCCATTTTTGACAAGATTCACAAGATTTGACATACTTATAAGCATCTCTATATAGCGTAGGCCAATAAAAACCACATTGTAAAACTTTAAAAGCAGTTTTCCATCCTCCATGATGACCTCCTGCCTCACGATCATGACAAAATGATAAAATACTTAAAATTTCATTATCAGGCACACACTTTCTGATTATCCCATCCGAACATTTACGGAAAAGGTCTGGTTCCTCCCAGTAATAAAATTTTAAGTCATAAAAGAATTTCTTCTTCTGCTGCCAAGTCCAATGAGACGGAATATAATCACAAAGTTAAGTAATTAATGATATCTCCAAACCAGGTGACATTTCCTTAGAAGGAATTCTATTCTTTAATAACTGCATGGTTGAAGGAGTATCTATTCTAAAAAGTTGTTCATCAGGAAATGAATCTTTAATTTCTATTCCCTTTTCTCCATCATTTTCCATTCTACTTAGATGATCTGCTACTACATTCTCACTTCCTTTTTTATCTTTAATTTCAATATCAAACTCCTGAAGTAAGAGAATCCATCTAAGAAGACGTGGTTTCGCATCTTTCTTACTCAGTAAATACTTCAAAGTCGAATGGTGCAGATAAATTATTACCTTAGAACCAACAATATACGATCTAAACTTATCTAAGGCAAAAATTACATAACAGCTTCTTTTTCAGTAGTTGTATAGTTCAGTTGAGTTTGCATTTAACGTATGAGATGCATAGTAAATAGCTTTGAGAATTTTGTTATATCTTTGTCCTAAAACTGCTCCTACAAATTAAATCACCGGCATCACACATAATCTCAAACGGTAAATTCCAATGCGTGCTATTAGCACTTGGTGCGATGAGTTAATCTTGTTTTTAAGGTCCGAAAAGCTTCCTTACATTTACTATCGGGTTAAAAGGTACTTCCTTTTCAAGCAAATGACTTAGAGGTTTCACTATCTTTGAAAAATCTGCAATAAATCTCCTATAAAATCCTGCATGTCCAAGAAATCCTCTTAGAGTCCTTAGATTAATCGGGTGGTGGTAATTTTTCAATTACTTCAACCTTAGCTTTATCAACTTCAATTCCTATTTCGAGATTCTATGGCCTAGGACAATTCCTTCCGATACCATTAAATGACATTTTTCCCAATTTAAAACTAAATTGGTATCCTCACAGTTGTTGTAACACTCTTTCTAAGTGCGATAAACATTTACCAAAAGAATCTCCGTAAACACTAAAGTCGTCCATAAAATTTCCAAGAATTTCTCAACCATATCGGAAAATATAGCCATCATGCATCTTTGAAACGTAGTTGGAGCATTACATAAACCAAACGGCATTCTTTTATACGCAAAAGTTCCATAAGGACAAGTGAAAGTAGTTTTCTCCTATCTCCTGCTTTGCAATGAAAATCAGAAATAACTCGAATAACCATCTAAGAAGCGAGATATTTATGACCACTTAACCGCTCCAACATTTGAACTATGAATGGAAGTGGATGATGATCTTTCTTAGTATGATCATTTAGTTTCCTAAAATCAATGCACATTCGATAACTTTGTAATTTCTCTTGTTGGAATCCATTCATTTCTATCATTTTCTTTCACTGTGAAACCTCCTTTCTTTGGTACCACTTGAGTTGGACTTACCCATTCACTATCTGATATGGGAAAAATTATTCCCATCTCTAATAGCTTAATGACCTCTTTCTTAACAATTAACTGCAAATTTGGGTTGAGGCGGCGTTGCGTTGAATACAAGGCTTAGCATCTTCCTTCGTAATTATCTTATGAACGCAAATCTCGTAAGGCTAATACCTCGAATATCAAAGAATCGTGTCATCCAAAAGCTTTCTTATGCTTTTTCAACATTCTAAGTAATTGATCTTCTTGTTGCTCGATTAAAGTCGATGAAATAATAATCGGTAATAGATTATCGCTTTCAAGAAAAGCATATTTCGATTTAAAGGTAATGGTTTCAAGTCCAGGTTCTTTGGCGGATCTTCTATTGACGATTTAAGAACTGGGTCCTTCTAGTTCTAATTCCAAGTACTTATGCCATGGTGGCTTAAAGGTAAAACTTTCAGATCTAAAGAAAGAATTATCTCTTTCATTTCAATGTCTTCCTCATCTTCTTTATAGATAGACATTGAGTTAAGCATTCTTCTAATCTGTCTTCAAAAGTTGGTAACCGATTATCATAGATTTAATGAATATCTTCTATAAAAGAACATGATTACGATGATGCATGATTCATAGCTTTGAAAATATTGAAAGTAATCAAGCGTCTTCATTGACTCTTAAGATTAATTCTCCTTTACGAACATCGATTAAAGTTCTTCCTGTAGCTAGAAATGGACGACCTAGAATAAGAGGCGTTGAATAACCGTCTTCCATTTCCATAACTACAAAGTCTACTGGAAAATAGAATTTGTCTACTTTAACCAATATGTCCTTTATAATTCCCTTAGGGTACTTAATCGATCTATCTGCCATTTGCAGAGTCATTTCAGCTTAGTAAGCTTTCCTATGCCTAACTTTCTATAATCCTCATAAGACATGAGATTTATACTCGCTCCTAGATCACATAAGACCTTCTTTAAACAGAAATCCTCCAATTTCACACGGAATGGTAAAACTACCAGATCTTTCAGCTTTGTGGTAACTTATCTTTGCAGAATGCGGAACATTCTTCATTTAGGCATATATTCTCATATTCCTCTAATTTTTTCTTGTTTGTGAAATTTCTTTCTTAAATTTTCCATAAGCGTGTATATTAATCGAGCTTCGATAATGTGGATATTAACTTGAATATGACGAAAAGTGTCCAGAAACGAGCATACTTCTTATCGCTTTTGCCTTTTTGATTTGATCTTTAGGAGGGTAAGGTAAAGATTCTAAATCTATGACCTTTGGCTCCTTTGTCGCTTTCTCTTTTCCTTTTCCTTAAACCTTTGAGTATTACTCACGCCATGTTTCGTGTTCTTGAATTCTTTCTTTTAAATTGTTCCCTGAATCAATCTCTACTTGAGATCCCTCATTTCTTCCTGTTTTTCATCCTTGTTTTCATTATTTTCCATTCTAACATGTTCCTTAAATAAAGTCCTTAAATCTTTATCCATGGGATCTTTCGAGAATCTTAGGGATTTTACCCAATTTTCCCTTTCACTTTCGTGTTCGAACTTTTATTTCTTTTCAAGAAGTTGTCTATAATTTCTTCTTCCTCATCTCAGAAATTCAAGTTCATCTTTAGTTCTATCATTCCTACCATCTAAGTCATCTTCTACTTCATTATCCCCAAGGTTTTCAACTCCATTACTTCCACTCGAGCTTCCTACTTCTCGTAACTACAACATTTACCTCTCTTGGGTTCCTTTCAGGTGTTACTTGGTAATCCTCCTGGGGTCTCATTGTTATTACGCTCACCTCGCCTACTCAAATGATCTTCCATATTCCTTAATGAGGCTTCTATCGTTCTCATCCTGGTATCATGTCCACTCATAGATGTTTTCATTGAACTCATGTCCTTAGTGATCGTACTCAATAAAGTCACCATCGCTTCTATATTTTTAGCTTGAGTAGATACTACACCCATCATATTTTCCATTAGTTTTTCCCATTTTTCAACTCCTTCAGCAGTTGAGTAGAACTTTGAGTTACCGGGTATACTTTGAGTGGTATGTTGAGGATAGGATCTAGGTAATGATTGTAAATTCGATTAGATGTGTTTTCTTGATAAACTTGATTATTATTCAAGTTCCTATATGGAACTCCAGATACGGGCGGTTGTCCTTGCTTGCTAGGGTTTTCGGACCATCGATAAGTAGGGTGATCTCTTCTAATAGCATTGAACGAGTTTGAATAAGCATTGTTTAAATTTCTATGTCACTTTGAAGAAAACTCACCTCTCTCTTGAGCATCCTGTCGGTTCTTCAATCCCTAGTGGTATTTTATCCTGATTTGAGTATTCATTGGTGCACTATTTTCCGAACTTTGGTTCTTATTCATTGTAATCCATCAAATTTCCTACTCAAATTTTCTAAATGTGCTAGAACTTCCGTGATTAGACGTACATTCTCCTGCAAAAGCTACTTTTCCGGTGCTAGAACCGGTTTCCCACATTCTCATTATTTTTGGAAATCTTTTCGATGGCATCGTAAACTAATTGAGCCTCACTCATCATTAAAGAACCACCACATGCATGGTCTACATCAAAGACGTGAATCTTTTCTTAATTTACTGACGTAAAAGTTGAATTTGCATGTCTAAGGAATAACCATGGTCGGGACACGCTCTTAACAATTTTTAAATCTTTCCCACGCATTCCCAAGCGCTTCTTCGAGATCCTTGTCTAAAATTAGCAACCTCGACTTTTAATTCCAAATTCCGTCCAGAGTGAAGTATTGTTTCGTAAATTCAGCTTTGAATCTCCTCCCAACTTGTAAGTGAATGATGCGGAAGAGACATAAACCAATCTCGGGCTCGTCCTTTTAGAGAAAAAGGAAACATAGTCATCCTTGTTAATTCCTTGTGAGCACCTTGACTTTTGGTCAGTATTGCACGATTCTTCAAAAGATAGAGATGATGATGCGGATCTTCATCATCTTCTCCTAGAATTGGGCTCTTGCGTCAATTAAACCAAAAGATGAGATTTAATCTCAAATTATTCGCTCCTTCATTAGGTAAAAGTATGGGATTATTAGTCCGATTTCTTCTTATGGTTTGGTCACGATAAGCCTTGGGTTTCTTGGGTTGTTACGATTATTCGGTTCCGATTCGATTATTTCTATTATTATTATTATTTTGATTATTAAGGTTAACAGGTTTTGTCCATGCCCTGTAGCATGTTCCAACCTTTGTTCGTGTGTTTCATCACCGATTTCACCATTCTCGTATTTCTGTTTGAAGATGATTCGTCGAGATTTCCCGACTAGTATGACCACGCTTTCTCTACTTTAACTCGCCTTTCGTAAGTGTTTATGTCAGGCCTTATAAGGAGTGAGTGGGGCCTTACCACTTCTGGTCATCAACTAACGAAAATAGAAAATAACACTAAATTGATAGTAGTAAAAAAAAATTTGGTAACTTACCTTTAAGGTAAGTACCAACGAAAATAAAATTAGAAATGAGATAAGAAAAGTGTTGACTTATTCTCGAGAATTTTGAGCTAATACAAGTAGTAACCATAGACACAAAAAAGAAATTAGCGTGCTCCTCGGCAACGGCGCCGTAAAGTCGACGTGGCCTTTTCTAGTGCTAATACCAGATCCTTAACCGACGAGTTATATCGGGTCAAATCAGAAGTGCTAGTATGGTGAGTCGAGTATCGTATCCTCAGGGAACTTTGTAATTCTTCTAAGTGTGGTTAAACACCAAAGAGCTTTTATTAACTCGATCTAAACCGCAATTTTATAACACAGATCACTACTATTCTAGTCAACATAAAATAAATACGTAAATTAAAATTTACTCTAATATAATATATATAGATATATAAATATATATAGATGTGCATAAGTTGCAAAGTATATATATAGATATAAATATATAGATGCCAAATATATTATTAGAGAACTAGCCAAAATTTATATAATTGATTTATACGATCTTTTCAAAGGAATGGAATGTGCTCGATCTTTAGGTTCAATTGAGTAAATGAAACGGTGTACACCTAAGGTTAACAATTCGTCCTCACATTAGTGTGTGAAATTGTCATATGTCCATTGTCATCACCCAAAGTCCACAATCATTACGGTTTTTCTTCGAATGTGTCCCGAGTGCGATTCTACCTTTGAATAAAAGGAGTCATTCCGTTCACAAACGGTCAATTTTATTTAAAGGCTCCGGTTGTCAAGGCCGGGCGATTCAACTTTCCGTTTAAGTTTCAATTAAATTGATGAATTTAAAATTATTACGATCTTGAGTACAAATTTTAATAAGATTCATCTTTTAGGACAAATCGCCCCGGGTAGAAACGGGTTCCGTTGTCACGCTTTCACTCGCCAATTTTACCCTCCGGTTTTTCTATTAACGAGTTCATAACTTAATTACGAGGTGTCAATTCATAATTAGATTATGAATTCTTTCAAGTCAAACTTTATCAATAGGAAAGATTCAATTAACTCAATTTTATTCAATTTTACTTGAGACAAGATTCCTTTACCGAAAAGATCGAAATAAAATGATTACATAACTTTGGCTAGTTATTAGATTTAGCCTACTAACATTATACGAAAAGATAAAAAGACAAAACAAACATAAATACTTTAGGAATTTTACCCGATTACAACGATTGAATCAAGTCGTGTATTCTTCCTGGATGCTACAACAACTTCAACAACATTGATCTTCCGATAATTTCTCGAGCATTATAACGATACTACTTTATTTATGGCATAAGGCCTATATATATACATACTACTACTACTAGAAAGAGGTGAAGAAAATATATTTGGTACCCCTTTATGTGCTGCAGCAGACGCTTCTATTTATAGGCGCTTTTTTTTCTGCCGGATCGATCCGAGAAAGGGCGGATCGATCCGGGAATAAAAATATTATCCCAGGATATTCTCTGCGCAGGCCACATGCTGGTCTAATCATGATGTTTCCTCGGATCGATCCGAGGTAAATCGGATCGATCCGGATAGATTTTTTCCAATCTTAATCCGAAACTTGATAAAATCATAACTTGAGCTCTGGATCTCCAAATGACATAATTCAAGATGCGTTGGAAAGCTCTTGAGGAGATCTATAACTTCCATAAAGACTTCTTTTTCAGAAAATGCCTTTTTGCTGGGCCATTTGTTCGTCGAAAATATAACTTGATATGGCGTCACGAATCATTGATCCACTTGAACTTTAAATCTCGTGGCACTTCCTTTATTCCTCCAAAAGATATGATTTTACTCCACAAAATGTCGCCACTGGGGTCTTGGTTTACCTAAGGTCGTAAAATACCAAAAATACCCACGTGAATCGACACACGACACTCCGGTTATTAACCCGGTACAAAATTTATAACTTTTTATCATTTTTACTAGATTTTTATAGTATTTAGATTTATTCATGGCTATTAATATTTTATAAGATTATCTGTTATAATTACTTATATTTTATATAAAAATAGTCGATAACGTATATAAAACATCGTAATTTTTATCATATAAATGTTACACATCAGTGCTTCTGTTGGATCACTCATGTATCTACTAGCTACATAATGTCTGGCCTTGTAGCTATGAGGTACAATAGACATCCAACCATCTGTTTATACAGATTTGCATCCACCTTCTTTCCTTCTCCGGCTTTTGTGAGTTTGGTTCCAACTTCAGTAGGTGTTATGACAGGATTGCAATCCTTCATTTGGAACTTGTTCAGAATCTCACAAGCATATTTCCTTTGAGTTATGAAAATGCCTTCATCTGATTGCTTTACATCAATCCCCAAGAAGTAGTGCATCAACCCTAAGTCTGCCATCTGAAATGTACTCATCATAGCCTTTTTAAAATCAGATAACATAGCTGCGTTGTTACTGGTGTAGATCAAGCCATCAACATATAAACAAACAATCAAGATATCACCATTACTTCCAGTTTTGACATAGAGAGTAGGTTCATGTGGACATCTCTCAAACTGATTTTTAACAAAATAAGAATCAATGCAGCTGTACCAAGCACGTGGTGCTTGTTTTAATCCATACAAAGCCTTTTTAAGCTTGCATACCTAATGTTCATGCCCAGATTTGATGTAACCTGATGGTTGATCAATATACACTTCCTCCTCTATCTTTCCATTAAAGAAAGCATACTTTACATCAAGTTGATGTACCTTCAATGCCAGTTTTGCAGCTATTGACAGCACCAATCTGATGGTATCCAGACTGGCCACTGGTGCAAAAACCTCATTGTAGTCAATTACATACCCTTGTTTGTAGGCTTTAGCTACCAACCTTGCTTTCAGCTTGTCTATCTTCCCATTTTCTTTCAGCTTGGTTTTATACAACCACTTTACCCCAATTGTCTTGTGTCCAAAGAGTAAATCGGTCGCCTTCCATGTGTCATTCCTCATAATGGATGTTATTTCCTCATCCATTGCTTGCTTCCACTTTGATCCTTTGTTGCCTCTTCAAAAGTGATGGGATCTCCTTCTGTCATTAGTGCATAATAAGTTGCTTCTTCTGACAGACCAGTGACCTCATAATCAGTCATCCATGCTGGTCTTTTTCTGGTTCTTTGAGATCTGTCTGCTGAACCTAAGTCTGCTGAGCCTTGAGTCTGATGACTCTCACCCTGCTGATTATCACCCTGCTGATTATCACCTTGCTGATTCTCACCCACCGACCCTCAGCTGGTTCTTCATTTATCATATTCTGACTTGAATAAGACTGAGAATTGTTTGCTTCCCAATCCCAAGAGTTTAGTTCATCAAACACCACATCTCTGCTTGTAACAATCCTCATTGTGATTGGATTGTACAGTTTATAAGCCTTGGACTGATTACTTACACCAAGAAAGATACACTTCTCCCCTTTGTCATTGAGCTTTTTCCTGTTCACATCAAGAATGTGTGCATAGGCAATACATCCAAATATCTTAAAATGACTTACAGTAGGTTTGGTTCCAGACCATGCATCCTCAGGTGTCATGCCTTTCACAGAAAACGTAGGGCTTCTGTTTGGGACATGTACACTCCAATTAACAGCTTCAGGCCAAAAGGTTTTTGGCACATTTCCATGCATCAGCATACTTCTAACCATGTTGAGAATGGTTCTGTTTTTCCTTTCTGAAACCCCCATTCTGTTGGGGAGTATATGCACCGCCGGTTCCTTTTAATGCCATTATCAACACAAGATCGATCAAACTCATTTGAGCAAGATTTCTCAACTCTGTCGACCCTTAACCTCTTTATGGTCTTCCATGTTTCATTTTCCACCTGTTGCTTGAAAGCTTTAAATGCACTGAAAGCTTCTTACTTTTTCTTCAAAAAACTGATCCCTGTCTTTCTAGATAAATCATCAGTAAAAGTCATAAAGTACATGGTTCCACCATTTGATGTTGGAATGATTGGACCACACAAGTCTGAATGAATCAGACCTAGCACTTCTGTTGCCCTACTTGCATTTCCTTTAGGAAATGGCAACCTGTGTTGTTTGCCTAGTGTACATTCCTCACAAACTTGTGCAGGAGTGTCTATTTGGGGCAAACCTTCCACCATACCTTTCTGCTGTAGGGTCTTTAATCCACCAAAATTCAAGTGTCCATACCTGAAATGCCATAACCAAGATGAATCTGTATATTTTGCCATCAAACACGACTGCACAGGAGCTATTTGCAGTGGAAACAGCCTGCTAGCATTCATTTTGATCACTGCAATTGATCCTTTTGTAGGATCATAAATTTCACACACTCCCTTCTTGATGGTGATTTCATAACCCTTTTCCTGTAATTGTCCATCACTCAACAAATTGCATTTCAAGTCAGGCACATACAAAACATTAGAAATGGTTTCTGTAAATCCATTCTTGGTTTTTATCTTGATATCACCCTTACCTACAGTCATTACTGCAGATTTGTCTCCAAAACTTACTTTAGAGTGATATGTGTCATCTAAACTTGAGAAAGAGGACTTATCTCCACACATATGATTACTACAACCAGTGTCTGCATACCATATATCTGTAGATGCTTCATAGGTTGAATGGACAGCCATAAGTAAAGTTTCAGTGTCACATTTTTCTGTGAAGTTTGAGACCTCTCTCTTGGTCTGTTGTCCCTTGTCTTTGTCACCTGGCAGCTTTGTATAGCATTCTGATTTGTAATGCCCAAATTTATGGCATCTGTAGCACTCCACCTGGGATTTGTCATATCCCTTGCTTCTGTGATCAGTATCATCTCCTGATCTTGCATTTTTGGATCCATCTCTGCCTGAGTTTGAATCCATGCCTCTACCTCTGCCTCTGCCTCTTCCTCCACCCCTTCCTCTACCTCTGAAATTAATAGAGGTTGTGGTTTTCAAGGCCTGCTCCTCATGATTATTGCTCCTTGTCATCTTCTGTTCATGAACCTGCAATGATGCTTGCAGTTCATCTAGTGATAGTGTGTCAATGTCTTTAGATTCTTCTATAGAACACACCACATAGTCAAACTTGGAGCTTAGTGACCTGAGTATCTTTTCCACAACAACCACATCATCCATTTTCTCTCCCAGAAACCTCATTTTGTTACAAATATGCATTGTTCTTGCACAGCAGATGTAACAGTTTCTCCATCCTTCATCTGTAGAGTCCCAAAATCTCTTCTTAATGCTTGAAGTTGAGACCTTTTTACTCTAGCATTCCCTTGGAGTTTCCTCTTCATGGAGTCCCATATATCCTTGGAGGTTTCTTTACAAAGAATTGTCTCCAGGATTGATCTATCTATAGCTTGGAATAGATAGTTCTTAGCCTTCAAGTCCTTGAGTTTCTTGCCATCCAAATCAGCTCTCTGTGCTTCAGGAGTGTACTGCTCATCAGCAGAACACCATTCTCTATAATGGTCCAGAATTCCTTTGATCTCAAGAAATTCTCCATCAACATGCTCCAATGGTCATAGTGACCATCAAATTTGGGAATGGCTGCCTGAACGAAATTGTTTTCTGCCATGAGATTTCAATCAATTGCTATTGATGAAACCAAGCTCCGATACCACTGTTAAATGTAATCGGAATAATTGAAGGAATGTAATACTTTTCATTAATCAAAGCTAAGTTATAAATAGCCAAATTACAATGCAGTTGAAAAAAATGCTACCAAAAGAGTAGCCTACAAAATAGGGAAATGGAGATCATGGATTAAACCAACTCCTACATGATCCCACGTTCTAACTACTTGACTAGACTTAGTCAAATTCTTATCTAGAACCGAAAAATACCAAAAATAAATAACTAAGACTTTATTTAAATTAAATAAATCCAACACAGGTTAGCCAAGGGTCGAGGTGCTCGTTTATTGGTGCCTTCAGTCAAGTCATCAGGAATTTTCGGATTTGATTCGACTACGGATCACATCATTTCTCCTTTGTTAAAAGACAGGGAAATGTCCCTATTTATTTTTTAGCTAATGAATGTTTAGACCTAGTTGAGTGTAAGGTTTGGGGTTCCTCTTCCTCCCAGTAACTTTGGCTAGTGCCGCAGATCGTGATTAATGAAACTCTTCACATTTAAAAAAAAAAAAGTTTTCTTCAATAATATATTATATAATAGAGAAAATTATTTTAACGCAAATGAATAAATTAAATTATTGAATGACATTTGAAGACGAGAATAACAACGTCGACAGCATTTCAATTTTATTTTATTTTTTTGTTTATTGTGCCTTGTAAAAAAGAATTGAGAGATTTTATATTGCAACAGTTGTAGAATAGTATACCAAGTCACGCATAATTCAACATCTCATTTTTTTACATAATACATTTTTTTCGTGTGTTACATAATATATTTTTATTGTGTGTAAAATGTTAAAAATAAATGTTCGTAATATATGTCACTTGACGATGTTAGATTTTGTCATGTATAATTTCGGGTCAATTTAATCTAGGGATGATTGAATCAAGGATGATTTTAGACTGAGCCTGAGAGTCTCTCCAGAAATCAAGTCACACGTAGTTCCTGGAAATGTATATTTATAGGGAGTTCATTACCCTAACCCTAAATAATGTCGGTTTGGGTAAAATACGATTAGCTACTTTTGGCTTTTTTACGAAATTATATGTGATTTACCCACTTACGCAAAGAATCATACTGGATAATGGTCTCATGCGTGTTTAGAGTGACTTTGTCACACCGAGCTTTCCGACTTGTTGTATCGAGATGGGCGCCCAACGCCTCTGCTTCGATCATGTCGGTTGTCGATATCTCAACCCGTAATTCGACACTTAAGCTATCACTTATTCTTGTTCAGGAAGAACATCTCCTGACACCACGTGGAGGTGCGAGATTTGGTATCATCATCACTTAATAAGGTATTCTCCCTGCACTAGTTGTACTATAAAGTTTTCCCAAATAATTGTACCATCCAATTGAAAGCATTACGCACTCTAACTTTTATAAATCCACGCATGCGCCGCGCCTCCGGAAGGTCTTGTGGGGAAATTATTGTGTGGTATTCTGCGTGGTATGAAGATACTCGTGACGCAGATTTTCCGCACTGCGCGAGCTTTATTTTAGATTTAAACCGCGCTGTGGTTGATTATTTCACCCGTAACTTCACTTTAAATTCCCTACCCACACAATAACTTTCCGGTCAAGTGCATGAAAAGCCCAGACTCTATTATACTATGATGTCAATCGTACTGGTGGATATTTATTGGATTGGGTTTTAATTGCCATCCGTATTACTGGTGATTTTTAAAGTTTGCTACCATAAAAAAGAGACTTTGAAAATATGGGATAATTCTGCTGTAGAAATATTTTATTTTATTATACAATCATCTTATGTGTTCAGACAAACAAAATTTTATTTATTTCAATAAAACAATTTTGTCTAATTCTATAAATTACAGTCATCCGCAATCCATTCTAACAGAAAATTTCCCTAAAATCTGTAGCTTATTATGTTTTGTATTGTCCCTATGAAGTGTAAACCATGAACTGAATCTAAACAGATTATTGTTAAAATAAAAACCCCAAAACGGGGATAAACATATATCATCGTTAACATTAAATCCATAGAATTCTAGTCAATACTAATAGAAATTACGACAAATCCTCTTGGGTTAAAAAGAGAAGAAAAAATTGTTGAAACATAAATTCATCAACAGATATAAATCAGTCCATCGACATTTTTCCTCAAAGAAATTCATCCGGAGGAGGGAAATTAAGATCAAGAACAATTCCTCTCTTCAACCCACCTGCATCAAACTGGTTTTCATCAACCACAGATGAAGAATCACAATCGCTCCCTACAGAACCGCCGCCGCCCACCACAGCATTTCGGGAGTTCATTGCCGTTACATTAGGATAGCTATACCTGAAGTCTACCATACCGTCCCTTGCAAACGGTTGAAAAAATACGACCTGTTGTTGACCACCCGGCATCAGGGATAGGGTAGTAGGAGCAGCAACCCAGCCGACACCATTGGGAGCAGCACTGATGTGGCGGTTGACATCGAGATCCGCAGGCGCGTGGACAGCAGCAACATTATCGGTAGCAGACTCCACCGTGCTGCTTTGGCTGGGGCTTTGAGTTTCAGTTGGGAAAGGGAAGTTGGTCTTGGCTTTGAAACCGCGGAATCGTATAGCGGCAGCGTCATAAGCTCTGGCAGCCGCCTCCGCAGTGTCGAAGGTTCCCAACCACACCCGAGTCTTCTTCCCAGAGTCACGGATTTCAGCGGCGTAACGTCCCCATGGTCGCTTTCTAACACCCCTGTAGGTGACCTCTTTGACGGCGGCGTTCTCCTTCACAGCTGCTGGTGTTTCCTTCACTTTCTTCAACTTTGCCATTTTCTTAATTTCAGAGAGAGAGAGAAGGAAAACAAGGGATCTTCTCTGAAAGGGGTGGATAGGGGATAGAATTGTAGTACAAAGTGGTGGAAGCTGAGTTCATTGAAGAGATTGTGTGTGTATATAAAGGGAGGAAGAAGGAGGGAAGTGGGGGGCACGGTCAACAGTCTATTTGACTGGGGCCGCGCCGGCCCAGAGGATTAAGCGTGTGTGTCGGCGCAGGGTGTGCCTATTTGATGTGACAACGGGAGTAACGTGGCAACATTCGGCTGGAGAATAATTATAAAAAAAAAAATTTATAACGTATGGTGTTCTTTTTTATTAGACGGTTTTATTCAGCAAGATTGAAATAAAATTGAATATTTTTCATTTTTTTAGATGTTTTTTTAGATTTCAAATGTATTAATGAAATGAGTTTGTTTTATTTCGTTTTATTTAATTTATATGATTTTCGCTTCCAGAATTTATAGGATTTTAAATGGAATGGATTGATTTTCAATTCATTCCGATTTTTATTTATCATTTTTTCAAATGTTTTTTTAGATTTCAAATGTATTAATGAAAGAATTCAAAAAAAAAATGTTTTAATGAAATGATTTTGTTTTGTTTCATATCATTTAATTTATATGATTTTCGCTTCTAGAATATATATGATTTTAAATGGAAGGTAGTAGTCATTGCATTTGACTCTTCCGATGATTGGAGGTCAAGATGTGTTGCTAGACGCTATTCCGTTATCGTTAGGTATGAAGGGCGTTTTCATAATTTGCACTTTGTGTCTACGGCCAACATATTCTAGTTCTGTCGGTTACACACATATGAACATCTAAATTTGATTAAAATGTGGTTATAGATGATAATCAAATAAGAAAAGTTTATCTCGAGACTATAAAAGTTATAGTAGTAAATTAATATGGTGGTATTTATTTATTATGAATAAATTAAATATAAGATATTAATAATATTATATTAATTAAAGAATATTCCGGATGCCAAAATAATGGCTAAGGTGGCGCAATTTGTGTGTATATGATACACTTGGATTGTGTAATTTAATTAATGGTATTACCATATATTAATATTATATATATATGTATTTGTGTGCATGCGTCTAGTATGCATATATGTGATATGCATGTGCACTTGTGTAATAACTATATTTGTTTATAGATTGTGTAATATATATGTGATATATACACATGTGTAAATTGATTTATGGTAATATAATAAAGATAGTTAATATTAGATATTGACAATATCTTGAAAATATTCAATATAAGATATTGACAATATCCTAGATTTATTTAATATAAGATATTATAATAAATGAGATAAATCAATCTATTATATTTTTCTTATATTATTGGGAAAATGTTTTCTTCTCATTCACATCTAGATATGGCGCCACGTACATTATAAATATAGTGTGGGTGTCAAGCTCTTTTGTACAACATAATTCCAAGAACCAATAGTTCTTGTGTAAAAATAGAGAGCATCCTATAGAGAGTTGGAGAGAGGGGATAAGGGCGGTCTAAAGAACCGGAGTTTTTCAATAGCAATCCATGATGGGATTCCGGTAGTGTTCGTGTGGACTAGCGGTGAGGCGAACGAACACTGGGCGGCTCTATGCAGAACTACTCTCCTTAGACGGTCAAAGCGTCGATCTTTTGGATCAACCAAGGTAACCACCGTCTACTAGCTTATTTGTTTATTGCTTAAACGAAGTCGAACTTGGATAAAAGGAAATCAAATTTTTGAATTCATTTGCGTCGTCAGATTTCTTAACGATGTGGTATCGAGCGAGCTTGAGCTTAAGCAATAAGCATGTTATTTTGCGTAGTTAATTTTATCGTTTAAATCACGTAATTAAAAGATGAAAGATTTTTTATTCGCAAAAGTGATACATGAAAAGAAAAGAAAAAAAACGAGATCGGGTGGTCTTTGGCGATCGGCGGCGGCGACGGCAATAGGCAACTCGCCTTGCCGGCGATCGGTTGACCGGTCAATGCTGGCGGATCTTCAAATTTTTGTTTTGTGTATTTTGTTATTCAATATGGTTCATAGTTGTGATTGATAATTTCTCTTTTGTCTAGTTGTGTCATGTGACTAACCAATGGTTCAAATAGTTTTGGTCATTGGGATGCCACATGGCATTAAAATAATACTGGCATTTTCAAACTTTGTTTGGAATAGGCTGCAGCGCTTTCAAATATTTGATTTTGGAAAGCTGCAGCTTAGCCCACTTACCAAATAAAATTTTGATTCCAAATATTTGATTTGGAATAAAATGGCGCTTTTCAAATATTTGATTTGTAAAGAACAGCTAAAGTGGCCACTTCCAAAATTTTGATTTTGGAGAGTGGTCATGCCTAAACCAAATTTGGTTTAAAATTAAAATTAAAATCGTTAAAAGTAATCGTTAATTTTATTTCGATTAAATCATTTAATTAATTAAATGTTAATTAGTTAATTGATTGGATAAAATTATTTAATAGATTAAATATTAATTGATTAATTAAGACGCAAGTAGTTAAATTTTATTTTTATTTTTTTCATAAGATGTTATTGTATGGATTAGATATAGTAGATATAATATGATTATTGTTAGGAAATCTACGCGGGAACGCAGCGGAATTCAAAAATTTATTTCCTATCGACCCAAGATCGACTTCGTTTAAGCAATAAACGAATAAACTAAAGACGGCGGTTACCTTGGTTGATCTAAAAGATCGACGCTTTGACCGTCTAAGGAGAGTAGTTCGACATGGAGCCGCCCAAGTGTTCGGCCTCTACCGCTAGTCCACACGACATCCGCGAATCCCACCATGGATTGCTATCGGAAAACCCCGGTTGCTAGACCGGACTTTTTCCTCCTCACAAACTCACTATAGAAGCCCTCTTTCTTACACAAGAACTATGAGTTCTTGCATTTTTCACAAGAACAATTGCTCTTGGAAGAATGGTGTACAAAAAGCTTGCAAGCCCTCTTATTTATAGTAGAGAGGCGCCTTATGCCTTGAGTGTGGGAGAAAAAACCTTTTTTCCAATAAAAATAAGGAAGAATAATTAATGTGATTGATCTCTTTTCCATAATTTGATTTTCCAATATCTTATATTGATTATAAATTATGTTATTACCATAAATCTATTTTTCTCAAAATCAATTAATATCACATATTAATATTATGGTAATCTTATTAATTAAATTCTTGTAATCCAAGTGTGTCACACACACAAGCAATGTGGCGCCCAAACCTTCCAAAATTTCACTTATGGAAAATTCTTTAATTAATATAATGTTATGATTAATTAATTTGCAAAATCAATATATATCATATATCATTAATTTTAAAATATATGTATCAATATACATATTTAATTAATCAACATAATTAATATCTTGTATTTAATTTATTCATAATAAATAAATACCACTATATTAATTTACCACTATAACCTTTATAGTCTCGAGATAAACTTTCCTTATTTTGGTTATCATCTATAACCACATTTTAATCCGGTGGATGTTCATATGTGTGTGACCCGATAGGCTTCCGAATATGTTGGCCGTGAGACACAAAGTGCAAATTACGAAAGTGCCCTTTATGCTAACGATCACGGGATAGCGTCTGAGCAACACACCGTGACCCCGAATCATCGGAAGAGTCAAATGCAATGACTACTACCTTTCATGTGAAACGATTACCGTGTAACTTACAATCCTATCGCTATAATAATATCCCAACGGTCGTGCGTCGAGTGTCAAACATTAACAACCGTATCTTATAAACCGGATATCAAGTTCTCTCGGCAGTAACACGTTTACTCCCACTTTGCAAAGATTCACGAGCGAGACATTCCTTATAAGAAGCGCCCTTTCGGATATTTACCCCTACCGATAGTGCACGCGATTCCCGGACGACCAATCATGTATACTCCGCGATGCTTCAATTATCACACCCAATCACTACCGCATGATCGCAACCCATGGCTGTGAAACCTCAATAGTGTCAAAGCATGACAATCCACACCGTGATGCCATGAAGACTCGGTCTTAAGGATAATTACACAACCGCCACATAGTGTGACACTTATCCGTGTAAGTGGGTCGATCTAACGTCGCGTTCTCTAATACACGCCCACGTCTACCCAAGTGTCTCTACACTTCGATGAGAGCGAGATCTATCCACGCCTCTAAAGACGTAAGACATCTAATACGTGCTAGTCTGTTTATACTATCAATGCCTGTTTAATAGTACATCACTTAGAGAGACATTTAAGTATCAAACTTATTAAAGTGATTAGAGATCTCATCAACCATAATCGCCTATCATGGTTTCTCTATCACAGTTTAATACTAAGGACGTTATCATATAACAATTCATAATTGGTTCTTTAAAAGAACATATATATGACAACAGAAAAGCCATTTAATATATATGTACAAACATAAAGAAATAGTAGAAATGATCCGACCCGGTCGGATCCGGTCCAACCCGATTGGGTTTAGGACACTATTCCAACAATTATATGGACCCCGATTGATCATGGATTCGACCGATAGGATAGATGTGAATGATTTAATTTTTCTGTTGGTTTAAAAATTGTTTTAGGCCGTTATGAAGAACGTGACCTAGTTTATCTTCTGCATTTATCCCATTCTCGTTGACTCCCCCCGTGTGCGGCGGGTGTGTTTATTTTATTAGATAGAATTAAATGTAACAAGAATGGAGCAGAAGATGAAGACCAAAGAAAGAGAAGAAAATAAAGATTCCATTGGAGAATGGAGCATTAAATATCCTATTTGCTGTTGCAGTTACCTTTAGATTGTGCCTCGCGGTTTCGTCAGTTTGTATTCGAAATCGCACCTAGGAAAAATCCATGATCATACCGGTTACTTTACGCATTTATTTATTTTGTGCTTGTATTTATTCTATATGATACGATACATGCATGACTAGGCACGATCTAGATAAATGTGTAGGATGTATGTCTATAGAGATAGATATATTTGATGAGACCGTAATTAAATTAATTAAGTGAATTAATTTACGTAATTACTCCCACAACAAAAATCGAGTTATAAAATGTCTCCCAATAATATAGTGACGGTGAAGAGCCCTTGTTCGGATCCAACTGATCGGCCCACGTCGGGAGTTGGCCTACTTCGGGTATATCGTCATTATCGAGATATGATCGTTATGAGATCTCATGAATACTTAGGTTACGACCCGACTAAGAATCTTGCGGTGGTTGGCCCACGTCAGAACCGTCTGATTTTAGAGACATAAGGCTGACTATCACATAGACGATGTGAACTGTCAAAGAGTTGACTAGTCAAACCACTGGAAGTCGCGTTAGACGCGATTGGTAAGAAGTACCTACCCGTCAAAATTGATCCGGTCGATCGGCCCACGTCGGGGATTGAGTCAACTAGATAGGATTCCAGCCACTAAAGGATTTTGAAAAATCCTTGAAAGTCAATTGGGAGTAGTTGACTAGTGGGAGCAAAATCATAATCCCAAAGACCATATTTGATTTTGTGTGTATAAACAATAACACTCTTTTATTTTTATTTTTATGTTGTAGTTTTAGCAATCTTTACATTTATGTTTTAATTCTCGATTAGTAAAAACCAAATTATGACTATTACCTTTTGAGAAACGTTCTCAAACATGGTTAAGTAATTTTAATCCTTTTAAATAAGCAATGAGACGAGCAACCCCGTTGTAGTAGTTAGAGACAAGAGACTACATATTTGTTGCAGTACTCCAAGGCTTTAATTATTAATGAAAGCGGAAGCTCACGGTATGATTGAATCATTTGAAATAAGTTTCAACGAATTAATCATATACTGGATACGATCCAAGATGATCATTCAGTCATACGATGACAATTAATTCAAACGTTTGATAAGAATGACCACATATAATTTTGGAAAGGTTGTTTTCAAAATTGTAAGATTTAAGTATCAACTTATTTCTTTAATCATTGCTTAAAAGTTAATTAAATAGTCAATGTTTTGAATACGATTCAAAATGTTAAATAAACTATTTAATAAACATTATATTTTCTTTATGAAAGGAAATTAAAAACATAGCTCTTGTGATCTTTCTAAAGTTTTATGAAGCCTACACTAAGAAATATTTACAAGTGCTTGAATGATTAAAAAGGAAGTTAGGGCGTGTGCTTAAATAGAGAACTTATTGAAGTCTCTATTGTAGACAAGTGAGTTGAGATAAATCTATCTAAGTTCAAGGTCGACTCTAAGATATATGATGTCTTACGAGAGTGATTAAATTAGAAAGATTAAATGCAGATATGGAAGGTGAAGCAAACGTTGTGACACTTACCATATTCTGAATCTAGTAAACTAATAAGGGACTAAATAAATGTTATTGTGTTCCGGTTCTTATAAAGAACATGTTTTCAGTTGCTTGTTAGGATTTAGTAGACATATTCAATTGTAAAGAATAACTGTTATCCCGATAAAGTTGAAAGGTCACTGAATCTAACATACTAGATTATTGTCACTATATAGTTGATATGTGTGATGAAATCTCAACTAAATATTTGTATGGTTGTTATCCTTGATATTTGTAGTTGTTCTAGATGTCGACTCTCTGGAAGAGAAACGTATAATCAAATGTCATTCAGATGATGTCTGAACCATGTGATTATGAATCATGTGGGTGATACGTATCTTATCTAAAGATGACTAAAATACCCTTTTATGAAAAGGTTATAAATTCTAGAAAAATTGTCCAAAACCTAAACATACCGATGTTTGTTGGCTTATGACAATTAATGCCACAAATAATTGTTTGTTAATCTCTACGACTATTTTTAGAAATAGTCAAGTGTACTCAGTGAAGTGCATAATTCGGAAAGCCTGAAAAGTTCGAGCTAGTATGAATATGAGATTGATGAGCTACTTAGGAATTAATCTTCAATTGGATTGAAGTAATTAATACCTGGAGGGTGTTTCAGAAGTCCTGAAAAGGAATAAGATTTTCACTTGAAGGATACCATCTTTGGGATACACAATTAGATTATGTTCCCAAAATAGAAACAACACTTTATATGATAAATGTGTGACGCAAGCCATGCGAAGTATCCCTTAACCGTTTCGGGATAGTGCCCTTATACTTAACCGAGTTCCAAAGATAAAGGTTGGATAAATTCCATATTAGATATAGAAGAGGATAATGTCAAATCTATCTTAACCGATGATTTGAAGTTGTCATAGGCAAAGTCAGAAAGGCTTGGAGCCTAGTACGATATATGCGACTTTGTGGAATGTCTTAGCTAGCACGCTGGATATTATTTACTTGTCCACAGAGCAAAATATTTGTCTCCGAACATGCTGTCTTCTAAAGGAAGTGTTTCTTCCAAAAGAAACAGTGGGAGTGAATCAGATCTCAAAAGAATTTGAGAACCACAAAGATATATTCAACCATTGGAACATGAGCAGACGCCGCATAGCGATGAGGTGTAGAACACTGCTCAATGCACACAAAAATTCTGTAAGTCTATGGATAACCTCAAGCCCTAAAGGGCTACTGGTATGTTCATCTTGATGAATGAATATCTCACGACTTATGAAAGAATGTTTGAAAGGCAAGATTGAGAGATATGGCCAGGAGCCATAATATCCGAATTAGGTTCCATCAGTGACAACCATGTTATGAACCTAGTCTGTCTTACCTAGAAGGAATGTCCCTGTAAGGCTGAGCCCAGTTCTATTCAGACTATGCTTGTTATAACTTCGTATCATGGCTATATGATAGTGTTGATGACGTTGGGCAGAAAGCTCAATGTTGATAGACGATAACATGATATGTGAGCCCACGAGATCCATTTATGGACTCAAACAAGTTTCTCTAGACGATTTCTTTGTTTGATAATCAAAGATGTTTTGATTTAGTCAAAAGAAGAATATGCCCAATGTGCAAGATGGATGGTGGGAGTGCGTTACTATTTTTGAGTAAGGTATTAGATATCTCTCTTAGGAATCATCACCCCATGTCACAGTCAATTAATGTTTGGTAGTTCAAGGTCCTTACGAAAGGACTTGGATTGACGGTTCTTATTTTTGGAAATAAGTATCTATAGCGATAGATTTAACTGCTGTTAGATTATAGTTTACCTATATAGATGTGATGCTAAAAGTGTTTAGCATAGATCGCGTAAGGAGATACTGCTAGCCGGTGTTCTCAAGATCTATCTATGTTAGGACGTCAGTCCTAAAGATAAGGTGAAAGGTGATGATAATTATGAAGGTTTCCTTCTCTACTGCGATAGGAACCATCATAAAGGTAATGCCAGATGTTCATAGTCCATGAATAGTCATGAGCAAGTATGAAAGTAAATCTGGTGAATGTCAAGATTATCCTTGAACAAGTTAATGATGGTTTCCTAGTTTATTGAAACTTGGAATTAAATAAACGTAGATATACAGACGTATATCCTGAGTCTTATGAAGACGAGTGGGAGCTACTGTCTGGGTTTGAAGTCACTTTAATTAAGTGATACAGTGAGCTGGAAATGTTCTAGCATATGGGTCACTGTAAATTCTACAACTAGGCCAAAACACAGTAGTGCCTTAGAGGCGCAGCCGGAGCAGTACATGGATCTAGAAGGTTCATTCCTGAACCTTGTACGGTTCTTCCACCTTTTCTATATAGCTGATATAGTAAGTGGATTCATTGCTTGAAGCAAGGACCAGGGTCTCGTCAGAGATTCATGTGTGTGTTGAGGCGGTTCATTTGACTTGGTCATTTGGAACATGATATGAAGATAGTATGAGTCCCCACGGATAGCGATCCGTTCATGGCAAGAGCTGGTTGCGAGTATTGCATGAGATTATTGTGTTTCAACTTGGTCTTGTGTGTGCGAGTGATTGGTTTTAGGCCAAGTGGGAGATTGTTAGAATAGTGTCCTAAACCCAATCGGGTTGGACCGGATCCGACCGGGTCGGATCATTTCTATTATTTCTTTATGTTTATACATATATTAAATGGCTTTTCTGTTGTCATATATATGTTCTTTTTAAAGAACCAATTATGAATTGTTATATGATAACGTCCTTAGTATTAAATTATGATAGAGAAACCATGATGGGCGATTATGGTTGATGAGATCTCTAATCACTTTAATAAATTTGATACTTAAATGTCTCTAGGCTGATGTACTATTAAACAGGACATTGATAGTATAAACAGACTAGCACGTATTAGATGTCTTTTGTCTTTAAGGGCAGTGATAGATCTCGTCTATCGAAGTGTAGAGACACTTGGACTGTACGTGGACGTGTATTAGAGAATACGTACGTTAGACTGACCCACTTACACGGATAAGTGTCACACTATGTGACAGTTGTGTAATTATCTTTAAGACCAGAGTCTTCATGGCATCACGGTGTGGATTGTCATGCTTTGACACTATTGAGGTTTCCCCTAGCCACGGGGCGATCATGCGGTAGTGATTGGGTATGATATTGAAGCATGCGGAGTATACATGATTGGTCGTCCGGGAATCGCGTATCCTATGATTGGGATCGAATATCCGAAATGACCTTCTTATAAGGAATGTCTTACTCTCGTGAATTTTTGCAAAGTGGGAGTAAACAAGTTACTTCGAGAGAGCATGATATCCAGATTATAAGATACAGTCGTTAATGTTTGACACTCGACGTACGACCGTATGGATATTATTACAGCGATAGGATTGTAAGTTACACGGTAACTGTTTCACATGAAAGGTAGTAGTCATTGCATTTGACTCTTCCGATGATTGGGGGTCACAGTGTGTTGCTAGACGCTATTCCGTGATCGTTAGGTATGAAGGGCATTTTCGTAATTTGCACTTTGTGTCTACGGCCAACATATTCGGAAGCCTATCGGGTCACACACATATGAACATCTAGCCGGATTAAAATGTGGTTATAGATGATAACCAAATAAGGAAAGTTTATCTCGAGACTATAAATGTTATAGTGGTAAATTAATATGGTGGTATTTATTTATTATGAATAAATTAAATACAAGATATTAATAATATTATATTAATTAAAGAATATTCCGGATGCCAAAATAATGGCTAAGGTGGCGCAATTTGTGTGTGTATAAGATACACTTGGATTGTGCAATTTAACTAATGGTATTACAATATATTAATATTAGATATTAATATATATATATATATATATAACATACATGCATACTACACGCATGCACACAAATACACACACACACACACACACACATATATATATATTAATATTAGATATTAATATATATGTAATAACTATATTTGTATATAGATTTATTTGTGTAATATATATGTGATATATACACATGTGTAAATTGATTTATGGTAATATAATAAAGATAGTCAATATTAGATATTGACAATATATTGGAAATATTCAATATAAAATATTGACAATATCCTAAATTTATTTAATATAAGATATTATAATAAATGAGATAAATCAATCTATTATATTCTCCTTATTTTATTGGGAAAATGTTTTCTTCTCTTCCACACCTAGATATGGCGCCACATACACTATAAATATAGTGTGGGTGTCAAGCTCTTTTGTACAACATAATTCCAAGAGCTAATAGTTCTTGTATAAAAATAGAGAGCATCCTATAGAGAGTTGGAGAGAGGGGAAAAGGGCCGGTCTAGCAACCGGAGTTTTCCAATAGCAATCCATGATGGGATTCCGGCGGGCTGTTTGTGTGGACTAGCGGTAGAGGCCGAACACTTTGGCGGCTCTATTCAGCTACTCTCCTTAGACGGTCAAAGCGTCGATCTTTTGGATCAACCAAGGTAACCACCGTCTACTAGCTTATTTGTTTATTGCTTAAACGAAGTCGACCTTAGGTAAAATGAAATCAAAATTTTGAATTCCGCTGCGTTCCCGCATAGATTTCCTAACAAGATAAAGTGAGGTAGGTTTGTGTAGGTGGGTGGTATGGTAGGGTAGGGTAGAGCGGGTAAATGTAGTTCACAATAAGGTGATAGATATGGAATGGTGAGTAGAGTATGGTAGGGTAATGTGGGGTTTGGGTATGGCGGGGTAATATAGGTGGTGGGGTAAGACTACTCATGTTGAAATTTGAAGAAATTGAAAAACAAGAGAAAGTAATATGCGGTATTCTTAGTGATAAAAAATAATGATTATGTTAATTACAATGTTGTTGATCATGAAATATTTATAGAGTATACTTGACTACAACGGTTGCATGCAACTGTTACATTCAATTTTAACATAATGGAAGTTACAATAGTACATAGTCTGCTGATTTTGAGTCAGCTGAGCTGAGCTGAGTATATCAGCTGAATCTCTCAAGACAGCTGAGTTGGGTGTATGCACATTCTCTTATACCTACCAGTCCTTTATCTATATATTGTAACACCCCCATTAAGATGAGAACGGTGAATGAATTATCTTGCACATCATGCTTGCACCTCACTCATTTATCTATATACTTGAACTCAGCTAAAATATCTTTTGGCTAGTTTGTCCAGCAGATAGCAAAATATAGGTGCATCCAAAGCTTTTGTTAAGATGTCAGCAAGTTGTTTTTTTGGTATGAACATGCATAAGTTTGATCAATCCCGACTTGACTTTGTCTTTGACCACATGACAATAAATCCCAATGTGTTTTGTTCTCTCATGAAAAATGGGATTGTGAGCAATGTGAAGAGCACTGACATTGTCACAGAACAGAACAACGTGAAGTTGAACTAGAATATGCAAATTCAAAATGTAGGGAAGCCAGTCCATCTCATAAGTTGCATTAGCCCTGCTCTGTATTCAGGCTCGTAAGAACTCCATGCAATGATTGTATGTTTCCTAGCCTTCCAAGATCTGAGAGAAACTCCTAGGAACATCATATAGCCTGAAATAGATTTCCAAGTCTCAGGACATCCTGCCCAATCACTGTCAATGAACCATTTCACAATGAATGTGTCCTCGGCTGGAAAGAAAATTTCTTGCCCTGATCATCAAAAAAAATTCCGAAACCGCTAAAGGATAGAATGAAACACAAGTGTGAGGATTTTGACTCGAAGATTGAAAGTTGAATTGAAGGCCATGTCCAGACTCGGAAGGTTAAATGTAAACTACGAGTCTGATATTATTATTTGATCGCCATAATGGATCCAATAATTATTTAAATTCGTCGTTCTCGCTTGCCCTATCCAGAAGGTTAAGTGTAAACTACCCCTTATATCTTAATATTACCTTCTCTTAAACCTTCGATGTGTAATATTACATTAACGTTATAAGCGGTTGCAGACGGGTATTGAACGGTTACCATAAGTTATAAAACGGTTAAAAGGAGTAGGAGGAGTCGGTTGTTGTCTTTATCCGCTGGTATGAATATTTTATCCTCATTTTACATCACAACAACTTTATTCGACACGACGATACAATCTAAACACCATTTCAATTAAAATGAATTCACCGAATAAGAATTCATCCAAAAAAACAAGGTTTATACACGACTTTACCGGTAAGATAAGCTTATTTTAAATATAGAATTGCACAACAAAAAGATATATTACTAAATAAAAGCTTACTTTATGTGAAAAAGAAAAATAATAATAGAAGAATATAATACATGTCATTTGATAACATCATTTCTATAAGGTGTTATGTATTGCAAAGGAAATCCACGGAAAGGTGTAACGTCCCGTTCCCGGACACCGAGTCCTTATCCGGAAAAGGAACGTTTGGCACGTATAAAATAAAAATAAATTCACTTTATACGTAAGCCTCTACTACGTCGTATAAAAAATAAGCAAACGGAAGCAAAAGACTCGGGTATGAAAATTTCAATAAATCCAAGAATAGAAACAAGAAATCTAAAGGTGGAAATGTAACTTATTACATTCAAGGAAAATACGATATCCAAAAGAAACGTACGATAGTTCTCAAAAGAAACGTAAAAGTGCTACAAATCTTGAAAGATCAAAAGTCTAACCTAACAGTACTAAAACAGTCTAATATATGAATAACAAAATAAATAAATGTAAAGTCTTCAATGCGGTGTCTTTGACGTGGCCTTTTCTAGTGCTAAAACCAGTCCTTAACCGACAGTGTATCGGGTCAAACTGTAGTGCTAGTATGGTGAGTCAGAGTATCGTATCCTCAGGGAACTTTGTAATTCTTCTAAGTGTGGTTAAACACCAAAGAGAATTGTTATTAACTCAATCTAAATCTCGCTTTATAGCACAGATAACTACTATTTTACTTAACATAAAATAAATGCGTAAATTAAAATTTATTCTAATATAATATATATAGATATATAAATATATATAGATGTGCATAAGTTGCAAAGTATATATATAGATATAAATATATAGATGCCAAATATATTATTAGAGAACTAGCCAAAGTTTATATAATTGATTTATACGATCTTTTCAAAGAATGGAATGTGCTCGATCTTTAGGTTCAATTGAGTAAATGAAACGGTGCACTCCTAAGGTTAACAATTCGTCCTCACATAGTGTGTGAAATTGTCATATGTCCATTGTCATCACCCAAAGTCCACAATCATTACGGTTTTTACGAATGGTCCCGAGTGCGATTCTACCTTTGAATAAAAAGGAGTCATTCCGTTCATCAAACGATCAATTTTATTTAAAGGCTCCGGTTTTCAAGGCCGGGCGATTCAACTTTCCGGTTTAAGTTTCAATTAAACGATGAATTTAACATTATTACGATCTTGAGTACAAATTTTAATAAGATTCATCTTTTAGGACAAATCGCCCCGGGTAGAAATCGGGTTCCGTTGTCACGCTTTCACTCGCCAATTTTACCCTCCGGTTTTTCTATTAACGAGTTCATAACTTAATTACGAGGTGTCAATTCATAATTAGATTATGAATTCTTTCAAGTCAAACTTTATCAATAGGAAAAGATTCAATTAACTCAATTTTATTCAATTTTACTTAGACAACATTCCTTTACCGAAAAGATCGAAATAAAACGATTACATAACTTTGGCTAGTTATTAGATTTAGCCTACTAACATTATACGAAAAGATAAAAAGACAAAACAAACATAAATACTTTAGAATTTTACCCGATTACAACGATTGAATCGTAAATTTGTATTCTTCCTGGATGCTACAACAACTTCAACAACATTAATCTTCCGATAATTTCTAGCATTATAACGATACTACTTTATTTATGGCATAAGGCCTATATATATACATACTACTACTACTAAAAAGAGGTGAAGAAAATATATTTGGTACCCTTTATGTGCTGCGCAAGTTCGCTTCTATTTATA
This sequence comes from Gentiana macrophylla, assembly GCA_026214975.1. NCBI lineage: Eukaryota > Viridiplantae > Streptophyta > Magnoliopsida > Gentianales > Gentianaceae > Gentiana > Gentiana macrophylla. The sequence goes on along the minus strand of CM047807.1, from coordinate 123,749,588 downwards.
GGCATATTTTTCAAAGCGGATCGATCCGAGAAAGGGCGGATCGATCCGGGAATAAAAATCTTATCCCAGGATTATTCTCTGCAGGGCCACATGCTTTGGTAATCATGATGTTTCCTCGGATCGATCCGGCGTAAATCCGGATCGATCCGGATAGATTTTTTCCAATCTTAATCCGAAACTTGATAAAATCATAACTTGAGCTCTGGATCTCCAAATGACATAATTCAAGATGCGTTGGAAAGCCCTTGAGGAGATCTATAACTTCCATGAAGACTTCTTTTTCAGAAAATGCCTTTTGCTGGGCCATTTGTTCGTCGAAAATATAACTCGATACTGGCGTCACGAACCATTGATCCACTTGAACTTTTAAGTCTCGTGGCACTTCCTTTATTCCTTCAAAAGATATGATTTTACTCCACAAAATGTCATCACTCGGGGTCTTGGTTTACCTAAGGTCTCAGAAATACCAAAAATACCCACGTGAATCGACACGACACTCCGGTTATTAACCCGGTACAAAATTTATAACTTTTTATCATTTTTACTAGATTTTTATAGTATTTAGATTTATTCATAGCTATTAATATTTTATAAGATTATCTCATTATAATTACTTATATTTTATATAAAAATAGTCGATAACGTATATAAAACATCGTAATTTTTATCATATAAATGTTACACATCAACTACTCCCCACTTAGCTCTTTGATCGTCATAAGAGCAAAATAAGCGATAATATATAAAAATTACGATAAAAATAATATAAGTGGTAGATAAAATTTTAAATTAGTAAAATATCATTTCAATATTATAAACATATTAATTATATCTTTCTTAGAAATTAATAAGATAAAAGTGTAGATAACTTTGATAAATTATTTATCAACTATTATTCAAATGAAATTTCACAAAATCTACTCAATAAATATAATTAAAATTCTAGAATTATTTTCCTATCTCAACTTATATGAAATATTTGGAATCAAAGACTAAGTCAAGTAATTGACAAGATGGCTAATACTTTTAGGATAGGACATTGGTTAATCGAAAAGATAGAAAAAAATCAAAAAGAGAAAGAAGCAAGTCGATGCGTCTTACACCTTCATGTTTGATCAAAACAGCTTCGATTAATAATATCTCCTTTTCCAACTATTTTTCATTTTTCTCTTCTTTTTCAATATTAAGAACTAAAAGCGTGAATGTGTGTAGAAAATCAAATTTACAAGCATTGCTTCATCAAGATTGATCGGAGTAATACTCTTTCGATCTAAAATTACGAGTCCGGTTTCCTTAAACTCGTAATCATTCTTGAGATCTTATGATTCAATTTTTATCGGGAGCTTTATACCTCATAGTGATATAGGGCGTTTTCTAGATAACACCTCTTGCACTCAAATCATTGGAAGCTACTACCGATATCCGTCGATCAAAGATAAGGAAGATACATTCAGTATTCGATTAATTCTCTGTAAATATGGTGCTTCGTTCTTATATATATCCTTTTTTTTTTTTTTTTTTTTTTTTTTTTTTCACCTCAAAGATACACCATCCTTAGCTTCGTGCTATCATCTCCTTTCATAAGTACGCATAAACTCGTGGGATTTTTAGGAAATGTAGACCAAAATAAGCCAAGGGTCGGTTATGATCAAAAAAATAGCTATATCGAGTGAGTCTTGATCACTCTAATCAAGGTTGAGGTAATTTTTATGGTGTCAAAAATCTCATCATTCCTAATCCGATTCCATATTCATATTTCGTTTTACAAAGAAAATTATTCTAAAAAAAATTCATTATAAATATAAGTATATTTGCTAAAATTTCATAAGAAACTTACTTGATAATATTTATGTATAGTTACATATACTTAAAATCTTATAAAGATCTAAAATTGACATATATAATATACTTATAATATATCTAATTTATTTTACTTAATTAAAATCTATTCTTACCAATTTATATTGTTTTTATTCATACTAATTATATACTATCTAATTATTTTGTTCCAAAAAAATTAAACTAAGTATTGAGCAATGAAGTATAAATTTATATAAGAAAATTTTAATTTTTATTTACTAACTTACTTCCACTCCCCACTTACGAAATGACATCGTCCCGATGTTTAGTGAGTAAATAAAAAGTAGTTTGCAAATAAAATTAAAATTTTATATGATTTTGATTATTATTTATTATTTTTTAGCAACCATATATTCTTTTGATTAAAGAAAATGACATATATATTAAACACTATTACAAACTATAAATAAAAGTAACAAACAACAACAAACGATTAAACAACTAATTTAAACAACTACCAATTTAACAACATAACTTCTAACTGATTATCAAACCGTAGATGAACATCCGGGAGTATCCACCGGAAGTAATCCTAACTGAGAATCACGAGATGGAAAAATCTCGCCGATAGCAAATTCGTGCACGTGATTCGGGCTTGGATACAAAGGTGAGAGATAACCAGGCAAATGGTAGCGGTTTTCCTCTATTACGCCTTTCTCTCGCAAAATTAATTGCGGTCTTAAAAATCAAAACTCCCACAGTTAATGCATATAACAACGCAATCTCATCATCCGTAACCCCATAAAAATCTCTAGTTGGATAGATCCGAGAATTAATGAAGCGTTTCCACGCCTTAAATGAGGGGTAAAGCCGAGTTGAGGAATCATAGTTATGATCAAACAACGGAAACACGAATCGAAAGGCTTCTCGCAATCGATTTACAACATTATACGCATCCCCAAGTTCCCAAAGAAACTCGAAGTGTGGGTTTCATCAAAAGTACATGGTGGAATTTGATTGATTTGATTTATGATGATCGGTGAAAATGAAATAACGATTCCCTAATCGTAATAAGTTGAGATGAGGCTCATCATCGTTATCTCAAATGAGAGACGCAAAGAAATCTCTAACAATCGAAATGTTTATTCGACCTCTGGGGAGTCCTTATCAACTTTTTCCACCCGCAACCTCGGATTAGATTACGTCCCATTGATCAATTTTTTCAGTGTTTAAGCCTTTCTCCATCGAGAATAGGAGAACGGACGAAATTTAGATGTCTCGGGGCGTTATTATGAAAACAAGAGGCATGCCGCCGGGAACCACACCATCAGCGATGTGGTTCGTAAATTATTAACCGAGGAGAGGCGGTTAGACATTTCGACAAAGAGATTTAAACTAAGCTAGTTAGAAGGAAAGAAAGAATGAGCAAACTTCAAGGTCAGCTCTTTCCTTTTATAGAAATAAATCTATCAAGCAAAAGTAGAAAAAATCTCTTTCTGCTGCGTTTTGTACTTGCGGATCGATCCGAGAAAGGGCCGGATCGATCCGGCCTCTGAACTAATAATCTTTGTCGCCGTCGGTATTCTCAGTCGGATCGATCCGGTAAAGGTCGGATCGATCCGGAACACTACTGTTCACGGACAGAGTTGATTTTGCTTGTAAAATGTCTAGATTTTTCTAGGGGACAAGTTTTCTTCCTATTTTTTTTTTTTTTTTTTCATTTTCATTGTGTTATAACGATAAATTTTACTACACGATACGTAATACCAAAATATGTAACGAAAACATGAAGATCGTATTAAAAATAAAATCCAACCAAAATCAAAATAACCTAAAATTTTACTTAAAACGAAATTGTATACGAAAAATAAAATGTTTCAATGTCAAAAATCATGGAATGTTTAAAAATCACTCCTCTTCATCACTCAGCTCGACGTGGCTTGAACTTGGCATAGCTTGAGAACGGGTCGATTCTTGGGATGGATCTTGAAAATAAGTTGACATCCGCACCGAACTATCTAGTCCCATCGAGCTCATCTCTCTCGTGATATCGTAAAAAGTGCTTCCCCATCTCGTCCGTGGTATGGCCAAATGATCCGATCCAGTCCATTCTCGATGTCGCACCGCCGTAGTACTGTCGAAAAATCTCCTACACCACTAGTTTGAAATCCAAAAGAATGTGGCATTTGTTGGAAGTCCGAGTGAGGTGGCATCGGTGGAATGAAATCGGGCAAGGTATAAGGTCGGGTTTGGCATTGCGGAATATCCATCTCGGCATAGGTAGGGTTTTGCAAAGATATTCATTTGATATAAACCTCGTATGCCTTGACGTAAATCTTCGCACCATAATTTATTCCTTTCATAAAAAATGACCATATTGGCATTAGCACGATGAACATCATAGGCCATGGATTGAAACATGTCGTAAGTGATGGTATTCGAAATTGAGTTTGAGTTTGACCGGATGAATGAGGACACAAGGTGGATGGAGTAAGTGAGGTCGTTGACGGTTAGGGTCCAAAAGTTTATTCTTCCCCGCCGCCTAAGTGGTAAACTAGGACCTATAAGTGTGTCATCCACCATCATCAAATTATCATTTGGGAGCTCAGGAACTCCTATCTGACGACACAAGGAAGAAATAAAACACGGAAAAGGCATGTGACTGCCTGGTCTAGCAGTCAGGGCAAATTCCTTGGCCCTTCTACACATTACTCGCTTATATCCACAGTACATCATTAACTATAGCCCAAGCAATACACAAATCCTCTTTACCAAAAGATGTAAAATGCCGAGTCGGGTAAAGAGTGTGGTGATAAAACGTTTAATGGCTTTCATATCCCGGATACATTTCCCATAGAAAACTCGCTTTCATGCCGACGGCAAATGGATCTAACTCATTCTGGGCTACCGCAACAATATGATCAAAGTCTGCTGGCTCATCCAAATTCCAAACTGTATAATAATCCTCATTCTCCGGTATATCAGGAATACCATAAATAGCATTAATAATGTGAGGAGTAAACGGCACTATCCTAGTTCTCAGGTTGACAGAGGTTAACTCACCTTCATCCGTAGCATTATGAGTTGCTACCAGAGAATAAAATTCAGCTACTAAGGTGGTGTTAATTTCTCCCGACCTTAAACTGGCTAATTCCATCCAATGCCTCCTTTCAAAAATATCTTTTACCTCCTTCCCAAATCTTTGAAGTCTAAGCCCTCTCTATTGCAACTAAACACTTGTCCAAATTTATTTTTCAATGCTTTCTTAGCCATAGCAGAGACGCGTTCTTTCAAAACTAATTGCCAATTCTTCTTCTGTTAAAGGCCTAGTTTCTATAACTGGAATTTGGGTAGGGATATGCGGTTTGCGTTTTTTACTAGCTTTCGATGATTCGGCCATTCTACGATAATGACAAAATAACAAACAACACAGAACAACAAAACGACACAAAACAACAGTACAAATGTGAGTGACAAAACAGTTGAAAATAAAAAATTGCATAAAATAAAAAAAACGAAATTAAGAAAATAAGTGACTACAATGTTACCTTACAAAGCTTAAAAAGGTTGAAATTTGGCCGGAAAAGATGGAAATTTCGCCGGAATAAAAGTTGAAGCTTCTCTTGAAAAATTCTTCAATTTAGATGAAAATTTGAAGAGAGTAGAGGCAAATTAGAGAAGTTTAAGAGTTGGGGTAATTTAATGGTGATGCTGTGTGATGATTTGAAGAAAAAATATTCGAGTTGGGGGAAGAGGGAGGGCGGCTGTTGAGAAAAAAAAAAGAAGAAGAAGAAGAAGAAGAGACCCGTCCCTTTTTTAGGTTTTTTCAGTTCCGGATCGATCCAGGGTTAGGTCGGATCGATCCGACCACTTTTTTTTTTTTTTAAAACTTAATAAAACTTCTACAAAAATAAAAAAACTTTTTATAAAAACTTTATAAAACTTTTAAGTAATTTCATAAAGATCCTATTTATAAAATTTTCAAAAGTTATATAAAAATTTTATAAATATTACAAAATTCACGAGGTCCTAATTCCAATACTTCTAAATCTTCCGGAGTTACGATGTAACGCTCTATCAACCTAACCTTAAGAAATGAGGCGTTGAATTTTCCTTTGATCTCCATCGGGATTTTCGGATAACCACCTAATCGCTCCTTCTTAACAACATTCAAACACTCATCCTGGATTTGGTTGTGCTTTCCTACATTTCCTTCATGCTCACTTTTTCCACAAATTTTCTACACCTTCTTAAAAACTTTGCCCTTCTCTTTATCGAACTTCTCGATTTTCCATTACATTTTTCTTTCAAATCGATCTCTCAACAATTGCTTGTTTTTCTCAAAAAGCGAGCTTCTATTTTAAACGCGACATCTTTATCCAAGCCTAATTTCAAAAGCAACATAAAAATTCCTATTCTATCTAGAAAAGACATCCAGTTCTTTTACGTCTATCCGGTAAAAGACGAAACTACTTTAAACATAAATAAAACACATAAAAGTAGAGTAAAGATAGATAGCACTGGTATTCGGTGAGTTTTAACTCTCTCTGCTTTTGCTTTCTTGATTTTCTCTGCTTTTCACTTTGTCGGAGGATCGCTTAGTAGCATTATTTCTTCTTTTTCAGCGGTTCCTTCTCCTTCCACAAATAACTTTACTCTATGGCCATTGGCTATAAAAGTTGTATTTCCATCGCTTAGTTCAATGACTCAGATTTGTAAACTCGTTACTTTAAATGGACTGTCCCATCTTGATTTAAGCTTTCCGAAATAACTTTAAACGTGAATTGTACAAGAGCACTCGATCACCTACATGGAACTCACGACTATAGATTCTCTTATCGTGAAAAGATTTCGTATGCCTCTGTGTAGATTCGAAATTTCATAAGAATCGAGACGGAATTCTTCTAGTTCTCACAATTGAAGCAATCTATGATCACCGACACCTTTAGGATCGAAATTCAAAAATTTAATAGCCCGTAAGGCTCGGTGTTCTAACTCAACCTGGAGATGACAAGACTTACCAAAACTAACTTATAGGAGAACAACCAATTGGTGTTTTAAAAGTCGTTTCTATATGCCCATAATGCATCGCCTAGTTTAATCGCCTTGCTTTTTTTCGATTTGAATCCACCGCCTTTTCTACAATTCTTTTGATCTCTATTAGACACCTCTACCCGCCCACCGGTTTGCGGATGATGTATGCTCCTAACTTATCGTTACACCATATTTTTCAATTATCTTGGTAAATGGTCTATTACAAAAGTGTGAACCTCTATCACTAATGATAGCCCTCGAATGCCATAACGTAAATATATTCTTTTAAGGAATCGTATGACAACTTTGGTATCATTAGTGGGAAGAGCTTCACTTTCTACCCATTTCAAACATAATCTACCATTACTAGAATAAATCTTTTTCCAAAAGATATAGAAATGGTCCCATGAAATCTATACCCCAAACATCAAATAACTCACATTCTAAAATAGGTTGCATAGGCATTTCATGTTTTTTAGATACATTTCCCCATTTTTGACAAGATTCACAGGATTTGACATACTTATAAGCATCTCTATATATAATGTAGGCCAATAAAAACCACATTGTAAAACTTTAAAAGCGCTTTTCCAACCTCCCGCCTCACGATCATGACAAAATGATAAAATACTTAAAATTTCATTATCAGCACACACTTTCTCGATTATCCCATCCGAACATTTACGGAAAAGGTCCGGTTCCTCCCAAGAATAAAATTTTAAGTCATAAAAGAATTTCTTCTTCTCGCCAAGTCCAATGAGACGGAATATAATCACAGTTAAGTAATTAATGATATCTCCAAACCAGGGTGACATTTCCTTAGAAGGAATTCTATTCTTTAATAACTGCATGGTTGAAGGAGTATCTATTTTAAAAAGTTGTTCATCAGGAAATGAATCTTTAATTTCTATTCCCTTTTCTCCATCATTTTCCATTCTACTTAGATGATCTGCTACTACATTCTCACTTCCCTTTTTATCTTTAATTTCAATATCAAACTCCTGAAGTAAGAGAATCCATCTAAGAAGACGTGGTTTCGCATCTTTCTTACTCAAGAAATACTTCAAAGTCGAATGGTCTCAGATAAATTATTACCTTAGAACCAACAATATACGATCTAAACTTATCTAAGGCAAAAATTACAATAGCATTCTTTTCTCAGAGTTGTATAGTTCAATGAGCCGCATTTAACGTATGAGATGCATAGTAAATAGCTTTGAGAATTTTGTTATATCTTTGTCCTAAAACTGCTCTCCTACAAATAAATCACCGGCATCACACATAATCTCAAACGGTAAATTCCAATCTGGTGCTATTAGCACTCGGTGCAATGAGTTAATCTCGCTTTTAAGGTCCGAAAAGCTTCCTTACATTTACTATCGGTTAAAAGGTACTTCCTTTTCAAGCAAATGACTTAGAGGTTTCGCTATCTTTGAAAAATCTGCAATAAATCTCCTATAAAATCCTGCATGTCCAAGAAATCCTCTTAGAGTCCTTAGATTAACTGGTGGTGGTAATTTTTCAATTACTTCAACCTTAGCTTTATCAACTTCAATTCCTATTTCAGAGATTCGATGGCCTAGAACAATTCCTTCTGATACCATTAAATGACATTTTTCCCAGTTTAAAATTAAATTGGTATCCTCAGCAACGTTGCAAACACTCTTTCTAAGTGCGATAAACATTTACCAAAAGAATCTCCGTAAACACTAAAGTCGCCCATAAAAATTTCCAAGAATTTCTCAACCATATCGGAAAATATAGCCATCATGCATCTTTGAAACGTAGTCGAGCATTACATAAACCAAACGGCATTCATTTATACGCAAAAGTTCCATAAGGACAAGTGAAAGTAGTCTTCTCCTATCTCCTCTGCAATGAAAATCAGAATAACTCCGAATAACCATCTAAGAAGCGAAGAATATTTATGACCACTTAACCGCTCCAACATTTGAACTATGAATGGAAGTGGATGATGATCTTTCTTAGTATGATCATTTAGTTTCCTAAAATCAATGCACATTCGATAACCTGTAATTTCTCTTGTTGGAATCCATTCATTTCTATCATTTTCTTTCACCTTGAAACTTCCTTTCTTTGGTACCACTTGAGTTGGACTTACCCATTCACTATCCGATATGGGAAAAATTATTCCCATCTCTAATAGCTTAATGACCTCTTTCTTAACAATTAACTCAAAATTTGGGTTGAGGCGGCGTTGTGGTTGAATACAAGGCTTAGCATCTTCCTTCGTAATTATCTTATGAACGCAAATCTCGTGGCTAATACCTCGAATATCAAAGAATCGTCCATCCAAAAGCTTTCTTATGCTTTTTCAACATTCTAAGTAATTGATCTTCTTGTTGCTCGCTTAAAGTTGATGAAATAATAATCGGTAATAGATTATCGCTTTCAAGAAAAGCATATTTCGATTTAAAGGTAATGGTTTCAAGTCCAGGTTCTTTGGCGGATCTTCTATTGACGATTTAAGAACCGGTCCTTCTAGTTCTAATTCCAAGTACTTATGCCATGGTGGTTTAAAGGTAAAACTTTCAGTATCTAAAGAAAGAATTATCTCTTTCATTTCAATGTCTTCCTCATCTTCTTTATAGATAGACATAGAGAGTTAAGCATTCTTCTAATCATCTTCAAAGTTGGTAATCGATTATCATAGATGTAATGAATATCTTCTATAAAAGAACATGATTCTCGATGATGCATGATTCATAGCTTTGAAAATATTGAAAGTAACTTCGTCTTCATTGACTCTTAAGATTAATTCTCCTTTCAACATCGATTAAAGTTCTTCTTGTAGCTAGAAATGGACGACCTAGAATAAGAGGTGCTGAATATCCGTCTTCCATTTCCATAACTACAAAGTCTACTGGAAAATAGAATTTGTCTATTTTAACCAATATGTCCTTTATAATTCCTTTAGGGTACTTAATCGACCTATCTGCCATTTGCAGAGTCATTTCAGTCTTAGTAAGCTTTCCTATGCCTCACTTTCTATAATCCTCATAAGACATGAGATTTATACTCGCTCCTAGATCACATAAGACCTTCTTAAATGTAAATCCTCCAATTTCACACGGAATGGTAAAACTACCAGATCTTTCAGTTTAGGTGGTAACTTATCTTTGCAGAATGCATGGAACATTCTTCATTTAGGCATATGTTCTCATATTCCTCTAATTTTTCTTGTTTGACAAATTTCTTTCGTAAATTTTCCATAGCAGTATATTAATCAAAGCTTCGATAACAGGGGATATTAACTTGAATATGACGAAAAGTGTCCAGAAACGAGCATACTTCTTATCGCTTTTGCCTTTTTGATTTGATCTTTGTGAGGGTAAGGTAAAGATTCTAGATCTATGACCCTTGGCTCCTTTGTCGCTTTCTTTTTTCCTTTTCCTTAAACCTTTGAGTATTACTCACGCCATGTTTCGTGTTCTTGAATTCTTTCTTTTAAATTGTTCCTGAATCAATCTCTACTTGATCCCCTCATTTCTTCCTGTTTTTCATCCTTGTTTTCATTATTTTCCATTCTAACATGTTCCTTAAATAAAGTCCTTAAATCTTTATCCATGGGATCTTTCAGAATCTTAGGGATTTTTACCCAATTTTCCTTTCACTTTCGTGTTCGAACTTTTATTTCTTTTCAAGAAGTTGTCTATAATTTCTTCTTCCTCATCTCAGAAATTCAAGTTCATCTTTAGTTCTATCATTCTTACCATCTAAGTCATCTTCTACTTCATTATCCCCAAAGTTTTCAACTCCATTACTTCCACTCGAGCTTCCTACTTCTCGTAATTCACAACATTTACCTCTCTTGGGTTCCTTTCAAGGTGTTACTTGGTAATCCTCCTGGGTCTCATTGTTATTACGCTCACCTCCTCTACTCAAATGATCTTCCATATTCCTTAATGAGGCTTCTATCGTTCTCATCCTGGTATCATGTCCACTCATAGATGTTTTCATTGAACTCATGTCCTTAGTAGTGGATCGTACTCAATAGAAGTCACCATCGCTTCTATATTTTTAGCTTGAGTAGATACTACACCCATCATATTTTCCATTAGTTTTTCCCATTTTTCAACTCCTTCTGCAGTTGAGTAGAACTTTGAGTTACTTGGTATACTTTGAGTGGTATGTTGAGGATAGGATCTGGTAATGATTGTAAATTCTGATTAGATGTGTTTTCTTGATAAACTTGATTATTATTCAAGTTCCTATATGGAACTCGATACGGCGGTTGTCCTTGCTTGCTAGGGTTTTCGGACCATCGATAAGTAGGGTGATCTCTTCTAATAGCATTGAACGAGTTTGAGTAAGCATTGTTTAAATTTCTATGTCAAGAAGAAAACTCACCTCCTCTCTTGAGCATCCCGTCGGTTCTTCAATCCCTAGTGGTATTTTATCCTGATTTGAGTATTCAATTGGTGCACTATTTTCCGAACTTTGGTTCTTATTCTCATTGTAATCCATCAAATTTCCTACTCAAATTTTCTAAATGTGCTAGAACTTCCGTATTAGACGTACATTCTCCTGCAAAAAAGCTACTTTTCTCGTGCTAGAACCGGTTTCCCACATTCTCGTTATTTTTGGAAATCTTTTCGATGGCATCGTAAACTAATTGAGCCTCACTCATCATTAAAGAACCACCACATGCATGGTCTACATCAAAGACGTGAATCTTTTCTTAATTTACTGACGAAAAAAGTGAATTTGCATGTCTAAGGAATAACCATGGTCGGACACGCTCTTAACAATTTTTAAATCTTTCCCACGCATTCCCAAGCGTTTCTTCAGATCCTTGTCTAAAATTAGCAACCTCGACTTTTAATTCCAAATTCCGTCCAGGAGTGAAGTATTGTTTCAGAAATTCAGTTTGAATCTCCTCCCAACTTGTAAGTGAATGATGCGGAAGAGACATAAACCAATCTCGGGCTCGTCCTTTTAGAAAAAAAAAACATAGTCATCCTTGTTAATTCCTTGTGAGCACCTTGACTTTTGGTCAGATTGCACAGCTTCTTCAAAAGATAGAGATGATGATGCGGATCTTCATCATCTTCTCCTAGAATTGGGCTCTTGCGTCAATTAAACCAAAAAGATGAGATTTAATCTCGAAATTATTCGCTCCTTCATTAGGTAAAAGTATGGGATTATTAGTCTGATTTCTTCTTATGGTTTGGTCACAGATAGGCCTTGGGTTTACTGGGTTGTTACGATTATTCTGGTTCCGATTCTGATTATTTCTATTATTATTATTATTTTGATTATTAAGGTTAACAGGGTTTTGTCCATGCCTTAGAGCATGTTCCAGCCCTTGTTCAGTGTTTCATCACCGATTTGACCATTCTCGTATTTGTTTGAAGATGATTCGTCAGATTTCCCGACTAGTATGACCACGCTTTCTCTCTACTTAACCGCCTTTCGTAAGTGTTTATGTCAGGCTTATAAGGAGTGAGTGGGGCCTTACCACTTCTGGTCATCAACTAACGAAAATAGAAAATAACACTAAATTGATAGTAGTAAAAAAAATTTGGTAACTTACCTTTAAGGTAAGTACCAACGAAAATAAAATTAGAAGTGAGATAAGAAAAGTGTTGACTTATTCTCGAGAATTTTGAGCTAATATAAGTAGTAACCATAGACAAAAAAAGAAATTAGCGTCGTTCCCCGGCAACGGCGCCGAGAAGCGACGTGGCCTTTTCTAGTGCTAAAACCAGTCCTTAACCGACAAAGTGTATCGGGTCAAATCAGTAGTGCTAGTATGGTGAGTCGAGTATCGTATCCTCGTGGAACTTTGTAATTCTTCTAAGTGTGGTTAAACACCAAAGAGTCATTATTAACTCAATCTAAATCTCGCTTTTATAGCACGATAACTACTATTTTACTTAACATAAAATAAATGCGTAAATTAAAATTTATTCTAATATAATATATATAGATATATAAATATATATAGATGTGCATAAGTTGCAAAGTATATATATAGATATAAATATATAGATGCCAAATATATTATTAGAGAACTAGCCAAAGTTTATATAATTGATTTATACGATCTTTTCAAAGAATGGAATGTGCTCGATCTTTAGGTTCAATTGAGTAAATGAAACGGTGCACTCTAAGGTTAACAATTCGTCCTCACATAGTGTGTGAAATTGTCATATGTCCATTGTCATCGGTCCAAAGTCCACAATCATTACGGTTTTTCCGAACAGTCCCCCGTAGTGCGATTCTACCTTTGAATAAAAGGAGTCATTCCGTTCACAAACGGTCAATTTTATTTAAAGGCTCCGGTTGTCAAGGCCGGGCGATTCAACTTTCCGGTTTAAGTTTCAATTAAACTGATGAATTTAACATTATTACGATCTTGAGTACAAATTTTAATAAGATTCATCTTTTAGGACAAATCTGCTTCGGGTAGAAACGGGTTCCGTTGTCACGCTTTCACTCGGCCAATTTTACCCTCCGGTTTTTCTATTAACGAGTTCATAACTTAATTACGAGGTGTCAATTCATAATTAGATTATGAATTCTTTCAAGTCAAACTTTATCAATAGGAAAAGATTCAATTAACTCAATTTTATTCAATTTTACTTAGACAGCATTCCTTTACCGAAAAGATCGAAATAAAACGATTACATAACTTTGGCTAGTTATTAGATTTAGCCTACTAACATTATACGAAAAAGATAAAAGACAAAACAAACATAAATACTTTAGGAATTTTACCCGATTACAACGATTGAATCGTGTCGTATTCTTCCGGATGCTACAACAACTTCAACAACATTAATCTTCCGATAATTTCTCGAGCATTATAACGATACTACTTTATTTATGGCATAAGGCCTATATATATACATACTACTACTACTAAAAAAGAGGTGAAGAAAATATATTTGGTACCCTTTATTATGTGCTGCAAAGTCGCTTCTATTTATAGGCATATTTTTCCGAAGCCGGATCGATCCGAGAAAGGGCCGGATCGATCCGGGAATAAAAAATCTTATCCCAGGATTATTCTCTGCAGGCCACATGCTGGGTAATCATGATGTTTCCTCGGATCGATCCGAAGTAAATCCGGATCGATCCGGATAGATTTTTTCCAATCTTAATCCGAAACTTGATAAAATCATAACTTGAGCTCTGGATCTCCAAATGACATAATTCAAGATGCGTTGGAAAGCCCTTGAGGAGATCTATAACTTCCATGAAGACTTCTTTTTCAGAAAATGCCTTTTTGCTGGGCCATTTGTTCGTCGAAAATATAACTTGATACTGGCGTCACGAACCATTGATCCACTTGAACTTTAAGTCTCGTGGCACTTCCTTTATTCCTTCAAAAGATATGATTTTACTCCACAAAATGTCATCACTCTGGGTCTTGGTTTACCTAAGGTCCAGTAAAATACCAAAAATACCCACGTGAATCTGACACGACACTCCGGTTATTAACCCGGTACAAAATTTATAACTTTTTATCATTTTTACTAGATTTTTATAGTATTTAGATTTATTCATAGCTATTAATATTTTATAAGATTATCTGTTATAATTACTTATATTTTATATAAAAATAGTCGATAACGTATATAAAACATCGTAATTTTTATCATATAAATGTTACACATCAGTCTTCAAACGTCATCATCGAACTCCTCCTCGTAAACATATTCGACCTGCTCATCTTCTCATCCCCAAACACATAGAAAACATGCATTTGAGGTAAGTACAACGTACTTAATAAGAAAGAGAAGCTATGATAACAATTATAATTTACAAAGAAAAGATAATTAAAAGTTTAGTTGTTTAAGTGTGACCGACCCGATCTAGGGTTCATTCCATGTCCATCAACATGAATTGACTAAACGTTTCTACTTAACCTATCTATGTTACAACCGCACTCAAGGGCACTACGCCTGATGTATATCCACCAGGAGATATCGATTGCAACAGATTAGTGGATCACACCAATATCCACGGAGGCTAGAATAGGTACGCTCCGATAGTACGCACACCTCAGTGGAGTCCCCCGAACTTGTGGTTCTTTTGACCTATGGGTTCTTCCACCTTCAGAGGTAGCACACACATCGCAATACAGACTGGTGCCTATCCAAGAGAGACATGTTGTTTAATCTTTTACTAGTCAAGTACGTGTTTTATTAGGATGATTAACTAACCACCTAAGTGTTTTCAATTAATCTCCTTCACCTTAACTACTCTCTTCCTAGACCACTAGACATAAACAAGGTCTAGCAATTACACAGACATTGATGAATGCTAATTCATCAAAGCACAAGCCTATCATGCTCTTCCGACGGATCCGAACTTCAACTCCCTTTAAGAGTACGTTCGGTGTTTTAACTGAACGAATCAGAAGTTCAATTCAGGCTTGTTTAAGTTTAAACAATGTTAACATATCATGAATTAAGGGATTAAAAATAGAGAAATCACGATTATGAGGCCAAAAACCAACCTGAAATGCTAAAATAGTATAAACAAGGTAAAACAGGCCAAACGCCCGTCTGACCTCCTATGGACGCCCGTCCGTACCCAAACGCCCGTCCACTAAACCCCAAACGCCCGTCTGCCTTGTGCAAACGCCCGTTTGAGCTACTAGGGTCTTAGACGCCCGTCTGCCTAATGCAGACGCCGTCCGCCTGGGTTCTTCCCAAAACGCTAAAATCATCACAACTCGATTTCTGAATCCTTTCTAACCTAATTAACACCAAATTAAGCACAGTAAAACGTAGGAGACATATCTAAACATCTATGATCCATTGATCAACGAAAAAGCACAACTTTCTTGTGTCTACGCATCTTAAAACATGATCTAAACTCTACAAATCATAATCGAGATCATAGGAAGAGTTTCTTACCTAATAGCAGCAACAAAAAAAACAGATTAAACAGCCACGAAAATCTGCAACACTTCTCAACAATCTGATCCCCAAGCGTTGCCCTTCTCACGACGATTCCAAATCTCTCGTCTGATCTGAAAACGGTTAAGAAACGCTTCAGATATCGTGAAAACTCCCTTGGCCTCTTTCTTCCTCCAAATTGCGCAGAGAAGAGGTGAAAAACTGATTTCTGATTTTGTGTTTAGGTTATGGGATTATTGTGTGTAAATTTCCTTAAATACCAATTTCCCATAAATCACTTTTTCCTTAATTGTCCTTTAATTACAAATACTCAGAATTTCCCTTAATTATATATACATATAATTCGAAAATATATATATACATACTCTATTAAATACTTAACTCCCATAAAAGAAAAGAAATAATAATATTTCGTTTTCGTAAAATGACACATCTGTTTTTTTTCTAAAAATCGAAATATTACATAAGGGATCTGCACTCTTATTTTATACAGCATTATTTTGTGTCCACAGAAAAAATGAATATAAAAATAAGGTAATAAAGAGCGGTACGTAAAATATGACCAGACATTTTATAATAGGCACGCAAAGTACTTTACTCTAATCGTAATCTGATATTAGTATAAAGTATATAATGACAACTAAATCCTCAAAAAAAAAAAAAAAAAAAAAAAAAAAAGATAATGACAACTAATAAATTGTTGAAGTCAAGGCACGGGACTATACGTTTACGCGGTGCAATCTAGTGCCGTCCTAATAGGGCTGCTTTACTTCAATTCACCAAGAAATTGAGGGAGTATAATTTTTTTTTTTCCAGAGAATTGAATTGTAATAATTAAATATGTGCAACATGAGGCAGTATAAATTTTTTTTTTTCTTCAGGGAATTGAATTGTAATTAAATATGTGCAACATGAGCCCATGCTCGATTTCTTAATTCGTATTAGATATGAACCCAATAAAACCAACTACTTCAAACTATCTGTCGAACGGAATGCAATCCAATCTACATCTGAATATGCATTGATTATGTAATTGACATGTTGCCTTGAAGAATAAACCATAATGTAAGGCTCCCTAAGTGTAACATAGAACACAGTAAAGGGCTTGTCAGTAAAAATCCGAGGGCTACTAATAAGATATGCAATATTGGATGGTCGATCATGTGTAAATGTCAGATATTATACAAGGCATCTAAGGCACTTTTCATAACTAATGGATTAGATAGAGAAGTTCCATCATATATATGGACTTTAAATCCAGCGAATGGCAGTAGAAGTTGTAGAGGGTTTAAGATTAGTTAGGCTAAGCATCTAGAGTAGTTGAGTTGCATAGTGATATTGTGTAAGAGTCATATGCCATCCGTTTTACTGAGCATCACCATACATAGAAAGTGACGGAAAGATCTAAGGTCCTTCTATGAAAACCTCTAATTCATCTGCTTTATAAATTCGGTGACAGCTATTTGAGCTTTTTTTATGACGGTAAAGTCATCTACATAAACAATAACATACACCAGAACTGACTATTGTTTGAAAATCTTCTCAAAGGGGTAAGGGTAAAGAGTGAGTAATGCATGACACAGCAAATGGTAGAAACATCAATCGATACTTCAACAACTATTAGTAAGTTGAGTATAGTTGAAAATTTAAATTGTCACCAATTCATATTCATGCACTCATACTATGTGGTAAATCAATTTCTTGAATTATATCCAGATGTATGTAAATTTTATTTTGGTCTGGACATAAATCTGATTGGTGTACCTCTGAATGTTTGTGTGGACTACTACCTGCGGAAAAAGCTAAGTCAAAATTTTAGTTTTTTCTAAACTTGTTACTTTTTTAGTGGATGTAATAACTGTAGCATGATGTATCAGGACTACCATAAAATTGCTGATAGAGGTATTGAGCCTTAAGTCCCCAATAATATCAAAAACTTGTTAGTAAAGTCCATTTACTTTAATTTTGGGGAGCACTTCATTTGTATAGACCGTTGATTGATAATAACCTCACTAACACATCCTATTACAAAACTCTCTTCCACCGCATATTTTTCCGATTACACATTTGAATTCATGGATCTCTAGATACTTTCTACATGATGCTTACTCGTCCCGTGGACACTTTCTACAAAATTTATGGATCCCGTAAATAGTATCTACGAGGTCCATGCTCGCTCAGGTTTCTACGGGACAAGCCTTTATCCCGTATACACTATCTGCAGGGTCCATAAATTCAAATATGTAAATGTGTATAATATGAAAAAAATAAATATCAGAGCTTCATATAGCCCGGTTTACGAATCTCCTCCTACTTAATAGTTGGTACAAATTTTACTACAACAATTATATGCAAAAATCTTGATGGTTTTGTGGGACAATAATGATTTTTTATTTATTTATTTTTTTTTAAAGAAGTTTTGTTACATTTCAGATTGAATAAATAACTAGATTCGATTGACACCATAGTATTGCTCTCAGCATCACAATTTTTTCTTACATGACAACTATAAAACAATTTCTATGAACAAGAAAGGTTACTGCCACTTACGTTACCTGTTATTATCCTTCATGAATGACGATTCTGTTATGGGCAAAATTGCATCGATATCAATGATATTCCTTTCCGCAAAGAAATAGTTGTGGTACCCAGATTCTTTATTTTACAAACTCAAACATCTCCTTTTTATGTTTTACAGATTCTCAACACATAGTCAATTGCACTAAAATCTCTTCTTCCAGATTCACTGTCCATGTTTCTCTATTATTTTTATCAACTATATATTATCCTTCAACTAAATAAAAAGAAACAAGAAAAATTAAATTTATCAACTATATATTATCCTTCAACTAAATAAAAAGAAACAAGAAAAATTAAATCTACAACCGTTAATAAAAAAACGTAGTAATAATAATGCTGAGCTGAGCCAATAGTATTGCAATTTTACATTTTTTTTATGAATAAAGTTAATCAATTTATTCATATTCAAGAAAGAGCTCACATGCTTTTATTTTTTTAGCATTCAAGGTAGTTATATTGTCATTTAAAAATATTTACATTATGATAAATAATGACACATACTGCATTAAGAAAAGTGAAATAAAAACAAGGGATAAGAGTGAACTTAGTAAAAAATGAATTTGGTATGCTACAACATCATGGAAAGATGAAAAAATTAGTAAAAATAAAAGAAAAATATGTTTGGCCTTGAGACCAGGATATAAAAACGAGAGGAACAACGAGCAACGGATCTGCAATATTGTGGTAGATGTACAGAGTTGGATTAAGAATCATGTTGGTTACATATTGTTTTATCACTTGGGTTGGATTGGGAAAGAAGCCCAAATTGTTTTGGATACATGGGCATGAGAAATTTTTAGCCCACAAACACATTAAAAAACGGCATTATCTTTCTTTTCGTAAGTACTTCCATCCAATCTTATCGCAAAGCAGCCGGCAAATAACCCAGAGAAAATGCCATGACCATGAGTAGCCATTACTGAGCATTCTGATTCCGATTTAGGAGATGATTTAAGTATAAGACTATAACTTCTTGCTTCATTCTTGCCTTATTAATAGGTAAGTCTCTTTTTTTTTTTTTCCTTGTACATTTTGTTGTTCCCCCTCCTATGGATGCAGTCGAAGTCATAGTTGAAATTTAAGCTTATTTGTGTTTTGAATGTACTGGGATTGGTTTTTCTTCGATGTATAAGCATTTATTTGGGCTATTAGATGCAAGTATGGGTTTACAAACGATGCATTTTCCTAGGGAAATTGAAATTAAACCTTACCGCCCTTTTTACTTTTTAGCTCCTGAAATAGAAGTACGTCCTGGGGATTCTATGTTGCTATAATCAAATTGTATGTACTTTCACTTCTTTCCTGTGCTCGTGGGAAGTTTTGTTATGTGAACTTTACAGTAGTTTCCTGTTATTTGAGCCAAGTTACTCCTTTTTTTTTTTGAAGAGGGCAGTTGCTCAAGTTAATTGGAATTCATTACATTACACACTTTTTTTTTTCTTTTTTTTCTTTTTTTTTGGCTCTCTTTCATCTGTTTGACGTCAATTATTTGCCTTACGTTTTTTTCACCGGCTTGATTCCCAAAAACTGTGAAATGATAAGGAATTCCTGATGGCAACAATCCTGTTTCTGATATTCAATGTAGAGGGATGATGGTTAAATTAAATGTTGAAACTTGATATCCACATTTTCTGAAATACAAAAGTTTAAGAATTTTTCTACTAATACCATGTAAATCTTTCTTTGAATTGCTTATGATTTGCATCATCATTGAATTTGATTCTCTACAATACTTGTTCAGAAGATTACTGAGGCATCTGTTCTTTTTTATCTAAACTCAAAAGCAGCTTCAGCAATTTTTTGGCTTGTATTTACATGCCTTTCCAACTTACTGATTTCCATTACAACATCCTGTTCTTTATATGCTATCCTAATCCCACCCTCCTTGATGAAATTCATTTAATCTTTTGTTTGTTCTATTTTCTGTTGTAATGACATAGCCTGAATTGTCATCTGAAATCACTATGCTTTCCATGAAATTTCTCTCATGTTCCTTGTTAGTTTGTCTATTTCTTAAAAATTAGTTGCTATCATTTTTCCCTCTTTCTTCTTTAGGCTTCATAATTCTTTGATTCTGCCACGTTCTTTTTTTTCCGCTGACGTTGTTTCTTGTGTATCTACATTATGCCACTTATGTTTTGTATGCTTAACTTGCTGTCTAAGTCGTATTTATCCACATTCTGTGCTGCATTTCTTCAATCTCAAAAAATTAGGATGGATGGTAGCAACGAGTGACTGAGTATAAGGTTTTTTGCATAAAGTAGCCATCTCTTTATGTGATAGAGCCAAAGCACCGTGTATTTGTTGTCACGTTCTAATACAAGTTGAGCTTTATCGACTAAACATCTAAACAATTCCCCTTCCTAGGTTTAATGTTTTAGTTGACGTAGACGAGATTCCTCGGTTATGTGGTTGAAGGGCATAAATTTTGGAATTCAATCATACTGCTTGAGCTTCTAGACCGCTTTGTATATCAAATATGTTTGTACTTGATGTTGAATATGATCTCCTTTAGTTTGGTTTGTTGCTGTATTGTAGTTCTTACATACTCAACTCCTTTACTTCCACCTTTTTCTTTCCCTCTCTTGTCCCTTGCACGTGCGTATGTGCATAACTATTAGCAGTTTTTCCGTTCAGCTTAATGAAGGTCTCCTGACCATAGTGGATGTGTTATTTCCTGGATTGTGCCTGGAGTCAGGGATATTGTTGGGATTTTAGTCAGCACTCAGCTTTGTCTTCTTATTTCTTCACAGGCCGTTGGATTTTCCCTTCAATAACCCCCCTTAAATGAACATTTCTTTTAACATTAATAGCTCAGTGTTATTTCTGTCATGTACTCATGTTTTTAAAAATTGTGTTAATGATTTTTTTTATGTGAAGGTGTGGACACGTTGATCGAATATGATCCTGAATGGATGCTCAAAAATGATCCTTAATGGATGTTTGCAGAACACCAATTCTGTTTGCATGCCCTACAAAACAAAAAATAGTAAATTCAGCAGCAGGGCTTTTGTAGATATCTCTCGTTTGCACCGCAAAGATGCAGTTGCATGCTCCGCAAGTTCTTGGACACCATATCAGAATCTGGTTTCCAGCTCCTCTGAAGGTGTGTAAATTATCTGTCAGTTTCATATTGTTTTTCCGTGTCACAATTTGTCCGTACTATTGTAACTTGTACAAAAAGCTTGGTCATTGACTTTGTTTGAATGTATGGCTTACTAATTCGGGGAGGACATTTTTTTTTTCTGAATAACTCCTGTGTGAAAGTTCTTTTTCAAATTGTCTCACAACTAACAGCACTTCCGTTAAAGGGACATGTCAAGTGTAGTCAAAGGATTTGTTCTCTTGAGTACGGTTAGTACTTACTTAATTATTATGTCTTATTAATAAAATGTTCGACTTACAAAGAAAGAAAGACGAAAAAAGGAGAGAGAGAGAGGGGGGTTCAATAAATTATTCTCATGAATCGGAAATTGAATGAAGCTACATTCTTCCCATTTCACCCTGATAGTCAGTTACACTCATTCGTACTGGGCTGGGGGACAGCTACATCGATCATATATTCTGTAAATCCCAAATAAGTCAATTCTTTTTCAGGGCTTACCCTCGACACATTTTTTTATATATCCTGCCTCAATGAGCATGAGTTCTCTGACTTCTCTCAATCATGTTTTTCCCATTTTGTCAATGATAAACTGTTTCAGCTGAATTTTTGTATATCTGTTTCTTATCTTATCCATCTTCCAGTGATAGTGTCTCCATCATAGTGTTCTCACTTACACTGCTCTAAGCTTCTTCATGTTCATAGTTCATTACCAAAATTTAAGGTAAACATTGCCATGTTCTATATCTTTGACACTTTTGACAGTTTGTGAGGCTATATCCTTTGGACAGTGCATTTGTGCTATCTCTACTTGTGTGAGAAGCCGCATATTTTGGTCTTTGGCAAAGTCATGAAACTCAATAACTTGTGTGCTATTTCGGGGTGTAAGGATTCTGTCTTAACATTTAAATGTGCCTGTATCCATCTCTGAATGATTGAAGAATTAGACGTACTGACTGCTTCTGAGAGATTCTACTTTCAGTGGGATGGGCTAACTGGTCAAATACATTTTTGATCTCTTATCTAAGCAAAAGAAAAGCTCCAGGTAGTGGGGATGTTGGTTACTAGGTACTGCTGTACTTGTCCCCCCTCCCTCCCAAAGAAAAACAATTTATCGTTTCTTTTTCATCAACAGCTTGAAGTGCATTTCATCTCTTGGGTTTTCTTGGATATTGATTTGAGTCGTCATGGCAGGAATACAGCACATGAATATATCTCCAGCTTCTTCATCACCCTTTATGAGTGGTGAATTGGGTGGCCTTGCACATGTTGTTGTACCTTACTCGCCTAAGAGGCGTCAGTTGTATTTATCTCCAAGAGCAGCAAAAGACGTTCCTTACAGTTACCGTTACCCTGCAATGACCAAGAAGCCAAGGTGGTGGTGGAGAACCTTAGCATGCCTCCCGTATTTGATGCCATTTCATGAAACATGGATGTATGCCGAGACGGCGTATCATCTGCATCACTTCTTGGAACACTTTGAGTTCCTGACATATCCGTTTTTAGAAGCACTTGGAAGGCTGCCAAGTTGGTTTCTGATAGCCTACTTTCTTGTCGCGTATCTGGGAGTGGTAAGGAGAAAAGAATGGCCCCATTTCATCAGGTTTCATGTGGTGATGGGCATGCTTCTTGAGATAGCCTTGCAAGTTACAGGGACGGTGAGCAATTGGTTGCCTCTAGCTCTATACTGGGGTAAAGTTGGGAGGCATTTTTGGGTTGCATTTGCATTTGGTTTTATGTTTACGGTTTTGGAGTGTATCAGGTGTGCTCTTGCCGGAATGTATGCAGACGTACCATTCTTTTGTGATGCTGCATACATTCAAATACCTTATGACTAAGATGAAATGAGTTGCTGCTGGAATTTAAGCAAAGCAGATGTTTTTTATTTTTATTTTATCTGTTGATTGATGATGATGCTGAAAATGTATGTTCAAATACCACCTTTAAGACTACTCTGGAATCCCATTGGAGATGGTTGTTTGGCTGAGGAAGAAACAAAATATTTCCTGAGGACAGTTTGGTCAGTAGTGATAATAATCTTTTAATTCGTCTTGTTTTCCCCCTAATTATTGTACTTGTCAATCATGCTGATGTAAAAGGCTGAAAGGGATATATT
Source organism: Gentiana macrophylla (assembly GCA_026214975.1). Taxonomy (NCBI): domain Eukaryota; kingdom Viridiplantae; phylum Streptophyta; class Magnoliopsida; order Gentianales; family Gentianaceae; genus Gentiana; species Gentiana macrophylla. The sequence continues at coordinate 123,726,058 of CM047807.1, read as the reverse complement.
ATTCAATCTTTATGAATCATTTTGTATGATTTTTGGCATGTTGGTGGCACTGGCAGCTATTTAGACATTAACATCTTAGGTTCTTTTTTCTTTTCTTTTTTAATTTTTTTTTTTTTTTTTTTTTAATTCAATTTGGGGATGTGGGGTTAGGTGTGAGAGGAAAGATTTTATCTGCAATGGTCGTAGCAAGATTTCGTATATTGAGTCTTGTGCTTTTTCCTCTTCAAAGGAACTGGAAATTTTATTAAATAAATTATAAAACGGGAACTGGAAATGTTAATTACTGAGTATTTTAAATAAAAGATGATCTAATTCCATCAAATTGTTATTATATGCGGTATCAAAACCATTATAAATATGTCACGGTATTTGGTTTTGAAGAAACAAAATAGTACATGATCTGAGTTCGGACAGCCCCACTCACAATTTTCATTTTGAGAGCTATCCGAAAGGCTAAGGACCTCCGTTTAGCCTGGGGGATCCAAGACTAGTCGGTTTTTCTCTTTTTTAATGTTTGTTTGAGTTTGCGGCTGTTATAATTAATTTACCGTCATGATGTAATGCCACATTGGGGTTTTTTCCGCCTGTTTGAATAAAGATCTTCGTTTCAAAAAAAAAAAAAAAACAGTATAAATAAGTTTGTAACTAATATAGGTAACTATATATTTATATAAATCAGATGTTATATAAATCAGATGTGTAGTGTGACTGTTGTCCTTTGGCTCTGCTACATTTATGATTTGGTTTCTTAAAAAAAAATAAAAAAAAAAAAGGAGAGAGAGAGAAAATACTGTAAAACTTTGATCAATCATCTCCATACAATGTCAACAAAGCTTTTTAAAAGCTTTAAATTAGAAATTTAAAATGAAATTGTCTTCTCTCATGAAACTTTTTCGTATTCGACTCGCAAGAGAGATCGATTCGATTTGGTTTTTTTCGAGTTCGAGCTCGAGTCGAGCTACTCGAATAGTTAACAGAGCCGAGCTCGAATTTCAAAATATTATTAATCGAGTAACTCGCGAGCTTAATCGAGCTTGAATAAATAAATAATTAATTAAATTTATTATAAAATATTATTTTTCATAATTAAATAAATATTATTTGAGTCGAGTATTAGACGAGTCGAGCTCGATCTTGCCATATTTCATTAAAAATTAAATGAATTCTAAGAAAATAATCGAGCTTACGAGCCGAGTCGAGCTATATCGAACACTTAGCGAGTCGAGTTCAATCTTGTTTTTTTAAGGATCGATCGAGCTCGAGCCGAGTTTCGAGCCCGGACTTTTTTAGTCGAGTCGAGCTCTAGAGAGTATCGACTCGACTCGGCTCGATTACAACCCTACTTTAAATTTATTAACCTCTGCATTGCGGAAAATTTTATAATACCGTCGTATGAAGGTTGTATCAAGTGACATACATTACAATCATTTATTTCTAATCACACACATACACGAATCCAGGAAAAAAGTTCAGTGGGGTCACCCGTCACAAAAGTGTAGTAACACTAAAAATATTTCAGGTTAGGCAGGTAATTAGGTCAAATTTTCCGGGTCGAAATCGGGTTGGGCTGGTAACTAGGTCAAAAATTGATTTTTTTTTTTTACCAAAACGACGTTGTTTCAGATTTTTTTTTTATAAAGTTGAGTGGGTCACGTGCCCCTTGGATCCGCCACTACGCATACGATAAAAGTGTATTATATGAAACAGAATAAAAATAACAGGTTCTAATGTATGTCATTTGATACAACTTTCTTACGACAATCGCATCATCAAAATCTCCAATTGCATTGGGATACTGTTATTTGTAGTTTATATTTGTGTCTTTACGTGACTATGATCTTCTTGAGTGAAATTTGTTTCTTCTAGACGGAAAGTGAATTCTTTTTATAGAGTTAATTTTCTCTTTGAGGTGTTTCATAAGATGAATATTTATCTTAAAATGTCTGAGTGAAGTCGATTGTACCGTTGTAATTGTGTTTTGATTTCTAATAATATTTCTTTTTCCTTTAATTAAAAAATACGGTGTTTTAATTTGATGCACACGTGACACAAATCCGACGGCTGAGTCCAATGAGAACTCCCCGCATCAGAATTACCCTTCGTTCGGGACACAATAAGTAACATTGCCCAAAACAAATTGCAGTTATTCCAAAAACAGAAAGACACATCCTATCAAAGTGGACATGCCAATCTACCCAAATGGTATATGAGATACATTCTTTCTCCGTCTTAAAATGTGAATCTGTTTTTATATGCATTGGAATAATAAAAATTAATAGGTCTGCGTTATAATCAATAGTTAAAATATATGTTGTTCTACTCTGTTTTATCGTGTCACTATAAAAAAACAAATAAAGAAATATTAGTATGACAATATTACACGATCCACTCTAATAAATAAATGATACCTCAGAATAGTTGTGTCCTAATAAAAAAATTACACAATATAAAAACATTTTTTTTTGCAAACACAATATAAAATTGGATATTTGTTTATAAGGACTAGTTTCAGTACTTAATTAGGCACTTAGGACACACGTAAAAGATATTTGGTTATAAGGACATATTTTTCCTTACTTTCCTAAATTACCCATCATTGGGCAAAATAATGAAATCAGTTCCATCGAGGAATTAGAATTATTCGTTCCGATTCCCAGGTCTTCAGGCGGCAGCGGCAAACGTTGAATTTTATCCACCGTCTAGTTTACCAATCAATTACTTGGGACAAATTTTGAATTGATTTTATATTATGCATGTTTTTCGGTGACCTGTAGTGTGCTACTAATTGAATTGAGCCAAAGTTTTGAATATGCTTTGCTGGTTATTATTGTGGAGCCATTTTGATCTAATGATATGTTTACCCTATTCAAAAAAAAAAAGTATTGTTGCTGTTGTTTAGTCGTCGGTGCTATCGCCGGAAGTAAATTCCGGTCTAAATGGCAGCTTCCTCTCTCACTCTACCCGGACATCCCAATGTTGAGTCTGTCATTGATCGTTGCCTCACCCGAGTAAAAATTCCAGTCTAGATGGCAACTTCCGATCTACCCGTATAACCCAATTTGGAAACTCCGACCGACGACCACCACCACCTGCAGCCCCCATCAGCTTTCTGCTAGGAATCGGCAACTTGGAAACTCCTACAAGATCAATAATTTTAGATACAATTGCTAGTAAATTCATTGGGGTCTTTCATAAAAGGCTTGATTTCCTTAATTATTTTTGGTCACTGCCATGAAGACACTCAATTTATTCTTCTTTACTGCAAGCTTTTAGCTTATTTATTACAAATCCTGTTTTTATTAGCAGGGCCTTTTTTTTAGAAAAGTATCATGATGTTGTTTTCGGTTCAGTCATTGCAATGTAGCTTACATACCCTTGCCCCTCTACCATTTCTTTAAGCAACTATCATGGAAGCTAATGTTTACTCTGACTTCTTTTGGGTGCACCTTGAAAAGTTTGTTGAACTTTTGATTTTCTCTGAATTAGTGGAATTCGGAGCAAAAAATAAATGTCCCTGCATCGCGGTGGTCAATGTCACAGCATCGGGGTGGTCATTGCATCGCATCGATTTTTATGAAGAAGTATTGGTATTTGGTGAAAGGTTTCTGGCTTGGATTCGTTACTTTGTACGATTCCATGAATCGTGAAATTACATTGAAGATGCTATGATAATGAAGATGCATTGACACGTGATTTTGTCTTGAGCTTTCTGAATCTCTTGCCTAGCTTATTTGTGGGCATTTTTTTTATGTATCATAAACCTGATACGATAACAAAGCAAGAAGTCATATATTATGATGATATGATGGTTAAGATCTTTAAATCATTGGTTTGCATCGGTAAACTTTAACTTGCTAGTTGACATTATAATTCGAGTAATTTGTTATGCTGGCTCTTTTATTAGTTATGTGCATTGCACTGTAGATATAATGTTGATGTCACTGCATATTTGATTGCCGATGTCGCTGCATAAACTGTTGATGTCACGCATATATGATTGTCGATGTCACTGCATAAAATATTGATATCACTGCATATATGATTGCCAATGTCACTGCATAAAATGTTGATATCACGGGTCTCTTTTTTTCCTGGCCTATTCATTTGTTATCAGGCCTGCTTTGGATTTTCTTGTCCAGATGGCTTTTACAAGCAGGTGGTTAATTTATCCTAGTAGGGCATATACTCTGCAGTCCAAAATTATCAAGTGCTGCTGTTTTTGTCAGAAAATTACATGATCCATATTTGGAAAGATAAAATGAATTTGGAAAGATTTGAATACTTATGCTCATGTATTTTAACATCCAAAATTTACGATCATTTGAGAATTGATATCACTCCATAAATTGTTGATGTCATACATATATGATTACCGATGTCACTGCATAAAATGTTGCTGTCACTGCATAAATTGTTGATGTCACGCATATATGATTGACATTGTCACTGCATAAAATGTTGATAAAGTTCGGGCTCGATGAAACCATAAAAAGACAAGATCGAACTCGACTCGCTAAGTACTCGATATAGCTCGGCTCGGCTCGTAAGGTCGATTATTTTCTTAGAATTCATTTAATTTTTAATAAAATATAACAAAATCGAGCTCGACTTGTTAATAGTGGTCAATGCATTGCGGTTGTTAGTGCATCACGGTGTCACTTAATCGTGGTGTCTCTGCATCGGGGGTAGTCACTGCATCCGGTGTCTCTACATCGGGGGTGGTCACTGCATCCGGTGTCTCTGTATCAGGGGTGGTCACTGCATCCGGCGTCTCTGCATCGGGGCTGGTCACTGCATCGCGGTGTCTCTGCATCGTGAGTGGTCACTGCATCGTGTTGTCTCTGCATCAGGGGTGGTAATTGCATCGCGGTGTCTCTGCATTAAAAGAGGTGGCCACTGCATTGAGGTGGTCGATGGATGTGGGGTGGTCAATGCATCACGGTGTCAGTTCATTGAGGCGTTTCTGCATCGCGGCGTCTCTGCATCAGAGGTGTCACTGCATCGCGGTGGACAATGCATCGGGGTAGTCAATGGACCTAGGGTGGTCAATGCATCGCGGTGTCACTTCATCGAGGTGTCTCTACATTGGGGGTGGTCACTGCATCGTGGTGGACAATGCATCGGGGTAGTCAATGGACCTGGGGTGGTCAATGCATCGCGGTGTCACTTCGTTGAGGTGTCTCTACATCACGGTGTCTCTGCATCGAGGGTGGTCACTGCGTCGCGGTTGTCAGTGCATCATGGTGTCACTTCATCGAGGTGTTTCTGCATCACGGCGTCTCTGCATCACGGTGTCACTTCATCGCCGTGTCTTTTCATCTCGGTGTCACTTCATCGCGGTGTCTCTGCATCGCGGTGTCACTTCATCGCCGTGGTCAATGCATCGGGGTTGGTCACTACATCGGGGTGGTCACTGCATCCCAGTGGTGAATGCATCGCGGTGGTTAATGCATCACGGTGTCTTTGCATCGTCAAATGTCATAATATCGCGATATTTTTAGATTGCGGTGTCTTTGCGTTGCGGTGTCAATTTATTTCGGAGTCTCTGCATCGAGGTGGTCGTTGAATCGGGGTGGTCAATGCAGTTGTTACCGGAAAAAAAAAAAAAAAAAAAAAAAAAAAAAAAAAACTTCTCTGTGTCCAGGTAAAAAAAAAAAATAAAGAAAAGAAAGCATCTCAGCGCTCAGGAAAAGGAAGGGAAAAAATTAGAAAAAAGAAAAAACACAACATGTTACTGTTAGCATCGAATATGATGTTAAAACAACACATTAACCTCTTTCCGTTTCAGCGCCGGCTTTTTTTATTATTATTTATTAATTGAGGTAGATTGGTCCATGTAGTAATTTTGTGTCCTTATAACCAATTAAGATTTCTTAGTGTCCTATTTAGTGAAATAATACACCCACAACCATATTACACAACAATTTGACACAACATTGATCTAAACCATTGATTGATCTAGATCTACAATAATCAATAGTTAAATCAATGTTTTGTTAAACTGTTGTGTAATTTGATTGTACTTGTATCTCTAATAATTATGTTGTGTCAACCGTAGCATTAAAAAAACGAAAAAGAAGAAGAAATACCAAGTTTAGTTTTTTAATCATAATAATTGTACCTAATCATTTCCTTTTAAAATTTGCGTTAAAAAAATAAGCAGCCACTTGAACTGATGAAGTTTCGGTTTCCAGCGAGATAGTAAGAAGGTACAGGCGGAGCCAACAAGAAGATAAGCCATGGAAACGTCGGCCGTTTTGTCTGCAACCGCCACAACCGCCGCAACGACCACATGGGCTTTCAAGAAGAACGAGAAGCTAATCAAGTCTTCAGCACTCACAGTGAGAGGTGTACTCACCATGCTTATGGCACAGATGGACCCAACTGACAATAGGCCCATGATTCCTCTCGGCCACGGCGACCCCTCTGCATTTCCATGCTTTCGAACCACTCCTGTTGCTGAAAAGGCCGTCTCTGATTCCCTTTATTCCGCTAAATTCAATGGCTATGCCCCGACTGTTGGTGTTCTTCCTGCTAGAAAGCAAGTTTTTTTTTATTTCTTTATTTCCATTCCATTGCTGATTTTCATTTGTTTTTCGTGATTTTGATTTTACGTGGAATGAAACGATTTCACGACGGAGGAGATGATTTCATTGTGCATGTGGAAAATAGTTTGCAAAAAAGTAACAGAGCAAATGTGAACTTTTCAAGCATCTTTGACCGAAATTGGCTAAATTAAGTCATCGAGCCATTATTATCCATCATATATGCAAATATAGTTACTGTTCTAGCTTTCATCAGACGTTGGATATTATAAACTCCACAGGGCCTAGCGTCTTCACTGTCTGTGATGGGCGGAGCCACCCTTTCGGCGCTGGTAGCGGCTGCCCCCGTGATTTTTTTTCCCTTCCTTTCAACCTATATATATCTTGTATTAAGTTTGTGTGAAGAAAAAAAAATAACAGATAAAATAGTTCTTGTTTTTATTAGCCCCAGTGATGTTTTTATCAGATATATCCTGTGTGAAGTTTTGTTGTACTCACCATGATGTGCTCATGTTATGTAACATTCCATTCCATGATATTATTTCCATAAATGAAAAGATGGGCACTTCTTTGTTTGGAATGAAAAAACAGTAACTGGTGATCAAGTAATTACTGTTTGAACTTCCCTTGGTTAACAGCTTGATTAGGTGTTTATAATCAGTTTCTTTTTGATTGGCAAACGTTTTGTTTTAATGAGCAGGGCATTAGCAGAATTCCTTTCACGAGATCTTCCGCATAAGTTGTCACCAGATGATGTTTATCTTACTTGTGGATGCATTCAAGCAATTGATGTCATGTTAACCTCGCTTGCGTGTCCCAAGGCCAACATTTTACTTCCAAGGCCTGGCTTTCCTTATTATGAATCGTGTGCCGCGTTCAATGATCTTGAATGTCGCCACTTTGATCTTCTGCCTGAAAAACATTGGGAGATTGATCTTGATGCTGTCGAAGCTTTATCAGACGAGAACACTGTTGCCATGGTCATTATTAATCCCGGAAATCCCTGTGGGAATGTTTACACACACCAGCATTTGAAGAAGGTGGTTACTTTTATTTTTTTAGCAGGGTCCACCATAAAGCCTTTCAGTAATTCCTTACTTATTATTGATCTCTTTATGATTCGATGTCTATCTTCTAGATTGCTGAAACTGCCAGAAAGCTTGGGATTTTGGTGATTGCTGATGAAGTATATGACCATCTTACTTTTGGTGATAATCCTTTTGTTCCAATGGGAATCTTTGGATCGATTGCTCCTATCGTTACAATTGGTTCAATATCAAAAAGATGGATAGTACCTGGCTGGAGGCTTGGTTGGATTGCAACCAATGATACACATGGAATTCTCAAGAAACACGGTGTATGGATTTTTTTATGTATTTCAGTTTATATTAAGCAGTAAATAAGCTCTTTACAAATCTCTTAGCATCTTGCTTTAAAAGTTCAAGCTTGATATATTTCTTCTGGAGAGTAATTATTATATAACTCAACAGACAGACTCCTCACAGTGCTACTTAAGAAGTAGTTCTTCCGGATTTCGTAGTATTGTCTGTTCTTTTTATTCTACCAAGAGGGTAAGAGGATATACATGTGACCGGTTTTGTTTGTGATAACATGAAAATGGATGAAGCACGAAAGGACGATAAGATCTCATAAGGAGGGAAACATAGACACAGCATCCTGATGAAAAAGACAATCTGAACCTGTCTCTACCTATCTGCATTTTCTAAGATAAATGGCTCCATACACCCCCGGTCACCGGTCACCGGTCTGCCACCCCCGTTATTTGTACATAAACGAGCCTATAGATTTGGTTAAGAGTCGAGTGATGAACCTTATGATTCTGCCGTTAGTGAGAAGCAAGTAAACTCTATAGCCCAAAAGCATTAAAACATAGGTACTTTTTACGAGTGGCGTACGCACCTCTATTTGATGTCGATTCATCCACACTTCCATTCCTTGTAGAGGATTTAATGCTCGAAAGAGGAAGGCTAACTGTTTGCTGGCTGGGAGCTGTATGAGCGGTAACGTCCACGTAGGGCTCCGTGAGAAGGGCGGTGGACAGAAATGGCCTTTTTGTACCTCACTCTCGTCTTCAATGGGGTTTGCTCTTTTTTTTTTTGGGAGAGTATGCCAATATGATCTTAATGAGGTGCGGGGCTTTGCATCTGACATACGTTGGGCATAAATGACATGGCCCTTTTATAGACGGGATGTTTCCATACATCGGGGTGCCTTTTATCTTTTTGTGTACATGATAGGTTCAAAAGACACCTATGAGTTCCCATTCTGCACGCTGAATTTCCAGTTGTTTTTTTATCTTTTAAATTTACTGTTGTTTATTCTATGTTTTAGTCTATATGATGATATACGCGAGAAGAGAACAAGAGTTGTAATTAGTTCTTGAGTTCTTTACCTGGTTTTGGCAGGATAAGCTGGAACCTATGATGTACCAATAATAATTTGAATATGCTTTGTATTAATGCAGGTGGTTGATTCCATCATGGGATATCTCAATATTTCAAATGACCCACCTACCTTCATTCAGGTTTATGTTTATCACTGTCCTTGTCAACAGAATACTTTTTTTACCAGCTGTTTCCACAAACAATCAATAAAAGCATTCTTATCAGCTTAACAAAAGATACTGAATTTGCAGGGAGCGCTTCCGGGAATTCTTGAAAATACAAGAGATGATTTCTTCTCTAAAATCATCAGTATTCTAAAAGAAGCAGCAGATACATGTTGTGAAAGATTAAAGGAAATCCCTTGTCTTGATTGCCCATGCAAGCCTGAAGGATCTATGTTTGCCATGGTAAAGAGGCCATAAAACTCGTTACATTGCTTTAATTTATCCATAGCCGTTTTTTTTTTTTTTTTTTTTTTTTTTTTTTTTTTTGCTTTAATCATTCTTAAAAATTTCCTGTCAGGTAAGACTAAATCTGTCCTTGCTTGAGGGCATCAATGATGATTTGGACTTCTGTCTTAAACTGGCCAAAGAAGAATCTGTGATAGTCTTACCAGGTATATACCATACAATCAACTGTTAAGAAATAAGAAGTTGATTATCATACTCGACTTCTTGAAAGCCGGTTTTTAGCGTGATGCCTCTAAAGAACTCCTTATTAAATTGTAACACCTTGATAATCAACCACCTTCATGCTGAACTTGTACACTCTAAGCATATTGATAATCATATCATCTGAGTTCAATTTTAAGTTATTTCACAGGACAATCCTTCATATCCTGATATGTGACTTGCGTTTCTTGCAGGGGTTGCCGTAGGACTGAAGAATTGGGTTCGAGTGACTTTTGCCATTGAGCCATCAGCACTTGAAGACGGCCTTCAAAGGATAAAAGCTTTCTGCCGTAGGCATCAGAAGATACAATACAATAAGAAGATTGGCCTTGTACTAGCTAATAATGATCTTCAACAATCGTTGAATGTTCATGCTTCCACTTGAAAGGTCAAGAACATGTAATCGATCATGGATTAAAGCTTTGTTACAGGGGAAGGAGGATCAGAAGATAAACTTAACCTGTACTAATGATTTTCAATGCTGGTTTTGAATCATGCTTCATTTAGGAGGTTTTTAAATAAATATCGTGGGTCGCCCGCCACGAGTACTTCACCAGAAAAAAGGGAGTTACAAACAACTTGTTGTACAACCCTTTCATGGTATACATTGTTACTGTTTATTTGCTCAACATTTGATTTCAATTTACACAACCCTTTCATGGTATACACATGGTGGAAAAAACACTTATTTTGTAGATAACACTAGCTTCCCCCACGGGGCGGACCCAGCCTTTAGGGTGGGGTGCATAGACCCCACTCAAATTTCAAGACGAAGTTACTAATATACCCCTTTTATAATATTAAAATTGTGTATGTATATTATTTAAGACAACTTTTAATATAATTATTCACTTAGTTCAACTTGTTTGAGATGTCAAACCTCGTTGATGAACTCATCGAAAATCATCAGTATCATGAGAATGAAGTCTGTCAAGCAGAATCAATATCAATAGTACACAATATTGGTTTTGAAGAAATAGAAAGAGAAGAGATGGTTAGAAGTGAATTGCGTTGTATGATATTTTTCTAAGAGTTACGAACATTAAAAATAAATGTGTGGAAGGATCATGAAATTCCAGATAAAGATAAACTACTGTGGATATGAAATGAACAATGGATTTGTAATCTATATTGCAAATAGAAGGTAATAAACAGACCGAGTTAGAGTGAACTAGACTAGCTAACATTTTATAGAACTAGAATGTATAATATATTTTCTCAAAAAAAAAAAAAAGAATGTATAATATTATATACTCCTATATATATATATCCATACTAAGAGGGAAAGCGTCGATCGCATTTTAACGTTATATTTAAAAGTCGATACGAGTAAAATCCGAAAGTTGATGAACCACTCCGTATGACGCGAGTAGTTACAACATGTCAAACCAACCAAGGCTTTGAAACATGATCTCTATTATATGCAAAAATAAAACGAAAAATCCCGAATGGCAGTCTCACGTTTGGCTTAAACCAACCAACTTGGCCTCTGTGGAGCCAAACCGTCCTCCCTCAGCTGAGCAGCAGTTCTCTGCTCTATGAGAAAATCCCGAATGGCAGTCTCATACAAAGATTGAAGAGCATTGACAATCTTGTCAACATCCTTTGTTGGCTTAAGTATCAGATCTAGAAGTTTCACTGCTTTTTCATATATCTGCTTGACAGCATTCATATTGTAGTGTTTAGTAAATTTTTCCAACTGAATCCACTGGTCGATCTCTTGGAAATAGGTTGTAAGTATTGAATGTTCCTCAGTGTTGCGTTTAACTATCTGCGAAAGTAAATGTCTCAAACTGTCATAAGATTCAATAACCGCAAGAGCGCCTATACTCACTCTTGCAGATCTTAAACCAAAGCCATTTGTCAGGTGCATCAACCAACTCCTTAGCTTGACTAAGAGCGAGAAGAAGTTCACTACAGAGAAGTAAACACGGCCACCGGATCACCCTAACGTTCCAAGTATTATGTGGCAGTTCCAATAATTCAAGCTCCTGATCATTGATAATGTCCTCTTCCCTAAATATCAAAATGATCTTATTCCATATCAATGCAAATTTATTAGTCTCAACCTGATTTGACTCAAGTTTCTTGAAAGGCGACCAAACCCATAGCGCAGCTTCAGTCGGTGGATGATATCCTTCAGCTTACTATTCAATGATCATTGAGCATGAAGTAGCTGCTCCTCAGGCAGCAAATTGAACTGCATCGCTAGCAAAGAACTGAAACCTCAACCTCAGTTGTTGCATATTCTGAATCTCACCTAAATGCTCAAACAACCCAACAGCTGCACCAACAAAGGATGAGTAGATCGCGTACCATATCTGAATATCCATGAGATAGATCAGAATAACAGGGATCCAAATAATTCCCACAGAAAACCTGTTGCTTTTACTGAAGAATTCGTGCCATGCATAGGTAACGGTTTTCATGCACAACAAAGCTTTTGTTGGTGCAATCATCGATTTGATCTGAATGAAGTAGCTTAAGAAAAACTTTGTGGCAAGCACCAAAATCCAGAACAGAGTGTACTTTATGTTATCAAGCAGGCCTTCCCTCAACCCCCTGCCTACAAATGTCCGGCTCTGGAACCACCAAATTCGTATTCTCAAGGAAATTACGAATCCAAGGCACAATGAACAAAGCCAAAGACAATATCTCCGGAGAAATGAACAATAAAGTAACCACAAGGAAATTCACAACCCTTCTATCTGCTGCTGGTGACCATCTCCTATCAGCATTCTTTTGTGTCCATATCCTCCCATAGAACACCCCAAAAACAACTATCCACCCAGCAGCCACAACACTTTTCAACACCATCCTCACTCCTAGCATCTTAGTCTCCCTCGAAATCAAGTTATATTGCATCCCAGCATCGAGCAAAGATTGCAAGAACCTCAACCCGCTCCAAGTAAAGAACACAGTCAAAACCCTCACCTGCACCTCCCTACTCCTCAACACCTGCCAAGGATAACCCATCTCCTCCCAAGCCACCATCACAGCAGCATGAAGAAACAGTATCAACATTATCCATAGCTTATCAAAGCTCCTAAATAGATTCCAAAATGATCTCTGTTCCACAAACCCTGTCTTGCCAACCTTTTTCCCCCGATTAGTGGTCACGTAAAATGTCCTTCCCTCATCAATAGGCCTTTAATTTCTCAAGACACCTCCTACTCCAAAATACTCATTTATATCATCATAATTCCGCCAATCAGAATGTGAGGCAGTCTCATTCTTACTATTCTCCACTTCAGCCCTAATCGTGTCATAGATAGGCTTCACGATCCGATCCAAAAAAGCGTTCTCCCCAGACACTGAAGGCAAAAATGGAAGCCTTGCTGCGTTCGGATCGTCACCCATCAACATCTCATCCTAGCAGTATGTCGGGACCTGCAACATTGTGCTAATTGAGATAAACATTACATACAATTCTACCCCATCAAAAAACAAAATGTATTCAGATAAACTCAGTCTTCAAAGGACTAACAAAATTCAAACAATTACATGAGAACTGGAAAAATAAGAAACAGATTCAAATGTAATAAATGTGTTAAGCAACGCACCTGGAAGGCGTAGTAAAAAAACCCGTAAAACCGGTGACAACAAAACCCACGAATATGCCGTAATACATATAAATTCCAACCCCCAAAATAGAAGAAAGACAATAAAAAGTGAAGGCAGGTCATAGAACTAATACCGTTGGTTGAGATATGAAGGCTGCTGCAATGATTTAACTATTTCGAACTATCGTCTTAAACTATCGTTAATGCAATGATTTAACTATTTCAAAGAAAAATTATTCGATTGGTAATTGAACTGTGTGTGAAAAAAACGCATAATCGTTTTCTTAATATTCTAAAATGAATTTTATTTTTTACGACAAATAATTATTCCGGGAGACGAATAAATACCTCGAAATTATTATCTTGTAAAAAGCTCTTAGCTGGTGATTTTTTGTGATTTCGCATCATCTTCTTCATCATCATCTTCGAATGTGAACTCAGCCATCATCATCATCATCATCATCATCATCTTCATCATCTTCTTCATCCTCGTTCTCTATTTCTGGCGACCCCATCTCGGAACCGATCATCAGCCACCTGTAATATTCTCCCAAATCACAAAACAACCAAATCGGATTCAGTAAATTACCCAAATCCAAAACCAATCATACACCTAATTAAGCAGTACTCAAATTCAATTTCCCCTATTACAAAATCAGATCTTGTAAATTTTCAACATCAAATTCAAAATCAATTAGCAATCGCATCTTCTTCGTCATCATCACTCAGAGTCAAGTCAGCGAGTATAGCTTCATCCTTGTTCTCTATTTCCGGCGACCCCATATCGGAATTGAGATTCCACAAAGACATATAGAAAGAAATTTGCAATAAGCATTCATCGTATTTTTAGGGAAAAATCATTAGAAAAACAGACGAATGAGTAGGAATGTTTACCTATTTACCGTATTCACCTGATAGAATTTGTTGATAGAATTTGTTGGCATTTGACATTTGGCTTTTGAGATAATGATAAGGATGATCTGCGGAGATTTAATTTGTTGTTTGACATTATCTGGATGAGTCTTATATCTCAAAGCATTCAAAAGCTATTTGTTAAGATTCTGTTGAGATCATATAAACTCGATCAGTCTTATATCCGCTGTATTTTTTTTTTTTGAAAAGCTGATAGTGAAGGAAATGGGTCGTAGAGCGGGTCAATTAGCTGTCGGGTCGATTTAGCGAGTTAATTACTCTAAAATCATATATAATATATGATTTGAGTCTTTTAACCCAATTACCCGTAAAACCGACCCAAACCCACTATTGACCCTACTTAAAATGCTGCTGGGAAAAAAAAACATTCTTAAAAAAATTAACACGCTTACGTAAAATACGCATCCTCAAACATCCAAATTCCACGACTCTTAAATTAAGTGAAAATTGCGGCATCCAGATTCCTGAAATCTCTCCTAAAACATAACTAGCCCATTCAAATTCAAATGCAGATTTCACATTGCAGTTACGCAATCCTCTGTCCTCAATCTTTAATTCCCTACCCTCCACCCTCTTCATTACCCTTGATTTTGCTTTGCTGCCACAGTTTTCACCGGGAAGATTGATCACCGCGGGTAATTTTTCAAATCTGTAATGCGTTGCAATGGTGGTTATTCTAAAATGTCTACTCTTTTTTATTGTTGGCGAGGGAATATTATGTTTTTGAATTTACCGATCTTCTTTGCACGTTGAAGACACATCGTGGAAGCTTCAATTTGGTTTGTAATTCAATGGATTATCCATACGATTTCTTAGAATTCTTGATTGTGTGTAGGAGAAAGGTAATGATGCTTACAATTTTATTTTACTTTCCTTTCTGTTTATTTCCTTACATTTTTGCACTTGCCCGACATTTTGTGAATGGAGTGTTTATGAAATCATTTCATGTCAATTGATCGTTTGAAGCATGATTTTCGCTGGGCAAACTTTACACACCACGTTGTTCGTGTGTTGTTTTTCGTGAGGAGCCGAGGATGCTATTTTGGCCGATGCATAGTCATTGCCATTTGATATGCACATCTGTATAGATGCTTCTTTGGGTTAAGCTTCATTGTCTTTTAAGGATGCCTATTTGCTTTACATAATTGTTTCGGTTGCTTCAAATGTCTTACTTTTTATGCTTGAATCACCACACAAAATGATATTCCCGGTGATAATGATGACGAAGAGGTCGCTTGCAATATCCGCATTCTTTGAGGGGTTGGCGACTTAACGTCAAACCGCCATGTCATTGACATACTGTGGACGTTTTCATTGTAAAGTTTATTTGTACTCAAAATGGTGGTACTGAAATCACATTGTTTGCTATCTGCTCCTGTTTTAGCATGAATGCCACTCACTTTTCAAATGCTAAGAAGTAATTCGTTTCTTAGCATGATGGATAAATGTGGAATCTATATCCATAAAAATAAGTGAAATGATGATGCTTGTTTTTAAAGTAGTTTGGGTCATCTAAATGATTAGAACCCCATATAGCATTTGGTAGTTTTTTTACACATGAGACTAAAAATTCCTACATTTCCTCCTTCTTCTATGCAGATTGTTTTCATGGTTTTGTTTTGGTTTATATTATTCGGAATGAGTGACAGGTAGCTTGATTTGGATCTTTTACTTAGGCTTTCCGTGTCCGAGCCATTGGTGGTTTCTACTCTTGGTTTATTTGCTGGTAAGATGTGTAATGTTGCTTCTTGCATCTTTGGCTATTGTTGTAGGGTGACTGATCATCTATGACCTGTCTCCGAGCCGTCGGTGCTTTCTGCTCTTGGTTTATTTGCTGGTAAGATGTGTGATGTTGCTTCTTGCATCTTTGGCTAATGTTGTGGGGTGACTGATCATCTATGACCTGTCTCCGAGCCGTCGGTGCTTTCTGCTGTTGGTTTATTTGCTGGTATGATATATTATGTTGCATCTCTCATCTGTGGCTATATTTGTGAAACAGATCATCTATAATTGAGGCTTTGATACTCTAAATTATAGTTTTAATCAATGTTCCATGGCAGGGTATGGCCTACAATCGGATGATCAATCAATGCTTGACCAAAAGTACCAAGAGCAAGTTTGTCTTTTATGTCCTTTTAAAAATGCTCCTCAAAAAAAAATATCCGTTCTATGCCAGGTGGGCTTAGTTGTGTTGATGGGAACAAAATTTTGATAATATCAAACCATTCCAGTGCATGGTTGTCTACGGAAATACTGGGACTTTGAGCAGATCACAAAGTTTACCTTCATTTAATGTACTTTTTGCTTTTTATTTTACATATAATGTGTATACATATTTTTTTTTTCTCTTTGTTCAATTTTTCAATAATATTTAAAGTGTATCAAGTCTGTTCCGTGAAATATTCAAGTGGATGATTTAGGTAAGGTGCATTAGCTTCACAAGAAATGCCACTGGTAGCTTTATTGATCATTTTGATATATGATTGTGGGTTCACCTACGATCGCAAGACAGGGCCATTCCTATAAATCTTTGTGTATGTAAAATGAAATTGCTCTGAAAATTTGTTTTTGATTTTAGATTGGAAGAGACATACAAGCTTCATGGGACACTATAATGTGAGCTCAATGATGATGCTCTTGCGGTATGTAAAAAAAAGTCGTTTTATGTCTACATTGGTTTCCTTTCCGTAAGTTTCTACATTTTCTTCCGTATTTCAAAATTCTCGATTTTCCTTAAATTTTGCAAGAGTCTATTTCAAATAATTCAAGGACTCAAGGGCATGCTATATTGTGGCTAGCTTTTTCTTCAACATTCTAATCAAGTTTGGTTTTGCTTTTCATAATGTAGTTAAATAGCTAATAGTGTGACATGTGTGTGTGTGTGTTTTTTTGTTTTAGTGTTACTTTTAGGTTTTCATGTTTCTTAAATATTTTACTTGAAAGTCATTTGTGTGCATTCTTATCAATTTTACCAAAATTTTACATAGCTTAATCACTGTACAAACATGTAGTAGGAGTATCACCAGAAAAATCAGTTTATAATGAATCCATACGCATTCATTTCGGGATAAGAAGATACGCCTCTTTTTCAGATTTTGGTATGTATGATTGTGCTTGGATCTCACATTTACATTAAGTCACATTTAGCAATTTTGTGATCTTTGATATGCATGTGTGGGGGCGGGGCGGTGGATTGTGTACTGATGCACTTATATAAACATACATACACACACTTAATATGATTATGCACTCTTTGGCAAGTTTCCAAATGCTTTTGTTTTTGAAGGTTAGATATCGAAGAATTGCAGTTATGTTTAGAACTATTATACCTACATTAGCACAGGTTGTTGTGATGAACTAGGTGATTGATGGATCTATTGAAAACTTTAGAACACCTCCGGGTTTTATTTTATTTTAATTTTTTTTCCGATTGTAATAATTGTATCCGTATCCATATCATGCTTAAACTTTTCTACATACAATGCATCATCCACCATTCTTATATTTTTGGATTACCTCTGGTGTGGGTTGTTGTTGTTGTTGTTGTTATTATTATTATTATTATTATTTTTATTTATTTTTTTTTATATATTTTTACTTCATTCAATTTGGGAATAAGATGATGAAATAGTGTTATGTTGTACATTTTGGTGATTATGTTGCATGTGTTATTGTAACAAAAGTTCGAGCCAATTGATTCCTTACGGATAGAATTTCAGTTTTATATGATGTATGAGGGTTAAAGGAAACCAATCTTCATTTTGGATTTCATGATGATTTTCCCTTTCGACTTGCAAAGGTGTTGATTTGTTATTCTTCAGCACATTCGTCATCAATGTTAATCTTTGAATGTTACGACCGCAACAAAATTTACACAACTAATGACGTAACATAGTTCTATAGCTAGGGCATTTTTTTAGCATAAGCTTCAGATTTATCTTCAGGGATGTATTAAATAGAAAATCAACATGATAGACATCGGAGATGGACTGGACAATATGTGGTTTTTTTGTTTTAATTTTTTTTTTTCAATTTATTTTAGAGTGGTTAACCTACAAATTACCCATTCCGGCTTGGATGTTGCGGCATCTAAGCATATTGATGGTAATCAATGTTTCTTTTTGATTTTGTATTGTTACTTCTTTTAAGCTTAATATATCTGTGTTGTGAACAAAAAGTATTCTTTTTTCTTTTTATTCTATGTTCATTAGTTAATTTTCCGTGCATGGCACGGGTTTTCTGCTAGTATTAATATAGATAAGAGAATATTATGTTTTAATCCACTTTCCGCCTTGTATATAAATTTTAATCTAGTTTGTTAATTTTTGTTTTGAAGACAAAACATTTTCTTTTGGACTATTTTGTCATTTTTTTTCAGGAACAAGCTATTCTTATCCTAATCCCCAATTAGCAACAGCAGCAACACAAATGGCTGCAATCGTAAGCCCGAAATTATGTGCTCTATATCCGATTGATCTTGTAATCGTTAGGAAGATCTTATCATTATCGGAAGGTAATTTCGGTGTTGCAGATATCAATGGAAATATACTGTTCAAGGTCAAAGGCAAGCTTTTCCGTCTTCGTGATCGCCGGATCTTGCTCGATGCTACCGCCGGCGACTTCCCCATTCTCTCTTTTCAACAAAAGGTTTCTTCTTATTCTTATTCTTCTTCTTGTATTCTCATTTGTTATTCCGATTTCCAAATTAATTTTCCATTTTGATCTGCTTTCATAGTTGACACAAGCAACTCATGATTTATTGCATTTGGACTGTCTTTGGTGTGTTCATAACTTTGATCGAGACAAAGAAGTTGATATTAATTTTGGTTGTTTCTGGTGTCATATTGGTTAATGGCTCATTCATCATGGTTATGTTTGAAGGTCATTTGTGATTTTGATTGATCTTTGTGACACAAGCAGGGGCGGCTCTATGTAGGATGAAATGGGTCACCCGACCCGCTAAAAAAAATATTACAAGAGAATTTTTTTATACACATTTTATATGTGTACCGACCCCCTTATTTTTATATATTGATCCCTATTGACCCGTATTGAACTATAATATGTAACATTACGCTTAGTAATTGTAAAATATGACAAATTTTCGACCCGTATCATTAAATTCCTGGAGCCGCCCCTGGACACAAGCAGAGATTAAATTGTTCAGAATTTTCACTGTGAGAACAAAGTCTCAAAAATGACACTTTCAAAACAAAGTCGGGTCTACGGGGGCTCTTTCCTAGTGGAAATGGCAATTCAAAGTCTGCTATAGGTACAATTTGACTAATTCAGAGGTAAATAACACTTCTAATGTTTCTGTTTTGGAAATTCGCGTATTGAGTCTGGAAATTCTAGAAATTCGCGTATTGAGTCTGAGACCGTTCATCTGGCAACTGGGGTTGAGGGGAATCCCAAGGCAAGTATTGAAACTGCCATGGTAGATATTGAAGCTACCATCGTCATCTCTTTTGATAACCATGGAGCTGAAACTAATAGTTCTGTTGATAATATTGGTGATCACACAGTTTAAGGGTTGGTTTAAGGATGCATCTATGATGTTTTAAAGAAGATTGATTGTGTTGTTCATTTGGTTCATATCGTTAAGCTTTCTAATACACTAGTTTTGGGGGTGTGAGGGTGTTACTGTGTTACTGTTAATATCACTATGTGTTGTGAGATTTTCAGCCATATATACGCCAAGAATAAGGCTGAAAATCAGATTTTAGTAATGTAAAAACCAAGTGTTTCGTAATTTGAAAATAGGCTGAACATCGAGTGTATGATGTAGAAAATTTGATATCATTGTAATATGTTGAGCTTGTTAAGGTATGTTGTGTGTTTATTCTTATTATTTAGTGACTTCTTTGAAATCTTCAAATACTATTATTGACTTCATCTTGTTGCCTTCTTCTACTTTGTTTAAATATACAGAAAGTTGCAATGTTGCAATGTTTTTTTCTTCAAAAAAGAATCGGTTGTGCTGTGCTTCAAACCCCCCTCCCTTACATTGGGAAGAATACTAATGATGATATTTCAGTCATTAATGGATAGGAAATGCAATGTATATTTGTTTTCTGTGGTTATTAGTACTGAAAAGTGTTTTGAAAAGTTGAAGAGGAAAACATAATTGGTTGTGTTACTGTGATGATAAGGTGTTACTGTGTTACTGTTAATATCGCTATGTATTGTTCGTAAAAGGTGTTATTGTAGGCATATGGTGTATTTATTTGGTTTTAATATTTTCTTGCATTCCACTATTTGTTGTGTGTGGTTTTGGCCTAAGTGATTGAAGGTTGTTGATTCAAATGGTGAGGCAATGTTGGTTTTTTTTGTCTTTAGAAAAATGGAGGAGCCTAGATTCTCTATTGATGATACATATAAAACTACTAAAATATGTGGTGCTATTTAATGCATTTTCTACTTCATAAATCTTTCATGAAGTTTGATGTGGTGCGTGTTTGAAGGATAAAGGTCTATAGATGGTAAAGTATACTGCTTTGGTCTTCAACAACTTGAAGAATGTTTTAAATCCCCTGATAGGCTTTTTGATTATATCCAATAGTATTAGGCTTTTATTCTCATGATTCCTCGGGAGTTGCATCTCCATAATGCTTTGATAGATTGTTTAATTACGATATCGAATATTTATTTGATAGATTGTTGTATTACGCAATGCTAATGGTGATATTTTGTCTGTTAATGAAACGTGTTCTTTATTCATTATCATATCATTATCGTTAGTGTAAACGCTGCGATAAAATTCGGCTTTCAAATACTACGTCGAACCGGTATCAAATGATGTCTCAAAATGAAGAGAAAAAAAATTTGAACTTTGGTGAAACAATTTTGATGATCGGTGTTCTAAATCAAAAGTTACGGTCGGTTTATAAGAAAAACGCTCCGATTAATGCAAATATTTTTTCGGCTTTCAAAATATACGTCGGAAAGGTATCGTATGAGGGCTCAAATTAAAGAGCAAAAAAATATGAATTTTGGTGAAAAAATTTCAATGATCGGAGTTCTAATCAAAAGTTACGGCGGTTTAAAAAAAAAACTAAGTAATATGCTGTTTAAACATTGGCGCCGTCTCCCTAGTAATGCAGTTACGTGATATGCGCGCGTCCTTTTATTAAAGGGGTATTTTTGTCCAGCTGAATTTTTTTTTTATCTTTTTACAACTAAAAAAAGGAGTGTGTCCAATTTATTAATTTTATAATTAAAAATGGATTTTTCCCTCAATCCCCCTATATAACTCCGGTCTTGTCTTTCTTTTTAAATGGTTTAAATTTTTATTTAAATTGTAATAAACAGTTAGATTTTTAGTTGTATAGAGGGAAAACCACATATGCAAGTTTGTTTGTACATCAATTATTCTGTTTGATACACTAATTTTCAGATTGGCCAGTAGTGGTAATTGTTTTTGTTAGTTTTTCCCCCCCTAATTATTGTTGTCAATCATGCTTGTGTGTGTAGAAGGCTGAAAGGGATACATTGAATCATAAGATATTGGCAGCTTGAAGTTAAGATTCATTTCCTTCAAGAAAAAGTTGAAAAAAAATATGCCCTAAAAACATGTCATTGTCTGATATATTGAAAATATATGCATGTTTTGTATGTTTTCCTATGTATTTCGTATTTGCGAACAAAAACACTTATCCCGATGAATGAATTCCATACCACGATGCGTAGCTTAAAAATTGCGCACATAAAAACTAATTACGTATGAGAATTAAAAGTGTCTCAAATGCAAGAGAAAACTACCACATACCTTACCTTCACTTTACCCTAATTACCCCACCCTTATCTCTGCTTAATTATCTTATCTTACATTTCCGTGCCCTGCCTTATTGCCCACATCGCCTTACCAAGTGTCGTTACCCTACATTACCTCTATCTTAATTATCTCATCATCCCTAAAAAAAAAAAAATTATCTCACCCTCAAACCACCCCACTCTTACCTCACCTTATCCCTCCACTTACCGTCCGATGTGTTATATATATACTCCCACCGTCTCAATTTGTTTGGAACATTTTGGAATTCTAAAGATTTAAGGGGACATCATTTATTAGCTTGTCTAGTCGTTAAAACATGACTACTTTACAATTATATCCTTCTTTTATGGCGTTTAATCTTCTTAATAAATGCTATTATGTGGGCATTTTAGGAATTTAAGAAGAATTTTCAATTTTAAATACTAGTTATGGGACTTGTTTTGGGACATCCATAAAAAGAATAAATTTCAAACAATTTGGGACGGATGGAGTACCTTTTATTATTAACTAACTAGAAAAAAAAAATCAATTTGTACACAAATTATTTTTTAAGGTAAATATTTTATAACCTGATCAACACACTTTTTTTATACCGTAATACTCCCTTCGTTCTTTATTATCTGTCGCATTTGAGAAAAACACATAAATTATATAAAAAAAAAGTAATTGCATTGAGTTTCATTATAAAATACTACCAAAAAAATCTTGAAAAATGTAGTGGTGTATTGAATATGAAAGATTGATTGGTTGAATAAGCCTAAAAGTTGAAAAGTAATATTGAAAAGCGGAAAGAGTATTAAAATATGTATAGAAAATGTAACTAATACCCTCAAAAAAAAAAATGTAACTAAGACAGATAAAAAAGAATTTTTAATTTTGACAACTGCGACAGTTAAATAGGAACGAATGAAGTACTTTAATTTCTTGGGGATATGTAAAGTGTTCCCTTATTCTACCAAACATGGATTAAACATGGATTTGGGTGGTGGTGGTGTGGGTAGGGTTTGGGTTAGACTGAGAATGATTAAATCCTACCAAACATGGATTTGTAATTTCCAACTTGAAATATGAAATGTTATCAGTTTAACTTATTCTTTTTTTCAGAGGAGTTTAACTTATTTTTCCGCACAAAAGGTTTAAGATAGTTTTCAAATTTTCATTAATTAAGTCAACTAGCTTGGTGATGTTCATTTCTCGTTTTGGCTTTATCTTTTTATTTATTTATCACGTTTTGGCTTTATCCTTTGCCACTTTTAGAAATTATGAGACATATATTCGGATATTCCAGGACGTTTATACTATGACAAAATAATACTTTTCTTTTATAAGGATGATGATAATATAGTACTTTGAAAATACCAACTGGCTTAGAATACACATCTTGTACTCTGTTTTTCTAACAATAGAAGTTATGTTGTGTCTTTCCACTTGCCGGTCGAAGTTCACTTTGCTGATGGTATCTTCTAGCGATCAACTGACGATACACGAAATCGTTTAAGTAAAATCCAAACAATGATGTAAAAGTAAGTTGTAAATACTCGATTCGAAACCCGAGCAATTCAAGATTGATCCGTTCGGTAATGACCGGAGAAGTACACTTTCTAAATATAGTTCTCGAATCACGAAGTTTCCTACAATCTATCTTATCTTACATAGAAATTACTCCAGTTGAAAGATTATAAGAACTCGCTTACTATTATTGAGCATATATATACATTACCATAGAATAAAAGAAGGCATCGCAAGGTATAATACATTATCATCCCATACTACTGTCAAAGTTTAGTACTACGGAACATAATGATACATAAGAGTACTTAAGGTTACAACGACATACTAAAACTCCATAATGTCTATGACTTTGTTGTTTCCTATCACGAACACAACGTACAAGTCATGAAAAACGATGTAATAGGTATAGACACTCGGGAATCATGAAAAGTCTACGACGATTGACATAGACAAAGGTGCCACTGGAACATACACATGCAAAATGAGTGGCATCCACAACTAAAGGCGGGACAAGTGACACTAGTATTGCATGAACAAGAGAGAAGGAGGGATAGTGTTAGTATTGACCCTTCTACAAACCCTCATGGACCTTCTCACATTGAAGTTCAATTGCGATGATTTTGGTCGAAAAGACAACCCATGTTGGAGTTACTAGGTTACCTGATTAACATCTCCCCACATTCCTGTGGGATCGGGGTTAGGGGGGCCCTTACGGTTAGGGTTTAACCGTTTTTTTCAATTGCGATGATTTATAATATAAGGGATGAGCTGTGAAGCTCTCATCAATATGATCACCTTTACACTTCTTTAAAACTTATTTGTTGTTACTTACATATATAACACATAAGATTAACCTATAAACATGATAGCTAAACATTCGGAAACACGATATCCAAGCATACCAAGATTTCACAACATGATCATATTAATCATAATCATTGATGATAGGTGGGCCCAGTGGGCCGGCCTACCCGTGGTTGGGCCAGGCCCAAAGTTAGCCAGTCAAGATAATGGATTGGCGTGACAGACTACAAGTCTCGACTGAATAATCGAGAGGAGCGAGGGCTCCATCTTGCGCCAAGGCAGTATATATCTGACACCGAGCGCTCGGGTCGCGCGAAGTGTTCCTGAGACGTAATGCTCGGTGAGTGCAACGAAGACCGAGTCAACAATGTTCAATATTTATAAACGTGGGTGGACCCCCACGATCAGCAACATACAGAGATAACCGGTGATAACTTCCCATCACGCCAGGAAGACAACCACGATCTACAGCTATATAAGGAACACCCTGAACTACGAGGGGGACTTGATTCCAGTTTATCACTTAAATTGGATACGTAGGCAGCTCTCTCGAGAGTTCAGTCCAAATTATACCCAAATATCTTTGTTTTTGTACGATTGTCCTAATTAGAATTACCCAATTACCCATTCGTAAGATTCTTGCAACATCATTTGGCGCTAGAAGGAGGGCCAAATTCTAATTAGTGAGTGATTAATACAGAAAAAATGGCACGAAATCAAGGAAATTCGAAGAAGCAACAAAATCAACAAGAGAAAGAAAAAAAATCAAATCGGAGATAATAGTCCAGGTCGAAATGACCAAGAGACCGGAAAAAATGTTATGGAAGAAGGACAGACAAGTAATCCAGACGTTGTTAAAGAGATGTTGGTAGAAAACCTGGCAAATCTCAAGGCTGAAGAGATAAAAGCCATATTTGAAGCAGTCTTGAAAGCGAGAAATCAAGATAATGATGTTTCCGAAGCACGTACTCCACTTCAAGCTGCTAAGAAAGAAAAGCATGAAGCAGAATCTAGCATACAGGTGGTGGTTACTCACCCAGGTGGTGATAACGCCAGAGCAGAGTTAGACGCGATACTAAAGCCTAAGCAAGATGAATTTAGGCTGGTATCTCCCTTTACTGAGGACATTGATGCATTTCCCTGTCCTCCCGGGTTTAAGATCCCAAAAATCCAGGCATATGATGGAACTAAAGATCCGTATGACCATATGCACCAGTACATTCAGCATATGAATTTGTATAACGCCCCAAAAGAGATGAAATGTAGGGCATTTGCAACTCTACTAACAGGAAAAGCAAGAGATTGGTTCAACAAGTTGAACCCCAGATCTATACCGGATTTCCCTACTCTGACCAGAAAGTTCATGCATGCATTCATCGCAGCAAGACCTTTCCAGAGATCACCGGACTTATTTGCTGACAGTTAGGCAAAAAAGTGATGAAACAATATTACAGTTTATCAAGAGATTCAACGGAGAATCATCCCAGATAGCAGATCTGGATGATAAGTTCTTGGTAGCATCCTTCATAGTAGGACTTAGAGAAGGGCGGTTACATGCGAAGCTGAGCAGCAAAGATCCGAGCACAATGGAAGAATGCCTGGAAATAGCATACAAACATTGTCAAGGAGAAGAGGCTAACAGAGCCAAGAGGGAGGAATCCCATAAGGATGCTAAAAAAGGAAAGACTGAGGATAGGAATGACAAGAAAAGAAAATCCGTTTGGGATAGGGTAACTGCTCCTATCTCTGAAAGATTAGGGAAGAAAGGTGCTTTGCAGGACAGAGACCTTATTCCTCTGAACAGATCTCGTGACCAAGTGCTGGCGATTATGGAGAAGAAAGGAATTGCTAAGACTCCTCCTCCGCTGAGGGGTCCAAGGGAGAAGAGAGACCACACCAAGTGGTGCAAGTACCATAAAGATATCGGACATGACTTAGAACAATGCAGAGATCTGATTAGAGATATCGACACAACAGCAATGGAAGGAAAGATCGATGAGTGCATCGATCGAGCGCAGGGAGATAATCCCAGAGGACGGAGAGAATTCAAAAAACAAAATAACAGCCATGACAGGTACAACCAGAGGAGACACAGAGATCCGTCTCCAGACGCAGATGGGCATAGAGAAAACGCCCCAATTAACACTGTGAACACAATTCTGGGTGGACCTGGAGAAGGTAGCAAGGCTGCTCGGGAAGTTACAAGGGGCAGCGCAGAAAAAGACAAGGAAGCAAAAAAGCAGAAAGTTATGGGAACCGTTCAGCACGGTCCTAGGGATGCCCTACCAGCCGTCGTGAGCAACGAAGGACCGTAATAAGCGTTATTCGTAAAAATCTGGTCGAAGGATCTCGCGTAGACACCGGCAAAAAGCAAAGAACGATCAGATTATAGTGCGTTCCAAGCAACGGTTAGCGACTTGGAGTTGACTCAGATCAACTCTCTTTTCGGATTTATCACACCCATACACCCGGTGGGGATGTTAAAGTTACTGACGACTTTTGGCAAAGGACAACAGAGCAGGACTCTGGTGGTAAACTATGTGGTAGTAAAAGCTCCATCTGCATATAATGTGATTCTGGGAAGACCAGCGCTGATCGACCTAAGGGCAGTGGTATCGCCAGCACACAACAACATGAAATTCCCGACTTTCGATGGAGAAGCTACTGTTAACGGGGATGTAGATGCTGCTAAGAACTGCTACACAGCCACGATCAGTGGAAAAATGAAAGTGCAGCAGGTGACGATGGAAGACCTGGTTCCGGATGAAGAAAAAAGTTGGCAGTCCAACGATCCTGTGGAATCAATAATGCTAAATGAATTGGACCCTGAATCCACAGTCAACATAGGATCTTGGATACCGGCTGAACAGAAGCATATGCTGATCAGCAACTTGAAAGATTATCAAGATGTGTTTGCATGGAAGGCAAGTGATATGCCTGGATTGTCAACAGAGTTGGCGGTCCATAAGCTCAACATCGACCCAACCAGGAAACCAGTGAAACAAAAGAAGAGATTTTTGCCCCGTAGCGATACAGTCATTCCCAAAGAAGAAGTGGAAAAATTGTTGCAGGCCAACATGATTAAAGAAGTTATCTACCCAGAATGGCTAGCAAACCAAGTGTTAGTCAAGAAACCAGATGGCAATTGGAGAATGTAATAGGTATAGACACTCGGGAATCATGAAAAGTCTACGATTGACATAGACAAAGGTGCCACTGGAACATACACTTGCAAAATGAGTGGCATCCACAACTAAAGGCGGGACAAGTGACACTAGTATTGCATGAACATGAGAAGGAGGGATAGTGTTAGTATTGACCCTTCTACAAACCCTCATGGACCTTCTCACATTGAAGTTCAATTGCGATGATTTTGGTCGAAAAACAACCCATGTTGGAGTTACTAGGTTACCTGATTAACATCTCCCCACATTCCTGTGAGATCGGGGTTGGGGGGGCCCTTACGGTTAGGGTTTAACCGTTTTTTTTCAATTGTGATGATTTATAATATAAGGGATGAGCTGTGAAGCTCTCATCAATATGATCACCTTTACACTTCTTTAAAACTTATTTGTTGTTACTTACATATATAACACATAAGATTAACCTATAAACATGATAGCTAAACATTCGGAAACACGATATCCAAGCATACCAAGATTTCACAACATGATCATATTAATCATAATCATATTTAGCATTCATACAAGCAATTATGCACATACGTACTACAATTTATTTCACAGTCTGTTCCAGCCTTGTGTCTATGCATATTATAATTTTGTTCAAACCTGCGTAATTTTCATATTTGCAAGCATTACAATCTAACTTACACAACAAGGTCATTTTTCAATAATTTAAGGACATTAATTACATTTAACATGAAATTAACACCAACTCTACTCCAAAATAACACATTTTAAGTCTGAATCAACTACATAAACATGATCATTACAACACATTCATTAAAAACCCTGAAAACATTATTTCTATCAACAACATACAATTTGGACATTGCATATATAGAAAATGCATACAAACTTAGAATTGGATATTTTCAGTCCTAGAATTCATCAAATTTACTACAGAATCATAAAATGCAGAAAAGCCAGCATTGCACCTATGAGGGCTGACACTGTACCCTCCACTAGAAATCATTTCTAATTTAAGCATCGTATATGCACATACCCAGTATTATACAGTCCATAAAGCAGATCATCATTGACTCTTATGAGGACAACATGGAGGACAACTACATGAAGTGGAACAAAGCACTTCCGTCAAAGATTAATATCTTTTTTTGGAGAGCGGTAATGAATAGGTTGCCTACTAAACTTAATCTTTTAAAGCGTGGAGTGGATATATTGTGCATTGATTGCCCATTTTGTGGTGTGATGGAGGAAGATAGTCCTCATATCCTACTCTCTTGTACGTGCTCGGTTCGAGTTTGGAGACTAATTTTTGATTGGTGTAAGATCGATGGTCAAATGCCGGGAAGTTGGGAAGAACTAAATCATTTGTATCCAAACATTTCTCATAATGGCAAAGTGTCGTTGATATGGGATGCAATAAAAAAGGTAACGGCCTGGTTTGTTTGGACGAAACGCAATGAGCTTGTGTTCAATCAAAAGAATTTTGATGTTACTAATGCTTTGATGGAAATACAGACGAGATGTTTCGAATGGATCTCGGGGCGTTACACCAAAGGCATGTGGGATTGGAATCAATGGAAATCCAATCCATTTTCAGCTCTTATTTCTACATCTAATAGTTGATATTTCTTCATGCTTTGGTGTAGTTTCTAGATTGTCTTTTGCTCGCTTAAGCTTTTGTAACTGAATACTTCAGCATCTTGCTGGTTTTTATTAATATATAAATCTTTTGCTGTTCAAAAAAAAAAAAAATACAGTCCATAAAGCAAAAAATAGAAGCATATTACCATAGAAAAAGCAATAAAAACACACAATACATGAAATGGTGGAAAAGTCTTTAATGTAGAAGTCATTACCTTGACAAATGAGATGTTTTTTTAGGATTTTCTTCTTCAACTATGTAGTATTCCTCTTCTAAAAGGTTTATTACAATCTTACTCAGAGACAAGAAGAAACCCTAAGTTTCTTAAGATATTCATACTTAGAATTTGAAGATAAAAGCACATACTTACTTAGAGCTGGAAGAATTCGAAGAATTCTCAATTCCCTTGGTGAAACTTGCAGAAATGTTGTAGAATTTTGAGAGAAGAAAGAAAGTTTGAGAGGAAAATGTGTGATCAAGTTATAAGTATGAAAAATGAAGAAATGGGTGGCTAAGGGTTGGATTTTAAATTCTAGAACTGTCGGGAGGTTGTCAAACTGCAAAACAATTGTCTGGGCAGTTGCTTGACGGAAGAGTTGCAACTTCTGGTAATCAGGGTTGACAGTGCACCTGCCGCCTGCCAGCGCTGCACTGGTGACCCGAACCTTTTGGGGTCCACCGGGTAATTGAATGTATTATTGATTCTTAAGATCAAGCGCCTACCGTTGTACTAAAACCAATTGGTGGTAGTAAAGACGCTACTATATTTCCTTATACATTAAGAGTGTGGCAATCTGTCCTAACACCCCTCATCAAGTGTTGGCAATCTGTCCAACACTTGCATAATTTTTCATTCAAGAGTGTGAACAATCTCTCCCAACACCCCCTTCAAGTGTGGACAATCTCTCCAACACGTAAATTTGGTGACCCCGAACCTTTTGGGGGTCCACCGGGTGAATTGAATGTATTATTGATTGTTAAGATCAAGCGTCTACCGTTGTATTGAAATTGGTGGTAGTAAAGATGCTACTATATTTCCTTATACATTAAGAGTGTGGCAATCTGTCCCAACACCCCCCATCAAGTGTTGGCAATCTGTCCAACACTTGCACAATTTTTATTCATGAGTGTGGCAATCTCTCCCAACACTTGCACATTTTTTTCAAATAATGTTCCAACCAGGGTTCGATCTCATTAACGACCTCTGGCTCCGATACCATGTTAAGATCAAGCGCTTACCGTTGTACTAAAATCAATTGGTGGTAGTAAATGTGCTACAATATTTCTTTATACATTAAGAGTGTTGCAATCTGTCTCAACATCGATGTATTTAATGATATATAATACATTTATGGTGTCACTTCGATCCGTAAGTGACGTATCTGTAAAATTAAACTCGGCGTATTACTAAGTTGTGTCATTGATTGTGGTTGTAGCATACTTTTAATAGAGAAATATTTGTTCCACAAGAGATCCCACAATAACTTTTAAACCATTGAGGTTGTGTTTGTTTTGCCCAGAGTTTTTTTGGGGTTTTTTTTTACATCACATCACCAATCATTTCTTATAATTCTCCCACCAATCAAATCTTCAACTACAAATGAAAAAAATATTAAATCATCTCTCATCATTTCACTTTATCAAATTTATTACTTTTTTTACCATTATTTTATTCATTATTCTACTTTATTTTCACCAATCATTTCATAATTTACACAAATTTCAAAAACATCTTAACTTTCTAATCAAGACTTCCATCACTTTATCTAAAAAAACTCTAAAAAGCTCCAACCCAAAACAAACACAACCTGATATTTTTGGGACTCGTATGATTTAATAGGTCCCACATTATAATTAATGGACACAAAGTGTGTTGTGTACAATGTTGTGGCCATATTGTTGTGGCATTATCACTACTCTTTTTAATATAAGATGATGTTACACTCGCAATCACTCCGACACGACGAATGACACACAAAATATACACTTTTACTTCACTTATTATGATGATTCTATCATGATCAACGAGTCTTAATTACATCATGATCAATAATGTAAAAACACGTACATCACTCGTTGTGTTTGAATGATTATTACATGAGTGTCGTTACACAAATTTTATTTTGATCCATGACCAAATTTAACTTGGTGATCCATACCCAATAGAAAAAAAATTTGAAATTAAGTAAGAAAAATTACCTTTGTAAACTTTCCTACTGGATAAAAATGCTAACATTGATGGTCATGTTTTGTGGTGTTGGACCCACCATAAACATAAACTTACCGGGTTAACCTTTTTGTGTATGTATCGATCACCGGCATGCAGGCCTGCACGTTTTAAATAACATGCATGCATCCAGCTGACGTACATACTATTTATTAATCTTCCGTGCATTCATTCTAAATTTGTGCATGAAATATATATATATATATATAAAGGTTTTTTTGGGTCTCCACGTACTCCAGGTATATATATAAAGACAAGAACTAAAAGAAGAGAAAAGTTAGCCATGGAAATGACGCCAGCTGGAAATGGTATATTGTTGTCTGAGTGTTCAAACATGACGAGATGGAGTTTTAAGACGAACGAGAAGCTAGTCAAGTCTTCAACAGCGACAATGAGAAGGGCTGCTGAAAAGGCCGTCTCCGATTCCCTTTATTCTGCCAAATTCAATGGATATGCCCCGATTGTTGGTGTTCTTCCTGCTAGAAAGTAAGTTTTTTTTTGTTTGTTTAATTCATTCATTCCATTGGCTTATTCTTTTTTTTCTTTTTCGGGATTTCGATTTTACGTGGAATTGTGTATATATATATATATAGGATTTCATTTCATGCAAATTAGATTAGTTTCAATTGGAGGAGGAGGCGGTTCTAGTAACCTCGTACAAATTATTTTGGTGAGTATATATAACATTTTGTCCCGCGCGTATATATTACCTTGCGTCCCAAAACATAATAATCCATTAAGATTTTTTTCGCACGGACTAAAAAAAATGATCAAAAGTTTCATTAATTTTAATGATAAAATTTTAGAATATCCTTTGTTTCTCGATTGTAAAGTAGTGAAAAAATATGTGAATATATAATGAATTATAGCAAACCAAAGAAAAATTTAATAAATGCTCAATTATTCTTCTAATAAGTTTTTATCATGAAACAAATCTAAAAGGTTAAATGTATTTATATTTTGGGACGGGAACAATAGGCTTTATATATAGCCTAGCTCATATAAGGGTGCTGCCCCACGTAATTCTTGGACTTTTGAACAATCTTCTGTAATGAAATGACATGAATTTTAATCGGATTTGAATTGTTTGCTCATGACTCAAATTAAAAAATTCGAATCACGAAGCCTGTTGAAAATTACAAACTAAAAATCTGCAGCAATCATAATGATATTAACAAAGATACTGACCGTGTTTCCAGTAAATAAAACTATAGGTGGCATCGGGTCGGGACCCGACCCGTAAACCTTCTATCCAAAACTCGTCCTGACAAGATTCGAGATTCAATTTTTCTTCCCGAGCCCGTACCCGATAAGCGTCGGGTCGGGAATGAATGTCAATATAAAAAAATGACAACAATTACTTAATTAAAACAATAGTTCAAAAGGTGGGGGGGAGGAGAAATGAGTTATCGGCAACATAGTCGACGGTCGGTGGATGCGGATGGCTTTTGTGAGGAAGAACACTCTAGAATATTAGAGAGCATAATAGAGGTGCAGAGAAAGTGTAATATTCCGATTTTCTAAAGAAAGCAGACGTTATCTACTTTCATGCAAACAAAATATTATTATTTCTTTTCTTTATAGAAGTTAAGTATTTAATAGAGTATGTATATATATTTTTTTCAATTATATATATATATATATATATATATATATATATATATATATATATATATATATATATATATATATATATATGATTTGAATGCTTTTACCCAATTACCCGTAAAACCGAATTCCAAACCCACTATTGACCCTACTTAAAATGCTGGGAAAAAAAAACATTCTTAAAAAAATTAACACGCTTACGAAAAATACGCATCCTCTCAAACATCCAAATCCACGACTCTTAAATTAAGCTAAAAATTGCGGCATCCAGATTCCTGAAATCTCTCCTAAAACATAACTAGCCCATTCAAATTCAAATGCAGATTTCACATTGCAGTTCGCAATCCTCTGTCCTCAATCTTTAATTCCCTACCTCCACCCTCTTCATTACCCTTGATTTTGCTTTGTCGCCACAGCCACCGGGAAGATTGATCACCGCGGGTAATTTTTCAAATCTGTAGCGTTGCAATGGTGGTTATTCTAAAATGTCTACTCTTTTTTATTGTTGGCAGGAATATTATGTTTTTGAATTTACCGATGCTGCTGCACGTTGAAGACACATCAGGGAAGCTTCAATTTGGTTTGTAATTCAATGGATTATCCATACGATTTCTTAGAATTCTTGATTGTGTGTAGGAGAAAGGTAATGATGCTTACAATTTTTATTTTACTTTCCTTTCTGTTTATTTCCTTACATTTTTTGCACTTGCCCGACATTTTGTGAATGGAGTGTTTATGAAATCATTTCATGTCAATTGATCGTTTGAAGCATGATTTTCGCTGGCAAACTTTACACACCACGTTGTTCGTGTGTTGTTTTTCGTGAGGAGCCGAGGATGCTATTTTGGCCGATGCATAGCTTTGTTGCCATTTGATATGCACATCTGTATAGGATGCTTCTTTGGGTTAAGCTTCATTGTCTTTTAAGGATGCCTATTTGCTTTACATAATTGTTTCGGTTGCTTCAAATGTCTTACTTTTTATGCTTGAATCACCACACAAAATGATATTCCCGGTGATAATGATGACGAAGAGGTCGCTTTGCAATATCCCGCGCATTTGCTTGAGGGGTTGGCGCTTTTAACGCCAAACCGCCATTGACATACAAATGACGTTTTCATTGTAAAGTTTATTTGTACTCAAAATGGTGGTACTGAAATCACATTGTTTGCTATCTGCTCCTGTTTTCGCATGAATGCCACTCACTTTTCAAATGCTAAGAAGTAATTCTGCTTAGCATGATGGATAAATGTGGAATCTATATCCATAAAAATAAGTGAAATGATGATGCTGTTTTTTAAAGTAGTTTGGGTCATCTAAATGATTAGAACCCCATATAGCATTTGGTAGTTTTTTTACATGAGACTAAAAATTCCTACATTTCCTCCTTCTTCTATGCAGTTGTTTTCATGGTTTTGTTTTGGTTTATATTATTCGGAATGAGTGATGTAGCTTGATTTGGATCTTTTACTTAGGCTTTCCGTGTCCGAGCCATTGGTGGTTTCTACTCTTGGTTTATTTGTCGGGTAAGATGTGTAATGTTGCTTCTTGCATCTTTGGCTATTGTTGTAGGGTGACTCGATCATCTATGACCTGCCTCCGAGCCGCCGGTGCTTTCGCTCTTGGTTTATTTGTTTGGTAAGATGTGTGATGTTGCTTCTGCATCTTTGGCTAATGTTGTGGGGGTGACTGATCATCTATGACCTGTCTCCGAGCCGTCGGTGCTTTCTGCTGTTGGTTTATTTGCTGGTATGATATATTATGTTGCATCTCTCATCTGTGGCTATATTTGTGAAACAGATCATCTATAATTGAGGCTTTGATACTCTAAATTAAAGTTTTAATCAATGTTCCATGGCAGGGTATGGCCTACAATCGGATGATCAATCAATGCTTGACCAAAAGTACCAAGAGCAAGTTTGTCTTTTATGTCCTTTTAAAAAATGCTCCTCAAAAAAAAAAATATCCGTTCTATGCCAGGGTGGGCTTAGTTGTGTTGATGGAAGCAAAATTTTGATAATATCAAACCATTCCAGTGCATGGTTGTCTACGGAAATACTGGGACTTTGAGCAGATCACAAAGTTTACCTTCATTTAATGTACTTTTTGCTTTTTATTTTACATATAATGTGTATACATATTTTTTTTTTCTCTTTGTTCAATTTTTCAATAATATTTAAAGTGTATCAAGTCTGTTCCGTGAAATATTCAAGTGGATGATTTAGGTAAGGTGCATTAGCTTCACAAGAAATGCCACTGGTAGCTTTATTGATCATTTTGATATATGATTGTGGGTTCACCTACGCATCAGCAAGACAGGGCCATTCCTATAAATCTTTGTGTATGTAAAATGAAATTGCTCTGAAAATTTGTTTTTTGATTTTAGATTGGAAGAGACATACAAGCTTCTATGGGACACTATAATGTGAGCTCAATGATGATGCTCTTGCGGTATGTAAAAAGTCGTTTTATGCGCTACATTGGTTTCCTTTCCGTAAGTTTCTACATTTTCTTCCGTATTTCAAAATTCTCGATTTTCCTTAAATTTTGCAAGAGTCTATTTCAAATAATTCAAGGACTCAAGGGCATGCTATATTGTGGCTAGCTTTTTCTTCAACATTCTAATCAAGTTTGGTTTTGCTTTTCATAATGTAGTTAAATAGCTAATAGTGTGACATGTGTGTGTGTGTGTGTTTTTTTTGTTTTAGTGTTACTTTTTAGGTTTTCATGTTTCTTAAATATTTTACTTGAAAGTCATTTGTGTGCATTCTTATCAATTTTACCAAAATTTTACATAGCTTAATCACTGTACAAACATGTAGTAGGAGTATCACCAGAAAAATCAGTTTATAATGAATCCATACGCATTCATTTCGGGATAAGAAGATACGCCTCTTTTTCAGATTTTGGTATGTATGATTGTGCTTGGATCTCACATTTACATTAAGTCACATTTAGCAATTTTTGTGATCTTTGATATGCATGTGTGGGACGGGCCGGTGGATTGTGTACTGATGCACTTATATAAACATACATACACACACTTAATATGATTATGCACTCTTTGGCAAGTTTCCAAATGCTTTTGTTTTTGAAGGTTAGATATCGAAGAATTGCAGTTATGTTTAGAACTATTATACCTACATTAGCACAGGTTGTTGTGATGAACTAGGTGATTGATGGATCTATTGAAAACTTTAGAACACCTCCGGGTTTTATTTTATTTTAATTTTTTTTCCGATTGTAATAATTGTATCCGTATCCATATCATGCTTAAACTTTTCTACATACAATGCATCATCCACCATTCTTATATTTTTGGATTACCTCTGGTGTGGGTTGTTGTTGTTGTTGTTGTTATTATTATTATTATTATTATTTTTATTTATTTTTTTTTTATATATTTTTTACTTCATTCAATTTGGGAATAAGATGATGAAATAGTGTTATGTTGTACATTTTGGTGATTATGTTGCATGTGTTATTGTAACAAAAGTTCGAGCCAATTGATTCCTTACGGATAGAATTTCAGTTTTATATGATGTATGAGGGTTAAAGGAAACCAATCTTCATTTTGGATTTCATGATGATTTTCCCTTTCGACTTGCAAAGGTGTTGATTTGTTATTCTTCAGCACATTCGTCATCAATGTTAATCTTTGAATGTTACGACCGCAACAAAATTTACACAACTAATGACGTAACATAGTTCTATAGCTAGGGCATTTTTTTAGCATAAGCTTCAGATTTATCTTCAGGGATGTATTAAATAGAAAATCAACATGATAGACATCGGAGATGGACTGGACAATATGTGGTTTTTTTGTTTTAATTTTTTTTTTCAATTTATTTTAGAGTGGTTAACCTACAAATTACCCATTCCGGCTTGGATGTTGCGGCATCTAAGCATATTGATGGTAATCAATGTTTCTTTTTGATTTTGTATTGTTACTTCTTTTAAGCTTAATATATCTGTGTTGTGAACAAAAAGTATTCTTTTTTCTTTTTATTCTATGTTCATTAGTTAATTTTCCGTGCATGGCACGGGTTTTCTGCTAGTATATATATATATATAAGGGAAATCTGATTATTTGTTAATTAAAGGACAATTAAGGAAAAAAATGATTTATGGGAAATTGGTATTTAAGGAAAATTACACACAATAATCCCATAACCTAGACTAAATCGTAAAAATCGCTTTTACGCTCTCTCTCAAGCAAGCAATTTGGAGAGGAGAAAAGGGTCAAGGAGTTCTTCAATTATCTTAAGAGGTGTTGAACCGCTTTCGGATCGTACTCGAGAATTGGAATCGCCGTGAGAAGGACATCGCTTGATATCGCCAGGTAGGAAGGGCCGCAGACTTTCAAGGTCGCTTTTGAATCTGGTTTGTGGTCGCAATTAGGTAAGAAACTCTTCCTATGATCTCGGTTATGATTCGTAAAGTTTAGATCATGTTTTTGAGATGTGTAGATGCTAGAAAGATGTGTTTTTCGTTGATCAAGGATCATAGGTATTCTTGGGATGTTTAGATATGTTTTTCTACGTTTTTCTGTGTTTAATTCGATGTCAATTAGGTCAGAAACGGATTAGAAATCGCTTTTTGACGATGTTAGCGTTTTGGGAAAAACCCAGGCGGACGGGCGTCTGCATTAGGCGTCTCTGAGACCCTAGTAGCTCAGACGGGCGTTTGCATAAGGCTGACGGGCGTCTGAGGTTAGATTTTTGATTCAGGATGTAGCTGTTTTTGGCAGACGGGCGTTTGGGGTTTAGTGGACGGGCGTTTGATTACGGACGGGCGTCCATAGGGTTTCAAACGGGTTTCTGGCCTGTTTTACCTTATTTTTACTGTTTTAGCGTTTCAGATTGGTTTTTGGCCTCATAATCGTGTTTTCACTATTTTAAATCCCTTATTCATGATATGTTAACATTGTTTAAACATAAACAAGCCTGAATTGAACTTCTGATTTGTTCAGTTAAAACACCAAATGTACTCTTAAAGGGAGTTGAAGTTCGGATCCGTCGGAAGAGCATGATAGGCTTGTGATTTGATGAATTAGCATTCATTAATGTCTGTGTAATTGCTAGGCATTGTCTATGTCTAGTGGTCTAGGAAGAGAGTAGTATTTGTGAGGGAGATTAATTGAAAACACATAGGTGGTTAATTAATCATTCTAATAAAACACGTACTTGACTAGTAAAAGATTAAACAACATGTCTCTCTTGGATAGGCACCAGTCTATATCGTGATGTGTGTGCTACCTCTGAAGGTGGAAGAACCCGTAGGTCAAAAGAACCACAAGTTCGGGGGACTCCACTGAGATTTGCGTACTATCGGAGCCTGCCTATTCTAGCCTCCGTGGATATTAGTGTGATCCACTAATATGTTGCAATCGATATCTCCTGGTGAATATACATCAGGCGTAGTGCCCTTGAGTGCGGTTGTAACATAGATAAGTTAAGTGGAAACGTTTAGTCAATTCGTGTTGATGGACATGAAGTGAACTCTAGATTGAGTCGGT
This sequence comes from Gentiana macrophylla, assembly GCA_026214975.1. Lineage (NCBI taxonomy): Eukaryota > Viridiplantae > Streptophyta > Magnoliopsida > Gentianales > Gentianaceae > Gentiana > Gentiana macrophylla. The sequence continues at coordinate 123,687,704 of CM047807.1, read as the reverse complement.
CATACATAAACAACTAAATTTATAAATATCTTTTCTTTATAAATGATAATTGTTGTCATAGCTTCTCTTTCTTATTAAGTACGTTGTACTTACCTCAAATGCATGTTTTCTATGTGTTTGGAGGGTGAGAAGACGAACAGGTTTATAATGTTTACGAGGAGGAGTTTGATGATGACGTTTGAAGATGCTTCATTGAAGACTTTACATTTATTATTTTGTCATTCATTTATCGATCGTTTTAGTAATCATTAGTTTAGACTTTTGGTCTTTCGAGACGTGTAGTACCGTTACTTTTCTTTGGATATCGTATTTTCCTTGAATGTAATAAGTTACATTTCCATCTTTAGATTTCATTTCTATTCTTGGATGTTTGGAAATTTTTATACCCGAGTCTTTGGCTTCCGTTTGCTTATATTTGATACGACGTAGTAAAGGCTTACGTATAAAGTAAATTTATTTTTATTTTATACGTGCCGAACGTTTCTTTTCCGGATAAGGACTCGGTGTCCGGGAACGGGGCGTTACAGAAAATTAGAAACGACGGAAGCAGAGAGTGTAGTATGTTTATGTTTTTAGTAGTTAGGGTTGTGGTTATTTATATTGGTATGAAAAATGTTATATATATATATATATATATATATTCGGGTCGGGGTCGGGAACCCGACGTGATTGAGTTTTATACCCGATCCTGTTCCCGAATTTTTCGGGTTGGGAAAAATCCCGAAATTCTGGGATCGAGATTTTTCAGGACGGGATCGGGTTGGGATTCGGGACGGGTCGGGATTATCGGGATATTTGCCACCCTACATAAAACTGATGTTAGGGTCACTGTCGCATTTATTTACATCATAATTAAATTAAACTCAAATGTTTCACAAATATATAAAACACTTTAAGATTCTCCATGAAATAGTGATAATTACTTTTCATTGGGACTTCATTGCGTAAAACAATAATCAACGGCAACGATCTATAATCCATGAATATGTAAAAGTCCATGCATCATAGGTGGATCATCTAACGAAAGCAACTGGAGAGGCACTCACCCTATGCCTCCCCAGGACTCTATGTGCTATCTGAAAAGTATATATAGAACTAGGAGAGTGGGCACAAATTCCTATAAAGACTGTGTAAGGCCTATGGGAAAAAATTGAAACTTAAGAATTTGAGAAGAAACTTCAAGACACGTAAAAACGTTGTCTTTTTAAGAGATGTTTTGTCTCACATGATTTGTCATTAAGGGATCAAACGAAAATCTCTATTAAGATACAATAAAGGTACTGTTTGATTCAAACAGTGACTTGTTTGAATCAAAACCCGAGGACACTCAAGTTTTCGGTCTGATGATGCTTTCAAACTTAAGACTGAAATCGTTTGCATGCTTTGTGCCTTTTATAGGCTGAAGATACACATTAACGAACTGAGGTATTCTTCCACGAAAAGGCAAAAAACATATCAGTTCAGCCAAGAACCACGACTCTTTGATTCATGAGGTGCATCTCTTCGCAGGTTCATGAATCTAAACAGATGCATGAATCCGAAGAGATGTTTTCGTTCATAAACTGATGCATGAAGCTGTTTAGGTTTCGGGGGCGTTGCGATAACATTAATTCGTACAATCAAAATATTTATTTATGAAAAAATATCTTACAAGGCCAATCACAATGACTCTCTTCCATTATATTGTCATCTCACCTAAAAAATAGAGAAATTATCTACATCGCACTACTATTTTGATCCCAAAAAATCACATCCATCTTTACCTCCACGATTCTATTAAAATATAGGTTTTCTATCATTTCTTTTTTATATTGTCAAAAAAAAAAGGAAAGAATGAAATTGAGAGGAAAAAACGATTATTATTTTACTAGTTTTTTTTATTCTTTACCAATGGTGATCAGAATGTGAGCAGAATCACACCTATTATGCCCTCCAAAAGCTTTACATTAGCAATTATAGAGCCATTGTAGAAAAATTTGAAAAACCACTTTGCATTCTGACAAAAATGCACTACGCCATTGTGAAATATATAGTGTCATTGTGATTGGGCTAAGTATTAAAAGGGAAATAAGGAAGTCAATGAAAAGGTTATCCAGAGTTCACTCGTAGGTTATTCTAATCTAAACTATGAACCTACTCCTAACAAGTTGCTGGCTTTTGAGCATAAGGCTCATCCCAGATGGTTAGTCACATGGGTTTTACCCTGGCTTCAGTTGGAGGACCAGGGTTCGAATCCCGCTTCCCCCATTCCCTCCTTTCGTAGCAAAAAAAAAAAGAAAAAAAAAAAAAAAAGAAGAAGAAGAAGAAGAGTTGCTGGCTTTTCAACAGACGTTATAATTAAAAAATATCAAAGATTGTAATTAAACATATTGCACATTTGGAACTGAAATAAAACTTACTAATTAACCGTGCTAAAAAATAAATGAAGTATACGTTGTACTGGAAATAAAGTTAATGCATATTGCACAAAATTTATCCACCGAATCATTCAACAATCAAAGATAACAGTACTTGTACTGTTTAAAACCGTAGATTCGTAGACCGGACTTCTTAACCAGCTCTGCCATATAATCAAAGATAACATTACTTGTACCCTAACTCGAGAGATCAAATGGCCTGATGCCGAAAATTCTCAAGAATTCAATATACTTAAATCCGAGTCTAAGATTCTCCTTACTATAACCCCCGGGAGTAGCCTAGCTGCCGGAAACTATACTAACTATATATGATGAATAATTAACGGTACCCCTATGCCTAGCTAATAATTAATGCTGAATGAGCAGGGCATTAGCAGAGTTCCTTTCGCGAGATCTTCCGCACAAGTTGTCACCAGATGACGTCTATCTTACTTGTGGATGCACTCAATCCATTGATGTCGCTGCGTGTCCCAATGCCAACATTTTACTTCCAAGACCTGGCTATCCTGATTATGAAGCTTTTGCAGCAATCAATGATCTTGAATGTCGACACTTTGATCTTCTTCCTGATAAACATTGGGAGATTGATCTTGATGCTGTTGAAGCTCTATCAGATGACAACACTGTTGCCATTGTCATTATTAATCCTGGAAATCCCTGTGGGAATGTTTACACTCACCACCATTTAAAAAAGGTGTTTACACTCATTATTTGTCCTTACTTAATATTAATGTCCTCTTTATGATTGGATTTGGATGTCTATATATAGGTTGCTGAAACTGCTAGAAAACTTGGGATTTTGGTGATTGCTGATGAAGTATATGACCATCTTATTTTTGGTGATAATCCTTTTGTCCCAATGGGAATCTTTGGATCGATTGCTCCAATCGTTACAGTTGGTTCGATATCAAAACGTACGATGGATTGTGCCTGGCTGGAGGCTTGGTTGGATTGCAACCAATGATCCGCATGGAATTCTCAAGAAACATGGGGTATATATGAATGTTTTGATCATGTATATATCTTTTCATGGTTTTAATTGACAGAATATATATGCAGGAACCCAGTATAATGTAATCAAATATTTGATTTATATATATAAAAGCAGGTGGTTGATTCCATCATGGGATATCTCAATATGGCACCTGATCGATCCAGCTACGTACGTACCTTCATTCAGGTTTATATTTGTAATTAATGCCTTGAGTTCAATATTAATTGTATGATCTTGTGAAGGATATGAGTTCAATAGGATTTGTGTTCTAACTTGTAAATCATGTCGTAATTAGTAGTAATGAAATTGATTGCAGGGGGCACTTCCGGGAATTCTTGAAAATACAAGAGATGATTTCTTGTGAAAATGCAAAAAGTATGTATGCTTAAAGAAGCAGCAGATGTATGCTATGAAAGATTAAAGGAAATCCCTTGTCTTGATTGGTCCATGCAAACCTGAGGGATCTATGTTTGCCATTGTAAGATCGAGCTCAAAAAACTTAATTATTAGAATCATGTCTAGAGAAGTACTAGTGCCTTTTCCCAGTAAGTAAGTCGATCATTCAAAACTGTTTCTCTCAGGTAAGACTAAATATGTCCCTGCTTGACGGTGGCATTAATGATGATTTAGACTTCTTCTGTCTCAAATTGGCCGAGGAAGAATCTGTGATAGTCTTACCAGGTACGTACACACTTCGTGTTTAAGTGATAATCGATCCCTTATATTCAGACATATATATATGCCTATGAAGAATTGGGTTCGAGTAACTTTTGCAGTAGAGCCATCGGCACTTGAAGATGGACTTCAAAGGATATATAAAAAGCTTTCTGCCAAAGGCATCAGAAGATACAATTAATACAATAAGAAGAATATTGGCGGCCTTGTACTAGTAGCTAATAATGATCTTCAACGATCGTTGAATGTTCATGCTTCCACTTGATCGAATGGTCTACAACACGTAATCGATCATGGATTAAAGCTAGTTTTTTTAATAAGGGTGATCAGACAATATCATAAACTTAGCATGCATGTTATTGATTTTCAACTCACCATCGTTGATTATCGATCAATTAATGCTTTCATTTTAATTTTTAAATAATACGTGTCGCCAAACTAGAAAAAGGGAGTTTTTACAAACAACTTGTTGTACACCTGCTTCATGCATGTTTTGTGTTTGTTAATGGTTCTCTATGTATGTTTTATACTTTTGTAAACTAATTGGACAAAATTACCCCTGTTACTTTAAAGTAATTTATTCTCACTGAAGCCATTCTGAATTCTTTCTCACTCTCATGTCGCCGGCAATGTCAATTGTTTTGTCTCCACCCATGGCAAGGATCAAGAAGGAGGCAAAATACATGGGCTGCTCAGTCACCGCACCACCACGTCTTTGATCTATACCGGATTCAGCGTCGGAAACCGCTGAATTGCGACTTATTGGAAGATTTTATTTTTCGTTTTTTAGGTCTTCATGAACGGAGAAGGCAAGATCGATTTCAAGCCGGAATCGACAAGTCCTTTCACAGAAATCATTGATTTGTTGAAGCAGAGCCTTCGCCGATAGAGCTTTTTTCAGGACTGCTTAACCATTGCGTTGCTTTTCTACAATTTATCACTTTTCTTACAGACACCATTTGCAATGGTACAATTCCTTTTTTTTTCAGTGTGAGAGAAATTCCTTTATTAACTTTTAAAATTGAAAAGTCACAATCTCCCAGAAATCAAACTCATCATATTTGGGACTTATTTCTTCAACAACAGAATTGAGCATTACATTCCTTCTTTGCGAAAAACCCTTCTTCAACCATTTCCAGAATCTTGTTGCTTATCACTTTTCTTACATGCACCATTCATGTATCTTAATTATGCAAAATGATTTCAGAGATTTCTACCATCAGAATTTGAGGCGGATGTGGATTGTGGGCATGGTGTTGAGAAATGTAATGTTTAGCTAGCAGTGTTTAGGCTCGGTCACACACCATTTTTTTGGAAGCATCTTGTTGGATGATGTGTAAATTTTTTGGGTGCCAATTCATTTTGGTTTATCCCAATTGAGAGGCCAATGAGCTATCATTCTACTATTAGATGGCATACTGCTGGTATGTATGCTTATTTGTAACTTCTGATCTTCACATTCTCGCCCCGAATAGAGATTACGGGCTTCCTTTTTTATGACAGTGTAATATAGTTTTGGGTGAAAATGTGCAGGTTTACTTGAAGAATCAAAAGGGGAGCAAACAGAAGCTTTCAAAGCGTATGATTGTGCTCTGAGTATCAACCCGACTCATGTTCCAAGTTTAGTTTCAACAGCAGTGATTCTTAGACGGATGGGGTACCCGGTCGCCATCAACGATTAGAAGCTTGTTGACAGAAGCAATACGACACGACAGATCCGTGTGGCATAATCTCGGCTTGCTTTACAAAGATAGAGTGATAGGATCAGCTATGGAAGCTGCAAAATGTTTTGAGGTTGCTATTTCACTTGAAGAAACAGAGCCTGTTGAGCCTTTCAGATGATTGTTTGTTCCATTAATATTGCTCCAGTAAATATTTTTATATACTTATATATTCACAGCATAAGTTCCAAAGGACAATAAATCTTGATATTCTTGTATCATCCATCCTTTGGAGATTGAAACACATATATAGAGAGGTTGTCTTTCTTTATGAGTAGTGTTTATGGGCTCCTTGAGGTTTTTTATATACTGCATCGTCACATGTCACATCATTTTCACATGTCACTGCATATTTAATTGCCAATGTCAGTGCAGATAAAATGTTGATGTCATTGCATATTTGATTGCCGATGTGACACAGTGCAGATAAAATGTTGATGTCATTGCATATTTGATTGCCGATGTGACACAACGAGTGTCACATCGTGTATCGATACCGCTGATAATGATGTAATAATGATCAATTAGTTTAACATGCATCATCTTGAAACTAAGAAAGAAAAGCTAACATGCATTTACAGTTAGAGAATTGATGTAGTGACATTGATGTCACTGCATATGTCACTGTATGTACAATTTACAAAGTTTTAGTTTTTGCAATTTGGGTGTTTATGTCACTTCATAAAATGTTTGTGTTATTGTGTATCACTGCATAGGATGTCATTTCATAAAATGAGATATCAGAATAATGAGGACGAAAAATATGAATTATATTGACAGAACTATGTTGAACGGAGTTTTATATCAAAAGATATAGCCGTTTGAAGTCGAATTTATAAAGAAAAAAATTGATTTTCTGAAATTAATTCGGAAAAAATGTCAAATGAGATATCAAAAAAAAGAGGACGAATAAATATGAATTAGGGTGAAATAATTATGTTGATCGGAGTTTTATAATTCGATACTCCCTAGGCTCGAGCTCGAATCGACTAAAAAAGTTCGGGCTCGCTTGAGCCATAAAACGGAAACATCGAACTCGACTGGCTAAGTACTCGATATAGCTCGACGTGGCTCATAAGCTCGATTTCCCTTGAAAAATCTTCCTAATTTCGGGACAAAAAGTTCAACAAAAATGTTGATGTCACTGCATATTTGATTGCCGACATCACTACATAAATTGTTGATGTCATTCATATATGATTGCTGATGTCACTGCATAAATTGTTGATGACACGCATATATGATTGCCGATGTCACTGCATAAAATGTTGACATCACTGCATATATGATTGCCGATGTCACTGCATAAAAATATGAATTAAGGTGAAAGATTTATGTTGATCGTATTTTTATATCAAAAGATACAGCCATTTGAAGTCGATTTTATGAAGAAAAGAAATCGATTTTATGAAATTAAGTCAGAAAAATATCAAATGGCATCACGTTGTTGCTTCATCAAATGTCACTGCATCCCGACGGTCTCTACATCGGGGGTGGCCACTTCATCGCGGTGTCTATGCATCGGGGTGGCCACTGCATCGCGATGTCTCTGCATATATGATTGCCGATGTCACTATATAAATTGTTGATGTATTTCATATATGATTGCTGATGTCACTGCATATCTGATTGCCGATGTCTCTGCATAAATTGTTGATGTCACGCATATATGATTGCCGATGTCACTGCATATATGATTGTCGATGTCACCGCGTATATGATTGCCGATGTCAATGCATCGCGGTTGTTAGTGCATCGCGGTGTCTCTACATCGGTGGTGGTCACTGCATCGGGGTGTCTCTTCATCGGGGTGGCTACTGCATCGGGGTTGCCTCTGCATTGCGGTGGTCAATGCATCGGGGGTGGTCAATGCATCGGATTGGGCAATGCATCAGGGGTGGTCAATGCATCGGGTTGGGCGATGCATCGTGGTGGTCAATGCATCGCGGTTGTCAGTGCATCGCAGTTTTCAGTGCATCGCGGTGATCAATGCGTCGTGATGGTCAATGCATCGCGGTGGTCAATGCGTCGCGATGGTCAATGCATCGGGGTGGTCACTGCATTGCGGTGGTCAATGCGTCGAGGTGGTCAATGCGTCGCGATGGTCATTGCATCGGGGTGATGAATGCGTCGCAGTAGTCAATGCGTCGCGGTGGTCAGTGCGTCGCGGTGGTCAATGCATCGGGGAGGTCGCTGCATCACGATGGTCAATGCGTCACGGTTGTCAATGCGTCGCGGTGGTCAATACATCGGGGCGGTTAATACATCCCGGTGGTCAGTACATCGCGGTGGTTAATGCATCGCGGTGGTCACCGGAAAAGAAAATTAGCATCCAGAAAATAAATATAAATGCGTTGTCTTTATATTGCCGAAATTCAGCACATGATATTTAATTTTTATTAATTGGGGATAGATTGGTCCGTGTACTACTTTTATGTTCTTATAACCAATTAAGATTTAAATGTGTGTTATTTGCCTAATTAAATATAATATGTGTCTTTTTGGACCATTGCCCCTTACTTTCTTTCCCGAAAGACGAAAGCTTTATTGAAATCGGACAAACCGAACTTACAACGCGGCCAAAAACCGCACTACAACGCGGCCTAGCCGCCCAACAAACAACGAACTATACAACAAAGTCAAATAATAGGTCGGGTCGAGGGTGTTGAATAGAAGGAAATTTATCCGAGGATTTTTCCGAAATAAAGCGTTCAGATACATGATCCTCTCGGCAACCTATTATTCGACAAACACAAACATAGAACTAAAACAACATACAAAAAAAACAGAGAGAAACAAACATGCTAAAACAATATTAACAACAAAAAGCAGCAACACTGAGACCCAGAACCATGGTGGGCCACCGGTTCACCGCCACCGACCATTGCCCCTTAATTAAAAGTATTGATCATGATCTATATCCACTTCCTACACTCCCCGGCCCCGGCCTCAAGCTGGCTGGAATAAAAAATGTGTTGTAGTTTCAAAACAAAAATTATTTAGTGTTGCGCCTCAAAAGAGAAAAGTGAAGAAATTGTTCAAACTTACGTAAAGGATTTATTTATTTAATATATATTTTCATGGCGGCCCTTATCTACGCCATCGGTAGTTGCCCTGCTTAAATAAATGTCGAAGCGTTCCAGGTGAATAAATTCCAATGCAAATCGAGTCTAAAACTACATATTTTATCTAAAAAATCCAAAATGACTGTTACAAAACATCAATTTTTATCGATAAAATGAACTTTTTAACAACATACTAAATTTTTTTTTTTTTTTATAAATCGAGTGGGGTCACAAAGCTTCCAGAAGCGTGGATCCGCCCTGGTCGAAGTAACCGCTATACGTTTATTAAAAAAAAAAAAATCGTGTAGATTTAATCCGATCTAACCAAATACAATATGTTAATTTTCTTTTTTGATAAAGACCTTTTTTTTACTCCAATCGATAAATATCTCAATAAAATAAATTTACTTGGCCCAAAAAAAAAAGACATACAAACAAGTTTTATTAATTTTTTGCATTTACGGATGTTAAAAACGCGATAAGTGTTGGAAAAAATGTAGTACTTAGGATTTGACATGTAAATTAAAACTCAGAAGCGCATTAATAACGTTGTCTTTTAAGAGATGTTTCGTCCCACACGATTTGTCACTAAGGGATCAAATGAAAATCTCTTTCAGGATACAATGAGGGTGTTTGATTCAAACAGTGATTTGTTTGAATCAAACCCGAGGACAATCAAAGTTTTTTTGATGATGTTGTCAAACTTATGAATTTTCGTCTGCATATTTATGTCTTTTATAGGTTGCAAGTACCCAATAAACGAATGGAAGTACTCGCTCAGACGAAAGCAGTAGGGTTGTCATTTTATTCACCGGATGAAAGCATGCAACCCTTGTACATATCAGTTCGCAACATTAATTCGTACGACAACATGTATGCAAACGATAACAAAAATATTTATTTATGAAAAAAATCTAACAATAAGTATGTTTTCAAAAAAAAAAAAACAACTTCAACTAAAATGCCCAATTTAGAGACTTGGTTTTAAACCCAACAAAAACGAGGGCCGGCCCTGTATATTTTTCTTAACGAATACGAAATATATATATATATATATATATATATATATATATATATATATATATATATATGCACACTTACATACCTTACCTATTTAGTAACATTGTAAAATTGTTAACCAATACTCACTTCTTCCTAAAATGAGTATAATATTATCTTCTTCTTAAGATGAGTATAATTTTTCTCAAAAAAAAGAGATGAGTATAATTTATACCATCAAGATCAATCTTATTCTATTTTTTTAAAGAAACAATCAATCTTTATTAATGATACTGTTAAATCTCGATAAATTAATAATCTCGTCAAATAAATAATTTTCCACGGTCCCGACTTGGACAAAATGAGATAAAATAATGTTCGATAAATGAATAATCTCGTTAAACAAATAATTTTTTCTGATCTCGAGGGTATTCATTTACAAAGGATTAACTGTAGTCGAATTGATTTTTTTTTAAAATCCAAGATCTATATGATTTATAATAATTTATAATAATTAAAAAATAAAAAGAACTCCCTCACAAAAAAGAAAAAAAGAAAGAAAAAAAAACACCAAACGATAGAAGTAGTCCGTGCACTATTCCAAAAACAAAATAGCATTCCCTTGGTTGAAATTAGGGTTAGGACTTTTATCAGTTATATCAATGGCAACAGCGGCGTCGACGGCGACCACAACGACGGCTAAGAGAAAGCCCGTATTTGTTAAGGTTAATGATCTTAAGCCTGGGACAAATGGTCACACCTTGACGGTAAAAGTGGTGAGTTCCAACAGCGTAACCAGCAGGGCCGCCACCGGTGCTGGTGGAAGACCCACCGGTTCTCTTAGCTCCCGCCCTCCCCCTCGCATAGCTGAGTGCCTTGTCGGAGATGAGACCGGAACCATCATTTTCACCGCCCGTAACGAGCAAGGTGAAAATCTCAAAACAAATTCCCGTCGTTCTTTTTCCTTTATATTCATGGCTCATACCCCTTTTTTTCTTTCTTTTTTTTAATATAATAGAGAAGGAATCATAGTACAATTTTGGTGAATGAATGTCGTCTTTATGCAAACTTGAGCGGGAACAGTAATCCTGTGAGAGGCCTTTGCAGTGTGAACAATTCTGGTGAATGAATGTTGTCTTTATGCAAACTTGAGCGGGAACAGTAATCCTGTGAGAGGCCTTTGCTGTGTGAAAATTGAGTATATTTCGGGAATTCATGCTTACATATGTAGGGAAGCTTCAGGCTTTGAGCTGTTTGGAGGTTTCTTGAATGTGTTGTATGTCAAGCAAATTAATTTTATTTATTATGTTCAGAGTTGAAGGAATTTGTGAACGAACGTGTGTAATCACTAATCAGCATAGTTTGTGAGGTTTTCTCCTATTTAAGCAGTTGTGTGCTCGAGAAATAAGTGATCCTAGTTCTGTGTGTTAATGGCAGCTTTGGAGGCACTGAGTTGGCTCTGCCATTTGTCTTTAGGGTTATATTGTCAAATTTTGTCTTGCTAGTTGCTTCATGCGTGGTGTATAATTTGTTCTGTTGCCTTATCATCATATTGTGAAAAGTCATTTTGTCATTTTGATCATGAGCCAGCGTGCTTTGTTTCAGTACTATAAGAAAAGGCCTGTATTTTTGTTGATATATCAAATTATTCTGTAACCATCACCTCTTTTTTGAGTTTGTCTTCCGTTATTCAGTTTTTTGGCCAATGCGGTCTTTTATCTAGTTCTACATGGTAGAACTCAGGCCCTTCTGACTTCTCATTTCCTCCGGTTCTCTTTACTTATGCCATTTCTTTTTATTTATTTTTTTGAGAGGAACTTATGCCATTTCTGTAAGTGTTTTTTTTTCCGGTGATGGGCTCAGTTGCTGGACAAATTGATAAAAATTGCTGTGTTTTCCTGTCTTGCATAGTGATGAATGTTAGATGCAGCCCTTTTTTTGACTTAGATCAAGTATTTAGCTCTTCTAAATTGCTAATTGAATTACAGAATCTACGTTGAATCATCATCTACGCCTTTTATTGTTGTTTCTATCAATCGATGCTTAATTTGTATGAGGTCATTGTCTTGCCAAGTACTACCGAGTAGTGAAGATCATAACGCAGTAAAATTGTCCTGAAGAATAGAAAGTAATTGTGAAAAAAAGATCTGTTACTCATTAATTATATTCCTGTTCTCTATCTCACCCCCCCCCCCCCCCAACCCCTCTCTCCCACCCCTCTTTTTTTCTGAATGTGTCAAATCTATGATGTCTCTGCTGAATTTTTAAGTGTTGAGTTATTGGGCAGTTTATTGAACATTTCTTTCCGTGAGACTCTTGTATTTGGGGGAAAGTCTCTTATTTTCTTAATGCTGAATATGATGGTTTGGGTGTTGTGGCAAGTAAGGGCTTTTGTGTGAAGGTGGTCAATTTGGTTAGCACCGTTTAACAGGTTCCTTGAATCATGTTGTTTATCTATATCTTTTGGATTCAGTTGATTTGATGAAGCCAGACACCACTGTGATACTGCGCAATTCAAAGATCGACATGTTTAAAGGGTCAATGAGATTAGCAGTGGACAAATGGGGCCGTGTGGAGGTAACAGAGGCAGCTAGTTTTGCAGTGAAAGAAGACAACAATCTATCTTTAGTTGAGTATGAATTGGTTGATGTGGCTGAACGCTGATTCGTGTTTTTTTTTTTAAATCTTGGAGTGGTATTTGTTGACCTCTACTGGAACAAGAGTTTCTTTTACTCAGTTGTCTGAATTTGTCTCGAAGCACAGTTTGGATAGAGTTTTGCAAATCATAACATAATGTTCTTTTTGTAGCTTTTGTCATTTGAAATGACATGACAACACTAGTTCTTCTATATTTATTTTATGAATGTTTGCATTGCATTGCATTGCATTGCACCAGGTATAATACAACGTTCATGTTGCTACCTCCTTTAATAAGCCAACACTAGGGTAAGAGAATCCATATATAGTTCTTCCTCCATTTATTTTATCCCTTTTTTTTTTTTTTTTTTTTTTTTTTTTTTCTCCTTTTAACCTCTTCTTATCCGTGAATTGCAGAAGGAAAAGATTGTGATAAATCTTGTCTAAGTCCTCGACAAATGTGACTTTGAATTCATCCTGCAATTTCCTTTGATATCATATTTTACACTTGTTTCAAGTGGAAAAATTAGCTGAAGAAGATAATGCATGAGAATTGAACTTCACACGTGTTGTTGTTTTTGTCGCAGACAGGCGAAATATTATATAAGCCATCAACTCAGATTAGTGGGACATAAACCAAAAATATTCGGAGGCCAAACAGCCAAAAAAACAAAAATTATCCCGGGTAGCCCACCTATAATAATATAATGTGTATAATTATGAATTTGGATTTTGTTTTCTAAATATCCTAGAAAAAAAGATGTTGATATGTCGTAATGTTTTGTCCTATCAATGAATTTGAATTTGTATCTACAGTTGTTTAAAGCGTGCTGTGATAGTTTAGATCTACAATTACACGGAACAAGGATCGTACCTTCAGCCATAGTATCCGATTGATGAGTTGATTTACCTCTTGATAAGCCGTTTAGCCGCCAGCCACCAACCGCCTATGAAACTCTGGAATAGAGAAGAACTCCATATGCACGTGACGGCGTATACGCTATATTGTGCCTTCTTACGCCTACATGTATATTTTCTGTATGATCACCAACCGACAGATGACACGAGCGATCTATATATAGGCAAGACTAGGGACCTAAAGTATTATGGAATATTCCGGATGAAAACCCTAATCATCATAAGATTTCTCATAATACCCTTAATTAATAATAAACCAATAATATTTACCAACATAATATTTAAATAACTTAAGGGCCACATATAATTATCTTTTAACTGAATGATAATTCTTACATGCTGTTGAATATTTTGTAGGTACGTTTTGAAAAGGAAGAAAAAACCTTCGAACTAAAAAGCTCCTCTTCGACAAAATTGACGAAGACCCTGAAAATTTCAGGGCCAGCCGTGATAGTATCCACCACCACAATCAACTTTTATACCTTTTTCATTTATTAGATAAAAGAATATCCATTATGGATAATCGTTTATGAATGTGATAACATAATCCTCACCCTTCCATGTTGGAGCAGGGAATGCACCACAAATATCTGTCTATGCCAATTATTATACGTCCTTAGAACGATCAAAACTTAATCTTTTCATATTGAGCTGTTTCCCATTAACATAACCCAAACACACAATGAGTAAAGTGTTTCATCTATCACAAGCCTTATTATTATATTTCGATAAATGTTTACATACGTTTATGTTGTAACGTATAAAAATCCTTATGATTTTATTTTCATTTTGTGCTATGCAATTGTGGATTCAATGCACTAAGGGAGGGGCGAGTGCCCTCACCGAGTCCCGGATAATGACGTGTTTTTAGTGTTAAAAATACGAAAATATAGATTTGTATTAACCTGAGCGTTTGTTCTTATAAACGATCAGTAACTTTTGATTTAGAACACCGATCATCAAAATTGTTTCACCAAAGTTCATTTTTTTTTTTTTATCTTCATTTCGAGACCGCGTTTGATACCTTTTCGACGTAGTATTTGAAAGCCGAATTTAATCGCAAAGATAACACAAATGACGCGATGTCGATGATCGATGTCGATGTCGATCGATACTTGATATGATGTCGATGCTCGATAATTGATATGATAATGATGTCGATGTCGATGTCGATCGTGCGTTTAAGGCTTAATTCAAGTGACTACTTCAAGACACACATATCCGCTCATTTAAGCGCTTAATTCAAGTGATTAACTATTAAGTCTATGTCAAGTTTATGTGGTTTTGATTGATAAAAGGAATATCATGAGTAACTTGATTAAGGTGTGGGGTTTATAACATGCGGTTTAGTAGTTAATCACTTGAATTAAGACTAAAAAGCACATCGGACTAAGGTAATACATGAAGAACAATACAATGTGACTATAGATTTAGTACAATAGTACACCAGGACTAAAAGGTAATACATGTAAGATCAATACAAGTCCGAAATAGTCTGAACTATCACCAAATTATAAGAAGGATATTCAAGTTCAAAGAACTAAATTATCATGCCCGAATTCACAAGGACTGAATTACAAGTTCGATAAGCTTATGAACCAGGCCTCTATATTACATGATGATACAATGTAGATCAAAAACCTCGTGACGCCAAGGCACTCGGTAAGCCTATGAACTAGGCCTATCTATCTATTAAGGCACACAGATCGCCAGATATCGATGCAAGACGAGATGTCGATCGATGTCGCAGATATCGCATGTCGATGCTCGAGGCTCAAAAAGACTCTCCTTTCGTTTTTGTTGCAAGGTCTATGTCCCCAAAGTCCTTGATATGAATCGAATGTCTTCTACAGTTCAAGCACTCATATTTACTTTTTTTGAGCATGTTTCGATACTACTTTTTCTTTTTAGGATCATTTCTTTTGAGCCTCTTCTTATTCTTGGGTTCAATCATAGGCATTTCTTGCGACTTTTAACGTTGTGTGCGGAAGACCAAAGATTACAAAAACAGTTTGGGAATCCTGGCACCTAAAAGCAATAAATTTTGAAATTAATGGTCGGTTCATCAATGGTAGAAATAGTAACATTGGAAAATGATATAACAAAATTCGTGAACTCTTAATACTATTATTATTTTTGTTCAAAGTGAATTGAAATAGAAACTCAAGGCTCATACCATATATGGCTCAAGTATAAGGCTCATATAAGGCATACAATATCACTAACAAGATCATATAAGGCGCCTGATATCGATGTATGATGATCGATGATCGAGATCGAGCCTCATTTAAGGCTTAATTCAAGTGACTACTTCAAGGCACACATATATCGCTCATTTAAGGCTTAATTCAGGGACACAATATCATATCTCGCTCATATAAGGCTCATATAAGGCACACAATATGAGAGTAACAATATCATATAATGCACACACTATCAAGATGCTCAGTATCATTTGTACATATTATATGCTCATTAACAACAATGAAACAAATAGAGAAATCTTTGCATATTAAGAATACTTGGAGGAGGGGAGGGGGGAGGGGGAGGAGGGGAGAACGTAAGATTTTCAAATGAAAACTATCATCATATCATCCTCACCAAAATCTTTTACAAATCCATAAAATTAGATCACCCTAAAAACAAGTAAAAACTAAATAAGTGAGATTGGAAATCCAGCTTTATTCAATTAAACCTGGCAATGAGAAAATGAAAAACTCAACAAAAATTGCAAAAGTGGCCAAGCCACATTGCTCAACCTTGTAACATGATCCACTTTTGAAATTCATTAGCGTAAAGGAAACCTCATCATAGTACACTTGGTACATGAACGAATAAATTGATCAACATCATCATATCTAGTTGATGGATGCCAAAATGAATTTTCCAAAAGAACATACATTTGCACCAAATTCATCAGAAACATCTTTTAGAATTGGTAATATCTCGCCAAGATGAAAACAATGAACGAGAGAGATACATGTCACCCGTGGATTCCTCTCTCGAAAAAAATAAATAAATAAAGAAGAGAGAAGCGTTAGCTTTCACCCGTTGATTCGAAGTCCCTCATCATCTTAGTAGAACTGTGATCGAATTCAAGAATCGAGACTCTTCTGTTGTGAAATTCTTTGCAAATCTACGATTTGTTCTTCGAAACAGAAATTTACGATCACATCGGTGTCGATTTTGATACATTGTAGCAGTATGCTAATCATCAATTCATCATCAATTTTTAATAGAGTATACAACATAATATTGCATATAGCAGGTTTTGCAACTGAAACCTCCAAAATGGTGGATAATTCATTAAAAATAGCATGATTTGAACCGAACCCATCTCAGTGGGCACTTGCAACATCATTCTAGAGTTTCAATTGCACTTTATAGCATAATCTTAATCGATGATGATTATGGAAGATCGAAAACAAACAATTCTGATTTTCCGATTTTTCTACCAAATGATGATGGTAAGTATTACTTTTATGATGAGCGATGCCATTACGGTAAGTATTACCTTTGTGAAGGTCGTCATGTTGTTCTCTAGCATTCGCCGGAAAGAAAGCTATTTTAACTTCTTAGAAATTTTTGATAAGAGCTTCTATGGAGGCGGTCGGGTCTTCATCGAGGCGCGCCCAATTCGATCTCTTTCAAGCGGAAGACTCGGCCATCTTTTCTCACGCTTTTTGAAAACCAAATGGCGGCCGTCGTTTTCTCCGATCGAGCACCACCAAGCGCCCGAATCTTCATTCTTCGATTTTCACGTAGTAATATAAAACCCGGCCGT
Source organism: Gentiana macrophylla (assembly GCA_026214975.1). Lineage (NCBI taxonomy): Eukaryota > Viridiplantae > Streptophyta > Magnoliopsida > Gentianales > Gentianaceae > Gentiana > Gentiana macrophylla. The sequence goes on along the minus strand of CM047807.1, from coordinate 123,670,494 downwards.
CCGAAATAAGAAGAAGGAAAATTTGTGAAGGAATGCAAATTAGATCCATGTAATAGATGAATAAGGGTATATTCGTCCGGTGAAATTTATTTGTCCTTAATGCAACTAAAAAATGGAAGTTGGATTAGCATTTAATTAAGAGGAAAAAAGTGGACTATACACTAATTTTTCCTAAATAATATTTCCTTTGGTATGCTCAAGAGTGTAGTCGAATTGAGAGAGGACGACTCTCTCCAGCGATTTTAGGCGTTAGGGTTCCACCCGCCATTTTAAACAAAACTCAAGCTCTTCATGCTTTCTTCACCTTCTTTCTTACAATCTTCTTCGCAAATCAACAGAATCGCTTCTTGCTACTATTTCACGATTTTGTTTGTTTTTTCGATCTTTCACTGTCCCGATGGGACATAAATCAAAAAAGAAAGTTCGAACGGTTCTTCTTCAAAATCGAAGACCTGGGGATGGAGTCTCTACAATTGTAACTCTACCTTTGTCAAGGATGCCGCTTCCAACCTCCCGACGTTGCGATGAACTCTGGGTCGTCAATGGCGGAAAAGAGAATGCCTTGAACCCTAATTCGAGTTTGACGAATGAAGATGTTCAAGATCTTTGAAACATGGTCGGAATTGCTTGGTCGCCTCGCTCCCATTTTCTCTAATCCTAAGGTCTTAGATCTTTGTTCAACCATCCCCTGTCGCCACTATGCATTTTTTTTGTAACATACACCACTGTATTTTTTTTGTAATGTTACTACATTTTTCCGGAATTGGAATTGGAACTACATTATTTTGTAATGTTACTACATTTTTTAATTGCTTGATGAGAAAGACAAGTTTTCGCGATTTTCTCCCATTTTTTCAGCACAAACATGATCTTTTTCTTATGGTCCTCAAATTTTTTTTTTCAAATGTGCATTTTGAAGCTTTGGCTTGTAAGTTATAAAAATATAATTATGCGATTTAGAAAATAATTATAAAATGAGAGGAATTTTTTTTATAAAAAAAAGAAAGAAAACTCCGAAACGATAGAATAGGAGGTGTCAGTGCACTATTCCAAAATCAAAATACCATTTCCGCGATTGAAATTAGGGTTAGGACTTTTCAGTTATATCAATGGCAACAGCGGCGTCTACGGCGACCACTACAACGGCGAAGAGAAAGCCCGTCTTTGTTAAGGTAAATGATCTTAAGCCTGGTACAAATGGTCATACCTTGACGGTAAAAGTGGTGAGTTCCAACAGTGTAACCAGCAGGGCCGCCACCGGTGCTGGTGGAAGACCCGCCGGTTCCCTTAGCTCCCGCCCTCCCCCTCGCATAGCTGAGTGCCTTATCGGAGATGAAACCGGAACCATCATTTTCACCGCCCGTAACGAGCAAGGTGAAAATCTCAAAACAAACTACCCTCGTTTTTTTTCATTTATATTCCCTTTTGTTTTGTTTTTTTGTTTTATAATTAGGAGGGAATCATACATTTTGTCTAACCAATTTTGTTTTCATGCAAACTTGAGCGGGAACAGTAATGTGAGAGGCTTGTGCAGTGTGATAATTGAGTATATTTCGGGAATTTATGATTACATGTAGAGAAGCTTCAGGCTTTGAGATGTTTGTAGATTATTTGAATGTGTTGTGTGTTAAGCTAAGTAATTTTATCTGTTATATGTTCAGAGTTGAAGGAATGAGAGCATAGTTTGTGAAGTTTTCTCCTATCTAAGCATTTCTGTGCTCGAGAAATAAGTGATCCTATTTCTGTGTATTAATGGCAGATTTGGTGACACTGAGTTGGCTATGTTATTCGCCTTTACGGGTTAAATTTTGATCCTTGCATTATATCGTCAAAATTTGTCTTGCTTGGAGTATAACTTGTTTTGTCGCCTTACTTGTTGTGAAAGTCCTTTGCCAGTTTGGTCATGAGCTGGGTTTTACTTTTTAGATACAAGTCATGAATAAGAATCTACAACGCACTAGAACGCCCTTGTTGACGACCTACAAGGAAAGGCCGAGATCCTTGTTGTTCTGTGCCTTTGCGGTTTTGGATTAAGTTCTACATGATAGAACTCAGGTCCTTAGCACTTTTCCATTTCCTGCAGTTTGCTTTACTTATTCCATTCTGCCAGAGTGAGTGTGTGTGTGTGTGTGTGTGTGTGTGTGTGTGTTAATTTTGGTTTTTTGGGCAATGGGTTCAGTGGTTGGACAAATTAATAATAATTGCTGTGCTTTCCTGTCTTGTGTAGTGATGAATGCTAGATGCAGGCCTTTTGGACTTAGATCAGTATTTAGCCCTAATAAAATGCTAATTGGATTACAGAATCTTTTTGAATCATCATCATCTACATCTTTTATTGCTGTTTTTATTAATCAATGCTTAATTGTGTGAGGTCATTGTCTTGTCATGTACTACTGAGTAGTGAAGAACACAAGGCATTAAAAACTATCAGTGAAGAATAGAAAGTATATGCAAGGTATAGTGAAAAGCTAGCTCAAGTTCTAGAGCGGATGCAATTGTGGAATAAAAAACTGTTTTCATTATGTTCCTGATTCCTTTCACCCCCTCCTCTTTTTTCTGAGTGTGCCAAACGCATGATGTCTCTTCTGCATTCTTAGATGTTGGATTCTTGAACATTTCTTTCTCTGAGATAAAGATTCTTGTACACGGGGAAAGTCTTATTTCGGTGCCCTGGCCGGCGGATCCAAAAACTTGACTCACTGAGGGCACAAATTAGATGTGAAGAGTGCATGGGGGCACTAAGGGTATATAAATATTCTTTTAGCAGCAAAACTACATCATTTTAATACCAAAAATCCACCGGGGGCATGTGCCCTAGGTGCATATACATTGCATCTGCACTTGTGGGTGCTATATGGTAAGGGTTTTTGTACATTTGGCACATATGGTTAGCATGCACAACTTTGTTATCCTAAGAGGTTCCGTATTCATGTTGTTTCTCTAAATGCTCTTGGATTTAGTTGATTTGATGAAGCCAGACACCACCGTGATACTGCGCAACTCAAAGATCGACATGTTTAAAGGGTCAATGAGATTAGCAGTGGACAAATGGGGCCGTGTGGAGGTAACAGAGGCAGCTAGTTTTGCAGTGAAAGAAGACAACAATCTATCTTTAGTTGAGTATGAATTGGTTGATGTGGCTGAACATTGATTCGTTTTTTTCTTTTTTTTTTTCCTTTGAGTGGGAAGAAGAGTTTCTTTTACTCGGTTGTCTGAAAGCACAGTTTGGATAGAATTTTGCTAATCATAATGTTCTTTGTAGCTTTCTTTTGTCATTTGAAATGACATGACAACACTAGTTCTAATTTTATTTTATGAATGTTTTGTTTATTTGCATTGCATCAAAGTGCTATTACAATATTGATGTTCCTACCTCCTTTGCTTTGTTTCTCTGAACAAGTAAATGGTGGGGTATTATAAGAGAATCCATATGGGGCTTCCTTTTTTTTTTTTATTTTATTTTTAGTTTCTCTTTATCTTATTATTGTTTCCTATATGCCAAAGGCAGAAGGAAAAGATTGTTATAAATCTCATCTAGTCCCTCTTCAAAGTAGTAATTGCAAACTTGTCCCTGCATTTTCCCAAGATTGAAAATTCAGTGGAATTACAGTAACATTTTGCATGGTCATGTTTTCTGGCTGATTTCAGAACGTACACATTCTCCCTTGTAACTGATGTGCTTTCGCATGATATTCTGCACGGAACCAATAAATTTTAGTCGCTCCCATAATTTATTATCGAAAGGGTCCTTGTTAATCAACAATGTTATTTAACATGTTTCATAGTAATGATGCATCTATTTTAAGATAATAATCTTACGGTTTTAAATATATTAAAGACGCTCCAAACAAGACTTGAGGAAAATCTTCATGTCTAGGCAACGCAAAAAGGAAGCCTTTGTCAACAGATAGGACAATCTAGTAAGAGTGTTGATAAAACCAACTCAGAACAGAACAAAATCTTAATACTTTGCTTTAACAAACCAAACCGTAACAGTGTCCAGCTTCAAACCTACAACAAGATTAACAACTGCTTTGGGATGTTTTTCAGTGGCCAACTTTTGTTAAAGCAAGTATTAAGATTTTGTTCTGTTCTGAGTTGGTTTTATCAACACTCTTACTAGATTGTCCTATCTGTTGACAAAGGCTTCCTTTTTGCGTTGCCTAGACATGAAGATTTTCCTCAAGTCTTAGCTGCGACTCACTTGTATGGTTGAAGAATACTAATGTTGATCAGACACCATCATAGCAAACTGAATCATGTATTTTTTAAAATCAGTACAACTTTGTCTTTTGTAACCTTATTATTCAAATTCAAACAATTAAAAAAGGCATTCTCAACTAACAGGCCTACAGTGACAATAATAGTAGAGTATTAAACATCAAGAAAATCACGAGATAATTCTAATCAGCTCAGTTGGTATGTTCAGAAAAGTTGTGCGTTACAACAAATGGCTGGCTACAAAGCAGCCCGCACGTCCAAGCCAACTACAAAATGCTGGTGATTTCTAGAATTCCTTACAAGTAGTTGTATAGTAACCAATGCTTGTGCCCTACTGAAACTGATCAAGTGTCATCATTGCAAGCTGGTTTGAACATACAGATCATTTGTCAGTTTCATGCTTTATTAATTCCAACCTTTTTCATCACAGTAAAATTCTCAAACCAATCAAAATAAAGGGCACAAGAAGATATTAGATATTACATTCAAAACCCCATTTAAACGTATCGCTAGATTCAGAATTCAAAGACTGCATCTGGTAGCAAGCAAAATTATCACGTGTTTTTTTAATCTGAAATGCTGAAATTATTACATAAAACTGAAAGTTATGAGGAGGATGAAATCCAAAATATCCTTTTTGCTTCTCCATATTCATCTAGTGTTGTCAATACCTACAAGAGCAAAAACCATGATGTGTGCAAATGTTTATCACATTAGAAGGAAAACCCAAGCAAAAAGCTCAATTCTGTGACAAGTATCCATAAATGTTTTTTGTAAGCCAGAAAAAGGTCAAAAGAAAATCTGATCCATAACTCTGATCCCCTTAAATTTGAGGAGGTTACTATTTTCAAAAAGGATAGTTGGGTAATAATGACGCTATTGCAAGAAATTTAGAGCATTGACTAGGAATAAAATTAATTTATTATATGACAATGTAGAACTTGAATCTCAAGACTTTCAAGCATTGATTATTACATGTGTTGCACGATGCATCAGCTATTTTGTAATGTGCCAAAATAGAAATAAGGCAAAAATGTGCAGAGAAGCTACTCACCAGAAACATAAAGAGATTAAAAGGACACCAAATTGGGGTCCTATAAGACGTTGCTAGATACCTAGATCAAGGAAAAACCCCATCGGTTAGGCAACCTATGAAGCAATAGTTTGTAGAAGCATTTCAATAACTAAGATGTCTAGGTTAAAAGAATGCATTAGCTGCGAGTAAATCCAGAATAATCTACACTGGTCAATGCAGGATCAAGATCTACGGATATCTTTGAAACCAAATTGGCCATGATTTCCAATATCAGCACTACAAACTGACTAAAATTGCTCCAACTAAAATCACGCCACAGGTTGAACATAATATATTTGTTCTCGATTCAGTATTATCTTGCTAAAATCCTATTTTTCTTTACAAATGTGAAACAGACTCGGTTAGAAATGATGCAATACAAAAACAATAGATACACTCCACCTGTGACATTTTATTATCAGGAGCCGTTGATCATAGGAGGTCTTGCTGAGTGATGTAAAGACCCAATGATTGATCAATCGCTCTAGATGAGTTGGTGTCTAGAGAATCTTTAGATGCACAACACTCATCCTATGATGACATCACATCTGCTGTGGCACCACACCAAAACTCGACTTTCAAAACGTCGATTGTGATAATAGCCTATCATTGTAAGGTCTATAATTGAATTTTAAAAAGTCCAAATGCACATATAAGTTAATTTAGTCTGTCGCCGCAATAGGTTGGATGCACTATTAGACGAGTAATAACAATATCTCGACATCCAACAATGTAAGTTTTTGCATCAAATCCCAACACAACCCTCCAATAAAAAAAAATCACAAAGAAACACAGAGAAAATTTCTTTAAAAAAAAGTTTCCATAGCAAGAAATAAGTACAAAGGAAGATGTTGATATTCTAGAACCAACTTTTGATTCGCCTGCAATAAGGGGAATCGGAAATACGAACTTTAGTCTCAAAATTTCTATCAAGCCAAAGATTAAACGGATATTCCATAGCATTCATCTTTAAATGCATAATAGGAAGCCTACTTTTATGTCCTTCTATTGGTTAACTAATGATAGCATCAGATCATTTCATGAAAAACACGGTGACAGCATCCAGGATTCCCTAACAAAGCACAACGAGCAACCAACACAGGCAAGTACAATCAACTCACTACAAAAGCGGAAGTCAAATAGATATATGCAAAAGTTCAGAAAAGTGAAAATAAAACGTTATCAGCAACTACATCTCACCATCAAGTATCAACAAGACATTATACACTTAGAAACTGGTATACACTCAAAATGAAAAATCACATCGTCAGAAGAAAATAAATTATACTAAGCTAAAAGCAAAACATTACCTTCTGGTAACCAAGCGTAACCGCAACGAGAAATGGTGAGCATAGACGTCATCAAAGCAGACGCAGTTGCTGAGTGGTAGGGCTGCATTGTCTCCAAACACGCGCCCAATTCAACTGGACACCTTCAAATTATAATCATACATTTAAGTGAAAACCTTAGATTATTATCCAATTTAACAATAAATAAGCTCAAACAAATTAAAGAGCTAGCGTCTTCATATGTAAAATTACCTGAAGATGCGATGAGAAAGGGGGATTCTGGTAGAGGCCGAGAACGGGGAGGCAGAAGGCTTGGCATGCGAAGCTAGTCGAGCGGCGGATACAGCGTTACGAACAGGAGCTGAACGGATAAATGATCTACCGGCGGCAGCAATCACCATTTTTCCAATTTTGCTTTCAACAACGGGGTAATGGAGTATTTTCTGGCTCAAGTAAAGTGAAGGGTTTACTGGACTCTGAAGTCTAAAACCCTCGAAGAAATAGGAACCCTGTTTAATAGTTTCCTTTTAATTTTATTTTTTAAATATAGATCGATTTCAAGGGAAAAAAGAAAAAAAAAGATGCGCAAAATTTTTAGATTTAATATTTTTAAGGGAATGAGGAAAATATTTAATAAAGCAAATTAAGTAGAAACTTTCTTTTAAAAAATGACAAAACTATTTATCCACTATCGAAATTCACTGTTCAAAATTCATTATTTAAATTCATCCAAAATTCACCGTCGAAATTCACTAATTTTCAAAATTCATTGTCGGGATTCACCGATTTTGGGATTCACATGTCAAAATTCACTATCGAAATTCACCGATTTCGGGATTCACTAGGGAGATTCACCGATTTTCGGGATTATTTGTCATTCTTCATCGCTTATAAAAATTACGCATTGTCGCCTCTTCTCCCTATAAAAAATATGTAGTTGTCCTGTTGCTTAATAATATTTCAGATTGTGTCCTTATCCCTAATTTTCCATATTTTTAATTTAAAAGTACAAAATAATTAAACGAGGATAAACATTTGTTTTAGTATGAGTAGTTTGGTATCTGTCTGTTAGGCCATTGTGAATGCATTTTAAGATGATAAAGCCACTACAAGTCCATTACAGTCATGAATGTTATAATTATGGAGTACTATTGATTAATGAATATAACTGACAGCAATTTGTTTTATTTTTATTTTTAACTAAAACGAAATTACCTCATCTCGAAGACTATTATCCACACATACACACATATAGGACTCAAACCCGTGACCAAGATGCACAGAGACTCATTTAGATGACTATTATCCACACATGCACGTATGATTGGACTCGAACCCGTGACCAAAATGTCACGGAGGCTCAGCTTAGCTCAAGATGTCACAAGGCTCATTTAGAGAACTCATTGACACTAACATCGATTCTCCCTTACCACTTGAGCAAAGACTCATTGGCACTGACATCAATTGAAAGACTCATTGGCACTGACATCAATTGATAGATTTTATTATCATCAATTATTCCTACGTGCATAAAGGATGGTAATACATAGTAACCCTATCATTTTTTATTTTTTTTTAAATAGAAAACAATTGTAAAAAGAAAGAAAGATAACAACAATATACAGCAATTTTCAAGCACATGAAATGTGAAAAGGTCTTTCTTTTTCGTGCAACACACAAGTTTATAATGTATCCCTTTTTCAAGGCTAGTAACTCAACAAACAAAAAATAATGAGCGATATAACATAAATTAATGAAAAAAAGATACAATTGCGCTTGTGATCACAATCATCAAAGTAACATAAGAAGACATTTTTCTGTAGACATTTTTCTGTAAATCTAATCCTCCATGTAATCCGGATTCTCCTTCAGAATGACAAACCCCTCCAGTATGGGCGATAAGGGGATATACTTCTCTGTGGCTAGTTCTGCTCTATCACCAGCTGCCAAGAGGACCGGTGTCGTGTGAGTCTGGAAGCCAGTAATCGTCTTCGGCCGTCCTGCTTGACCGACGACATCCACAGCCTGGCCCACACGAACAGGCACGGCTAGGGGCTTCAGGTTTTCATCTACTGTCATCAGCATTCTTGGCTGTGTACATCATACACAAAGAGGGATATGCAACTTAAGAATAATTCCAAGGAATAATATAATCACCATGTAATAACCTTACACAATAATTAAAAAACACAATTACCTGCATTGCCAGAACGAGGAAATATAGAACATAATGGTATTTTCCGAGGATGATAGCTTTCATGTCAAGACATGCATGTACCATTACTATTAGTCCAGCTAGAGCAGTCCTGCAAATCGGGAGAGAAAGTTATGAGAAGGATGGGGATCTCTAAACGCACCGGCACCACACCATTGTGATAATCAACTATTTGACATTTGAATATATTGTCTATATTTGACTTTAGTCGAGTCGATACATCAATTTTCAACGTGGGGTGAGATAGCTTTGGTGTCATAGTAAGTTGGTTGTGGTGCCTTTTAAAGGGTCCCAAAAAGAACCCAACACAAGTGTATTCTAAATATTCGTTAAGAGCAGTATGCTTACGGGGACAGCAAGAATCGTTCAGAATGATAAGGAGAGAGGGTCAACAAGCCCTTTCCTAAATGGACAAGACCTTGTGCAATCCTGACCTGTCACCCAAAACAAACACCATGAATACTACTAGTCTATACTAGTTATGAAAAAACACCAATCAGTAATATGCATAAAAAGGTAAAAATGGACACTCACGCAGAAGAGAAGGCTAGCTTCTTTGTAGTAATAACTTGATAGATTCCGAAGCATGCCAGCTATTCTGGCATTGTTCGTTCCAGCACCAATCAAACCCAGAGAGATTATAGAAGCCTGCAATATTTAAACCATGAGGCTCAAGCGACCAGTTTTAACTCGAGAACAGATGAGTAAAGAAAATAAGTTGCGTAACAAAAAAGAAAAGGGGATATCCATGAAGAATACCATTGCAACTTCTGTGTCCGAATCATGGCTGAGTCTGCTCAAAGTGTCCATGACAGTTACCTACTCAGAAAGATGACATACAAACCATAGATAAGCAGAGTAAAATAAAAACAACAGGTTCTGTAGATTTCAGTTGCTTATACGTGTAATTCAAGAAAGATTACTTGCCTTAGGGTTAGATATGCAAAGCAGACCCAATGCCAGAGGGACTGCCTTCCTAATATTCTGCTCACCGTACTGCAATAGATGCTCCAATGAACGGATTGCCATCTCCAGGCCCAGCTCTTCAGCCATTGATACCAAAGCTATTCCAAGCACAGCAGCACCCTGGTAGGTCTCACCCTTCTCAAGATGTTGAGCACACTGACCGAGAAACTGTTGGACCTATATTTACAAGATAAGCAATAGCTTTTATAGCCCGAATGGAAGTAATTTTCAGAATATCGCAAAAGTAGTGTCAAAGGGCTTAATGAAATACCTTAAGTACGTTTCCGGTTCCAGCATAAGCACAAGAAAGCAGAGTCATCTCACAATGCTTTCTGATTTTCGGATTAAAGGTTTTGGCAACTTCAGCTGTTGCCTCTACACTTTCCTGTTACACAAGAAGATTTAAGTTCTTCAAATTCAGAACAAACCAGCATGGTCTTGTTAACTCTTGGACAATGTATAAAACATGAGGAAAAGAACCATGTGCACGCGTAAGCATTAGGTTAAAGAAGTTTATCATTTCTAGTCTTGTAAACAGACCAGACCAAGGAAAATCAATGAGAACACCAAAAAAAAAAAAAAAAAAAAAAGGTAAGGGAAAGCATGCATTTTCTTCACCTGCTTCCCCAGGTACAAAAGGCCAAGACCAAGAGACATAAGGCGTGTGAGGGGTTCTCCTAATTCTGACTCACTGCGGTCCATCAAAACAATGATAATTGACTGAGCTATATCTTCACTGCAAGAACCCACAAATACCAGGCCCAATGAAATTGCAGCGAACGCAATAACATCAAGAGGCGCCTTCGCATCTCCAAGTACAGGGACCAATTTATCTCGGACCTGCCACAATCGTAAATAATGGTAAATATTTACAACTCATCGTAACCTCATTGTGTAGCTTAAACGAGGAAAAAAAAACAGTGACAGCTTCAAATGTATAATGTATAAAGCACGCAAACTGGCAAAACATCCCCTTCTTCAATGAACTTAACAGCAATAATCAGAGAAAAGTGCAAGAAATTTCACCTGCTCGTTCTGCGAACCAGCATATGCAAGCCCTAAGCCCATGATTGCGCCAATTCTAACAAAATTATCTTCTTTCTCAACATATTCACTGAGAAGTGCCAAGGCCTGATGGGGAAAAGATGCAATATCTTAGCAAAATGGCCTAATTTAAATTTTGTATACAGCAGAACTAAATTCAAGCCTAAATTAATACAGTAGGACAAAATTTACACTGTTTGTCCAGATGCTTTTATAGTGAAAATTAAAATAATATTAAAAGGACAGTTAAAAAGAAGCTACGTCAAACTTACAGGATCACAGTCATTTTTTATGCCACAACTTAAAATCCCAACACCTAACAAAGCTCCTGCGGTGATAGGAACTTCATTGCTGTGGAAATACTTGTCAACCTGGGAAAGACCCGCGTCTACATCCCAAAGGTATATCATACCCTAACATACACACAAAATATGATCAAACAAACAGATAAATAAATGAACACACAGTACAACTTCAATAAAAACACACACCAGACTTGCAGCAGCGCTGGCCTTTCCATGTTCCTTATTTTTGTAAAGCCAGTTTGTTGATGAAGAACCACTTGAAGCTTCAGATGGAAGAGTCATTAACTTATCCTGTAACCAGAACATGGTTATCAACAGTATAAATCAGGAACTTATTGGCTTCATACGGTACGGCATGCTCTTACCCGACAAAATCCAGCATTCACAAATGCATTGACGAAAGTTGCTGCTAAGTTTTGTCTAGCTGAATCAACAGTTGCCCCAGCACTAGCTCGGCCTTCGAGTAAATGGGCCTGTCAAATCCAGATAAAGATAATCAGCACCATACTGGAAACACTATTATATATAGCTAATTATACGTCAAGCCCACCAAAGTCCCTAGTCTAATTTTAATCCAGCCTCTTCTTTATTTTTCAAACATGTAATGCACCTGAAACTTCATAACATAAAGATGAAGAAAAGTACATGTGGATAGAAATGGAAAAACGGAGGAGAAATCTTATAACCAGATAAGGCCCCATAAAATTTGTCTTAAATGTGTAACACAAACAACTAGACAATGTAGCAAACAACTAAAAGCCATGTCAAGGAGTTCAAACATAAAGGCCAAAACAGAATGAAACGCGGAGGAAGAAGCATCTTAAGCAGACAAACCTTGTAAATATCTTCAGGAGATTTGGGCTCCATGACCTCTACATCACGGGCAAGCATAAGATAACCTTCACTTAATTTGGTATTGTTGATAATTTCTTGCAATGCTTCCCTTTCGTCATCATTTGCTGCAATTTCTTCATCAAGCTCTAAAGTTACGCCCTAAATTAAAAAGGAAAGAAAAAGTACATTACGATGGCAGTAAGAATATGCCGATATTATCAGCAAAAGCTTGTAAAAAATAAACAACAATGATACAGATTCAACAAGTGTGCCACAACATTTTGCATCATTATTAAAATAAATTTCAATCCAAAAACTAACAGCTTTGACATGTTGCGTACTCTAACGTCAACAATTTAAGATGGAAAAGAAGGTGTCAGAATTTGAAATCCAGGACGAAGGTAATGGGAAAAAAGTGCACCTATACAACCAAGAACATCATTTAATCCAACAGATTTGGAAAATTTTCATTAACAATACACGTACCATTCTCCCCATAAATATAAGAAATGAGAAGGCAAGGAGCTGTTCGGAGTTTGAAAGCAAGCTATAGATAATGATCAGAGACAGCAAGGCCACCAATGGGGAAAAGTGGACCCCAAAAATTTCTTTAACCAATAACCATGCACCTATCCTTCACCTCAGATGAGAGGACAATGAGAAGGAAAGGAACTGGAAATTCTACTTGGTCAAGTGAAGCTTACTAGGAAACTTTAAGTAGCTATATGCAGCAAAAGCATATGATATCTCACACAGCATATCCTAAAATTGAGGGTAATCACTGCTTCTTTAACCTATTTACAAGCATCATATGAGGATTATACTGAATGCAACTCTTTCACACGATATACAAGAAAAATCCCAAAACCGTTCAGCAAAAAGGAAGAGGGTATATTGGTTCTATAGTCAAAAGCAGCGAGATCTCGCCATTATACTAGCCACTTCTTTTGCAGATGCATTCCTTAATTGTGTATAAATGCAGAGAGAGAAACCAGACAATCCAATAATAAATCTCTAACTTCAATGAAGTTAAATAGCACAGCACTTACATGGCGACCGAGGATGTAGCAGAATTGTTTCTTTAACAGAAGTTCCTTGCAAGAATGAAATATCCGCTTGACATACTGCCAAAGGTAGTGGTATAAAGTTAGCATCCTATATAAGCCAAATCAACAGGAGTTGTTCAGCGGATACACAACCAGTTTGAACTGATGTGTTTAGCCTTCCATGTTAATTTGGCCGTAAAGTGTAAAATCATAAACCAACCTCCAGATTGTCAAGATGTAATGCGATCTGGAGTGCGCGGGTATATTCTTCAAACTTCAAATATATTGTGTATGCAATGTCTAGAACCAAAACATCATCAGGCCCAGGAAGATATCTACAAACAGCAACAAGACGAGTAAGCACAGAAGCCTATATTTGAAAAACTAGGAGAATGAAGAATAACAGAATCATATTTCCTAGAACTTGAGGGTACTTATAATATGGACACTACACTGTTGAATCCCCACCCCCGCCCCGCCCCCAGCAAAAAATCTAAATACCTAATCACCACCACCACGTAAGGTCAGGTAGTATGCTTAAATATCATGACAAGACAGTATTCAAAGGAGGTCTTATTAGACTCAATGCTAAAATGACAAGAAATAGAAATTTTCACTTCATGTGCATACTTGGCCGAGCTGGTCAAGTACAAGCAGGTCCTCTTGAAATTTGTCTTATCCGTATGCTCCACCAACCGATCAAGATCTTCGACCTATAATAATCCAAATAAAACAATCAGAAAGCTACACATATGGATGACACAAACTTATAAAATAGAGACAAACGCAAACAAAAGAGATCAGAATAAAAACAAAAAGAAAAGGAAAACGAATAAGAAATTTTGTTAGTACCTCCATTAAGAGATCAACTGCTTCAGGTTCAGCATTGTGCTGCAATGATACATGAATAATAGTCTCAGATATAACAAATGGAAGTGAAAAATAGACAGGCATCCACAACACAAAACTCGCTTGTTCTTGCACATCAGGCAGCTAAACTGAAGGCTTTCAATACTAACATGTGGTCAAGCAAGGATTAAAAGAAAAGAAAAGTGGTCCTACAGCTGCAGGCACACAATTAACAGTTTAAAGTACTACATGGACGCCAGAAAAGGATACCTGCATATGGAAAGCCACAATTTGTTGTGCGAGCTCCATTATGTCATTAACTGGCGCCTCCTCACTCTGAAACAGATCCAGCGATAATTGCATACACATTTATGAAATCAAGTACATGCTAAACAGAAGCAGGAATCAACACACTTGCACATAAATTAAACAGGAGAGAAAAATGCTTTGGACTCGATGATTTCTAGAATTTAAATTAAAAGTAGAAAGCAAACTAAGATTGCAAAATATCGTTTCAGGCTACATGCCCAAAAAATTATTTCCTGAATTACCCAACCACCAATTTTTTATTCACACTTTAACATTATGCCAAAGTTTATTAAATAAACTTTGACAAGTCTTAAAAGCGCCATTGAACTCATCTGATGTGCTTATCAAGTCACATATGATAAATGAAGAGCCAAACAGACGAGCTTGATACACCTTGCTCCCACAATAAAAAATTGCATATTAAATACGGAAGCAGCTCAAACCTGACGTTTGGCGTACTCTTGGGAAATCTCTCCAGCCAAATTCCTAAACAGAAACATAATAAGTCATCAACACCGGAAAGGATAACATAATATATAATTCAATAGCATATCTCAAAGCACTATCAACCGGACAAAGCAGCAAATAACACATCAGCTAAAATCAAAACATCGTGATAATTAGAATATGACAGCAAATCGAGGGAAGCGACAAATACAAGAATATACAGTTAGGAGCTCAGCTCCGCTGGCATGTGGCAAAATTATAATGCTTCACAAAAGGAAGAGTTGCGGCTGTGTGACTTGAAGTAACGAGATCGTGTAGAGAAAACAGCTCTTATATATGCTTTAAGAGATTTACACATTTCGAAATATCGTGATTTCACTTTATAAATATCATTAAATGATCAAGTGCTAAAACAAACCAGTCCATAGAAAAAAGGTAAGGACAACACGAAGATAATACAAGAACCGGTAAACAAACTTCTGCATACCTGACATATTCATGCCCCCATGAGCCAATGTCACCATCAGAACCCAACAGTCTGTATTTCAGGCTCTCCTGGAATAATGGGTCATGCAAAAAGAAGAGTGAAAAGAGTATAATAGACGCATGCTTATAAGACCATATTTAACTTGAGACAAAGTCGCAAAACAATGCAGAATTAGCAGATAAAACACTGGGGGATATTTTCTCCCTACAGTGAGGCATTTCATTTTAAAAGAGAAAATAACTAGATACATATGGTGCAGAACGTACCCTTTCTCCCTCTGCAGACATAGTCAAGGCCAAAACAGAAAGTATGTCTGCCAGAAATTTCTGCAATAAGAGAAAATGATCAGTCTTGGTCAAGTAACAGCAATAATACAAATAACATATTATAATTGGGTAAAAACCATTAGCTCTGGGTCTGTCATGTTTTCATAATACGACTTCAATGTTCCATAGTGTGGCCGCAAGAACTTCAAAGGCTTCGGGACAGATGTCATGGAGCTTGTAGCACTTCTGATTTCCTGTCTGCACAGCAAATCTTAAAGGATTCAAAAGCTGAAATCTTTAATATTTCTTTTTAACTAACTGAGGCTGAAACAGTGGATAGACACTACATGAATGTCAATTACTCACTCCAATTTCAAAATCAAAGGTCAAAAACACAGCACAAAAAAAAATAGATATGCAGTCCATAGTCCCTACCACACAGTACACGTTCTCACAAACACTTAGCCCAAGCTAGAGATACTGGGAGTAGCATAAGAATACTATACGCGCTAAATCTAAAGTTGGGAACAGTAAATTCTATACTAAAACAGCAAAAAGTGTGTACCTCATGCTCTCCAGAGCAACCTTTTGCAGACCAGGATCAGGGTCTGCAACTCTTTCGACATACAATTCCAACTGTTGTTTCAGAGCTTGATCTTCTTCGGACTAGGGAACAAAAAAGCACAAAAACAAACACTTATTCAACCAATCGACTTGTCAAGAAATCTAATTTACATCCAAATTAGTGCATTTTGATTATATTGTAACAAGTAGTGAACTTACAAGATCCTCGTCTTTATTCTCGTCTTTCTTCTTTGGGTCCTTTGCAGGAACCTTTGCAGTGGGTTCATCTCTAGCCGCACCACTGGGACCGGCGCCGGCTCCACTACCAGCCGGATCCTGAGCCATTATTCAGCTAAAAAAAACCCTAGAAAGAAATAAAAGGGAATTTACGGGGTTTCTAGACGAAGAAGATGAAGATTGAAAAAGAGATGGAAAGCGGTGAAAATCGACAACGTTAGTAATAAAGGAAGTGCCCCTTTCAACAAGGTAACTCTCTAGTTTTCAGGCAGCTTGATCGACGTCTTCAAATCAAAGAAGAAAATTGTGTTTTCCGGTGTTGTCAATTGTTGGGCTAATGAATTAGGAATCGTTTATTGGGCTTATGTAGGGGCAAAGGCTTTCGGTGTTTTGGAATTCGTCTGCTTTTTTTGAGGGGTAATTCGTCTGCTTTTGTATTGGGCCTTTTTTTTTTTTTTTTTTTTTTTTTTCTTATACTTTGTTGGTCTACAAACGTACGAGATGATTCATCGGGTAATTGTAGTTTCCACTAGCCCTGTTTTTTAGCATTATAAAACCCTCTCGTATTGAAAATACTTGCGTGGTGTCTCAATTCGCGATATAACATCGCATAGAGCAATATTAACCACACAGTTTCATTCTATATCAAAATTGTGTAGTTTTGATTGTTTCATCCGTAAATTCACTTCAAAAAAAACACTATCCACATAAGTATTTCCCATATCGTACTGTGTATTTGCCATTTTTTAGTTGTTGGAGTTTGTAAAAATAAAAATATATTTTTAAAGAAGTAAAATAAAATCTATTACCCAATAATCCATCTGAATCCGGCAATTATCCGGCCCACGCATTATACACATCATGTGGATTTTTCAACACATGCTCTTCATAAAATGCCAAACAAGCTTAATCTTCATTCAAATACCTTTCAATTCAATCATACTACACATTTCACGCTCCAGTCTTATCTCAGTTCAAAATTTTGAAGCTAAAAATGCTCAATATCCCATTAGTCCCAATTCACCCTCATTTTATCCTCAATTTCACTAAAAGTTCAATTACATCTAAATCGCAGAGAATATACCTGAATCTCTAATGAAGTCTCCATGCATATATGCACGCATCAACTTTTAATCTGCTTCATCTCTATGTCGCATTGAAGAACACAAACTAATATACTACGAATTTCACTTGCAATCATGCCTTCGGTTGTTGCGTTCCCTCGGGACAGCTGCTACACAATAGAGTTTTTTTTCAATTTAATTCATACAACAATTGCTTACGTTTCAATGAAGACGATGTGTTTTTATAATCATGATTGGAGCGCGGCCCCGTTTGGTTTCAGACTGGACTGGATCCAACTTAATATTTTATTCACCCACTATCTTATTTACTAGTATTTTATTAATTTATTAATATTTCTCTCACCAATCATTTCACCATCAACAAATAAAATAATATTAATCAATTCATTTTATTCACCACCTACACTATTCAACCATTACTTTATCAATATAATATTTCATTAAAATTTCTCTCACCAATCATTTCTTCATCAACACAAATTTTAATACAACATTTTAACCTTATAATCATTACTTTATATTATTTTATTTTATTTTCTCAATTCAACCCGAAACCAGACATGAGTCTCATGGCTGTAAATCTGAAAATCTTTAAATCTTCTTTTGAGGTTTCTTATCGTCGCTCTACTTGTATTATAGTTTTACATCAATTCAATCAATCAAAATAAACAATTTTTTAACCTTTAGAAATTATGATTTAATAACTACTATTGTATTCCTCCGACAATATTATTCACACACTTCGTTAGCTTATAAGATACAACCCAAAAAAAAAAAAAAAAATTCCCTTCCCAACCTTTCGTTTGGTGAAAAAAAAAAAAAAAAAAAAAAAAAAAAAAAATTGAGGAAAAGATACAACAAATTTAGGGGGCTAATTAATCGTTATATACTAAGTAATACTTATTACACCAATATGATTTTTTTTTTTTTTTTTTTTTTTGAAAAAATATGATTTTTTTAGACAGGGTAGTGAATAAATTAGTGAGATGATTTCTGAAAAAAAAAATTAAATAAACAGGAGTTGCACCGTGCCATAATTGGTCGATGACCATTTCCCAGATATGCGTATAAGATTAGATATCATACGTCATATTTACCGTGCACATAATGATTGTGATGATAAAATTATTCAAAATTCAACGTTAGACAATCTTTTGGCACACTGAACTAATTAAACAAAAAAAAAAAAAAAACAAAAAAACAAAAAAAACCTAAAATGACGAGATCTCAAGGTAATTAAATTAAATCTTGATAGTAAAGAATCTTTATTGCACCGAATTATTGATGAACTTCATTTACACATATGTCACTCATGTGTTGGTATATAATGCTCACCCGCACACATATATATATGTGTTGCATTATTATATGATATCATATGTATTTATGTTATTCTCAAAATATTTGAAGAATTCCAACTAATTAAACTTGACACATTACATTACATTGTATGATAAATGTAACATTTATATATATATATATATATATATATATATGTTGCAAATACCATAGGCAATATATAGAAGAAAAAGGTGGTGACCGATAATAGTTTGCAGTTAGATTAGATAGATAGCTAGGTCCATGCATCTAACTGCAAGAAATGTCGTCAAATTATTTGATGGCCGCCGGAAGTACTCCGTGAATAATATGTTTTCAACCGGCAGCAGTAGACGGAGGAATTTTGGGTACACCCTGACGCTGCAACTGCACCAGAACGCCGTCGACGGAGGGAGGTTTCAGCCCAAGTGGGAGGGGCAGCCACGGCTTTGATAATACATCACCGATTGCTGCATCTATGCTCTCCTTTGACTTCATCCATACATATACATGGAAAAGAATAATCATTACACTTGGATACATATATGTTTAAAATATATAACAAAAATATATACTTAATTAGGGTCTAATATTTTAATTATTAAAAAGATAAAGAGATACTTATGAGATGGTAAAAAAAGAATATAAGAGACAAAAAAAAGAACGTCGTATTTTAATTATTTATCAATAAATAATAACGCGACTAGTGATATATGTAGTGGGGTTAGTGTCTTAAAAATATAATTAAAATTAAAAATATATATAATTACAAGACAAAAAAACGTCAATGCTAAAGAAAATTTATATTTAAAAAAAATAAAGAAAAAAACGTCAATAAAAATATAATGTTACATGAATTATGCATGTACGGTGTACTTCTCTGGATAAGACAAACGTTAAGTATTTTATTTATTTATTTTTATAGATTAAAACAAACGTTGAAGTAAAGTGGGTTAATGAATGATGATTTAGTTATTGTTCTCTAGATCTTAAACAACATGAAGCAGCAGCATGAAAAACCCATATATATATATATGTATGATAAAAGAAAACACGTTATTATAATTAAGTGGGTATTTTGGTCCGTAAATTAATAATGTTCACTATAAGCCAACAAAAATGGGTGAAATTTAATTTCTCCAAACTTTTCCTACTTTTATCTTGACATATCTTATCATATCCTCGTAGCTCTGCATAATTGCACGTCAATGTTTGGTTTCTCAACAAACGGCCGGATGAGACACATGATATGAAGTGAGAGATCTAAATTTAAGCTAGTGGGGAAGAAGTTAAAGTTATGGGTTTTTGTGCCACTGATTATGATGCATGTAAGACCTATTGATTCTTATGAGTCCTATAAAATTCAATGGTGTAAAAATATGTTGCGATACTTGTTGTGATCATTTCACTGTGACAAAGCCCTCGGGTTGTAACATTGTAACATGATTCTTACGATGGAATTAATTATGGCACGTCAAATTTACATTGTTAATGTCTATTTGATTCATGGGTCCTTTGAGTGTGACTATATCAGAATCAACATATATAAAAAAGTAAAAATGAGAAGAAAAAGAAAAAAAAAACCTAGCTTACCGGATGAAAATCAACAGGGGGTTGAGGCAGTGCTGTAGGAACACCGATGCCAGGTTCTATCTTGTACATGGTCGACGTCGGAGATGGTATACCCGGTACAGGCGCAACCGGATACCTCTGTAATAAATATTAATGATAATGATAATGATACATCCACGTAATTCCGTATATATATGGAAAACATATAAAAATAAAAAAGTATCTAAAGCACACGTTTTACTTGAAATGGTAAAATCCCAACAAAACAACCCTTCATTAATTGGTAATTCGTGTATACTTTACTTTCTGTAAATAATTGAGTGTTTTTCCACCGTGAAGACAAAAATTGACTATTTGGTATCGTTGAAATTGCATATATTCTCCTCAAAATAATAACAATAATGTCAATAATTATATATATATTAGTATAGCAGATTGATCACTAAGATCTTGTCTAATCACATAACAACAAATTTTAGTTTGTTTATTACGTACCGGCATCAAATTGGGTGGAAAACAAGGTGTACCCGGTCCCGGTGTAAGAGAGCTCGGAACCTGCATGATTTATATATCAACATTTTTTTTTTTCAATGATGATCGATATAGAGTTCATTTATATATTACTAAATTAAAATCGTAAAATGCCGAAGATGCAGTGAAAATAAAAGACAAGAAGTTAAAGCACCAGAAAAAAAAAATTTTGTATGATAAAAGACAAATTCACCCTTCCCTACCCAAATTCATCATTAGCTATAATGTTTAACTGTCGATTAGACCCCTCACAATGTTCTACATATATAGTAATACACCCCAAATTCCACTATTCTAATGTTTTATTGATGATGTCGGAAAAATAGTAAATATAATATCAAAATAAAAATGACCAAAAAAATAGGATAAAAATATTTCGATATTTTGACGTTTACATCAAAAGATATATTTATTTTTTTTAATCGAATAGAAGAAATTGTAGCGGAATAGAGACTTGTACCTTTTTTTTTTTATCCAAAAATAAGTTTACAATCTTGTTGACATATTTTTATTTCCACTTTATCCCTTTTTTTTCACGATAAAACCTAATAAAAATAGTAACAATGTAACACATCGTATACATGACTATCATTAGGAAAAAAATATGATACTACACAAGTTCTATCATGTGATAATAAAATAGCATCACCTATTAGTCGGGCTAGTTGATTTCGGATACCGGGAGCTTTAAGCAAAAAATAAAAAATAAACAAAATAGCATCACCTATTATCATTATTCATATAAATATTTCCACATGATGACAGCTAAATAATAGGAGTATTGAAAGCTTACACGGAGGTGTTGAGAATGCCAGAATGAAGAGTCAGCTGGCGGCGTTAGAGGAGCAGCGGCTGGTGGCCATGTTGGCGGCAGCGGTAGAGTTGGGGAAGGTCTTAAATGTTTAGGCCAAACATGCATCAAAGGATGGTTGGCGGCCGGTGGGTGACCCCATACATGCAACGGTCTAAATGGTGGTGCCATTGGTGGTGGCATGGGTGGGAAACCTATGGTCGGAGCATGCCACGTGTTCATATCCCTCTTCCCTCCTGCCGCCGTCACTGGCGGCGGCGTACAATACAATCTCCGTTTTTGGGTCCAACTTGTGGCTTCAGCTTCTCGAGCTAACAAATGTTTTCGATGTGACCGATATTTCTGGAAAATTAATCAGAACTTTATCATTAAAATTCCAGACTAGCATTATTTTCAGGGAGAAATTTGATATTGCCAGGGCTATTGTAGAATAAGACAAAATACAAGTGTAAAGAAATTGCTTTGGCAATACCAAAATATGCCCGGGCAATACCACTCACCAAAAATCCATGTCCATGCATTACAATATATTACATTAAAAATAAAAATAAAAACCTAATTGCTACGTAATTAAAATGAAACTTTTCTCATATACACAAGGAAAGGTTGCATTCATAGAAAATTCAGAAAATAAAACTTGCCCAGTCAATTAATGTCACGCCCTAATAAGGTCTAGACTTGGGTCTGATGATGTTACTGATTTGGATTTTACATTATTCCTTTTTTATAAGGGACTGGCGTATGTTCTGATATCAATCTGTAATGCCCTAGAACTTGGGTCTGACGACGTTATTTGAGTCATAAATATTTTGGTCAACTGCTTAGATCGTCGTCATCGTTTGGTTTAAAAGAAATACTAATCCGAGTTGACAATATATTTATGTCTCAATCTTATATAGAGTGAGTATTATACTATTTTACCGATAAGAGATTTTACAATTAATGTTTTGATGAAATTGCATGGACGGAAGAATTGGGTGGTCCATTAATTAGTTGATAAAATGAAATGGACAATACAATGTAACTTTACTTTGGAGGGACCAAAATGGTGTCTCTAAATGACAATACATACGAATATAATATACATATATAAAAAGACTGCATACATGCATGTGACAGACTGCTTCAACAGGTAACTATATATATATATATATTCAAAACGAAATGTGTTTGGATTTTAGTTGAATTTATTGGACACACTCATGTGGTGGTATGATATTAGCAATAGTGTATATATATCATCCTAAGGTAATTAAACAGCAAAAGAAATAAAGAAACTTTTTGAAATATATACATGTGTTTGTGCATAAAAAAGAGATGCCTTGTGTTTCTTGATAGGACAAAAGCAAATGCTAAGTGACAAAACACACTTAAATGAAAGAAAAAACAAACCCGATTGTGCATGTTAAGGCACCGTAGATCATCATGTATCCAATCAAATTTAGACAACTACCGGTCTATCTATCTCTTTTTCTAGATTAAAATGAAATTACCAAAACGAAAAAAAATGCATATTTACTTGATGGGAATGGGAATGGGAATGTATTTGCAACAGGCTAGCACAGTATAACTTAGCCCTACAAATTTTGTACATTTATTTCTTAACTAGCTAATGGCATAGCCATTGCATGTGTAATATACAACGGACCGATGATACAACCTAATTTTCAATCATTAATTGACCGTGACGACTATTATGATCAATCAATACTACATCATGATTTAATACAAAAAAAATTAGGTTGCGTACTCGTTGTTGGATTGTGCTTCTTATTTCTTTCACTTGTCTTAACTGTCTTTCACGGTGGTGTACATATTACTTAGTTAAATATGGTAGTCGACTTTGTTACCGTATGTAACGTCCCAGTCGTTAGGCCTATATATCATCCGATCCCTTATAATGAATAAAATAACTATTTAGGTCTATCATCTTAATGTTGACTTAAAACGATAAATACACAAACGTAACTTTTAAATCGATAATGTATAAATATTATAACTTATAATGTTTCTCTCATTGTTCCAATACAGGACAATAGTGCATGTTTGGTGAAATTTGAACTCAAAGACTAGTGCTTTCTAGAACCAAAGTAAGTATAACTACCTAGGTAAGTCTAGCAGACAAACTACCAGTCTTACTATCCAAATGCATTTCAACATTTAATGGAAACACACATTTTATAGCAGATGTATAAATTGATGATGAAGAAACCCCATCCAATTTGCAAATTTAATGTTTAATGGCTACAGGAGAGTGCCTCCCCAAACATAATAATTAAACAAACGCCTTTTTATTTGTGTATTATTATTTTAAGATGTGATTAATTTGTCATTTCTAACTTGTTTGTTAACAAAAAAAATTAAGTTCAGTGTAAATCTACCATTAGCCTTTAGATGAAAGCTCTCCTTCATATATAACAAAGTTTAATTTAAACACAAGGAAGGTTTTCTTCTTTTCTAAGCATAGTTAATTAATTAAGGTGAGTAGCTTTAAAATTATAACCTCATTCAGCAAGCTTAATATATTCAAAGAAATAATAAATGATAGAAAAAGTTACGGTGCATCAATCAAGGATTTGAGAGTTATACTAAAACCAAAACTATAATATAAATCTCAAACATGATGATTGTTTCACCGTAATTTAATTTTTATATTTTTTTGCAAGTACTGTTAATTAATTAAATAGAGGGATTAATATATATATAATATATACTTGAAGATGGCTGGCGATATTGTGGCGAGTGAGACAATCAATACCCATGAGCTCCAAAATCCTAGAAGGAACTGCTTTATCCACACCTAGCTGCTCCACTGCTTGTACAAATCTTTTGTGTAGCTCTGGTGTCCAGTCCACCTTTTTTTATTATTTCACACATTTCAACAATTAGACAAAGACACTACTTTCTTTTAATTAAAAACACATACTTAATTAGACAATAGTAGTACGTAATAATCTCATAATATAAGTACACTGTACACCATGAAAAGTCTGTACTAATTAACATGCAATTACTCAGACGATCGAGAGAGTACGTACTCATGAGTAAGAAGTACTATCTAATCTGTTGGCTTAATTAATTTTGAAGCTGATCAGTATATAGGATAAACAATCCCCACACTTAAACGTTTTGTAGAATTTTCACTAAAGATCGAGTTTATAGTTATATATATATAAACTTTTACATAAAAATATTCTGTAGTTTTTTTTTTTTTTTTTGTTTGTTATATGGATGAAACCCTAAACACTTGGAACAAAGCTCAATATATATATTAGCTTTTCTTTATTTTTTTGGTGTGTGTGAGGGTGGGGGGATGGATGGGGATTAATTACCTTAACTTTCCTTTTCCCATGAGGAGGAGCATATCTGGAGGAGGATTTGGAAGATGATTTTCTTCCTTTTTGATCACTTTCTGTATGATGATCAGAATCATGAGTAGTAGTAGTTGGATTTACATCTTTTTTCTTTACGACATCATCATCAATATCACCTGCTTCTTGGTATAATATTTGTGTCGAAATCGAATCCGATGACCCAAAATCTGATGCCGTATGATTCACGTTTATTGACTTGTCTTGGACTTGATTAATCATGGAAAGCGATG
The DNA here is from genome assembly GCA_026214975.1 of Gentiana macrophylla. Taxonomy (NCBI): domain Eukaryota; kingdom Viridiplantae; phylum Streptophyta; class Magnoliopsida; order Gentianales; family Gentianaceae; genus Gentiana; species Gentiana macrophylla. Next base: position 123,645,420 of record CM047807.1, on the reverse strand, counting down.
AATTATTCATCAACTGGGATTCTTCTTCAGCTGAAAATTCAGCAAGAATCTCATAATTATCATGAGGGTCCATCTCCAAATCTGGTAACACATAGTCTTCTTCATCGTTGATCCCAACAAGAAATAGATCATCAAAATCAATGCTATCCAGTAAATTCCCACCACTACCAATATCACAAAATCCTTCCTCTTCCCCGTCCTCGACCCCACACCCATTCATCATCACATATTCGCTCTGCTTCATCATCTCATCCTTACCACAACCCAGCTGTGGTGGTGATGATACAGCTAGCATTACCACTCGATCAAGTTTTTTTTTAATTTCTTTTCTTTCTTTTTTTTTTGTTTTTGAGGTTTATATAATATATAGCTATGTTGTCGGATGGATCAACTTATCACTAGCCAGACTTCATGCAAAGGGATGGTGGAGGTTCCGGCAAGGCTTCGCCGACGACGGAGAGGGCTGTGAAGGGAAAAAAAAAAAAAAAGACGGAGCAATGATTACTGTTTTGATAGGGAGCGGCTAATATGTATCGGGGTGGGGAGAGAGAGTGGAATGGCTCAGATCTCTACCGCCACTTGTTGGGATGGCTGTGACAGACTTATATTTCCACTTATCTTTAAGAAAGAAAAAAAAACAATCATAGAGAAATATTTATATCATTATAAAATAACACACCATATTTTTACGTTATTCTGTTAAAAAAAACTCACAAAAATCTAAACATTTATCTATCCAGCCATAAGGTAAATCAGCAGCTACTCCTCCGATACGAAAGAAAATAGATTAAGAGATAGATTGTATCTCGCGCATATACCTTAAATTATTCATAAACAAAAAAACATGTTGATTATATCAAATAATGAGTTAATAAAAAATTTAGACATAATGGGTAGAGACACTATTGCTGAGATATTAACCTCTACCCCATTATTCTATTATTTTATTTCAACTAATCAAATAAAATATAAGAATCGCTTAGATACGCTATGCAGACATGCGATTCAAAAAAGGAGAAAAGAGCGGATGATTTTGACTTATCCAATTTTTACGATGCGGTGGTTGGTTACTGCTCACGGTCTATTGTACTACTACCGTCTTTTTGGGATCAATATCAGCAATGCAGTTCATCCAACGATAAACCTACATACGAATTATAGAGAATCTTTGTTTATCGGACCTATAAGAATCGATAGATCCAAATAAAAACCAATGGTACAAAATTATGTTGTGACCAATAAAAATTAATGGTGTAAAAATGTAAAAGTGTGTTGCAGGATTTTGTTATGTATATTTTGTTGCAGTACAAATATTTCTCGATTAAAATTATCACTGAGAGACACGATTTTACATCAATGATGACTTATTACAAGAATAATGATAGTTTCACCACGTAAAAAAATCACATCATAGGACTAAAACATATCTTCATTGCTATGTCGTCTCATGAGCGTTTCTGTGTGATTGAGGGCGCGCTCTAAGTCAAAAAAAAAAAAATTTAGAACCCTGGACTATGTAAAAGATTACGATGTAGCGATTATTTTTAGGCTAAACTATGTTTACAGGTATATAAAAGTGTATAAGTTGGCTAAACATTTGTTTTTTTTATTAAATATGTGTATTCATTTGAATATTACTGTTTTTATTTTATTTTAAATTTAAGTAGAATAAAAAAAATACATTACCAAGATATAAAAACGGGTTCTAAAATATCATTTTTAAAAAGGGCCCTATGCTGTGGCCTTGTTGGCCCGTGTCTAGAGACGCCTATGGTCATCCACATTAAATCTACACAACACATCAATATAATTGATTACGAAATTGAACCAATTGATAGAAGATGGTCTCATCACGATCAATGGTGTAAATGTGTTGTCATAATTTTGTTATGGATATAATATTTTTCTTACATCATTAATCATGATGTTAAACATATTGGCATTGCTATATTATTTTGATCACCGTTACCAGTTGCTTAAAAGTTTTTTTTGTTCATATGTTATCACCATTTTGATTGGAACTAACATTTCCATTATTACAATTAACTTATAACCAACAGACTTTTACACTATTTATAAAGTGGAACCTTTGTATATTAATAAATCATACACCATGATTAATAATAAAAAAATATGTTATATTTATTTGTGGTGACATTTTATTGTGAAATTAAAACTACTTTAACAATTTATTAGTCATACATTATGATTAATTGTTAAAAGGTTTGCTGAAACACTAGCTAGCTACACAACAAATAACACAACATATTTTTACACAATTAACCATGGTGGATCCTTATTGTGAAACTAACACTCTTAAAAAGTGTATTGTGTCACTTGTTACATATATATATATATATATTCACACTGTCATAGTATATTAATCACGGCACAATAAATTTCTAGGTTTAAGGAAAAGGTACTTGTTGATGGGTGTTTCGAAATTGAAAGGTTATCCGTCACCGCCAGTTTATTAAATGGTACTTATTCAATTTGAGTGAAATTGTAATTTTGGTTGATATATACTTCTTCCGTTACACAATAACTGAGATAGTTGTCAAAATATTTTGTTCCATTTTATGAGACATAATACAATTTTTAATGCAACATTTATTATGTTTTTACGTGAATTACCATTATTTATTACACTAGGAGATACTCTCTCCGTTCCATAATAACTGAGGCAGTTGTCAAAAACATTTGTTCCATAATAACTGAGGCAAAACATTTTCCAAAGCAGCATTTATTGTTAATTTTTCTACTTTACCATTTATTTAATACTAGAGTAGAAGTTAAAAAAGATTGCGATTGTATTATAGGACTTTTTAGTATCAGATCGAAAAGTCATAGCATTAAATCACTTTCTTAATAAGCGTATTTTTGGCAACTGCCTCAAATATTTTGGAACGGAGGGAGTAATAGAGAAAATAAGGTCATACTCCCTCCGTCCCGTAATATAAGTCTTTTTAGCTTTTTAATGATGTCCCAAAATATAAGTCCTTTTCACAAAACAATACAATATTAAATGTATTGTTTTCACTTTCACACTAAACAATGTAATATTATTACTCAGTCCCAGAAAACAATACAATATTTTGCATTGAAATATTAAAAAGCAACTCATTTATTATGTTTTCTTAAACTGTGTGAAATTGCCAAAAGTCCTTATATTATGGGACGGAGGGAGTATTAATTATATTCAATGACTTCTAGTTATTTCATTATAAAAGTTAATGCATTAACTCAATCCTTAATATACGTGATTTTGTCAATTGCCTTGGAATTGAGGGAGTATATATATACCCTCTACAAAACATGTTTCTACCTATATGTAACGCCCCCATATCTGGTAGCGACCGTCAATTTGTCCCACTGGACCGATGTTGGACTTTACATTCTCATCCTTATAAGAGATAGGGGCGTCAATGACAGACTTGTCCCACTGGACTTGCCACAGTTTCGTCCCTACCATAGGAGCATAGAGGTGACCCCTCCCCCCACTAGACTTGTCCTAGTTTCGTACCCTTCCAACTGTCGTCTTCGATTTGTCTAAAATGACTAACCCGAATTGATAAAACTTTTATGTCTCACATTTATATAAGAGTGAGCATTCTACTATTTTACTGATATTAGACTTTACACTATCAAATGCATATGTCCACTTAATACATTTTTTATTTGTAAAATAAAAATAAAAAATAGAAGTATTGAAATTTGTATTTTTTTTTTGAAGAAAAATAAATTAGTATTTTTAAAAAATAGTTTCTGTTTTTTTTATATAAAAAAAATATAGTTTCTTATAGTCTCATGCAGATAAATAAAATGTGTCAAAATTGCATGAGGTAAACTTTCAAAAAATCTGTACAAGTTCTCGTGGTAGCGATCGACCTGTTTCTTATTCAATTTAAAAAAAAAAAAAAAAAAAAAAAAAAAAAAGAAAAAGAGAGAGAGGTGTTGCTAACGAGAAATACTTGTGTGGTGTCTCCACATGTGTGGAGAAATCATGTGGAGACACCACAACCATAGAGTTTTATTCTGTATTTAAATTGTGTGGTTCTGATTGTTTCACCCGTAAATTCACTATAAAATTCCCTCTCCACACAAGTATTTCCCGTTGCGAACGTGCACCTGCAACACAGATTAATGCGCAGTATGAAATACAATGAATAAGTAAATGAAGACTTCTTTTCGGTTGCATGCTAATGACTCTGAGTCATAAGATTACCTGATTAACATCTCTACAATCGCGTGGGACAGGAGGAGTAGAAACCCTCATGGTTAGCATTTAACCGTTATGAGACAATGAAGAACTTCAAATAATTCTGGAAAAAGTCAAGTCCAACACGACGTAATAGATCTAGTAATTATTTAGGCCTAAAATGACTGACTCGGGTTTATTATGCTTAACCTTATATCTTAGTATTTTATTTTTCTTCGTATTTTTTAAATGTGAGACATTAGTTTCTCCCTTAATTAAGAACGAGGACTCTACGAGATCATTCTAGATGTGGTCAATCTCCACTCCTCATGGTATTACACTTAGCCTTGTCTGTAGCCAGTTCTGATATAAATTGTAACACCTTGTTCTTGGACAGCGAATTTTTATCCGATATAAATTTGCACGTGACCGTTATAGTAAACCCTAAAACTCATGTAAATCAAAATAATAAAAAGGAAATGTTGAAGCAACAAGGCATAATCCATAAAGTCAATATATCCGAAAGAAAAAAAGAAACTACTGAAATTAACTCGGCACACATGCCTTATTCAAATAACCAAACTAAAGATAAAGCAGCTAAACATAAATAAACTCCAAAACTCCATCTTAAGTTTGTTCACCAAGCTCACCATCATACCTGTCATGTAATTGCATATCTTCTCAAGCAAAAAAAGGAGTGATCACTAGCTAGATGCTCAATAGTAAGTATATAAGATCATCATGAAAGATTCATATTTGTCATAAACCGAGCGACATGTCATGAATTTATTTATCCAAGTTGCAAACATTTTAAAGAGTATAATATAGAAACTACTTTAAAGGCATGCTTCCTAGCGGTGCATACAACATTTTCAACTAATTACGCTAGTTACCATTATTTATCTTGCACGTACTTGTTAAGTTGCTTTACATATATACTTACTTACCTACTTAGCATGTCTACTTTCTTGTCATGCACGTCTCTATGTACATAATACATGCACTACCAAATAGTCAAGACTCAATTAAGAGCACAATGCCCATCCAGCATGATTAGTCATACCTCCAATGTGACACATAAGATCACCACTACAAACAAAAAAAAAAAACGCTTTTGCTACACTAGCTTTTGCCACACACAAAAAAATGTGGCTAATATATACTACCCCCGTCCCAAAATGTAAGTCTATTTAGCTTTTTGATTTTGTCTAATAATGTAAATCTATTTAGATAATCAATGAAGCATTTATTATATTTTTCTCCTTTCACCCCTCATTTATTATATACTCACACACTTTTCACTATTTTGCATCAATAATAGTCGAATGTCATTTTAATCTTTTTTTCATCAAAATTAATGACACATAACCAAACAAACTTACATTTTAGGACGAAGGCAGTATTTTTTTAATAAGATAAGTTTTGCTTATTGAATTGGATCTAACCTTATGTAATATAATCACTTTAATCCAGAATCGTTATGCTAAACTATCAAGAATCTAAAATAAAGATGAAAACAGAAGCGTACATGAATCCTTAGTGCTGCAGATCTCCTGGAGGTTCCGGTCTTCTAGATTCTACACACTTTCCATAGCTTTTCAGAAGACCCTTTAGAATTTCCTTGTAGTTCTATCTGATGATGAGAGACATAATAGAATGGAATAATGTGTGACATAGGGACCATGACTCTTTATATAGTGAATTATATTTTACGTATTTCCATTTCTACTCATCAACAAAACATAAATTACCTCTTAGTCTCTACACATAAAAGGCTAACACCCTAATAATACATTATCGCTCAATAACCGAAATACCGCAATAGATCATTTTATACCGGGCTAATCTTTATTGAAAGTTTATAATAAATAATTATTTCATATATAAACCCAACGTTGGATTAATGATCCAACATATTGCTCAACTTATCTTATAGCCTTAAAAAACATTTTTTTTACAACACTTTTAGTGACATTATTATTTATCTTTTATATCAATCAATATACGGACATATCCAGGGTCGGTACTATATTAAAGGGGGCCTAAGTTGAATCGGTTGGATATGCCCTTTGTCGGTTGGTTTATCAGACGCAACCTGTTTGTTGGTTATGTTATACCCGTTAGTCGGTCAGGCGATACCGATTTCTATATATAATATAAATATATAATGAAAATTAAAAATAAAACAATCATAATCTAATATTTTTTTCCCACTTGTGACGCGCCGCATCATTTACATTTTTATATATGTTTGTATTTTCCAATTGAATTCCTTTAGTTCGGACTTTAATTTTTTTTCAAATATCACACGTTATGCAAATCAATTCAGTTATAAATTTGTACGTAAACACATTATATTTCGCTGGTTGATATTATGCCTACACGATTTTTTAATGTAAAACATGTCATTTGAAATGCTCGATGGTGGCCTACTGGCGATAATCGACCCGCTTAAATGGGTGGGCGACCTCAACATATCATGCGATTTATTACGATATGAATACGTCGACACGCCTAAATTCAAAATTTAAAAACACGAAACATCAATGACACATAGTTATAAGCATATATAATATAAATTAATGCTATCCGGTATACATGAAATTCAAAGAAATATTAATAATTTTATTTACTGAAATTTTATACATCTCTAGAAGAGTTTGTACAACAGTTATTTGTGGGTTGTACTGAATAGACGACTGTGATGCATCCAAATCACCCGTACACACTACTACTATGTGTGAGAGAGTGGGTAAAACTTAATCATATCCACCCACTTGGTATAACTCACAAGTACCTGATGCATTATAATTTCTCTCTCTCTATATATATATGTATATATATGAATATATCCATAAATAAAACATATAAGAAACAAAAAATATTCATTAAAGTCATACTTGCATCATTTAAAATTTGTTAAGAAAAATCAGACACACTTAAGTGGTTGTATGACACATTATCAAACATATTTCAATGTAAATATCACTTAATATATACAGATTAAGCTATTAGTGTTGTTAACAAACATGATCAAATTCAACAGGGTTAGAATTTTATATAAGATTAGAAAACAGTTACTACTAAAAAAAAAATCGAAGAAATTGCCACTGTAATTTTTATTTATATAGGATGACGGTCGACATTGTTTATTTTTTATTTAAGAAGAACTGAGACTATAATTTGAGTGTCCTACACATTGTCCAACACTTTTTTGTCACGACACGCTTTGATAGGTGTCAGTCGACTTAAATAATTATACTAATCAATATTTTCGTGTTTGACATTTCGACACAATTTCGATATATGAACACAAAATTTTTATTTTATAATTTTAGTTTTCTTTTTCGGAGATATGTTTAACGACAAGATAAGTTGTATACGAATTGCGATGAAAAATGATTTTCATCCTGAATTATAATTTGATAAGTACTATCTTATTAAACTTTTCATCATTCATAAAAGATAATTGTTTATCACCGTTTGATGTGTCGTGTATTTCAATTTTGAATTTATATATATTTCCGTATTCATCACGTGTATCACCGTTTGTATCCGTGTTTTATATCATAGGATTTGATTCATAAAAATAATAATAAAGTAAGCAAATAACAAGATTATTAATAAACAACAACAACATGGGAAGGGAAACATTTAAAAAAACAACAACAACAACAACTTGCGGTTAAGAATTTAGTGGGTGGCGTCTTTGCTCTACAAATATGTACTGGATTGAGCACTTGACATTGTACCGTAGGGATCCACCTCCGTAGATATCATTGGTAATAAGTTTTGCAGCTTGGCAAACAAGTATTGAAATATATAAAATATCAATTATCAACGTCTCTATAAGCTGATACCATATTGAATCACTGTCTCTCCCGATATATCATTAGTCATAAGTTTTACATCTTGGCAAACAAGTGTTGAAATATAGAAAATTTTAATTATCAAACTCCCCATAAGTTGATACCATATCAAATCACCATATCTAATAAAAGCTTTGGTTGATGAGGAGTTTGATAATTAACATTTTATATATTTCAACACGCTTATAAGTTGATATCATATTGAATTATCATCTCTTCCAAAAGCTTCGACTGATTGAAAGGTTGATAATTAATATTTTATATATTTCAACACGCTTCTTCATTGGGCCTTTGTGGTTCTGTTATATTTTTTTTAGATCTAATTGACATTTTATATATTTCAACATGCTTCATCAAGTTTTGGGCCTCTATAGGCTGTTATATTGAGAGGGGGCCTCCATACTGTTGTATTTATTAGGGAGGCCAACACTTGATTTTTTTTTTTTTTTTTATAAATTTTTGTTTAGTTCGGAAGATTGTGTTTGGAGCAGAGTTTAAACTCAGGACATCATGCTCTAATATCATATTGAATCATCATCTCTCACAAAATTTTAAGCTAATCTCATACACTGATATCATGTTGAATCACAATATTTTCTAAAAGTTTAAGCTGATGAGTTTTTAATTTTATATATTGACAAGTTGTGTTTCAAAACATAGCCTAATTAACAATACATGGAAATAGTTGAGCAGATATAAATGCAACGCCACTCTTTTTGTTGACAAGTTATATATTGATGACAGAAGGTTATGTTATATGAATTTATTTTACTACTTGGTTATTAATGTTGAATATTTCCTTTACTCCAATAACTAAACAATCGAATCGAAGAAAGATTACCGAATCAATTAATCAACTTTAAGAGTATTAAAACCTATTGTCATGCTAATCCGCACCCAACCCGTATTTATAAAACCCGCACGTGTGGGTTGAATTTTGAATTAGATTGAATATGGTTTTAAATTTTTATAACCCGCAATATAAATGTTGGGTATGAGTTTTTATAAAACACGGAGTGCACCACATATATTCCCAACGTAACATACCCTATGTCAAGTCAACATTAGAGAAATTATAATGTTGAGGGCTAACATGCATGTCATGATGTACTACGTACATGAATTTATGGGACCACTGAGGAAACAATTTGGCAAACAAAAGCTGCAATCAGATGGCACATTTTGTTAATATTTGTATATATCAATCATCAAAGAGACGTACGTTATCTTTGTTCATAAAATACAAACAACTTTGTGCAATAAAATGGGACCTCATACAACAAATATTGTTGTCTGCAGGGTGATTTTGCTATTTTACAGTATATTGACTCTCCCCCCTCTCAACTGTGATGGTATATATATATATATATTTCTGAAGAATGAGGCCCCCTCTTCTCTTCATTCCAAAAAAAATAAAATAAAAAATGCCACCATATATAGGTTTTTATTTTATTTTCATATAAATGATGAACACGTACCACAATATATATCTGATTTTCCATTCACGACTAAATATATAAAAACGAGGTGTCATATATATATTAGTGTATATGGTGCACGAGGATTTTTTGTGCCGTCAATAAAATCCCTAAATAAATCAAATAGTGAATCATAACGATTGAAATAGATAGACAGCTACAAGTATGTGAAAATATTGGACGAAAAACCATTTATTAAGCCAAATTCGTTACTATTAATTAAATATATAATGCTTGTGCAATCCGAACATATTAGTCAAAAGTAGTTAAAAAATATTAAAATAATGTCAAATCAATAATCAAAATATATAATGTCACTTTTAGCCAACACTTATACTAGCTAGAGTGTCTTCTGTATTCTCTATATATACCGCTCATTCTAATAAAAGTTTATTAAAAGGCCATTCATAAAAGTCACATATATGACTGACCAATATACCTTTAGCAATATCTTGTATTGATAGTAGTTGATTTTTTTTTTTTTTTTTTGTGTTACGATCATTCTATAATACCAAAATTAATGACGTTGATTTCATCTTTTTGCAACTTACATACACGGAAATTTGTTCGAGTACCAACCGTATTTATCGTTGTGTGTGTTTATCTTCCCTTGCTTGCTATTTTTGATGAGTTATGTAAAATATTGAATTAATACCACTAATTCCTAAAAAAAATATTTGTTTTTCAATACTCTCTTCAGAAAATTGGAGATGGAAGGGTGTATTAAACTTATGTGTGACAATCTCAGTGTGAAAAAATTCAAAAAAGTGTACAACAGCTATGTTTCCAAGAAAAAGAAAGAAAAAAAACAAGACTTCCCAAAATATCAGGAAAAATCCTACATCTAATTTTTTTCAAAAATAAATAAATGAAATGTAACTAGGCTAGCTTTCAAAAAAAAGCTTTCTGAAATGGGGTCAACGAAAACTGGACAACTGAGTGAAAAGATACGACCAAAATTCTAACAAATATCAAAACTGCATCTCTTGTCCATGTAATCAATTGCAATTAATGTCGATCGAGTCGGACAATTCGACCTGCATTAGACGCACCCACAACACTTAGAATATTATAATCTTTTTGTTGGCATTCAAGTGAAAATTCAAGAGCAAAGGTTTTAAACAAACACCGACTTACGTGGGAGGACAATCCGAACGGTCTTGGTTTCTATATTGCATAATCTGCATTGGATAAGGTTTTGTAAGCATTCATTAGCATTTACATATCGTTATTTAATTTTTACAAATTTTATGTTTTGTAATGATGTTTCTTTTTCTGTTTCAGCTGATGTGAATCAACTTTATGATGTTTTTACCAATGCTTTACCCCATATTATGAGTATATTTGTATGATCTTGAGTAGGATTTTCGATCTAAATGTGTTAATTTGATATTTCATAGCTCATAGTCCGATATTGCATTTTATTCGTTATTTGTCAAGAAAAAACTCTTTTGTGGTATTGTGGTCTTTGCCAGATAACAAGTATGGCGGAGCATTTAAAGAGGTTTCCGGACCAAGAGAAGGAGCAAATCGGCGGAAAAACTAGTCGAGTTACGATTCTAGAGTTAATTAAATTTGAAGAATTCGAACCAAGAGCTGAAGTTATGGGGTTAGTGAAGAAGATAAAGCAAAGCCAATTCAAAATGAAGATCAAAATGAAGAAGATAAAGCACAGCAATTCAAACTAAATCCGATAAAGTACAAGTTCAAGATGATAAATAAAAGCAGGAGACTTATCTCATTCAAAAATCAACAGCATCCAGGTCTCTTCAAGGGACAGCTTCGAAGGAGGAGTCCTGGCAAGGAACGGCACAAATTAGGGTTCAGCATGATTATCCCCAAACCTTTTAAATAAATTTTATGTTTATTTATATTTATCCAAAAATGCTGGCAATTATATATAAATACAGCACAGCATAGCGTTGTAATTCTTAAGCATTGGTGAAATAAAAAATTTACTTCTTTAATTATTTTCTTTATGGTATCGGAGCCTTAAAATCGTGATAAGCTTCTTCTTCTTCAAATGGCAAAAGAACCAGCTCTCACGATCCAACAGTTTCATCAATGCTCAAGTCTGATTTCAATCAAACTTAACCTCACAAATTACCTATTATGGCGTTCCCAAGTTATCCCTTTGATCAAAAGTCTTGGTGTCCACCATCACATTACATCATCGGAGAAACCTGGAGAAAAGACAAAAAACGCTGCTGGAGAGGATGTTGACAATCCAGACTTCCCTGTCTGGACTGTCAATGATGGTCTACTGGTGTCATGGCTGTTAGGCACCATGAAGGAAGAAATTGTGAGCATAATTTACGAGGAAGAAGCCACAGCATATCAGATCTGGACAGCCTTGGATACGCAACTCCTTCCACACACAGTGGAAAAGGAAGGTAACTTGAAAAATCTACTGATGGGCCTAAAAAAGGGTAATAAATCTGTTGATGAATATCTTAAAGAGTTCAAGTCTATATGTGATAATTTAGCTGCTATAAAGAAACCTGTATCAGATCTAGATAAGGTGTTTCAGTTTTCTCATGGTCTAGGCAATGAGTATATGAATTTCAGGACAACAATGCTCACCAAACCCCCATACCCCACATTTAGTCAACTAATAAATGCTTTGCAAGGCTATGATCAGACTATTAAGGCACAACAGGTAGAACAGAAACAATTTGCTGATCAAGCAACCTCACTCAAAGAGGAAGAGGAAGAGGTAGAAGAGGAGGAGGAAGAGGTTACTTCAATTCCAGAGGCCGTGGTTTTGCACCAGCAGGAAGAACAGAAGCAGATCCTAAACAACAAGAAGGAGGTGACAAAAAGGCTGAATCAAAATCCAATGGACAATCAAACACAACTGCTCCTAAGCTTACATGTCAGATATGTGGCAGATTCAATCATACAGCTCTGGAGTGCTGGTACAGGTTTGATTATACCTATCAATCAGAGGAAGTCCCTAAGGCACTGGCAGCTATGAATATATCTGAAAGTCAGGACCCAGCTTTCTATGCAGATACAGGTGCTACAACCCATATGACTCATGATGAAGGTAACCTTTATACTAAACAAAAATATTCTGGTAATGATAAAATCTATGTGGGAGATGGAACTGGTTTGGATATTACACACACGGGAGATGCATATGTTGGAAACCTAAAACTAAAAGATGTATTAGTTGTCCCTTCTTTAACTAAGAACCTGATGTCAGTAGGAAAGTATGCAGCAGATAATCAATGTGTTTTTGAATTTACTGACTCTGGTTTTGTGATTAAGGATCAAAGTCAGCAGATCATTGCCAAGGGACATAGAAAGGGAAAACTATATGCTGTAAATGAGGAGTTGCAGAAAGCTCTAAGTGCTGTGAAGTCAGGAAAGGCTCTTGCTGCTGTGTGGCATGAGAGATTGGGGCACCCTCATGACAAATTAGTTTCTATTTTAAATAAAAACTCTCTTATTGATGTTAAAGATTGGTTTCAGGAATCTAGGGTTTGTGCTAGCTGCCAAATGGGTAAAAGTTGTAAACTTCCATTTAGCAGAAGTAATAAAAGAACTGTTTTGCCATTGGAAAAGATCCATTGTGATCTATGGGGACCTGCACCCATAGCATCAAATCAAGGATATCGATATTATGTTATTTTCATTGATGATTTTACACGTTTTTCATGGCTATATCCACTTAAACGTAAATCAGAATTTTATGAATGCTTTTTAAGGTTTCAAAGGATGGCTGAAAACCAATTGAACCACAAAATCAAAGCTTTTCAGTGTGATGGAGGGGGAGAATTTAAGCTCAGTACCTTCCTAAATCATCTTGCAGATTGTGGAATTACACTACAAGTGTCATGCCCTCATACTCCAGAACAAAATGGAGTGGCTGAACGTAAGCACAGACATGTGGTAGAAACTGGACTCACATTGATGTTTCATGCTAATGTCCCTCAACATCTGTGGGTTGAGGCTTTTCTAACAGCAGTCTATCTTATTAACAGACTGCCATCATCTCCTCTACATTTTGAAACACCATATTTCACGCTGTTTAAAAGGGATCCAGATTATACAGGATTAAGGATATTTGGCTGTCAATGTTTTCCCACTTTAAGGAATTATGGTCAATCTAAATTTGCTAAGAGGAGTGTGCCATTTGTATTTTTGGGATATAGTCCCATTCACAAAGGATACAGATGCCTAGATCCTCAAACAAAGAGAGTATATATCTCCAGACATGTTGTTTTTAATGAAACTGTATTTTCTTTCAAACCTTTGCCAGTGCAGGTACCAGAAGCTGCATCAGAACTCATCAACTATCCTCCAGCAGATGAGTGGCAAAAAACACATTTACAAAATACTCCTACAGTGGATCATGTTAATGATGCTGCACCACACCCATCATCTGCTGATTGTTGTCCTACAGAAAGTCCAGTAGGTGAAACCGAACCAGGACAAAATAATTTGGAGGAACCTACTGCAAACACACCAGAAAATGAAGAAGTTCCACATCCAGATGCCCCAGATGAGGAAGGAACCCCTGAATCAGACTCTGAACCAGATGTTCCAGAACAGCCACATGTTCCACAAAACACCAGGCCAATCAGAGACATAAGACTTCCATCTTATTTACAGGATTATGCACTGGAAACAACAGAACAGATCATTATACCTGAACCAAAAACGATCAAGACAACTTTAAAGCAACCTCAATGGGTTCAGGCTATGCAAGAAGAATTAACAGCTTTACAAGAAAACAATACTTGGACTCTAGTTCCTAGACATATTCACACAAATGTGGTTGGGTCCAAGTGGGTGTTCAGAGTAAAAACCAAAGAGGATGGCAGCCTCGAGAGATATAAAGCAAGGCTGGTGCCTCAAGGTTACACACAGCAACAAGGCATAGATTTTGAAGAAACCTTCAGCCCAGTTATCAAACCAACAACCATCAGACTAGTCCTATCCTTAGCAGTCTCTTATGGTTGGACAATGAGGCAACTGGATGTGAAGAATGCCTTTTTGCATGGGACACTCAAGGAGGTAGTTTATATGGAGCAACCACCAGGCTTCCAAGACTCAAAGAAACCAGATCATGTATGCTTATTACAAAGGTCTCTATATGGTCTTAAGCAAGCTCCAAGAGCTTGGTTTGACAGACTCTCACAGTGCCTTTTACAACTCAATTTCAGGTGCAGCAAGGCAGATTCTTCTATGTTTGTCTTTCAGGATCAGGGCATCATTATAGTCATGTTAATCTATGTGGATGATATAATCATCACAGGGAATAACTCAAGGTTCATCCTAGGCCTCACTCATAAACTTGGGCAAGAGTTTTCTTTGAAGGATTTAGGCAGATTGAGCTACTTCCTGGGAGTTGAAATCAAACCTACAACAACAGGGATCATTCTCACCCAACAAAAATATGCTCAATCATTGCTGGCCAAAACTCAGATGCTTGATTGCAGTTCCATTGCCCCTCCTGCAGCAATTAAATTACAATCCAAGCCTACAGACAGTGACCCTTTTGATGCCTTCACATTCAGAAGCATAGTAGGAGGATTGCAATATCTGACCTTCACTAGGCCAGATATTACTTATGCTGTCAACAGGGTTTGCCAACACTTTGCTAACCCTACTGTAGGAGATTTTAAAGAAGTCAAACGCATTCTAAGGTTTGTCAAAGGGATTGCTGATTCTGGTCTACATTATCTAAGGCAAAGTCCACCTGTCCTATATGCCTACAGTGATGCTGATTGGGCAGGATGTCCTACAACTCGAAGGAGTACTGGTGGTTATTGTGTGTTCTTTGGGGCAAATTGTATCTCTTGGAGCTCCAAGAAACAACCTACAGTGGCTAGGTCAAGTTCTGAAGCTGAGTACCGTTCTATGGCTTCCACCACTGCAGAACTGGTATGGGTCACCCATTTGCTTCGTGATATTGGGGTTCAACTTAATACACCTCCTCAACTCTTTTGTGATAATCTAAGTGCTCTATATATGACTATTAATCCAATGTTCCACAGTCGTTCAAAACACTTTGAAATCGATTATCATTTTGTCCGGGAAAAGGTGGCTGTTAGACACCTTATTACCCGTTTTGTGCCGTCTCATAAACAGTTAGCGGATGTATTCACTAAACCTTTATCCAAGGCACGTTTTTTGGAATTACGCAGCAATCTCCGTGTCCAATCCCTTTCCCACGTCTGAGGGGGGATGAAGAAGATAAAGCAAAGCCAATTCAAAATAAAGATCAAAATGAAGAAGATAAAGCACAGCCAATTCAAACTAAATCCGATAAAGTACAAGTTCAAGATGATAAATAAAAGCAGGAGACTTATCTCATTCAAAAATCAACAGCATCCAGGTCTCTTCAAGGGGACTTGAAGGAGGAGTCCTGGCAAGGAACGGCACAAATTAGGGTTCAGCATGATTATCCCCAAACCTTTTAAATAACTTTTATGTTTATTTATATTTATCCAAAAATGCTGGCAATTATATATAAATACAGCACAGCATAGCGTTGTAATTCTTAAGCATTGGTGAAATAAAAAATTTACTTCTTTAATTATTTTCTTTAGTTAGTGGATTATGTTGGTCCTGAATAGAAGAGAAGCTGAAGAATTGGACAACGACTGGAAAATTGGTGTCTAGACGCTTGCCCGGGTGTCCCAAAGTAAGCCCTAAGACGGCTACACGGGTTTTAGAGCTCCTAATTTGCTTCTTGGTCGGTTTAGACATTACATGAGACCAGTGGCGGACCCAGGACATTTTTCCAGTGGAGGTCAAATTCGAAAAAAAGAGCCAAGTTTCGAACCCATGACTTTGGGATATGTATTCAAGCTTCCAACCAATTGAGCTGAATGGGGAATTACCTTAAGAATTGTCTGAAATAATATAAATACAAAGTTTTAATATTATTAGAGAGATATATTAGTAACTTCGTCCTGAAATTTGAGTGGGGTCCATGCACTCCACCCCTACCATGCTGGGTCCACCCCTGCATGAGACAGATTTATAGCATTGTAATCATACTTTATCATACTTCACCGTAATTTACAATACACTTTACTTTTCATTCAAATTTTGAAGCAATTTCTTGTGGTTCGTCTTCCAATTCAAGAAGTATTTGCTTGTGTGTTGCTGATTCAATAGCAAGGTATTTCGTTCTTAATCTAGTTATGCTTTTGTATACTTTCAATGCCATGTTTTATAGTTTTTTTAATATCCAAATCAATGCTACGATAGACTGTCTACTAATCAAATCATGTAAGAATAATTCAAATCCAATCTATGTAGTATATTAATTTATGTGTGATTAGAAAACCAGATGTATGATCTGCATCTGCCGTCACAATATATAATGGTGCGTAAACACAATATATAATGGTGCGTTTGGATTACTGGAATTGAATAAAATGATATTGATATAATGGAATGCATTGGAATTGAATGAACGTGATTATATTCCTATGTTTGACATGCAATCGAAGGAAATATTTAAGATTCTACAAGATGTGACAAATGACACGGTGGGTGATAGGTGTGTGTTATGATGAGTGTGGCGGGTGGTGGTGACAAGGGTGGTGTGGTGTGCGGTGATGGTAGATGGTGAAGAGGGTGGTGGTGGCTGAGTGAATATTGGTGGTGATAGTCGTGGTGGAGGAGAGTGCCACGAGTTGGTGGTGAGTGTTGGAAGTAGTGTTCGAAATATAATTTTTGTAATTGTTTTAGAATTAATAAATTACAGAATTACTATCATCTTATTATTTGCTTCCTGCTCATGAGTAATGCACTACTGAAAACCCGAAGTTGTATCATGTGTAGCTATATAACTTAGGGCATGTCGCACGCGATTATTAAGTTTATGGTGATACACTTAAATTGTTAGTCCGTGGTGAACGTAATCAAAGTATATGGTCTATTGATTAAAACACCATTAATGCGCCAAGACACTTTATGGTGTGACCGTCTTATCCGGACCGTCGATATTGGTTATCTATGTGGGACATTTATATATGATGTAGTTATATAAGACTTGAACGATTTACTCTGTATTTTTCATATAATTCCATGATTGAGAAATCTTATTAAATCACAATATGATCATGTATGGATTAACCTTAATCCTGTAGTGATTGCAGACTTCTGCTTGTTTCAAGATAGAGTTTGATGGTTCGTTATGGATTGCTAAGAGGAGCGATCTGACTTTCACGTTAGCACCATTTGGGAATGGGTAGCGAGTGTGTGTTTCACAGATACGGAATTCATTCCTTCCTGGGTGAAGTAGAAAAAGACAATCATATTATTCCTTGGCACATTATTGGCACCAAATGTGTAGCAAATTGGGAAAAGAAAATTTTCTCAATTATATCACATATGTAATGATTTGTTTATTTATAAAATAATTAATTGATAAAATAAGAGATTGATTTTCTCATTTAATAATGATTATCTCTTATTTAATGAAGACTGTCTTTTCCTTTGGTGGAAACAATTAATTGTCTTGTGAAAATGATAAACTCTCAAGCCTAATTAATTTCTTATATAAAGAGAGTTTCCCAACACAAGAACACAACAATCTTCCTGCGCCATTTAGTGAGTGAAGGTAGACAAAAATTAGTTTTTTGCCTTAGTCATTGAGAGAAGAAAAACATAGGGTTTTTTTTGGGGCATATTCGAGGATGTTCGTATGCGGGATCGACGTCCACTAGTCGTTGTTTGGAGATTCAACTCGGAAGATCACAGCTTCTCTTCGGTTGGGTAAATCTTCAAACCTTCATGTAGATTAAATTAAATAAATATGTGAATCAAGTCGTGGTAAAATGAATTTATTCGTTGTTTCCGCTGCGCATAATCGAGTGTCTCGATCGGTGTTGTGAATCAGGTCTGATCTCGACGATCTGAAAAAACGAAAAAACCCTCGATGCATCGAGGCTTACTCTCGATGCGTCGAGGCCTAGAAAATTTCCGGATCTGGTTTTTCGCGTTTCAGATCCTGATTCAGGTTGTTGCATATCCAACAGTGGGATAGGTTGCGGGTGAGGATTGGGAAGACGGTGGTAAGGTGAGTGGTGGTAGAGGGTAGTGGTAAAATTGTTGGTAACATGAGGTGGTGGTGCGGCGGATGATTGTAGGTTGGGTTGTGATAGAGGATGGAGGTGAGGTGTGATGGGGTGATGACAAGGTTGGTGGCGGTAGGGAAGGGTGGTGGTGTGGTGGAGGGTGGCTGTGGTGGATTGCGGTAGGGCAAGCGGTGGCACGGGAGGTGGCGAATGGGTGGTGGACAGGCGGTGGTGGTTGATTATTTATATCACTATGTTATGTTTTACATTTCGTTTCATTTAACAATTCCGTCCATTACATCCATGTTTTCCCTTTCAAACACACCACAATGATGGAATGGTAGAAAACATTTTATTCCAACAATATTTTTTTTTCTTTTTTCTTTGAGGGAATATTCCAACAATTCAAACAAACCATAAACGCATAACATTAAATGGATTGCGCCAGCTACATATGTATGATTTTGCGTACAAATAAATAAAAATTAAATAGAACAGTAACCTCATATATATTCATTGTTTGTTTTTTTTTTTTTTTTTTTTTTTTTTTTTTTTTTGAGGGGACATATATATTCATTGTTGAAAAGGATTCCATCAATTCTAAACTTCAAACCAAGTTTGAGAGGAGTATAAAAATAAATTAAATGTGCACTCGAATGTACGAGCTTGGTGCACGTCGTCACCACGAACAATAATTATTGGTCTGTGGGAATGCCCATAGAATCTACCACTGCTAAGGTGGGGTGTCATGTAGGTAGCTCCAACAATTATAAAAAATGGTTACCACAACTGTGGCAGCCTTCACATGATTCCACATGAATGTGGAGAGGTTAATCAGTGCAACAGAGCTTAGAGTCGAGAGAACTGCTGGTTCCCGTCATCAAGGGTGTTATCGATCGAAATCAACCCATTTTACGGGAATTGAACCGTTGACTTCCATAGAACAGGGTCATTTGTCGTTATAACACCCATTTCTCACCACTAGGCCATATCCAGGGGATAGCTCCAACAATTATAGAAAGGATAATACATGGAGCATTGGTATATGAAGAAGCTGCCATTCCATTTATTATTGCTCGGTTCTTAGTACATGTACGCTGGGTCTATCACGCACCGACGACGACATCATGCATCCGATTTTTTCAAGATTCTAGTAACATGCTTTACACGGGTATTTTCAGTTTCCCGTGATACATTTAATTAATTACCATAGTTTTTGCATCTCTTTTTATTAATGAATCTGGTATCCAAAACCAACCGATCACTCAATCATTGCTCTGAAGTGACATGTTGAAAGAAGTTTTGGCCACGTGAGTCATTGTTGAAGACTATATCTTTACTGCCAATTAATCTAGAGTATTCTAAATCTAGGCGATAGCATTCAATGTGTAAAGAATAAAGATTGTATTTGTCATTAGTCACTTATTATGTACCTATAATATGTATCAAAATCTCATAATGAAAAAATCCATCATTATTTGCTATGATGTGGTATCCTATCATTCTCTCCCATTATGCTAGATTTCCCTCATTTTCATCTCAATTAACCACAATCTTCTCATTTCTTCTTACTGTGTCTGAATTGCGGCCCCTCTGCTCCATGCATGGCCAGTCAACATGAATCCACCGACACCTCCAACATAAATCAAAATACAAACACCATCTTATCCTTCCTTAATTAACCCTTTATACCACAAAGCTTACTCGACAAAACTATCACTTATGTCTTATGGAGAGCCCAGCTTCTTCCCTATCTCCGGGGGCAGGGCGTTAATGGCTATATTGGTGGCTCCATTCCAGCATCATTACCCATGATCATTGATGAAAAATGCGAATCCATCCCTAATCCGGCTTATGAAACGTGGTCAAAACAAGATAAATCTCATCCTTAGCACAATCACGTCCTAACTTTCAGATCAGGGGGAAACGCAGGATCTCGGGTAAAGGGGAGCAATAAATTTTTTAAAGACAAATATAAAATTTAAGAGGGGCAAACGATATGCTTTGTATATATATTAGTGTGATTTTTCCGGATCAACGCGTTCTCTTTGGTTGGTTGTATGTAAATTCATGCATGTTTTGAGATGTTGTGCTAATGCAAGTTTATACGGCTACTACTTCTGCCGAGATATGAAAGAAATTATAGACCTCATTTGCTTCACAGATCGATATGGCTTATATCTTAGTCAGCGAAAGTATATCATGCACTTATTATGAAAAACAAATAGGGACAAATGAAAACCATGTCACACCCCTATGGCCGCCAATACTTATCTCCATAAAGCCGGTAGTTCTCCATTCTCAGTTGCATCTCTATATCGTACTATTGTTGACGGTCTTAAATACCTGATTTTACTCACCCCGACATAACATTTGCCGTCCATTCTGTGAGCATATATACGCAATCTTCTATAGATGATCATTGGTCGGAAGTCAAACGCATTATTTTCTACCCCAAACTCATTATCTCTCGGCCTATTCTTCTCTCTCTCTCTCTCTCTCTCTCTCTCTTCAAGCTTACTCTGATGCCGATTGGGCAGCTGATCCTAACCACCCGATGATCGGTTGGTGCTTATTGTATCTTCCTTGGCTCGAACCTTATTAGCTGGCGTTCCAAACAACATGATAGGAGTCAACTTTGCATGACTCCGGCACTCTTTTAGCCCCCATTTTGATGCATATTTGGTATATTTTGACACATTAAGGTCTCAAAACGGGGTGGTATCACATGTTTTAGAGCACAAGGGCTTTTATCATCTTTTGATGGTAAAGCCTCGTTTTTATTGATATTAACCCCATTCCGTGCACTTTTACCCTCCGGAATCGTTTGTGTGTCTTGTCTCATCTCAAACGCGCGTTTCAACTCTCAAACGCCCGTTTCAAACTATTAATTTTGGACAGAGAGCACATGAAGCGAAACACGCGTTTGAGGACCTCCAAACGCGCGTTTGGAGTCATTTTTCTGTAGATTTTTGCCTCTATAAATACCCCCTTCCAACGAATTTCATTAGATATTCTCCCCTCTCTTAGCAAAACTATACCCACTCTTTAGCACGAATTTTGTAATGGATTATTCCACTTTCTCTTAGCATAGATTAGCATAAACATAGCTTAATTATTCCATTTCCAAGCTCAAATTCTCATCCCAACTTCAAAGCATCCACCTTTTAATTAGTTCTTTATTTTGTACTTTTGGATCTCAAACTCAAATTTCTCTTCTATTTTACTTATTATGGCTTTCATTTACTGTTTTATGTATGTTTTGATTAGTATAATGAGTAGCTAGTTCCTTAACATAGTCGAATCATGTGAACACTAGTGAAATCACCCTTTGGGTGACGAAATTGGGAGTGGGTAGTGCTTATTTTCATGCTTTAATGATTTATTCTTGTCTTAGAACTTGTTTTAACATATTTGGGCTAGATTTATCACCTAGGTCAAAATCACACACATCAATCTAACGAGTTGTTTAGATAGAGAGATGTGGGAAAAAGGGTTATAGGATCGCGGAGTAGACCCGGCTTAGTTGTTAAGCCCGGGCCCAAAGTGAGGTTACTCATTTTAACGTTTAATCGGTTTAGAGCTTATCGTGTTGGGGTTTCCGGTTTCCTTAAGGGGGAATTGGTTAGCCTAGCATAGGGTGGTGAAGGAGAGTTGTTCAGATAGCATCACCAGTTTAGAAACCGTTACCCTTGAATAATCGTTAAGCACCTTTGGTTATGGTTGGTCGGTAAATGCACACTCCCGGTTAAGTCACTCGAGGGGGCGTAAGTCACTAGTGGGATCATGGTTCGGCTATGCTCGTAATCCTTAATCTAATCCTCTCAGTAGTTTCTTTTTCTTCTCTTATCTTTAGACTTGTTAATTGAAATGCTTAATTGTCATTGTAGTTATAAAACACCTTAAAATCTGGATCGCCTAGACTAAGTTTCAAGTTTGCTTTGGTATTCACAACCATATTCCTTTGGGTTCGACCTCGTATTCCTGTAGCTATGCTAGCAATCGACCCGGTACACTGCCGGTTAGAGAGTTAGTTTGCCCACGGTTTCGAGTCTTTATAAATTGTTTTTGGAGGGTGAATTTTAGCTCAATCAAAATGGCGCCGTTGCCGGGGAATATGTTTTTGTGATATCTTATAAGTGACCCGAAAGCTTAGGCCTAGGTTGTTTTTTTTTTTTTCTTGATGATGGCTTTTTGTTGAAAAGTCACACCACTTATTGCGGTGGTGGTGGTGACTAGATACCGTGATTTTGTTCTTGTTGTTTTCTGAGATTTTGCAGCTTGAGCTTAAATGGATGAATTTTTCAATCAATACTACTCACATGAACAACAATACCCCTACCAACCTCAGGCACCTGAACAATGTTATCAACAACAGTTCATGCCTCAGCCTCAGTATCAACAACAGAGTAACCGAGGTTCATGGGCTTATCAGTGCCCTAGTGTATGCCAAAGTCAAATTTATGGTTATTCAAGTTATGAGCCACAACATTATGAGGGTTGTCCGAACCCTAGTGCTTATCAGGATTACGGTGTTCATACTTAACGCGTTGATAGCTTCACCTGCATTCACCACTTGATCGAGTCCGGCATGGCAAGAAGCCTACTACTCACCTCCAATGAATCAAAGTCGGTATGATCGCTTTCCCCATGCCACAAGAAGGCTTCACCGACATTCAAATGGAGCAGTTGATTCAATTGAACGAGAGTTTGATTCAAATGAACAAGGATATGAAAGAGTTCAATAGAAGCTTTGACTCCGACATAAGAAATCTTGAAGACGGGATGGGGCAATTGATTGAAAAGAGGAGGCATGAGAAAGAGGAAGAGACATGTGCAATAGAGGTGATCCGAGATGATGATGTTATCACTGAAGAAGTTCAGGTTGAGAGTGAGGTTGATGATTCAGTTTGCTATGATGAGATTTCTGAGCCAGATAGTGAGTTGGGATTGCTCATAGTGCCACCTCCAATTGCGATATTTGATTATGGCAGGTTTCACGTTCTACCTACTGCACCTTCACCCCTTGAGATGAAAATTGATGAAACCTTGGTGGAGTGTGTGGTGGAACCGACCATTGATATTGTAACACCCCACCCTCGGACGGGCCCTTATCCGGGGTGAGTCATTACTTCCCTGTTCTCAGAGGTGCAATGCAATGAAAATAAATAGAGAGAAAAACTTTCTAAATGCCCCTTTTATAAAAACAAAAAACAAATAAATAACAAAGGTAATGCAACTCGCCCCTTCTGCTTCAAAATGAATAAAAGGCCCAGCCAATTGTAAAAAAAAACGTTAAAGACTTTGTGAACATAAAAAATAAAATTTTCATAGATATAAATGTGCATCACATGATGCATTTATTTCAACTGATGAATAAGTTCGAGTGCTAACATGATAAAGAAAAGATCCTTGACACCAAGCTGATACGTTGTCTTAGTACTGCTGAGGAAGAATCACTGCCGCGGGTGATTAACACAGAAATTTAGGAACTCTACCAGCTAAACCGATCTTCATGAAAGGTGTTAAAAAATAAGGGGTGAGCTTAAGCAAGCTCAGTGAGTACTGACGATTACAAACCATCTCAATGATACAACCAACATATAAACAAACCAACAAATCACGTATTCACCCACTTAGTGATATGGCAGCTAACAAGACACAACACCCACCATGAAATTTGTATCTATAGAGAGAGAGCAACAATGAGCACTGGAAATCAAATATCACACACAAACACTCCACTGTCCTTGTCCAACCGAAGTCAAGTCACCACCTCCATGTAAGGTCCCACCTGAACCAAAAGTAATTATGGAATAATGTCACCGCAATCGTATACGGTCCCACCTGGACCTAATATAAACACTCAATAGTGAGGCCTCACCTAGACCGATAAGATTCTCCCATCACAGGGCCCCACCTGGGTCCAAAATAATCACCTCATACTACAAGGATAGGACAGCGGATGAAACACATAACACATAGGCCACATAATCACACATACATTCCAACTCAGACTATGCTAAAAGGCATTCAAGAAACTAGCCATAGATAGGTCACCTAATTACAAACAATTTACCACTATTAGCACGTATGTGGCCAAATCAAATCAATAATTTGTGATCAATAGTACTCAACTCAACACCTGACGAGCTTAACCTCGACTGATTAAGACTTCTAACTCACAGAGCCAACACCTATATATGTATACAGAGTTTATCCGTCAGTAATCAACCATCTTATATTCGGTATTACTCGTATATTAAGTAAAAATGCAGCTTTATGTTTTTTTTACATATTTTTATTTGTTTATATCATTTATGCGTAACCCGTTGGGCACTAAAAACACGGGAGCTTTGCCGATCTACCACTATTTTGGAAGGCCACTTGTGCGACTACCACTCTCTTGTCGAAATACCACTCTTATTTTTGTGTTTTAGGTGTTTTTGGAACCAAACTAAACCCTAATTGGGAAGGGGGAACCCAATAAGGAAAGGGTGTACCTTAAGATTGTGCACAAAGGTGAAAAAAACGGGAGAAAATCGCGAACCAAAATTATTTTTTTTGCCTTGAATGGTATATCCACAAATATACCACAGAAGCAGTGGTAAACCTGGAAAAATCCCCTAAAAACACTCTTATATTTGACCTAAATCCAAAAAGACACCTTTACTGCTCCTGCAAATGGCATCGGCACTAGAAGATGAATTAAAGGCCACAAACTAATTCCTACTACAATCTATTTACCCAACCCATATCCTTCATTTTAGCAACCTTCTTTTAAAAATATTATACCCATTGAATCCATGATTCTTATTACTGAGATGCAGAAAGAACAAATTTCAGGAAGCCATCCCTCTCATCTCTATACTTCCCCCTTCTCCTATTCCCCTTTTTTTTTTCTTCTTCCTAATAATGGTGAGCATTAAGAAACAAAAATGGTGCAGGGTATCATTTCTTTTCCACAATTGCTAAGCAGTAACAAAGGAATACTGATACATGATGAATCAGAACATCAATCAAAATTTAATATCAAAATTGCTACCTTATATTCTTGAAGATTTGTAGGAAGAAGAGGAAACCACAAAGTCTGTGACTATGAAAAGATCGACTTCCGGCAATAGCCGTAGATGAAGAGCATGGAACTTGGGTTGAAATAAGAAAAAGATTGGGTGTGTTAAGGATGCACAAGTGAATTGTCGATGGTATCATATGATGATAGAGTCACAACAGAAAACGGGTGTATCTGTTTATCAGATTGTTACTTGACTCCTAATTCCTTACAACTCTCAACCCCCGTTGCTTTATCCTATGCAATTATTACTTTCAATTTATGTATTATATATATATATATATATATATCTTAACAACATTTTTGGAAATAACTAAATAATAAAAAAAAGTATCGGGTTTCACAGTTATGACTGAGTAAGAATTCTTTGGTGATGAGAATAGCTCGTTTTGGGATGAAGAGGAAGTGCAAGATTTGGAGATGGAAGAGGTGCAAATTTTATCTATTACACCGCCTCCCGAAGAAATGCAAAATGATGACCTCGAAGGGTGTATGATAGATTTGAGCACAGTTATTGATGAGATAGACTTTGAGTTAGAGGAGAAGTTGGGATCACCCATTTCACCATCACTCCCAATTGAAGTTTGTGAAGATGTCGTTATGGAGTGTGTGGTGAAACCTCAAGAGATTTATAAGCCATCTATGGCAGAGCTACCGGGAGAGTTGGATATTATTAGCATGCCGGTCCCGGATTATTACACTCTTCCACCTTGTGTTGATGAGTATTATGCGATCGATTTTGTGTACTCACCGGTAGATGGAGCTCATAGAATCTGTAAAAGAGGACAACTACCATGGAATGACAATTACAAGAAGAAGGTGATGAGAGATTTTGACAAAAGAGGATTCCCGAGTTGGGAAGAGGTAACATCGAGAGCCGAGAGAGGTAAGTTTCTAGTGAACTCGGTTTTCGTGATGCTTGCTATTTTTAGTCTTCTTGAGTTGTTGATCTTTTTGAGCTCGGATTTTGGTTGATGGTTTTGGTGATACTTGTTTGAAATAAAATATTTGAATTGTTGTTTTGAGTCTTTTGAGGTATGAGTCCGTTTATTGCCACTACGTCGATGCAAACGACGTTAAACAAAGCACTTCTACCTTTTCTCGCCTGTGCCAATAGTATAACTTTGAAAAATTTGGCACGGTATAAGTCATCCCGTCGAGCCAACTTCACAAAACAAAGGCGCTTGGGGGAGGCAATCCACCTTTTTGGTAGTAATAATGTGTTTGGAGTGGTCTTTGGGTGCAATAGGGGAGAGTTTTGTCTTAAAAGAGAAGTTGGGGTGAGAATTTCCTTTTGGTTCCGGCTCTTGTACGTAGACGGTGATGTTTTTATGTGAGCCTCTGTGGCCTTATTTTATGCGTGGATGCTCTGTGTTTCTTTTGATTATCTTTACATCTAGTGTGATTCCCGTCTAGTATGGTTGATAATTGTGGCATGGCTTCTACTTTATAACTCGTACCTATTGTTATCCTTTGGCACGTGGACTTTTCCCGTGCATGTGTTTGCTTTGTTTTCTGTCTATAGGGCTTTAGGTGCTCGAGATGGACATTGAAAGAAGATGTCACGAGATTTCTAGCGCGCCTTTCTACCGGGTTCTAAAACAGCTAAGTCTTTTACTCCTTTTTTCGCACACACTGAGGACAGTGGTGATTTCAAAGTGTGGAGTGGTGGACTTAGCCGTTTTCGATGTTTTGAGTTGCATTATACCTTATATATGTTGAAACTCAGTCTTTGACCGGTTTCGAGTCAATTTTTGGGCAATTTTTAAAAAAATTCAAGGGTTTTCAACACCGTGGGTGCGTGTAATGCTCACATTTGAGTAGTACTTGTTTTAGCGGGATTTCGAACTTGTCCATTTTGATTCAGTCTTATATTGGAAATAGAGGCTTATTATACACGTTAAGCTACACCTACACACAATTTGGTTGCTACACTCACTCATATTTCTAGTATTTGAGGCGAAATAGAAAGGTTGCTTAGGTAGGATATGGGATGACAGTTCCTGGCGCTTCTTTGACCCGACCAGAGCCAAATAAGCCTAATCCCAACATATGACCCTCTTAGCCCCTCTCAGCTTTGATAGAATGGTCTGACCACCATTCGTTTTTAGCCGTTTTGTTACGTAGTCAGAAAACCCTAACCCTGAGCCTTATGTTTGGTCACGTTCCCTTTGATCACCTTACGAGTGGATCTAGTCTTTTGATGAGACACACTTGCTAAGACAAGTGTGGGGTGGTAGGTTTTGTGATATCGATGTTGGGTTAGTGTTCTTCTTGTTTTGAGGGAGCTATAAGGCGGAGTGGAGGTTATGTTGGTAATTTTTGTATTGGGTTGGCCCAAAAGCCCAAAAAGAGGTCTCTTCTCTCTTTATTAAAAAAAAGAAGAAAAAAAAAGAATTTTTTTGTTCTTAGTTGCAATAAAAGCTCAAAGTATATAGAAACAAAAGGTTGGAATCAAAGTGATGAG
Source organism: Gentiana macrophylla (assembly GCA_026214975.1). Classification (NCBI taxonomy): domain Eukaryota; kingdom Viridiplantae; phylum Streptophyta; class Magnoliopsida; order Gentianales; family Gentianaceae; genus Gentiana; species Gentiana macrophylla. The sequence continues at coordinate 123,617,289 of CM047807.1, read as the reverse complement.
CTTATAAGTGTTTTATATGATGTTAGAGTTGGGATAGTTACATAGGTGCTAATGTATTCGATCTCGCCTCATGACGCTTGAAACATAGTTGAGTTTGGCAATGAGTTCGGGTATGTTAGTATCCTATAGTTCCCAAGTGCTTAAAGTAATAAAAGAGGAGTTTGGATGGTTTGTATGGTAGAGATGAAGTGGTACACTTGTTGATTAGGTTCACTCGTACTCCTTTTTCTCCAGTTCCTAAATATCCTTTTCGGTTAACCCCAATACCCTAGCCTAACATTATAACATTAAAGTCCTACTTGATCGTATCTATCCTTTGTGGCCTCGATTAGTGGAGATGCTGGGTGGTATGAGATTTGAGTGTAGACATGTTGATTGGGATTCAAATCCAATAACCTTTTGGGTACTTGTTCTAGCTTTGCACCACACACACACTTCATTTGCTTTATAATATTGTATTGCGGTGTACATATTCGTTGTCTTACTTGTCAAATACCTCAAAAGTGTGAGTATTGCACATACGTCACAAAGTTGAATCACTTGGTTTGTTTTAAAACGCCTAATTTACTCGAGAATGAGCAAATGCTAAGTGTGGGGTGGTTGATAGGAGTCAACTTTGCATGACACCGGCATTCTTTTAGCCCCCATTTTGATGCACATTTGGTATATTTTGACACATTAAGGTCTCAAAATGGGGTGGTATCACATGTTTTAGAGCACAAGGGCTTTTATCATCTTTTGATGATAAAGCCTCGTTTTTATTGATATTAACCCCATTCCGTGCACTTTTACCCTCCGGAATCGTTTGTGTGTCTTGTTCGTTCATGAGATTGTAGGGTCTAGGTGCCACGAGAACCCGGAAGGCAAAGATTTATGATGATAAGTATGATCAAGGTGCAAGAATGAGCCAAGGAAGAAGAAAAATGAAGAAAAGGAAGAAAAATAGTTGGTATCTTCACGTTACGTTCTGTTCATCAGCAATTTGACCTATGATGGAGGCATTTTCTGGTCATGGACTCTTCATGAAAGTTGTATATAATTGAAAGATCTTTCCAATGCATTTTCAATCACTCAAATCGGAGTTCTACACGCGAAGATATCATGGTTTTATTGCAGCCAGAAAACTGCCTCATCTCAAACGCGCGTTTCAACTCTCAAACGCGCGTTTCAAACTGTTAATTTTGGACAGAGAGCACATGAAGCAAAATGCGCGTTTGGGGACCTCCAAACGCGCGTTTGGAGTCATTTTTCTGCAGATTTTTGCCCCTATAAATACCCCATTCCAACGAATTTCATTAGATATTCTCCCATCTCTTAGCAAACTATACCCACTCTTTAGCACGAATTTTGTAATGGATTATTCCACTTTCTCTTAGCATAGATTAGCATAAACATAGCTTAATTATTCCATTTCCAAACTCAAATTCTCATTCCAACTTTAAAGCATCCACCTTTTAATTAGTTTTTTATTTTGTACTTTTGGATCTCAAACTCGAATTTCTTCAAATTAATGGTAAATTTCTCCTCTTTTACTTATTATGGCTTTCATTTACTGTTTTATGTATGTTTTGATTAGTATAATGAGTAGCTAGTTCCTTAACATAGTCGAATCATGTGAACACTAGTGAAATCACCCTTTGGGTGACGAAATTGGGAGTGGGTAGTGCTTATTTTCATGCTTTAATGATTTATTCTTGTCTTAGAACTTGTTTTAACATATTTGGGCTAGATTGATCACCTAGGTCAAAGTCACACACATCATCTAAAGAGTTGTTCAGATAGAGAGATGTGGGAAAAAGGGTTATAGGATCGCGGAGTAGACCCGGCTTAGTTGTTAAGCCCGGGCCCAAAGTGAGGTTACTCATTTTAACGTTTAATCGGTTTAGAGCTTATCGTGTTGGGGTTTCCGGTTTCCTTAAGGGGGAATTGGTTAGCCTAGCATAGGGTGGTGAAGGAGAGTTGTTCAGATAGCATCACCAGTTTAGAAACCGTTACCTTTGAATAATCGTTAAGCACCTTTGGTTATGGTTGGTCAGTAAATGCACACTCCCGGTTAAGTCACTCGATGGGGCGTAAGTCACTAGTGGGATCATGGTTCGGCTATGCTCGTAATCCTTAATATAATCCTCTCAGTAGTTTCTTTTCTTCTTCTTATCTTTAGACTTGTTAATTGAAATGCTTAATTGTCATTGTAGTTATAAAACACCTTAAAATCTGGATCGCCTAGACTAAGTTTCAAGTTTGCTTTGGTATTCACAACCATATTCCTTTGGGTTCGACCTCGTACTCCTGTAGCTATGCTAGCAATCGACCCGGTACACTGCCGGTTAGAGAGTTAGTTTGCCCACGGTTTCGAGTCTTTATAAATTATTTTGGAGGGTGAATTTTAGCTCAATCACAACATTATAGTATCCAAGAATTGCACAGTGGCAGAATATAAAGCCTTTTCCGACACTGCTTCTGAACTTTAATGGATTGGTAGTTTACTCCATGACATGTCCATTCCTCTCCTGACGCTATCCACTGGTGTGATAACATTGGGGCCACACAGATTGCCCACAATCCAGTCTTTCATACCCGCACAAAGCATATTGAGATCGACTTTCATCATGTCCGTGAACTGGTCGCAACGAAGAAGCTTCAAATTTCATTCCTCAGCTCCAAAGACCAACTTGCCGATCTCCTCACCAAGCGCTTGGAAATCCTCACTTTGATACTCTCAAGACCAATCTCGGTGTTCATTCCATTCTCACAGGATGGAGGGAGCGTGTTGAAGACTATATCTCTACTGCCAATTAATCTAGAATATTCTAGGCCATAGCATTAAATGTATAAAAGTTTTTTTTGTCTTAGTCACTTATTATGTATACCTATAAAATGTACTGTATCACAATAGGATCATAATGAGACAATTTGTTATAACTGATCGCAGGGAATTTGATGGTGATTTGAGAAAGAACGGATATTAAACAAAGAAACAAAACACACAGAAAATAAGAACACATAATTTAACCTGGTTTTTTGCAATGTGCGACTAGTCCACGGACAGAAACGAGGGGATTATATTATCAAAGTATTTACAGACTTCTGCAATTGATCGTGTTTACAACAGATGCGTATTTATAGCCATTGAAACCTAACCCTAGACGTCACAATGACAAACTAGCAGACTGACTAAAATACTCCAGAAGTGAACTCAGCTCAACTGATTTCACCAGACGTAACTCACTCATATGCAAAGTGACACATACGTATTCAATATACTTCAGCTGAAACCTCCCTGCTTAACTTGGACTCAGTTGAATACCACTCAAGGCTTGAACACTCATCTGAGCTGACCATCACTCAGCTCGGCCCATGGACTTCAGCTATACCAGATTTAGACGCAGACAAGGACGGAGCTTCATTATGGCTTAGGGGGCTAAGCCCACCCGGCCCTTTTTATTTTATTTTTATATAGTATGTATGTCCAGCCCACCAACTCACCAGTCCAGTAGATAATTAGCCTTACAGCCCACCTAACCCGAGCTACTAAAAGTATATGTTACAGCAAAAAATGATTCCGTTGACATCATTCTTTTATTTCCGACACCAGGATCATTTCAATCACTCAAAACATTATTTCAATCACCATGAAAATAACGTGAGTGATGACAGTGATGTTATAATTACAGAAATGTCATGTGTGAATAACGTCAGATCCAATGAATTGACATTGTAGTTAACGTTTGTAGTATGGTGTGGGAAGGGTAAAAAAAACATCATAAAGTATAAATAAATTTGTCTTTTTCAGAAAATTATGCCGCATAAATAATATGAAAAAAAAATTCTCAACTCAACCGACAAAATATTCCTGGCTCTGTCCTGAGACGCAGAGATCAAGTTACTTTGACTAACCATATCCATCATTATTTGATATGATTGTCACTAAAGCATGTTTGAAGCGTAGCAAATTTCTTTTTTCTTACAGTAGTGATACATCCACTACACTTTCAACCACAACATCTTACAGAACACAATCAACACTACATATTCTGTTGGGACCCATCATAAAAAATATTTCATCATTTTAATCCATGACTACCACTTATATAATAGTTTGTGCACTACACAAGAGTGTAGTGCAAATATCATTATTCTTTTTCTTATCTTTATCTTTATCTTTATCCATCATCATACCGTCTATTTTTTCAAATTTATTTGTTTGCTTTCTATTCATCTTTGGTTTTTTTTTTTCCGCCCATATTCTTTCATCTAAAGCCGTTTAATAGGCTAAGAAAGTAGCAAAGTAAAGGAAAAACAATTATTAGATATATAATGTAGGTGAAGAATTATATATATATATATATATATATCTACGTATATTTATTATGTATACATCTTAGTTAAAATAATAAATAAATAAAAAGGAAGAAATGTCAAACATGACGGCAACATGAGATAAATTACGGAAAACATAAGAATATAAAGAAGGAAAAATTAGTTTATAGTCCATTTTTTTTTCTTTAATTAAGTGTTAATCCAGTTTTAATTTTTTAGTTGTATTAACGATAAATAAATTCCACCGGACGAATATACATCTATTTGATACCCTCTGTTTTCTAAACATTACCTGCTAAGGGTGAGGCAGGGCTTCTTTCTTCCCGTCGGAGGAACGGTGGCTTCCGCCGGTGGTATTTATTTTCTCCGGAAGGATTACATGACCGCTCATTAATCCATCTCTGAATAGTCGCATTTCTTGTAGAAAGATCATTCAATTACCATTTCTCAGCGAAATTCAATCACCTGATTATCAAAATCCATTGATTTACCGTTAGATTTCTTCTTTTTACCACCATCACCCTTATGCGGACAACTGATAATGAAGATTCCGGGAAAGCTCTGCATTGTGAGACGAGCCCTGAAGTGGTTATATTCTTGTGCATAGCATTGTCTTGGTGCATTTGATTCCCTGCATTTCCAATTTTATTATTTTATTTTATTTTGAGTGGGGTTGTCATTTCTTAAAGTTCTTAGAAGTTTCTTTTAAGAACCAAATTAGATTCCAGGATTATTGCCTTGTTGTGTCTTAATTGAATGTGAATTGCGACGATTTGTTTTTCTATGTATACTTTTTTTTTTCGACAAGCTGTGTGTAGCCTTTCTGATTCCCCAAAATCAACAACTGTTAGTGAAATTTTGGAATGCCATCATACGGTTAGGAAAGAAACTCAGAATCGATTCAGCCCCAAAAAAACTGACATTGCATTTCGTAACCGTTTAGTTTTCGAATTTTATACCGGCAGAAATTTCACTAAACATGTACTTGCTGTGTGAAGAGTTGTTTGCTATAAAATCTGACATTTTTGTATAAATGACATTCAATTCAATGTTTGTGTTTGCTGGGTACATGAGTGTTTCTAATTCTTTGGTTGATGCACGTATTGTTTGTTCTCCGATTATAGGAAGGTTTAAGCATTTCATATGTGTGGATTGTTATAGTTTAGGGGATATTTGGTTAAAACGGCTGTTTGATAGTTTATTGTAGGGATTTGGCGCCTTAAGATCGCATTTTCGCGGTTAAAATCCAAAACAACCTATTGTGTATTACTATCCCTATAGTTTATTGTAGGGAGCATTTTGGTTAAATTATTGTGTATCTATTTAACTGCTTATTTGGTCCTCAAATATGCTGGTGTGTGGTTTGCTTAAGTCATCTCATTTGTGTTTAGGTAATGGTTCTTCCTCTTCGGTTTCGGAGATTGATGAGCAAGATCGAGAAGAAATGGCTATGTGTTTGATGATTTTATCTAAGGATTAATCTAGTAACTGGGGTGGGGGGAATTCAGTTGTAGAATCTTCTGACAATCAATCTGATGTTTTAGAGATTAAATCATCTTCTATTGAGACGAAAATCGCTCGAAATCCCGTCTTTGTTCAAGTTGTTACTCCATAAGCTAATAAAATGGATAGTAAAGCGGAGGTTAATAAGCAAGAAAGCTCTGATTCAGGTTACTATTTGGATGAATGTGTTGAAAAAGGCGAATCAGATACGTCTTTTGAAGGATTTTTCAAGAATGCAGCTGTTTATGAAGCCAAGAACAAGTGACCTAATGTGATTGAACCCAAGAACAAGAAGAGGCCTAAAAGAAATGATCCTAAAGAAAAAGTTGTATCGAAACATGCTCCGAAAAGAAGTAAATATGAGTGCTTGAACTGTAAGAAGATATTCAGTTCATATCAAGGACTTGGGGGACATAGACCTTGCAACAAAAAACCAAAAGAAGAGTCATTTTGAGCCTGACATCGATCATCGATCATCGATATTGTGTCGCGATCGACATCGATCGTGTGCCTTAATGCAATAGATAGGCCTAGTTCACAGGCCTTGTTCATAGGCTTACTGTGTGCCTTGGCGTGCTGAGGTTTTTGATCTACATTGTATCATCATGTAATAGATAGGCCTAGTTCATAAGCTTACTGAACTTGTAATTCAGCACCTTGTGAATTCCGGGCATGATAATTTAATTCTTTGAACTTGAATATCCTTCTTATAATTTGGCTGATAGTTCAGACCGTTTCAGACTTGTATTGATCTTCTATGTATTACATTTTAGTCTGATGTACCTATTATACTAAATCTATAGTCTGTTGTATTATGTATTACCTTTTAGTCTGATGTACCTTTTAGGCTTAATTCAAGTGATTAACTACTGAACGTGCATGTTATAAACACCACACCTTAATCAAGTTAATCTATGCTATTCCTTTTATCAATCAAAACCACATAAACTTGACATAGGCTTAATAACTAATCACTTGAATTAAGCCTTAAATGAGCCTTATACGAGCCAGATTGAAGTAGTCACTTGAATTAAACCTTAAATGAGCACGATCATCGATCTCATTTCATCGACATCGATCATCGATACTTTTTAGTGTAAATGCTGCGATAAAATTCGGCTTTCAAATACTACGTGGAAAGGGTATCAAACGTGGTCTCAAAATGAAGATAAAAAAAATATGAACTTTGGTGAAACAATTTTGATGATCGGTGTTCTAAATCAAAAGTTACGGTCGTTTATAAGAAAAAGCACTCCGGTTAATACAAATATTTTTTTGTCTTTCAAAATATATGTCGGAAGGATATCCTATTTGGGCTCAAATTAAAGAGCAAAAAAAAAAAATGAATTTTGGTGAAAAAATTTCGATGATCGGAGTCGTAAATCAAAAGTTACGGATGTTTGTAAATAACCAAAAAAAAACAAACCTGAAGCAAACGTTTGTTCATTTTGTAACATGAAACAAACGTTTATACGCGCGCGTCCCTTTTAAAAGGTTAGTTTTATCCGTCTGAAAATGTTTATCCTTTTTGTAACTAAAAAAAGAAGTGTGTCCTATTTATTTATTTTGTAATTAAAAAATGACTTTTCCCTCCATCTCTTTATAACTAAAGAAGTGACATCAATGTCTGATAGTAGCTCATCGGAGGTATTGTGTGGTGTAAAGTTCAACAATCCAAAGTCGCTGTTGTCTTTGGTACTTCCTTCCTTGTCGTGTGTTTGATGCACTACTGCATACATTAATTACATGCATGAACATTGAACACCACCTTGAACTGAATATCAATTATTATTATTATTATTATTGGAAAGGAAGTTTCAATTGAATTGTGAGGAGAGTGGATTAATTACGGAATATATCATTTTATAATTTGCTAGTTTAACATGGTACAGACGTGAGGGAATTAAGGATATGATTAGTTAAAAACGTACGTGTATCACTAATTGACAATTTTGACCGATCGACATTATTGAAATGTTTTGGTGCATGCATGCATCGGAAATTTTATTATGGTCCTGGACCAAATATGACTTGGTGATCCAGGATCAATAGGAAAGTAACAAAAGACATAAGGGCTCACCGTGTAAAATATAAATGTCATTAATTTACATTTTTACTCTTCTTATAAAAATTTTCATTGGTGAATAAGTGTGACATGATGATCCTGGACCACCATAAAACCATTGTGCATGCATATATGTGCCAACAATTTCAACGGAGACTGGTTAATTAACTGCTTAATTAATGGCATATTCTTTACTAGTGAATAGTGATCAGTGTAGGTATTAATTGCTCTTCTACTTGGACACATTTGTAACCAAGTATGATACTAGATAACAATGTTATAGTCTTTAACAAACTCTAAGTATATTAAATATCTCATCTTCGAGCGAAGAAGTACATCTGACTTCTTTGATCCGTGAAAACGCAAACACTTACCCCCATACAAGCAGAGTGTTTTCAAATCTTTAAAAGGAAAACATTAATTGTAGCTAGTTTCAGGTCATGAACAGAATGGGATAATTTTTCTCGTGAACCTTCAACTATCTAGAAACATATATATAGGCGATCACTTTCAGTCTTCAGAAACTCATACCGCTCATTACGCGTCTTAAGCATATCTGCTCCTAAGTTTTAGTATATTAGTTGAAGTTTTAGTAATTTGGTTGTGAGTGAACCCAAATTACAAAAAAAACTCTAAATAAAACTTCAACTAAAAATCCTCAGAAACAAAAATGTATTTACAAAGAAACTAGAACATATGTTTTGGCATGCTGGCCGACACGAAAAAAATCGAAACGGACTCGATCGATTTGTGTTTGTCATGTGCATAACGGGGGAGACATGACATATATTAGAAAGTAAAGACTATTTGGTACTTTTAGAGTAAGTTGTGTCCTTATCTTATAATTAGTCTTTATATGGACACTTGGCATTCTGTGGTAGATTCACTAGATTTGGTTGTACTACTATATCTATGTAATCTGTGATAGCATTTGGACTACACTGAATAATATACAAAGTTTGTTATTTCATCTTGGTATCAGAGCCAAGAATGGCCAACGCCACCACAGCTGCCGGAAGTTCATCTCCGGCGAGCTCCTTACCTGTGAGTTCTTTATCTGCTTCCAGCGTAACTTCAACACTAGCAGGAACCTCGATTAACATTGGATCGATTACCACTCAGCTCCCTGCTTCTGGTACATCTGGGTTGACTAGCCTTGAAGCTCAGTTGTCGGCACCACCGTCTGCTGCTATCAACACCATTGTCCAGCTGCCACCCTTCTCTGATTTTAGTATTCACCATTCAGATGCTACGTTTTCAGGTTTATATCATCAACCCTTACCTTCTTTTCCAGCTTATATGACTTCACCATCTCCACCCCTTTCTTCCTATGTCCGACCATCTACCCCCTTTTGTGGAACACTCACTCAAACCTGCAATGTAAAGCTTGATAGATCGAATTACCTGCTCTGGAAGTCTATTGTTCTTCCCATTATTCGTGGTCACCGACTAGATGGTCATTTATTTGGTACTACTCCTTGTCCTCCCCAGTTTTTGGGTACAAACTCTGTGTATGCCTCTCGTAACCAACATATGATGACTGGGTTGCTACTGATTCCCTGCTTGTTGGATGGCTGAATAGTTCTATGACCGAACAGGCCTTGGTTGAGACTATTGGATGTAATACTGCTGCTGAAGTGCGGAACACTCTGGAGGTTCTCTTTAACAATAGATCTGAGGCCAGGATGCTGGAATACAAAGGGGCCCTTACAAGGACTGACAAAGGAAATAAATCAATGGTTGATTATTTGGCCCTAATGAAATCCTATTCAGATGGATTAGCTGCTGCTAGTTACCCAATTTCTACATCTGAATTGATCCTTGCTGCTCTTGGAGGCTTAGGAAAGGACTATGAATCTGTCATAGTCAATATAACATCCAGAATTGGTTCATTGTCTTGGCAAGAAGTTCAATCCCAGCTTGTTACTCATGAAAGACTTCTGGCTCGGTTCAACCCCTCTGTCAGTTTGGATGTTTCATCCCCTGCTGCTCATTTGGCCACTCAAAAACAAGGAAACTATAGGCCAAATGGTAACTACAGACCTTCTGGTGGTCATAACTCTCAAGATTCTGGAAGAGGCAGGGGTAGAAGAAATAGAGGCAGGGGTAGGGGTGGAAGAAGTAACTCAAATTCAGGACCAAGACCTGTGTGTCAAGTTTGCACAAGGACATGTCATATAGCTGCAAATTGCTACCACATATATGATTCTTCTTATACAGGACCGCCTCCAAATAACAATTCTAGGAATGCTGCTACCTTTCAAGGCTCAGGATCTAGACCTAATTCTGCTTATGTTGCTTCAGCAGACACCTTCTTGGATCCCAGTTGGTATGCTGATAGTGGAGCTACCAGCCATGTGACATCAGATCTCAATAGCCTCCATCTGAGTTCGGGGTATGAAGGAACTGATGTATTGACAGTAGGTAATGGTGAGTCTCTTCCTATCACACACATTGGTCATTCCAATCTTTCTGGTAATAATAATTCCACTCTATCTCTAAATCATATGCTTCATGTTCCTAGTATAGCCAAGAATCTTCTTAGTGTCTCTAAGCTCACATCTGATAATCCTGTGTTTCTTGAATTTCATTCCAATTGTTGCTTTGTGAAGGATATAGCTACAAAGAAAGTCCTGCTGGAAGGAACACTTAAGAATGGCTTATATCAGATGCATCTTCCTATCCATTGAGCTCTCTTCACTCCAAATTCTGTGCTGATCAACAGTCCTCCAACCAGTCCCTAATCAAGACTGTTCCAGTTTATTCTAGTTCTAATTTACCTAAAGCCCTTGTTTGTAGTGAATCTAAGGGCAGTGCTGCCAATGTTTGGCATAGAAGATTAGGTCATCCTTCAGAAAGAATTTTGAATCAAGTTCTTAAATTTTGTAATGTTTCTTTAAAAAGTAATGAAATCCTTTCTTTTTGTGAAGCTTGTCATTTGGGAAAAGAACATGCCCTACCCTATTCTATTTCTAACTCCAAAACTGCTATGACTTTTAAACTTGTTCATTCTGATCTTTGGGGTCCAGCCCCTGTAATTTCTAATGCTGGTTATTCCTACTATATACACTTTGTGGATGATTGTACTAGGTACACCTGGATATATCCTTTAAAACTTAAATCTGATGCTTTAAATGCCTTTCTTGAGTTCAAAAAACAAGTTGAAAATCAGTTTAACAGCAAGATTAAGTGTCTCCAAATTGATTGGGGGGGGGGTGAGTTTAGATTATTTGTCCCTGTTTTAAAAGATTGTTGTATTCAGTTTAGACACACATGCGCTCATGCTCATGCTCAAAATGGCAAAGCAGAAAGAAAACACAGAGCTATAGTTGAAATGGGGCTCACCTTGCTTGCACAAGCTACAATGCCTTTAAAATTCTGGTAGGGAAGTTTCCCACACTCAGTAAGATTGATTAACTACTTACCATCACCTGTGCTAGGTCAAAAATCCCCTTATGAATCTCTGTTTGGAAAGATGCCTAACTACAGGATGCTAAGAGTATTTGGTTGTGCTTTTTACCCTAATCTTAGGCCTTATCATCAAAGAAAATTCTAGTTTCATACCATCAAATGTGTGCATTTAGGTCTCAGTGCTGTTCACAAAGGGTATGTTTGTCTAGATCCTAATGGTAGGGTATATATATCTAGAGATGTCTCTTTTGATGAACTGAGTTTTCCCTATCATACTTCCTCAAATCAGAATGGTCTTGTGTCCACCACAACCACTGCTTCTGTGTCTTTGAATCCTGTTCTCACACTTCCTGCACAATATCAGAATTTCCTGTCCTCAGAAACTACAAACCAGCACACTATATCTACTCTCTGTTTATCTCCTGCCACATCTCCATCTCCATCATCCCAGGGAAGTGACAATCATCAGTCTCCTCATTCCCCAACTTATCAATCTCCTACTCATTCTGACATTCAAACTCCTGTTCATAATCCCAGTTCCAGTTGTCATATTTCTGATCAGCATAATGAAGACCCTAGTTCTCCTTCTTCTTCTTCTTCATCTCCTGTATCTTTTGCACATCCACCATCCTCCTCACCTATTCCTGCATCCATCAATAATCATCCTATGCAAACCAGAGCCAAGAGTGGTATATTTAAACCCAAAACTTATTCTTATCTTGCCACAGCTTCTCCTTCTAATGGCTCATCAGAACCTACTTCAATTGCTGAAGCTCTACAGCATCCTGCTTGGAAAAAGGCTATGGAGGAAGAGTACAATGCTCTTTTGAAGAATCATACATGGGTTTTGGTTCCTATGACTCATGCTTATAACCTTGTTGATAACAGATAGGTCTATAAACTCAAGCTTCATCCAGATGGGAGTGTAAACAAGCACAAAGCCAGGCTTGTTGCCAAAGGCTTCAGTCAAACACCTGGACTGGACTATACTGAAACCTTCAGTCCAGTGGCTAGAGCCTCCACCATCAGGATTATACTTACTCTTGATGTAGCTTTAAATTGGCCAGTCAGGCAAATAGATATTAATAATGCTTTCTTAAATGGTACACTGCATGAATCTGTGTTCATGACTCAACCTGCAGGCTTTGAAGATCCCACCAAACCTGAGCATGTCTGTCACCTTAAAAAGGCCATCTATGACTTGAAACAAGCCCCCAGGGCTTGGTTTATCGAATCGAGCAACCGCCATTGTCTGGAAGGTTAAACGATCTGAGTCGATACTTCACTCTTCATATTTCACCCTGGAAACATTTTTTTATATGTATTAGTGTATGTGGATGACATTTTGATTACAGGCAACAACAAGACCTTGATTCAGCAGTTTATTACAGCTTTAAATGCTAGATTTTCCCTTAAAGATCTGGGGGAATTGCATCACTTTCTGGGAATTCAAGCATTCAGGGATCAGACAGGACTGTATTTATCTCAACATAACTATGCTAGGCAACTGCTGGAAAGGTTAAATTTGCAGAATCTAAAGCCTTGTTCAACCCCCATGGTGGTGACTCATAAAGATCCTCCATCCTCTACACTAATGACTAATCCTACTGTGTATATAAGTACAATTGGAGCTTTACAATACTTGACATTGACAAGACCGGATGTGGCCTTTACTGTAAATACTTTGAGCCAATATATGCAATCTCCCACAGTTCGCAATTGGCAACAGGTCAAGCATCTGCTAAGGTATATCAAAGGAACCCTATTCTATAGTCTACATTTCAAACCTGAACATCCTCTTGTTATACATGGGTTTAGTGATGCTGATTGGGCTTGTGATAAAAATGATATAAGGTCAATAGCTGCATACTGTTTGTATCTTGCCGGTAGCTTGGTCTCATGGTCTTCAAAGAAACAGCCTGTTGTCTCTTGATCTAGCACATAGTCAGAATACAGGGCCCTAGCTAATACTGCTACAGAAACTCAGTGGATCATGAATTTGTTGTCTGAAATGCATCTCAAGTTACCTGCCAAGCCCATCCTATGGTGTGATAATTTAGGAGCTGGATCTCTGGCTCATAATCCTGTCCTGCACTCAAGAGTTAAGCATGTGGAATTGGATGCACACTTTGTGAGAGAAAAAGTGTTGGCTGGAATTATGGATGTGCAGTATATCCCTTCTCTGGATCAGACTGCTGATGCTTTGACAAAACCTCTGAGTTCTTCTTTATTTACTTACTTTAGAAACAAACTAAATGTTGTGCCTACACCATTTGGTTTGAGGGGGGATGTTAGTAAGGACTATTTGGTACTTTTGGAGTAGTTGTGTCTTTATCTTATAATTAGTCTTTATATGGACATTTGGCATTCTGTGGTAGATTCACTAGATTCGGTTATAATACTATATCTATGTAATCTGTGATAGCATTTGGATTAGACTGAATAATATACAAAGTTTGTTATTTCATCTACATAAATTCATTTACCATGATGAGAAAAAAAAATAGTGTTTAAAGAAGTTTAAGGCACATAGTCCACATAGAATAGCATGTATGTTCACGTCTAGTTTCCTAATTATAGGTCAACGTGAGCATATAACGAATCCATAATCAAAAATATTACTATGCATAATTACTTCATAAAAACCAAAAGTGCAAACGGATTTCTAGAAAATCATATTGCTTCAAAATTCTTGCTTACAGACACAGAACAGACAAAAACAGCTACCGCGACAAAATCGGTTTCTTCAAAAATAACTATAAAAAGAAAAATATGATGTCTTTTTATAAGAAAAACTTATCAAAAATCATGCGATTCCATGATAAAAAAAAATAACGACTTATTGTTAACAAGGCGAAAACTAAGAAATCCTACAGACAATATAATATTCTTACGTCAAAACTACGAGGAAACACTATACTATAAAACCCTATCTTGCTTGAACCGAAAAGATAGAATTAAGCACCTTCTTCTCTTTCCTCTCCTTCACACGTATACATGGACATTAAATGGTGATATAAGGAAATATAGTAACATATTTACTAACACCAATTGTTTTTGAATAACGGTAAGTTAGGCGTTTGATCATAATAAATAGTTAACGGTGTATATTATTCTTATTATTATTATTTTTCCCTTCCAATTAACTTACAACCATTTCATTTCAAAAAAAAAAAAAAAAAAAAAAAAAAAGAAAAAAAAAAAACTTACAACCATTTCATTTCAAAACTCCAAGCATTCTTCTTCAGCTTCTTTTCACTGAGGGATAATTCTTTAATTTAGTTTGAAATTTTTGAAATTGCTCTGAAAACACTCCGTTTAGACTTTATAGACATGGAATTAATTCCATTCGGAAAGAAAAGATATGAAATAATTCATTAATCAGTGAAAAAAAATTAGACTAGGAAGCAATGAATAAATTTTAGATTAAAGAGTTATTTTGATTCTATTCTATTGTCGAATAAAGTGATTGTTGTGTATCGTGGAAAGAGAAACATGAAAGAATATCTTTTAAATTAAGTAGCTTGACTCAAGTGGTAAGTGATTTGAGAATACCTAGTGTCAGTAAAGTGACTTAAACTCTACATCTGGTGGAACCAATCTGAAGACTCAGCTGTGTGATGGACAACTGAGAAGTATATCCAATTATGTGCATCAGTAGGGTGGAGTCTACTGAACCTTCATCGCAGAGTGAAGTCTCTTGAAATCTTGAATATCTGGCCAGGTCCCACGTCTGTTATGTGACAGCTGTATAGTGTCATTTAAAAGAGGACACGTGTAGGGGTATTTATGGTCATTCAGACAAAGATTCCTTGACGCCTAGGGTTTAGGGATATGTGCCTATAAATACAGTTGCTGTTGCATTGTCTGTGGATGTGAAATCTGTAACTCAGTGCTTAATAATAAAGATCTCTTTTCTGCCTGTGTTTTTTTTATCTCTCTCACTTTGAGAGGGGTTTTCCACATTAAATTTGTGTTCTTCTTGTCTTCTGTTATCTCCTTTGATTATTTACCTTTGATTGCATCTGTTTCTGTTTCTTGTATCTGAGGTTATCTCCATCCGTCATAACACCTAGAGTGAAATATTAGGATAAGATTATTATGTCATTAATTGTGCAAAGCATTACAATATCTTATACACCACACTCACACAATCTAGGCTAGATTCATATCTTGTAGTACAAGATTGTTATGCCACCTCACACATAGTAATTACAATAGTGCCCTTTTTCATCTTATCCTCTAACATCCCCCCTCAAACGAAACAGGGTCTTGACCACTTGAAGTTTGTCTCTGAACTGACTGAATCTGGTGATTGATAATGGCTTGGTAAGACAATCAGCAGTTTGATCAGCTGAAGGGATGTGTTTGATTGTAAGTTCCCCTTCCAACACCTTGTCTCTGATGAAGTGTAGATCAATTTCCACATGTTTGGTTCAGTTATGGTCCTTATGGAACACTGGATTGTAGGCAAGGGCTTGAGCACTGAGATTGTGATGTATAACATTTGTATGATAAAAATTATGATATATTATATATTTTATCGACTCTTTCTATATAAAATATAAGAAATTATAACGATAATCTTATGAAATATTGATAGTTATGAATACAAATAATTAATATAAAAATCTAGTAAAAGTAATAAAAAGTTATAAATTTTGTACCGGTTTAGTAACCGGAGTGTCGTGTCAGATTTACGTGGGTATTTTTGGTATTTGATTGCAGATTTTTAGGTAAACCAAGACCCCGAGTGACGACCCTTTTTGAAGTCAAAACATATCTTTTGAAGGAAGTAAGGAAGTGTCACAAGTTTAAAAGTTCAAGTGGATCAACGGTTCGTGATACTATTATCGAGATATATATTCGATGAACGAATGGACCATCAAAAAGGCATTTTCTGAAGAAGATTCCTTCATGAAAGTTTTAGATCTTTCAAAGATCTTTCCAACGCTTCTTGAATCATGTCAATTGGAGATCTACAACTCAAGATATGATTTTATCAAGTTTCAGCTAAAAATTGGAAGAATTACACACGGATCAATCCGACATCACCTCGGATCGATCCGGATTATCAAATAATGCGAAGCAATGATGATTAGCACATGGTTCTGCAGAAAATAAGAGAGTGATAATGTTTTTTATTCCCGGATCGATCCGACCTTGATCCCAGATCGATCCGGCCATGAAAAATCTGCCTATAAAAGAGGCATTTTATGCAGCTGTAAAAGGGGTACCAATATATTTTCTAAACCTCTTTTCTTAGTAGTAGTTATGTATATATTAATAGGCCTTATGCCATAAATAAATAGTAGTATCGTTGTAATGCTCGGGAAATTATCGGAAGTTCAATGTTGTTGAAGTTGTTGTAATGTCCGGAAGAATACGACCTCTGAATCAGCAGTTGTAATCGGGTAATTTTCTAAGGTATTTATGTTTGTTATTTTTAATTTTATCTTTTTAATCGTTATAATGTTATTAGGCTAAATCTAATAACTAGCCAAGGTTATGTAATCGTATTATTTCAATCTTTTCGGTAAATGAATGTTATCTAAGTAAAATTGAGTTAATTGAATCTTTTTCTATTTTGCAACGTATTGATAATATTCGGATTGAAGTAATTAATCAAGATGAATCGCAACATATAACCTAACGATGAACTGACCAGAGAAGTTAGGATATGAGATAAATGATAGAAAAACCGGAGGGTAAAATTGGCCGTGCGAAAGCGTGAAAACGGAATCCTATTTCCTACCCGGGGGCAGATTTGTCTTGGGAAAGATGAATCTTATTAAAATTTGTGTTCAAGATCATAATAATGTTAAAATCAACAGTTTAATTGAAACTAACACCGGAAAGTTGAATCGATCCGCCTGACAACCGGAGCCTTTTGAATAACATCGGCCGTCTGACAAACGGAGCAACCTCTTTTATCCGGGGTAGATTTGTATTCGATACCTGTTCAGACTAACTGAGATTAGCATGGGGCAGTTGTGGAGATTGAACTGATGACAAGTTAACATATGACAATTTCATACGCTCGTGTGAGGAGGAATTGTTAGCCTCAGGAGTGCACCGTTTCATTTACTCAATTGGACCTAATAAAAGAAAGATCGAGCATATCCATTAAACCGAAAAGATTGAATAATTCAATTATATATATCTTGGCTAGTTCTATAATAATTATAAGTATTTAATATATTGGTATCTATATATTTATAAATATATATATATATATATTGTACTGGTTATGTATTACTATATATATTTATGTATTCATATATATTATAATAGTTTAGTTTTAATTTATGCATTTATTTTCTGTTTATTAGTATAGTAGCGACTCGTATGATAAAACCTGCGATTTAGATAGAGATAATAATAGATGTTTGGTGTTTAACCACACTTAAAAGAATTACCACGTTTCCCTGAGGATTCGACACCTGACTCACCATACTAGCACTATGATTTGACCCGGTACACTGCCGGTAAGGATTGTATAGCACTAGAAAACGTCCGTCAGATTGTCACAGCAGATTGTAGCTGTTCTTGGAACAGGGGCAGATAATTCAGACAGGAGTGAAGTGAGCCATTGTATTTCTGCAGCAGTGTTAGTCAAGGATCGATATTCAGACTCAGTGCTGGACCTAGAGACTACTTGATGTGATCCCGGGCAAGATTCATGGTGGTTTCCAAAGGAAAAAAGAAGAAAAAGAAGGAGAGTGGAAGAAGGCAGAATTTTGTCAAACATTGCAAGTTTGGAAGATTTTCTTAGAATTTTATTAGTATTTATTTCTTTTATTTTTTTATTTTTTTTTTTCTATTAAATTTGTCCCACATCGCTTTGGGAGTAGTTTATGTTTTTCATTCTAGTCTATAAAAATGCATCATATGTAACTTTTACAATCGGTTGAATAATTGTGTGAAATTATTATAAAGTTTTTAGCTTTTTGTGAGTATTCTATTCGTAGAGTATTCGAATCTGAACTTATCGAGTTTTGATATCGTTGTGGCGTTAGATATCTAAGCTTTCATGAATACAGTGTTATCTGGGTTGAGTCATCATAGCCATACCGGATTCTTGAATTCTGAGCTATGTTAGCAATGGCAGCATCTTTCGTTTTATTGATACCTCTAATCGGTCATTCGACAATTTCGGATCTGATTCAAATCACGGATCATATCAGTTGGTATCAGAGCTCAGTAATTAAAGGTATCAAATATCCCTTTCGTTCCTTGTTTTGGTTTTGTTCTTTGTTTTGGTTTCGTACTTTGTCTTCGTTTCTTGCGTTCTTGATTCCAAAAAATAAAATAAAAAATCATTTTTTTTTCCAGCCTTCGTTCCTGCAGCATCGTCATCATACCAAAAAAAAAAAACAACAACAAAATAATTGGTGTTGTTCTCCTGTCTTGCATCGTTTCATGAATAAATTATAAAAGAAGAAAAAGATATAAGCCTTGTCCTTAAATTGTTCCCAGCGTTAATCTTCAAAAAAAAAAAAAAATTCCCAACCTTCATTCGGCCTTGCACTCAACTTGTTCTAATTCCTTCTTGCTGTTTGGTTTTTAGATTTTCTTGTCAATTGCCCTTGTTTCAATAGCCGTATCAAACAAAAAGGGTTTTGACCTAATTCTATTTTATTTATTTTTCTTACCCCTATTTAAAAAAAAAAAAAAAAAAAATAAAAGGTCGTAACTCAGAAAATACGCCTGTATCACACCCTGGTGTGATATTTTTCACACCTGTGAAAATTCTGTAGTCTCAAAAAAAAAAAAAATCCTTTCTTCTTTTAGGTTCTATCATCTTTCAATTGTCCCAACCAAAGCCCTAGGTCCTTATATAAGTTCTTTGGTATTGATTGTTTCGGGTGCTCATTACTTTGGTTTGTTTTACGATTTGAACTCTACACGAGGGGAGTGTAGATTGTGAGGATATATACATATTTTTGTTGAATTTGCATCATGTCGAAAGAACTCACCGAGGGAGAGGTGCACGCTATTGATGCTCGTATCCGGGTATTGGTGGAGGCACAAGCTGCCGTGATAAACGGAAAATTTGAGGAAATGAGGGCTCAATTTCAAGAAATGTTCACTGAAAGAGGCGGTGGTAGAGATAACCGCGGGGGTAGAGGGGATAGGAGGAGAAGAGAAGCAGTGCCCCGGGTTGAGGAGGAGTATGACAACGTTTCCGAGCCTTCTGAGGCTACCCATAGTGATGAGAGTGACGGTGATCGAGATAACATGCGGCAAGTCAAGATGAAAATTCCTACGTTTAAAGGTACGAATGATCCCGATGCTTATTTAGATTGGGTTCGTAAAGTTGAGCAGATTTTTCGTTGTAATAACTACTCTGAGAAGAATAAGGTTAGATTGGCTACACTTGAATTTGAGGGTTATGCAGCTATTTGGTGGGAACAATTAATTATTGATCGTCGCAAGGCCCAAGATGATCTTGTGAAAACTTGGAATGAGTTGAAAAATGAGATGAAAAGGAGATTTGTCCCGGACTCTTATTACCGTGAACAGTATCGAAAATTGCAAACTCTTACGCAAGAGAATCGATCAGTGGAATATTATTATCAAGAGATGGAACTTACATTAATTTGTACAGGTACCGAGGAAGATCCCGAGGCGACTATGGCTCGTTTCTTGAGTGGTTTGAGGCCTGAAATTGCACATCCGGTGGAGATGAAAGATTGTGATAGTTTGGATAAAATGGTACATGCTGCGATATTAACTGAAAAACACTTGAAGAAAAGGAGTACCTTCACAAAACCATATTCAGGTAATTCTTCTTCTTACCGTTCGTTTCAGCCTTCAGGTGATAGTTCATAATTCAACACCCCTAGGCCGACCCCTATGTCTTCTAATGAGGCTTATAAAGCTAAGGAAAACAACAAGGGTACGTAAAGCTACTACCTCCCCCCAACAGGCCACTCGTAACCTCAAATGTTTTAAGTGTCAATGTGTGGGACACATAGCAAGTGATTGCGTGAATAGGCGAGTAATGATTGTTATGGAAGAAAAGCATTGTGAGAAAGAATACATGTCACAATCCGAAGAGGAAAATGGGAGTGATTCCGAGGAGATAAGCCCACTCGAGGTTGGACCTGAAGGGTTTATTTGTGTGAGTAAGAAAGTTGTGGAGGACCAAGTCAAAGTAGATGCTAGTGCGCACCGTGAAAACATTTTTCAAACACGTTGCTTTATCGAAGATAAGTTGTGCGGTTTGATCATCGATTCGGGTAGTTGCGCCAATGTTGTTAGCAAAGAGTTGGTCGAAGAGATGAGCATTGAGACTACTAAACATCCCCAACCATACAAGCTACAATGGATGAATACATGTGGGGAAGTTAGAGTTACAAAGCAAGCGATGATCACTTTTAAAGTTGGGATGTTCGAGGATACGGTTATGTGTGATGTAGTGCCTATTCATATTGCACATGTTATTCTTGGTAGGCCTTGGCAATTTGATCGGCGAGTTAACTATGATGGGTTCTTGAACACGTACGCATTACATCACCGGGGCAAGAAGGTTACTTTGGTTTCATTATCACCCCAAGAAGCACATGCGGAGCAACTTAAATTTGCTCAAAGTCGGGAGTTTCAAAGGCAAACAATGGGTGCAACTTCTATGGTGCAAAGTGGCGAAAAGAAGACGTGTTTAACTTCATTGGCTGTTCGTTCGGGTTCTTCTTTTTCTTTATTGCATGTACATAAAGATCCACCACTTCACGTTGTTAATGTTGGAGCCAAGTTGGAGAGCAAATCCATTACACCGAGCATAGTTCGAGATGTTGATGTTCGGATTCGAGGTCGAATCCTTTCCGAACCGGGAGGGAATGATGTGATCCCGGGCAAGATTCATGGTGGTTTCCAAAGGAAAAAAAGAAAAAAGGAGAGTGTTATCCCACATTGCAAGTTTGGAAGATTTTCTTAGAATTTTATTAGTATTTATTTCTTTTATTTTTTATTTCTATTAAATTTGTCCCACATCGCTTTGGGAGTAGTTTATGTTTTTCATTCTAGCCTATAAAAAGGCATCATATGTAACTTTTACAATCGGTTGAATAATTGAGTGAAATTATTATAAAGCTTTCTAGCTTTTTGTGAGTATTCTATTCGTAGAGTATTCGAATCTGAACTTATCAAGGTTCTGAGCATACCTTATGGCGTTCTTATACCAAGGTTCATAGATATGGGTTATCTAAGGGTTGAGGTCATACCAAGGTTCTTAGTTACGAGTTATCTAAGGGTCATGGTGCTCGTTTTATTGATACCTCTAATCGGTCCTTCGACAATTTCGGATCTGTTTCGACTACGGATCACATCACTACTCCTTGTTTCTTAGAGCTCCAGGAGACCAGGGATCCAAATAGATACACACAATATCCTGCAACAGATCTTCTGTCAACTTTATCACATGCCCAATCAGCATCTGAGTACCCAGCAAGATGAATGCCTTGATCTGGAACAAAGTGCAATGCATAGTCTATGGTACCTTGCACATATTTGAGGAGTCTTTTGAGGAATTGCCAGTAGTATACTCTTGGTTGCTGCATATACTGACTTAAGGAATTAACAGCAAATGCCAGATCTGGTCTGGTAAATGTCATGTACTGAAGAGCCTCAAGAACACTTCTATAAAGTGTTGGATTATCCATAAATGAAGTATCAGTCCTGGTCATGTATGTGCCAACTGCTAAGGGAGTATGACAGGGTTTAAGATTAGTGAACCCAAGTTTTTGTAGCAGTTGTGAGGCATACATATGTTGACTGAGATACAAACCAGTGGCATCTCTTTGAACCTGAATTCCCAAGAAGTGACTCACAGGACCAAGATCTTTTAGAGCAAATTTGTTGTGCAGCATTTGGATGAATTGGTGTATAAGAGGTGAACTGTTTCCAATAACAAGGATGTCATCTACATACACAAGAACATATAGAATGGAAGTGTCTTTTTTGAAGATGAAAAGTGAGACAGCAGACTTGGATTGATAGAATCCCCACTTGAGGAGCAGTTGTCTTATTTCTTCAAACCATGCCCTGGGGGTTTGCTTGAGGCCATACAAGGCCTTTTTTAGGCAGCAAACATGATGTGGTTTTCTTGGATCAACAAAGCCTTCAGGTTGAGGCATGTAGACAGCTTCTTTCAAGGTGCCAATAAGGAAGGCATTATAGATGTCCACTTGGTTGATGTTCCACTGACATGCTACAGCAAGAGCTAGGATGACTCTGATAGTGCTAGCTTTAGCAACAGGGCTGAATGTTTCTGTGTAATCCAACCCCGGGGTTTGAAGAAAACCCTTAGCAACCAACCTTGCCTTATGTTTCTGGATTGTACCATCACCATTCAATTTGAGCTTGAAGATCCACTTGTTTCCAACCAGTCTGTAATTTGTGTTGGGAGGAACAAGTTCCCAGGTCTGATTCTGGATTAAGGCTTTGTATTCATCCTCCATTGCTTTCTTTCACTCAACCTGTTGTAAAGCATCAGACACCTTGGTAGGTTCAGGAGGATAGGTGTGAGCATTATGTGTGGCTAGGAATGAGAAGGTTTTGGGTTTAAATATACAACTTTTAGATATGGTTTGCATGTGATGTTGCAGAACAAGTGGAGGTGATTGAGAGGGCACTGATTCTGGTGATGGTGATGGTATTGGTGAGAGAGGTGGTGACATTGATATTGGTGATTGTGATAACTCTGATGGACTATAGGTAGGTGTAGTTTCAGAAGAATTCTGAAGTTGTGATGGTGATCCAGAATTATGTGAGGTATATGGTGTATGAGGTGCATCAAGAAGTCTTGAAGAAGTATTCGAAACATCAGGAGGTGCTGCTGCATGACCACCTGTATCAGTGCTGTTGAAAGAAGAAGATTGACTTGGTGTACTAGAGACAGACACAATAGGATCTAGGGTCCGACTTTCATTGGACACAAACACAGGGGTACTTACTTTATTAGGGAATCCTTTTTTATAAGGGAAATGATTTTCATTAAACACAACATCTCTAGAAACATATATCCTACCAGATGGCTCTAAACACACATGACTTTTGTGATCAGAACTAGTCCCTAGATAGACACATTGCTTGGTATGAAACTGGAATTTGTGGTTTTGATAAGGTCTCAAGTAGGGGTAACAAGCACACCCAAACACTTTGAAGGTGTCATAGTTAGGTGTTTGACCAAGAAGAACTTCAGTCGGAGACTTCTGAGACAGGACATGTGTAGGTAGGGTATTAATGAAGGCCACAGCCTGCTTAAAGCTCTCCCACCAGAATTTAAGGGGCATGGCAGCCTGAGCAAGAAGGGTGAGCTCTAATTCAACATTGTGTCTGTGTTTACGTTCAGCCTTGCCATTTTGGGCATGAGCATAAGGGCAAGGATGTCTGAATATGGTGCCATGTTGTTTAAGGACTGGTTCAAAGGTTCTGTATTCCCCCAGTCATGGTGGTGCTGAACTGATTTTCCACCAGGGATTTAAAGTCAAGAAAGGCCTTTAGAGCATCAGATTTTAGTTTCAAAGGATATATCCAGGTGAATCTGGAAAAATCATCAATGAAATGAATGTAGTAAGTGTATCCATTAGTGGATCTGACTGGAGAAGGTCCCCATAGATCAGAGTGTATAAGGTCTAGATGGTGTGTAGTTTTAGTTTCAGATATGGCATAGGGCAGATTGTGATGTTTTCCATACTGGCAGGCCTCACAAAAGACGGACATTTTATTAATATGATGATTACACAGCTTAGAAACCTGGTCTATGACCTTACTAGAAGCATGCCCTAATCTCTTATGCCACAAGATGGCTTTTTCTTGAGAATTAACAGAACATAGACATGACTCCAAAGGTCCAAACTACAGACTCATTCAACTTAGACTTAGACTTAATGGCAATAAGAGAGTTGTTCTTGGAGTGAAGAGAGCTCTGGGTAGATTCCTTAGGTAACTTTAACTGATACAAGCCATCTTTAAGGTCCCCTTCCAGCAGCACCATCCCTATGGTTTTGTCCTTCACAAAACAGCCAGAAGAGTAAAATTCAACAAGCACAGGATTGTCAATAGTTAACTTGGAAACACTAAGCAAATTCTTTGTGATTTCAGAAACAAGAAAGATGTTTCGAAGTGTGAGTGTTGTGTGTGTGCCACAAAGTGTGGAATTTCCAACATGAAGGATGGAAAGATGCTCACCATTACCTACTGTTAAGGTGTCTGATCCTTTATAGCCAGAGTTGATGTGAAGGTTGTTAAGATCAGAGGTGACATGACTCGTTGCTCCACTGTCCATATACCAGCTAGCATCATTGACTGTGTCTGAGGAGGCAATATAGGCACTGTTGGTGTTCCTATTCTGGTTTGAGTTTCCTCCAGTGCTTGGAATTCCAACATTGGAGTCAAATCTGTGCCAACAATCCACAACAATGTGGCCAGATCCACATACTTGACAAACAGGCCTTGGAGTTCCATTGTTGGTGTTGTTGTTGCTTGGTCCTCTACCTCTTCTGCCTCTAGAACTCCTACCTCCCCGATTTCCTCTTCCTCGTGCAACATCTTGATTACCAGTGTTTCCATTATCAGAACTGTTATTACCAGACCAGGTTGCCAGATTTGCAGTGGCATGGCCTATCTCCGGATTAGCAGCAGGATTAAAACAGGCTATCAACCTCTCATGAGTGACTAGTTGAGACTGCACCTCATTCCAGGATAGAGATCCAATTCTTGAAGTAATATTCACTATGACTGATTCATATTCTTTTCTAAGGCCCCCAAGTGTGGAAATAATAAGCTCACCTTTAGTTATTGGATACCCTGCTGCAGCTAGACCATCAGAGTATGATTTCATCAATGCAAGATAGTCCATCATCGATTTGATCCCTTCTCAGTTTTTGTAAGAGCTGTTTTATACTCCCGCATTCGAGCTTCAGATCTGTTGTTGTAGAGGATCTCCAAACAAGTCCAGATTTCATTTGTTGTTGTACAACCAATTACCTCGATCAGAGTTTCTTCTTTCATGGAGCTCATGAGCACAAGAAGTTGGTCCTTTGTGTTCCAATCTTCAAATGCCGGGTTTGGAATGGTGCAAAGGAAACCAATGGTTGGATTATAGGTGGCTATGACCTAAGGTGGTGAAGGTTTGGTCCCAAATAGATGAGAATCCATCGTATGTCCACGAACAATTGGCAGAATGGTTGATTTCCACAATAGATAGTTAGATCTGTCAAGTTTAATGGTGTAGATCTGATTCAAATTTGTGCTGAATAGTGTTAGAGGTGTGGTGGTCTGAATGGGATCTGGTGTGGGAGATGCATGGAGAGGCATTCCGGTGACTGAGCTTGTTTGTAGAAAGGCCGGAGGCTCTGGAAGAGATGACCGGAGAAAGAAGGTAGATGCATAATGTTGAGGCATAAAGTCAAGGGTCTGGTGAATGAGAGTTGAGAAACTGGAATGAATGGCAGGGGTAAGGTCTGGAAGCTGGTGGTGGACGGAGGAGTTCCTGAGATACTGACAGACCTAAACCTAACCTTGGAAACGACGCCAGAAAGCTGACGGACATTACCTAGGCTATACAGATCCTAACCGGCAGTGTACCGGGTCAAATTGTAGTGCTAGTATGGTGAGTCAGGTCGTATTCCTCAGGGAAAACATGGTAATTCTTTTAAGTGGGGTTAAACACCAAGAAGCTATTATTAACTCGATCTAAGTCGCAGCTTTTACTTTTCTGGGGTTTAGATTATGTTAGTAGTTAGATTGTTAGAGTTAGATGTTAGTAAAGCAAGAAATAAATACAAATAGATATATAGATATATTTTTGGATCTAGCCAAGAATACTTTACTGAATCAATATCTTTTAGTAGAAATAAATGAGACAGATCTTCCTTTATTCAAGGTGTAAATTATATATGAATCGGTGTACTCCTAAGCTAGACAACTCCTCCTCACACGAGCGTATGAAATTGTCATATGTCAAATGTCATCAGTCCAAGGTCCACAACTGCCCCATGCTAATCTTAGTTAGTCTGAACAGGTACCGAGTACAAATCTACCCCGGATAAAAGAGGTTATTCCGTTCGTCAGACGGCCGATGTTATTCAAGAGGCTCCGGTTGTCAAGCGGATCGATTTAACACAAACGGTGTAGTTTCAATTAAACTGCGATTTTAACATTATTAAGATCTCGAGTACAAAGTTAATAAGATTTGTTTTTCTAGGACAAATCTGCCCCCGGGTAGGAAATAGGGTTCCGTTAATCAGACGGCCATTTTTACCCTCCGGTTTTTCTATTTTTACTCATATCCTGACTTCTCTGGTCAGTACATCGCCAGGTTATATGTAGTATTCATCATGATTGATTACGTCATTCCGAATTTATTATCGATACGTTGCAAAATAGAAAAAGATTCATTATAATTGGTTTTAATCATGATTACCAGAGTCGATCATCCATTTTACCAAAAGATTAACTAATTCAGATTCATATCTTGGCTAGATATATTTTTAGTTTAACATAGTGATAGATATAATATATATATATATATATATATATATATATATATAATATATATATATATATAAAACAAAAGTAATAACTTGATAAAATTACCCGTTAAGTGCAAATCAAAGCCGTATTCTCTGAAAATAACAACTTCTTCAATAACAACTTTCTCGGTAATTCTCTAGAAATTACAACAAGATTACTTTTATTTATAAATATAAAAACATATATATACATACATAGACATATGTATATATACTGGCCCAAAGATAAAATAAAAGAGAAAGAGATGAAGAACGGAGATGAAAGAAGAGGGAATGGAAGAAATGGGAGGAGGTGGAGAAGAGAGATCTTGGCCAAGAGTGGCCAAGATGGGGCAGTGTTTTTTATGGATATGGGGAGGTATTTATAGGGAGTTGTTGAGGAGGTTGTAATGAGGAGGTGATATTTGAGGGAGATATTTTTGGAGAATATGCTAAGTATATGCCAAGGAATATGCTAAGCATATGCCAAGTTTATTACAAGCGTGTGGGAGGTATTGATGAGTTTGTTATGACTCATCATCATCATCATTAGTTAGCACATGGAGTAACATGCAACAAGTTGAGCCAAAAATATCCGGTTCGACCCGAGATATCAACTGTTCGGTAAAAAATTCATAACTTGAGTTGTAGACCTCCGATTGACGTGATTCAAAATGCGTTGGAAAGCTCATTTAAATATCTACAACTTTAGTCAAGAACTATTCTCCAGAAAATGCCTCTAATTCGGGTCAAATTTCCATCGAAAACAGGTTACGGTAGAAGCACATAGAACAATTTGATCCGTTTTGAACTTGTAAGCTTGTGGCATCTTCTTCTATCCCTCAAAACACATCTTTTAGACTCAAAACATGTCGTTACGTGGAATCTTGGTCAATGAATAATCCTGCAATGAACCACCAAAATACCAAACGTAAATCCGACACGACACACCGGTTACTAAACCGGTACAAAACTAATAAAAACTTATAAAAATACGATAATTTATATAATAACTACTACTTATACATTTGAATAAAACTTAGTAATTTTGACTTGATTTGATACAATAATGCTCAAAATTGTATCAATATTGGGGTAAAATGTCGTAATAATGATCATAAATTTATCTCTCATCACAACCCCCTACATAGCTTTTGGTCGTCCTCGATCAAAACAAGCGATAAAACAAAATGAATGAGAGATAAATTCATGAAGATAGAAGATATAAGGGACAACTAGATAATACAACCATTAGAATTACAACCAGGCGTTAACCTCAATATAAATGTATAACAGAGTGTGTGTGTGACAAGTTTTTTCAATTTCCACTATCCTCTCTTGAATAAATCAAGCAAAACACACAAATATCCATTCAGACAAATTTCTAATGACTTTCCTAGGTATGAAGACGATGAATATTCCACACAAAGTTCTCCCGCGTACTTATTAGGATAATCCCTAAAGCATATCATTCAGTTTATACTTGGGATAGTCAGAAGATAACTAAGTTTTCAACCACGCTTAATTTTTTTTTTTTTTAATGAGTTTAATTTCACATTTGTAGCATATGCCTTCATTCCCAGCAATAGGACATTTCGTGATAACCCCCTAGCTGGACTACTATCATCAGGCAGTCGGGAGCTTTTAAACCTTATAGTGATATAGGACGTTTCGTGATAACGCCCTACTGCACTCAAATCATTGGTAGCTACAACCGACATATATATAGTTCATCTCTATATTTTCATTCCATTTTCCCAATAAACTTAACTTATATCATTTCTATCACATTCAAACCTTCAGATATTCACAGTACACGTTCAAAATTAAGTTAGGTACTAAGTTACTGTTATTATCTAGAATAACCACTAGGATACTGAATGGATACAGTTTAAAATTTTCGTTTCAATATCAAAGGCTTACGTGAAGGAATTCATGTTACACAAATATATTTGGAATTACAATGCATTTACGGTTCACGTTGGTTATACACATCCAAATTGATCATTACATCTTCAAATCCATGAAATATATACCTTATACAGTTTATTTTAATCAACTAAATAATGCTCGAAAAAGATCGAAAACTAAGGGATTTATTGATACAAAATAAACATTAATTCCATTGCTAGACCAACGACTCCACTCCACATACTTACGAACTTACATTGTCCCCAATGTAAAGTGAGTGTAAAAAAGTTGTTGGGAAAGCAATGGTGCACTAAAACAAGTCAAAACAAATACTCGGATGATAAAAAAGGGTGGGTGGGTGGGTCAAAGTTATGACCGTTGTGTGTGCAAATAAAATAAAAGTATGTGAGTGTGACAGATTAAATGCAAAAGGGTAGATAAACACACATACATAAACTTTTATTGATTTAAAACACACAATATTCCACAATAGTTGAACTAATACATGTCACACATTATTTGAAATTTAAAATAGACTAGATCATGATATGAAATGTGTGACAAAGTATTAACTCGAGTCTTTTATACCCAGATCCTCAAGGGTTATTTCAAATCGTTCTAACAACCTAAGTCTAAGAAATGATGCATTTGAATTTTCTCTTTTTTTCCATCGATTTTCGGATAACCACCTAATCGTTCCCGTTTAATGTCATTCAAACATTCATCCTAAGACTTGGTGAAACAAAATGAAAATCAATCCTAAGTATTAGCAAAGTATCATCCAAAGTATGAGTAATTATTATATTTAACATTTTTAGAAATTTGCCTCCGGTAGCGCTTTTAGTTAACGTCGTTTGCTCGACCAAAATGATAAGGATTAACTAATATAATATACTAAACAAAACGTGATACTTCTAACAATTACTCACAAAAGCACGTAACAATTAAGCACATAATCCACTAAAAATAAATGCTTAAGGAGTAAAAAAGGAAGGATAGTACCCGTCATTGACTACATTTATAGTCTATAGCCGACTTTACCGTGCTTCCGCTTTTAAAACACTTTGGTGGTGGGTCATCCTCACGCACCGCATCCTTCTTCAATACCGGTTTCCAACAGAGGTTAGACAATTCCCACCAATCCAAACGATTCTTGACCTTTTCCTTTGATTTTCGAGCTTTAGGTTTGCGAGCTTTCACATTATTGCTGAAGTCATCTTCTTCAACTACCTGCGTGTTAGTACAATCCACAGCAAAAAAAAAAAAAACACAAAGTGTACACACAAGAACAAGATTCTAGTGTAATGCACGGATATTTCAATGAATTGTAAGTGTTGAAGACAACGCTCTCATGATTAACTCCCAAACTTCTCCCTTACTAAAATCGTCAAGAAAACATACATACTTTTATCCAACTTCATCTTTGTAATAGGGATAGAATGTATACCTCCCTTTACCCTTGTCATTAGATGAATATGGTAAAGCTTCCTCGAATGACTGTGTTTCATCATTCTGTACCTTTTTCTTCAAAATATGCATTGGATATGGTGTTGCCTTATCTGGTTGAACCGAGATGAATTTGGGGTGAGTGGATAAGGTTCGGTTTGAATTGGCCCTTTCAAACTTGGTTCCTTCCAACTCGCTTCCAATTCGATTATTTCTATTTTTATTTTATTTATTAATATTCCTTTGGGCATGATCAAGCCCTCGTTCGGTGTTTCATCACTAGTTTCATCATTCTCGTATTTCGATTTGAAAATGATATTTGGTCGAGATTTCCCTGATCGATATGACCGCGCGTTTACTCTACTCTTAATCGCCTTTCGTAGAGTGTTTAAATCAGGCCTATAAGGAGTGAGTGGGGCCTTACCACTTCGGTCATCAACTATCGAAAAATAGAAAAATAACTTGAAATAGATAAAACTCCGAATCGGATGGTGTTTTATTATTGATTTCGGCCTTTCATAACTCGATTTGATGATTTTGTGAAAAATATCAAATAGAAAAGATCACGAAATCGATAAAAAAACACATTGATTATTTTTTTCTCTCCCGGTAATTACCGACTCCACTCGGTATTTACCGAATTTTGTTTTTTTCTCTCTCTCTCGGTAATTACGGAGCCACTCGGTATTTACCGAGTATTTTATAAAAAATTGGTATCTTACCAATAGGTAGGTACCAATGAAAATAAAAATAGAAATGAGATTGAGAAAAGTGTAGATTTATCCTCGGTGTTATGACCACGCGTTACTTTCTACTATCGAAAATAGAAAATAACTCGAATTTAATAGAAGAAGAAAATTGGTAACTAAAAGAAGGTAGATACCAACGGAAAAATAAAAAGAAATGTGATAAGAAGAGTGTTGACTTATCCTCGAATTTTGAGCTAATACAAGTAGTAACCCTAGACACAAAGAAAGAAATTAGCGACGTTTCCCCGGCAACGGCTCCAAAAAGTCGATGGACCTAAACCTAACCTTGAAACGACGCGCGAAAAGGCGACGGACATTACCTAGGCTATACAGATCCTAACCGGCAAAGTGTGCCGGGTCAAATTGTAGTGCTAGTATGGTGAGTCGTTCGTATTCCTCGGGAAAACATGGTAATTCTTTTAAGTGGGGTTAAACACCAAGCTATTATTAACTCGATCTAAGTCTAAGTAGCTTTTACTTTTCCTGGTTAGATTATGTTAGTAGTTAGATTGTTAGAGTTAGATGTTAGTAAAACAAGAAATAAATACAAATAGATATATAGATATATTTTGGATCTAGCCAAGAATACTTTCTTGAATCAATATCTTTTAGTAGAAATAAATGAGATGATCTTCTTTTATTCAAGGTGTAAATTATATATGAATCGGTGTACTCCTAAGCTAGACAACTCCTCCTCACACGAGCGTATGAAATTGTCATATGTCAAATGTCATCGATCCAAGGTCCACAACCGCCCATGCTAATCTTAGTTAGTGCGAGCGTACTGAGTACAAATCTACCCCGGATAAAAGAGGTTATTCCGTTCGTCGAGGCGGCCGATGTTATTCAAGAGGCTCCGGTTGTCAAGCGGATCGATTTAACACAAATGGTGTAGTTTCAATTAAACTGCGATTTTAACATTATTAAGATCTCGTGTACAAAGTTAATAAGATTTGTTTTTCTAGGACAAATCGCTTCGGTAGGAAATAGGGTTCCGTTAATCGACGGCCATTTTTACCCTCCGGTTTTTCTATTTTTACTCATATCCTGACTTCTCTCAGTCAAGACATCGCCAGGTTATATGTAGTATTCATCATGATTGATTACGTCATTCAATTTATTATCGATACGTTGCAAAATAGAAAAAGATTCATTATAATTGGTTTTAATCATAATTACAGAGTCGATCATCCATTTTACCAAAAGATTAACTAATTCATTCATATCTTGGCTTATATATTTTTTAGTTTAACATAGTGATAGATATATATATATATATATATATATATATATATATATATGATAGATATAATATATATATATATATATATATATATATATATATAAAACAAAAGTAATAACTTGATAAAATTACCCATTAAGTGCAAATCAAAGTTCGTATTCTCTCGAAAATAACAACTTCTTCAATAACAACTTTCTCAGTAATTCTCTCTCAGAATTACAATGATTACTACTTTTATTTATAAATATAAAAACATATATATACATACATGTATACATATATATATATATACAGCATTTAAATAAAAGAGAAAAGAGATGAAGAAGATGAAGAAGAGGGGAATGGAAGAAATGGGAGGAGGTGGAGAAGAGAGATCTTGGCCAAGAGTGGCCAAGATGGGGCCAGTGTTTTTTATGGATATGGGGAGGTATTTATAGGGGAGTTGAGGAGGTTGTAATGAGGAGGTGATATTTGAGGAGATATTTTGGAGAATATGCTAAGTATATGCCAAGGAATATGCTAAGCGTATACGCCAAGTTTATTCTGGCGTGTGGGAGGTATTGATGAGTTTGTTATGACTCATCATCATCATCATTAGTTAGCACATGGAGTAACATGCAACAAGTTGAGCCAAAAATATCCTGGTTCGACCCGAGATATCAATCGCTCGGTAAAAATTCATAACTTGAGTTGTAGACCTCCGATTGACGTGATTCAAAATGCGTTGGAAAGCTCATTTAAATATCTACAACTTTAGTCAAGAACTATTCTCCAGAAAATGCCACTAATTCGGGTCAAATTTCCATCGAAAACAGTTACGGTAGAAGCACATAGAACAATTTGATCCGTTTTGAACT
This sequence comes from Gentiana macrophylla, assembly GCA_026214975.1. Lineage (NCBI taxonomy): Eukaryota > Viridiplantae > Streptophyta > Magnoliopsida > Gentianales > Gentianaceae > Gentiana > Gentiana macrophylla. The sequence goes on along the minus strand of CM047807.1, from coordinate 123,584,266 downwards.
TGTAAGCTTGTGGCATCTTCTTCTTCTATCCTCAAAACACATCTTTTAGACTCAAAACATGTCGTTACGTGGAATCTTGGTCAATGAATAATCCCGCAATGAACCACCAAAATACCAAACGTAAATCCGACATTTACACACCGTTACTAAACCGGTACAAAACTAATAAAAACTTATAAAAATACGATAATTTATATAATAACTACTACTTATACATTTGAATAAAACTTAGTAATTTTGACTTGATTTGATACAATAATGCTCAAAATTGTATCAATATTGGGGTAAAATGTCGTAATAATGATCATAAATTTATCTCTCATCAGATACCACCAGAGTTAGTGATGGCGGGAATAGGTGAAGTAACAGAAGCTCCGGTCAATGGTAATGACCCGGAGACTGGAGGCTGTGTAACTCCAGTAGAGGGTGGAGGAGCAGATGCTCCAGTGATGGCTTCAGCCATTAACGGCTAAGAGGCTCCGATACCAAGTGAAATATTTGGATAAGATTATTCTGTCATTAATTGTGCAAAGCATTACAATATCTTATACACCACACTCACACAATCTAGGCTAGATTCTTATCTTGTACTACAAAATTGTTATGCCACCTCACACATAGTAATTACAAGAGTGCCCTTTTTCATCTTATCCTCTAACACCTAGAGAGGTCATCGGTTCGATTCTCCTCTGAGGTGCCATGTTGAAAGAGCTCTTGGCCAGGCCTTACTCCTGAGTAATAGTCAGACTCTGGAGGCACGACTCGGGCCGACCTCCGGATTAATCGGACCAGTTGGTTTCGGATACCGGAGGCTTTAAACAAAATAAAAAATTAAGTTTTTAACAAATGAAACTTTAAAATTTAAATTTTTTTTTCTTTTTTAATATCCCCCATAATTAATACAAGACCTAAGATTATTTAGTGCGAAGTCATGTAGTTAAACTGTCCATGCATCAAAATGATATTTTTTAAACTGTCCATGCATCAAAATGATTTTGAATTGTGATGTTTCAAAAATAAATGCTATTTACTCAAAAAAATAAAAAAAATAAATAAATAAATGCTACTCCAATTATAACCCAATTGTATAATGTTTAGATATGTTGGGCCAAGTCCCGAAATCTTCATTTAACGATCAAGAAAGCCCGTCTCGATCTACTAGCAGATAAAGGCAGATGATTTTTATTTAATTTTTTTTTTTTGTATACATCAGATAATCGTTATTTCTAAGGGTAGAATCGGGTCAGGACACAATTCTATTCCCGATAAAATTTTATCGAAGTAACAATGAATTTTATTGGGAATATTGATCACAGATCGTATACGAAAAATTTGCCTCCTGATTTGCCCTTACAATTTTTAATGATAATTTGGGTCCATAACCTAGGATAAGGATAAAGTGCCTGAAGCACTCGGATTAGGTGAAAATGAAACAAGCAATTGAACCTAAGCTTATTTCGTTAAGCATCAACAACGACAACAACAAACAAACAAAACAAAACTAAAAACAAAAAAAGTTTTTTTGTTTTTATGAAAATCACTGATAGAATTCAGAAAATAAAAAGAAAATGAACATCACAATATGCATAGTGTTAAGGTGCAGATGTTAAATTGCATACAATATATCAGCCGAATGCAATATGATCAATGAGTAGATTTCTCCTATAGAAGGAATATATAAAAAGTTCAAGCTTAAAGACAAAGGGTTGTATGATTTTGTGTTATGTAAAATTTTCCTTCTTGTTATATATGATAACACGTACAATATTGTTTATGTTGCATGTGTTGCACATATGTATAGTGGGTATACTAAATAAATTATGGCATAGTTTTTACCCTCGATAATATTAAACCCGTATGAGCTCAATAAGAGTAGAGTAACTAGTATACAAAAAGTACGTTCTAATAACAATCTAACAAATTTGTACACTAAGTTCATTCCTACAACTATTATCGAAAAAATTGTTTATAGTAGTAGATTGCTTACATTTGGAAGATTGTTGTCGTAAGGAGGAATGAAACTTCAAAACAATCATACGAGAAGATTTATGGTTGTACTCATTTTTTTTCCCCTTTAACCAAGGTTTTCTTCCGAACATGTTTTATTAATTAGTTAAATGTTATTAACGAAACAACCAGTGCAACATGAAAGAACGATTATGCCATGAACTGTTTTTCTTGTTTAGTTTTTTTTCATTGAGTTTTTTCGAGCAAAGTTTTTGTTAAATGTCGTATACGTTAGGCAACTCAAATAAATCAAATAATTCAGTTGGTTGATTTACCAAGATATTGGCTAGTACAACATTTAAGAAGAAGATTGTTTGCCAACTATAAAAATGTTTTTATCTCGGGGTGTGTGTGTGTGTGTGTGTGGGGGGGGGGGAGGGGGGAGGGAGGGAGGGAGGGAGGGAGAGAACTACATGTGTTCTTCAGAAGAAATGTAATATTGAAGCCAAAGCGATGACCTAGAAGATTAATTCACTAAACAAGACATAACAAAGCATGTATCATTGACATATTTTTACAAATAATCTTCAAACCAACAACAATACTCAACACATTAATATCAAAGATCTCATAGGATTTTTTTTTATAGGATAATCCAAACACAAATTAATATATATTTACTATTTTTCCTCTATTATTTTCTTTTCCATAACGTTACTTTTTCTATTAATATTTTAACAAGACACATTATTTGTGTAATAAACATCGAATGGTGAGTGTTAATTATGAAAAATATTATTAAATGCATGTCCAATTATTAATTAGAACCTCAAGAGAAAAAAATTATTGCCATATCATTCATTGTATAAAAAACCCTTGGATTTTCAATAGTTAGACGTTGTTTTATATCCTTACCTTAAATTTACATGACAGTTCATTTCCATTGTTAGAAAAAAAAAATCTTTATATACATCTTTAGTTTTGTACATTTGGTTTCACACAAATTGTTTTATAACAAACCGGGTATATTTTGAATTTTGGTTTCCATGTAAAGAAAATAAAAGTAAAGTACACTAATCAGTATTTTTAATTTTTTTTTTTTCCTTTTTAAAAAACAAGGACAATAAATCTTATTACACCACGTCGGAGAGACCATTTCCTCAGCCAACCATACCTTGCACTAACAAATAGAATCGTATTCGCAAACAAATTAATGCATGGACCATTACCACTCAACTTAACAAAAGAGCACGAATGGAAACCCTTAGCTATACTTAAACGTACGGTCGGTAACCATATATATAGCCAATAGAAGAAATATCAACATGAGGCCGTTGAAAACGCTGAACGCAAGGCAGAAAATCAGTCTTAACCATCACTTGTCGGCAGGGCCGTCCCTGTGGAAACCGGGGCCTTAGGCCAAATATTTTTGTTGGGTCCTGACTATTTTTATTTCAAAAACTAAAAACAAATCAATATGTTAAACCACCTAGAAATACTCTAAACATTATAGGATAAATTTTGTTTACATTATAATTGTTAAAGAATGTATCACTTGTCTGCTAACATTCTTAGAAAGAAACCACTAATTAAAAGTACTGGCACGTTAAAATAGATTAGTATTATGATATTATGTCATTCAGATTAAAGAAACACTCCATATAAAAAGAATTGGCAACGCTGGAATTAAACAAAAAAAAATAATATCATACCGCAAAATGGTCATAATGAACCATTAACGGATCAACGAAAAAAACATAGATGGAAAATTCTTTTATGAAGACCAATTAATTAGTGTAAAAAAGTGATGATAATGTCAACAAATGAAAAATATATATTGGAAGCGAGAATCTATGGGAATCTTGTTTGAAGACATTGATTTTGCTCACATATTGAAAAACAGGACACAGAGGCGTGAAGTGTTTTCTTTTATTTTTGGACTAGAGTTAAAAATATTTTTTAAGTAGAAACTAAAGATGCAATTTCATTATCAGAACTTTTATTTATGAACTACTCCTCCGTCCAATTTATCGGAGCGATTCTGCAAAATTACGATATTAAGGATGTAAATTAATCGATTAACTTTAAGAATGAAATGGCTAAAAAGCCCTTGAGTATAATTAATGTAGCCTTATTTTTTATCTCTCATGTTGTAATAAATAAGCAGAAAAGCAGGAAAAAACAATAAATACCGTATTGGAAATGTAACTGCCTCATATAAAATGGAACAAATAATTTTGACAACTGCATCAGTTATTATGGAACGGAAGGAGTAGTATACACTATACAACTACGAATTTAAAACAATGATTGGGTTAGAAGAAATACTGGAACTAGAAGTGATTATATGAGACGTGGCCAACTAAATATAACACACAAGAAATATACGCAAATATAATAAGATTATCTTGGATCATTTTTAGGGCGCTGATTTACTACATTTTGGGGCGCCGAGCGCCATGCGCGATAGGCTCTCCCCACAGGGACGGCTCTGCTTGTCGGAGGCCATGACGAAGATGTTGCGTAAAGTCCTTGAAGGATTGCTAACAACTCAAAAGCCTCAACCTCAAGAGACTCATCCGCCTGTTGTGATATAGCATGTCTAACACTTCCATCATTCGCACGAATAAATACCCTCAATCGAATTAAAAACAGACAGAGACACAACATCAATACTAACCTTGAACACACCCTGGCCTGGGGAGGTGGGAACCAAGCAATTGGCTAACATTGACCTATAAATATCCAAGAGAGGCGACTAAAACACCTCAACATATTCCATAGAATCGTGTATGGTTATCAAAACAACACAATCGATATGAGGAGAGGTATCATCATTAAGTCACACATCTCGCTTTCAAAATACTACTTCCGTCCTATAAAAAGTGTCAACTTTTTGTGGTGCACACATATTAAGATAACAATTAATGTGTTGTATTTTAAGTAGTGATAAACATATATATATATATATATATACCCATATCATATAAAAATGTTCATTTGAAATATGAAATGAAAATATAAACATTAGATGTTATGGTAGGGGTATGTTTGAAAAAAATGCATTAAATGATATATTGGTTTTCTAAATTAACATTTTTTATAAGGGCCAATTATTTAAAATGACTGATTTTCAACTTATTAAGGGTAATAGGACACTCCGAAATCTTATTTTGTTATAAGGACATTCTAATTTCAAGTGGATAAAGATGAAGAAGGAAAAAAAAAAAAAAGGAAGAAGGGAAAAAAAAAGAAGAAGAAGAAAGAAAGCGCTCAAGAAAAAAAAAAAAAAAAAATAATAATAATAATAAATGAGTGAACGTTGGGTTGATTTTTTCTTCTTCTTTTTTTTTTTTTTAATTCACCATATTCTAAATGTCATATATTTTGATCTAAAACTCGGATCATCATAATTTTTTCACTAAAATTCATATTTTTTTCGTCTTCTTTATTCTAAAATCAAATTTGATATTTTTCCGAATAAATTTCATAAAATCAATTTTTTCTTTCATAAAAATCGACGTGACGTATTGATCACCGTCATGTATTGACCACCTACCCGGATGCATTGGCCATCGGGATCCATTAACCACTCCGATGCATTCACCGCCGCGATTCATTGGCTACCATGATGTATTGACCACCGCGATCCATTGGCAACCTTGATCAGTGATATCTCATTGTAGCGATTTATGCAATGACGCCTCATCAGAAATGATTTATCGCATGACTTCTTATTGTAGCGATCTATGCGGTGATGTCTTATTGTATCGAATTATGCACTGACGTGTTATTGTAACGATTTATGCAGTGACGTGTTATTGTAACAATTTATGCATACCTTTGGTTGTAAAAATATTCATTTAAACCAAAAAAAAAAAAAAAAAATACAGCTTATTTTACAAAGTTATCGAAAATTTAAACCAACACTAGTCAAATAAACCAACATCAATCAAATATTTAAAGATAACAAAGAAATAAAGTTACTTTACAAAGTTATCAAATGTGTGTATCAGAGTTGTATATGCGCGACATCAATATCATTGCATTAGTTATCTAATTATAAATCAAATCATCAATGTCACCGCAAAAAGTCGTCAATGTCATTTGCTTGAGACATCAATGTCACTTTGCAAAAGTCGCCAATGTCCCTGCGATCGGACATCAATGTCACTGCGTAAAGTCGCCAATGTCATCGCGTAAGTCGTCCACAATCGCATCGATCGACTCTGCTCTTGTTTTGCATTTCTCCAAGTGTGGAGCTTTTAATATGGATAGAAGTACAAGTTTGGTGAAACTACAAAGACTCTTCAGTATGACTTTTGTAATGGCCACACGTTGTTTGTGCCATCCTGGTAATTGGATTCATTGTGGAATCCTCAATTCTTTAACACGATCTTGAATGTTTAGCTTAATGTCCTGCATCATTCATCAATGTCATGCGATCGGACATCAATGCCACCGCATAAGTCATCAATGTCACTACTTGTAAATCAATGCCATCGCATAAGTCATCAATGCCATCGCTTGAGACATCAATGCCATCTGCATCTTAAAAAAATAAAAAAATCAATGTCACCAAATAAGTTGTTTGTTTGTTTTTTTTTTTGTTCCAGCGCTTTTTTTTTTCTCCAGCGTTTTTTTTTTTTCCCTTCCTTTTTCTTCTTTATCCACTTGAAATTAGAATGTCCTTATAACTAAATAAGTTTCCTTCTTAAAATTAGAATGTCCTTATAACTAAATAAGATTTCGGAGTGTCCTAAATGATCATTAATTCTCTAACGACGTCCTTATAACTAATTTGCACTTTTTATAAAACAATTCATTTTAAGAAATTGAAATTTTTTTGTGGGACGGAAGCATCTATATCTATATATATTAGAAAGGATGATTTAGCCCGATTACCCGTAAATTGTCAAATTATCCGACCCAAACCCGCTTCCTTAAAAAAACGTAAAACAACAAACAATAAAAAAACAAATAAACCAAACGTAAAATAAACAAACATCAAAATAAAACACACACCCAAAAAAACAATAAAAACAAACAAACAAAGCATATTTTTATCCTTAATTAACAAACACTAAACAGACCTAGCATATTGAATATCTCAACGTCCATTTCTTATAGATATTGATATTTTTTCTTTAAAAAAAAAAACGCCACTAAACAGATCAAATATAGAAAATAACAATAGTATATAAAAAAATAATTTGGAGATTAAAACAATGATGCATAAAAAATTAAAAAATGGACAGATCATCATATTGTTTTACCTATCATATCTATATCTATACTATATATATATATTTGAATGCATAAATAAAATTGATTTTACACGTACCTGAAAAATTACCCACATTACCTGCTCCAACAAAAAAAATGCATGCTATTAAAAAATAAAAAATAAAAAGAAAAACGTTGCTCCACACGTTTCTTTCTTGAGAGTCCACAGACAACCGTCACTCCTAATTTGGCGATTTTATTTTCCCATACAACTCAGTTTACAATTGCTTCCCGGGAGGATTTTCTGTTAGGTTAAGATTTATCCTCAAACCATAAAACTCTCGAATTAGTTTATCTTCACTTAAATGTTAAAAATAAATAATATCCCCAAATACCAACCATTTTTATCAAACAATTTTTCAAAATGGTGGCACTCAGAAGTAATCTGAACAATTTATAATTGTACATACATATAAGACCGTGGGAATATCATGGTAGAGCAGAAAAGTGAAGTCACAGTATGAGGGGAAATCGGCTCAAGTTGATTTTCTATTTTTTTTTCATGTTGATTTTATTCAAATTTTTTTTTCATGGATGTTGTTTTATTTTAAATCTTATTGGTGCATGATTTATATTTATGGGGTTTTAGGACTGTTTTGTGAGGAATTTTTCGAGTTTGCAAATGACATGATATCTTACAAAATAAGGTATTAAATTTATGTTTCTTTTCGAGTTTTGCGATTGTCTGTTATGTATAATGCTTTGATTAATTACTTTGTGTTTGAAATATGTTTCGATTTTTTATTAGGGTTTCATTTACACTCTCAAAAGCAAGAAAAGGAGACGGACGGCAGCAGGATAAATAGAAGTTCATATGTAATATATGTCATTGAAATTTTGAAGAGAACTAAAATTTCACGCTTTGCCATAATAACATAACAATTAGTGTCTCGCGATGACATTGAATATATAATGAAGTGACCAATGACAATCGATCGGTGATCCCTCGGCTGGATGATAATTTGAATCTTGAAGTAAGTAAACAAATAATATCATTTTATTTTCTTTTATTCATATTAAAAATTTATTACTAATTCAAGCTGATTTCTACAGAGGTGGACCTGGATATACTGGTGTTTATCCATATGGCCGGTTTTATTCATTTAATGATGAACCATAAGATGTTGTTCCAAAAAAAAAAAACATAAGATGCATCACCATCTTAATTAAGTCTATTGCAATTTTATGTATTTAATCTTATCATATTATTCCCATCCATCATTGTAACGCTGTAAATAGAGGGTTCAATCCGTGATTCAAACATAACTACTCTTATTATTGTTAAAAGGTCCTCCGGTCCACCATTCAATGAAAGTCTGGAATTTTTTCCACAAGAAAAGTTCTACTAGAATTTTCTCATTTTAGTAGGAAGGGATTGACCTGGCCCAGCTCGGCTGAATAGTTATGAAGAAATGATAGTTTATTTAAATAATCCTATTGGCATGGACGGACTCATAAAAAGATCACAACAAATGATGGCAAACTATGTATATAGAGGTAGAGAGAATGACTTGATCATCGTACTCAGAGATGATCCAAAATTTGCTTCTGAGATGGATGGTATAATACATTCAAAATTTGTTATTGTAGTCCAGAACTTTTCATGCAAAGAGGATTATGTTCCTTGCAACTTGGCAATGCCCAAACTCAAAAAAAAGTGGGATGTTGCAATTTAGAATAGATGATTTTGAATAATTGTGATGGCTACGTATCATATGTTTTGCTCGGATTTCTTTGAATACGTCCACCATGATAATTATTTGGATGATTATCATCTTTACTTCGATGACTATACCAGACTAGACTGAGCTATGTGGATAGTTATTTTGACGATAATTGCGACTTTGAAGTTCTCTTTTTCTACTGATAAGAAGTAGCTTGAGACACCACTTAACATATTGGCTACATATGTATTTTGGGATCGATGTTAGAATTCATTGTTTTTGTGACAAATGACACACTGTTTTGTGTATTACAGGGTTTCAGCTAAAGCGTAATGGTCGTTAAAAATGTTATTACCATTTTGTGTTAAGAAGAAATGACCTATATTTCATTTTATTTATTCGTTAGGGTCGCGACAAATCTGATTGTTGATATGTTTGGGAGATTTATGATTTTGTGAAGTTTTGCCTTTTAAATACTGTCGATAACTACATAATGTTTCTTACTATATACTTATGTATAAATTACTTTAATATTTAAATTACAAATTGTCTTATATCATTTAATGACATAATTTGTATACATTTTGTAACATGTTCATGCAAATTTATAATCCCGTGCATTATGCACGGGTATTTGGCTAGTTATACAATAACAAAGTAACCACTATAGGAGCATTATCTTTGTCACGTTAATCCAAAAGATAACCATTTAACTCAAAAAATCACTACTATGCCAGAGCCCTTCATCATTTCCAAGTCTTTTGTACACCTTAACAAATCCATCAATATTTGAAAAAAAATCAAATTTCATAAACAAGATTTATTATTATTATTATTTTTTTATTTTAAAGTACTTCCACCGTTTTTTTTTTTCTCATCACATTTCAGAATTTGTTTTTTTATTTATCCATCATTTTATTTTTTCAATGCATCATTTATTATTATTTTTCCTTTATCAATAAAGTATTTACATCTCCGATAAAAAAAATACATTTTCAATACTAAAAACACATCACCAAGAAAGTATTACCTCTTCAATAAAAAAATACATTTTCAATACTATATTTAGACTATTAACTACTACCTCCGTCTCAAAATGTAAGTACTTTTAGGCTTTTTCACACATATTAAAAAAGTTAGTAAAATTTGTTATTTGTCATTAATTTTGATTAAAAAGACTAAAATGACATTTCATTGGTATTAATACAAAGTAGTAAAAAGTGGTTGAGTATATAATAAATGAAGGGTAGAAAAAGAAAGATGTAATAAATGATTTATTGATTTTGTAAATAGATTTATATTTTTAAACAAAACTAAAAAACTAAAAGGACTTGCATTTTGGACAGAGGTAGTATTTTCTTAATCTGTATGATTCTTCTCTACGACATATAAATAAAAACGGAGGGAGTATCCGATTCGGGATGGGATCCTCTCCAGTTGGCTCCCTCAAGTAATCTCTCAAGTAGCTTCTATGTGGCTGCCAAGTGTACATATAACAATCTCAGCCATTAAATTTTTTTTCCCTCCATTTGCCTTAAAACGGCGTAGTTTTTGTTTCACATGTGTTTGGATACTTACCTTCCCCCTTCCCGCTTTTTATTTTGTTGCTCTTTGCCGCGGTTTAGTTCGTTCCTCTGCAATTGTCCTTCTCCATAAAATCTGTTGAAGCCTTGCAATCGAAAGCTGTGGTCGTCCCTCGCCATAGCTCCGATTGAACTGAAAACAATGGAAAATGTAAGCTCTGTTAACTGATACTTACGTTTTGTAAAAATATTGTTAATTTAGGGGTTTGCTGTTAATCTGACGTTTACTTGTTAGCATCTGCTTTGTGATTGGTTGTTAACTCATATTTATACTTTGTGAAATGCTGATAAGTTTGGGATTAGTTGTGAATTTAGGGTTCGTGTGTGTTTGTATAAGAAGAATATTAGGCGTTAGGCAACATTTCTTCAAGATTTGGATGAATAAAAGCTAGGAATTCTTTTTTGCTGGCAAGAAAGCTGATGGGTATTAGGATTTTTACGTTTTTCTTTCTTTTATTCATGCTTGAATCACATATAGAAAGTGCTAATTTTTTATTCGTTTTTTTTTTAAAACTTCTTTTTGGATGTTTAGCTCTCTTATAGTCAGTGTCACTATTGTTTGGTCTAATGCCTTTTAGCTTTGCAACCCTTTCATTTCTTAGATTAGTGATGATTTGTATCCCATTGAACCCAAACCATGATTCCATTTCTTTTTTATTTTTAGATTGATCGACGGTTACTGAGAATTCAATATTGAGTTCTCTTTAAAATTGTGTTATATTCTCACATACAATGTTTATTCAAGCAGGTACATGTCCCTGATGATGAAAAGCCGAAGATTAAAATGGAATTTGTAGAAGAGCAAGTGGCATATAACTTTTACAATGCATATGCCGGGAAAGTAGGCTTTAGCATACGCGTGGAGTATAGAAATACTAGCGGAAATGGTAAAAATAGCAAGGTCGTTACGAGCTGTCGGTATGCATGCTATAAAGCGGGATACAGGAGACCGGACAAGCGTGACTACAAGGTCAAAAATCCTAGGGCAGAAGTAAGGGTTGGATGTCAAGCCAGGTTAGGTGTTAAACTTAATAGAGAATTGGGCAAGTACATTATATATGAATTTGTCGAAGAACACAATCACGAGCTTGCTCCTCCACACACCAAACACATGCTTAAGTCTCAGAGGAAAGTGCTTGATGCTCACGCGGAACAGATTGATATGGCTGCTGATTCTGGGATCAGCTTAGGAGCTTCCTTCGAGCTGCTAGGTCGTCAAGTTGGTAGAAGAGATGCATTGTCATTCCTAAAGATCGATCAAAAGAACTATTTGAGGACTAAGAGGCAAAAAGAAATGGCAAATGGTGAGCACGGTGGGGTTTTGAAGTACTTACAAGATAAAGCACTCGAAAATCCCTCTTTTTTTTATGCGTTTCAGTTGGACAGTGATAGCCAAATCACTAACATCTTTTGGGCGGACGCACAAATGCGAATAGATTATAGCTTTTTTGGGGATGTTGTGAGCTTTGATACTACGTATAAAATTAACAATGCACATCGACCTTGTGCAGCATTTGTGGGCTTTAATCATCACCGAGAGTCCACGGTTTTCAGTGTCGCTCTTATGTATGACGAGACGGTTGACTCATTTCGTTGGTTGTTCGACACTTTTCTTGCGGCTATGAACAACAAACATTCAAAAACTATCTTCACCGATCAAGACGCAGCCATGGCCAAAGCGATTTCCGAGTGCATGCCTAACACCTTCCATGGCCTTTGTATTTGGCATTTGAGTCAGAATGCATTAAAGAATGTTCCTCATGGGAAGGTAGACGGTCAGGGAGTGCATTCCTTACTCAGCCACTTCTACTATGATGTTGAAACTGAAGAGGATTTCGAGGCACTTTGGGGTCTGATGTTGGATGATTACAAGCTTCATGATAACAATTGGATTAAATTGACTTATAGTTGTCGAAAGAAATGGGCATTTGTATGCATTAGAGATCAATGGACAGCACGGATCCGTAGCACTCAGTTAAGCGAGTCATTTAATGCAAAGCTAAAAATGTATTTGAAGAGTGACTTTGATCTACCGCAATTCTTCCATCATTTTGATCGGATTCTCAAAGACATAAGGTACAAAGAGTTGGAAGCGGAATTTTCTCTTTCTCAGACATGTCCACGAGTCAATGGTCCTCTGAGAATGTTAAAAGCTTCCTCAACAACTTACACAAAGACACTTTTTGAAGAGTTTCAAGAGGAGTACTTCAAGTCATTAGAGTGCATTATAAAGGATCAGTGTGCTTCTTATGACGATGAAACTGTTGAGTTTACGGTGGAATATGAAAAAGAAGTGAGGAAAGTTGTTAAAGACAATGAAGGGAGGCTAAGTTGTTCTTGCAAGCTGTTTGAAAGACAAGGTTTATTATGTTGTCATGCAATTAAAGTTCTCAAGGATGTACTAAATATGCTGGAGTTACCTGAACAATACATTTTAAGGAGGTGGACAAGGAAGGCAAGGGCTTTGGACATTACCGATTCATTCACTGCTCGCATAGAACCGGGCTGTAGGATTGACAGAACCAGTCGCTTGCGTGACTTGCTTTCCACATACAACCTGATTTTGACTAGAGCTTCAGATTGCCCAGAATCATATGAAGAGGCTCTTAAGATTTCCCATGTGCTGAGCATAAGCGTGGAAAATATAATTGCGAGTAAGTTGGCTGGCAATAATGGTAATGAAGACGTCGACAATAACAACAATGAAATCAACAACGGAAATATCAATACTAATGTTGTGTATTGTAAGGGAGTGAAGGGGTTGAAGCGAAAGAAAGATCCATATCCTAAAGGGAAGAAAAGGATTATGGGTACCCTCGAAAAGGCAATGAAAAAAGCTAGAATGGGGAAAGGAAAGAAGGTTTGTCTTAAATCATTCCCTTTGTTGTACTTAATTTGATGTGTTTGTCGGTTTTGTTGAATTTGAGTCATGTGGCATTCTGATTTGTTGTCGTTTTTATGTGTACATTGCGTAGTATAAATTGATAAATAATTTAGTTTTTTTCTTTCTTTTTGAGACAGATACTTCATCATACTTTTCCTTTACTGGAAAAATGTCTTTATTTTGATTAAAGAATAGTCACAAATTTAATGTGATATGGTACAACATTGCATTGGTTTTCAGCTTTTCCATTTTTATTCTTGTAGAAAAATAAAGATTTGATCACTGATTCGAGTCCACAAACTCTTTATACGGAACAACAAATGTCCCCTGAAGTGCAAATGATTGGCGAACAACCTCATGTATTTTCCGATTGTGTCATGTTTGCGAATATGCATGTGTTTGCTTCTGCTTACACTAAGAAATATTGCTATGTTTTGATGTCTCGTTGCCTTAGTTTTTTATAGGGAAATAACTCTCTTGTTTGATGAAAAGTTTTTCTCTAACTGTTGGAGTTAGATGTTCTTATATATGCTTACAAGTCTAAGGAAATTTAGTTTTTCTCAAACTGTTGGATTTGAAGTTTTGTACTTGATGTAAATCTCTTTTGGATTATGTTTTATTATCCTGATAGATAAGTCATTCGGTATAAGAAATTTATATAGTTAGTTAGTTTGTAATCCCTCTGCTCTTGTTTTGGGTAGAGATAGAGTTGGAGCTTATCTTTTGTGAAGGTTCTAGGTTGCCTTATGTTAGTATGTAGGTATATTTATTTTATGTTGTTGGTATTTGTGTGTTATGATATATGATCCTTCTGAAAAAAAAACAGTTGTTAAATAAGGATTATAGGTGAGAAACACATATACTATTGGATTGTTCTATCGTTACAGATTCAAGCAACATCTGATGTGAGATTTAGCTACACGGAACTCCTTCATGGTGATGGTGTAATCGACCTTGATCTCTTTGGGCTTCAAAATTTTGATTCACAAGCATCGACTCATTTTAATTAGTTCTTTGGAGCTTCACAAGCAGATATTTTGGAGTTTTTGGGTGTTGGATTTGAGAATTTTGGAACAATTACTATCCTGGTCAATTGCATTTTCATCTGGCGGACGTGGTATTTATGGAATGCTACTGTATATTCGTTTTGTTGCCGACTTCGTGATGCGTTTGGTATGGAGTTTTGATGCAGTTATATCAGTTTGTCTATGTTAACATGTATGAAGATACGTTAGTTGTTATGAATTGAATACTCCTTCGGAGTCTAGACTTCATCTATTAATGTTTTGGTATATACGCTTGTAGATTCTTTAGGAATCGCTTGTATTGTTCATGCTTTTGCGTTGGTGAATTTTGTATAGCACAGTTTGTGCATAATTATGAAGGGAATTATGGTACGATTTAACGGGAAATTTTTTTAATTCGGACGGTTTGTATTGCAATTAGATTTTAAAGGTTGATTGTGTTCGGTTTGAAATTGGACAAGTAATTTTTTTTTGTTGGAATGAAATTTTAAGGTAGATTTTTCACTAAACGTATAAATTTTCTATTTATCATTTTCTAGTTTTATTTTTGTTATTTGCTCGGTATAATAAACAAAGTATTGGTCGAAACCAAAAACCTAAATTTATGGTTGAAATAATCGTACAGGGATTTGATGAACAAACAGGCACATGATGTTATTTATTAAGTTTTTTTTTTTAAATAAACAGGCCTAAACTACGTCGTTTTAAGGCAAATGGAGGGGAAAAAAATTTAATGGCTGAGATTGTTATATGTACACTTGGCAGCCACATAGAAGCTACTTGAGAGATTACTTGAGGGAGCCAACTTGAGAGGATCCCATTCCGATTCGTAGCAACCGATTCCTCAAATTATTTTCCGTCGTCTTCTAGAACCTTCCGCAGGGTTGATTCCAACCCCGACCGCCAGTCCCTGATTAATCCATATCTCCTCCCCCAAACACACTCTCACGCTTTTCGTCCTTCAACCCTGACACCATAAAAGCGCCTCCGCTGCGAAATTGACAGAAAACCTAGGAAAACTCAAAGAGAATTCGTAACAGGGTAAAGAGAAAAAGCAGGCAAAATTGGGAAACCAAAGAAGAGAAAGAGAGAGGAGGAGGAGGAGGAGATGGGGGTGGATTACTACAAAATACTTGGTGTTGATAAAAAGGCTAGTGATGATGATTTGAAGAAGGCTTATAGGAAACTTGCTATGAAATGGCACCCTGATAAGAATCCAACCAACAAAAAGGATGCTGAAGCCAAGTTTAAGCAGATTTCTGAAGCTTATGAGGTTTGTTCTCTCCCTTTTTCTTGGCAATTTTTTCTTGTTTGCCTTGAGCTGTCTTTGTGAATTCTTTAATGTTGTTTTGGGTTTATGGTGGTAGAAGTCTTAACTTCTGAGTTGCTAAACAGTTTCTTCCCCACCCCCTACGCAAAAAAATTATTAAAAAAAGGCCACTTTATTTGCAATTCTGATTCACAAACAAATTCAGGTTGATTTGCATTGATTATCAGTTGTATACTTGTAAATCATTGGAAAAGAGTTTTTCTGGGTTTTGTGTTTATTGATATAAATCTGATTTTTACAGCGGATGGTGTGACTTCTTGTAAAATCATTGATCTTTACTCCTGCTCCCCTCCCCCCCTACTTTTCCTTCTCCATGTGGCATCTTTGAAATTCTCTTTCATACACCTTTGAGTGTCTTCTACTGTTTACCATGAAGCTGAGAATAATTGAGACTCTTTCTTGTTTTTGTTAGTAACATTTCATCTTTTTGGTTCAAAGATGCAAACTTTATGTTGAATACTTAGGTGCCCCAAGCTTAATTTCTCGCCTGAAGATTTCAAAACCTAATTTAGTTCAGTTGGGTGTATCTCTGAAACTTATTTGTTGTGTGTGCTTTTTGGTTATAGGTGTTAAGTGACCCTCAGAAAAGAGTATTGTATGATCAGTTTGGTGAAGAGGGTCTGAAAGGCGGGGTACCTCCTCCTGATGCTGGTGTCCCTGGAGGTGCTAGTTACTTCTCTAACGCTGGAGGGCCAAATGCGTTCAGGTTCAATCCTAGGAGTGCCGATGATATTTTTTCGGAGTTTTTTGGTTTCACAAGCCCCTTTAGTGGTGGTATGGGGGGTAGCAGTGGGCTGAGGGGTATGCTTAATGAGGAGATGCTTGCATCATTTGGTGATGGGGCTGGTGGTTCTATGCATTCATCTGCCCCACGCAAACATGCCCCAATAGAGCGGAAGCTGCCTTGTTCTCTTGAGGAATTGTACAAGGGGGCATCCAAGAAAATGAAGATATCCCGAGACATCGTTGATAGCAGTGGGTCAGTGTAAATTCTCCTTACTTGAAATCACTCTATTTGCATGTCATTTAGTGTTACTACTATAATACATTTTTGGTTGGTGAACCTGTTCCTTGGTTGTGTGTGTCTTGATGTTCAAGTTTTGGAAACCGTTATCTTTTTTTATTATAAATATATTGATGTGGAAACAGATTGTTGAGATATATAATAAAGCTGTGTGGTGGTTATGTGACCTGAGGGTTAAGCGTTCAGGTTGTGGAACTAGCTTGTTGAGATATGTAATAAGGCTGCTTGGGGTTGTATCAGTGGTTAATTTCACTACGAAAGTCGGGCCTATGTTTGTTTTCTCTTCATAAAGGGGGTTGGAACTTGTTGTAATTTATTTTTCTAGAGCACAACCTTAGCGTTTTTGCCATGCTCACATGAGCCATTTAGGAAATGGAGACATACCTGATTCAGAGAAGTGTTTTCTAATTAGTAATAATAGGGATCGTCCAGCTAGTCCTCGGAAACTGAGTTTACCGTTCAATTTACGTAGTTTTTTTTCCCATCCTTTTTTGGTTAAGAAAATCTTGCTACTGTATACTTGACGGATCCAGGACAGACTTGCTTGTTTTTAGTGCAATTGTTCCATGTAGGTGCTCAAACTGTCCTCTATTGCCAAGAGTCGAGATGCGTACATGTTTAGCTTGCTTGATCTGTGATTCTGCGAGGTTGTCAATCATAGTGATTTGTTAGCATGTATAATAACTAGAAACTTGAATGCATTTAATGTCTCTGAGGACTAAGTTTGTTTCCCCTTAAGTTCAGAGGGATAGGGGTAGGCAGTAGGCTAAGGTTGGACAACTTGAGAGTATCTATATCTCTCTAAACTTGGAAACTCTGCATCCAACTGTCTTCTTAATGATCTTTCTGCAAATTCATCATCTTACAAGTTAGTGCAATTAAAGATGCATCACGTGCCACTCTTGAGCTATAAAGATGTTTATAACTTTCTCTAGATTTTTTTCAGCATGTTGCTTTAAAATGAATCAATAGCCATATGTGTTTGTATCTTCCAAATTCGGTCTTTAGTGCAGTTTGGTGGTGTTTAAGGGATGCATGCAGATCTTAACAAAAAAATTAATGTTGCTTGTTGTTGGGCCCCTTCCCCTCTTGCTCTTTTTATGTATCTCTTGATAATGCCCTTGATTTTGTAGGCTTAGCCATCTGGTATGTTTTATGTATGTAGGATGCCTGATCTGTGTCTGTTGTCTCATCCTTGATAAAAGTTTCGATGCTTGGTGTCTTGTAATGTTTTATTGATTTTTGGTCTCAGTTAATTGTGCTTCTTGTGGGTTATTTATTAGGGGTTTTGTGAAAAAGTTCAAGCATTTAATGACATATTTGTTTTTATATTGGGGGGGTGCTGAACACAGGAAATTCACGCCTGTTGAAGAGATTCTGACAATTGATATCAAACCTGGTTGGAAGAAAGGGACAAAGATCACATTTCCTGAAAAGGGAAATCAAGTGTATGGCATTGTACCTGCAGATCTTGTTTTCATCGTTGACGAGAAACCTCATAGAGTGTTTACGCGTGAAGGGAACGACTTGATTACTACAGTGAAGATATCTCTTGCTGAAGCATTGACAGGGTATACAGCCAATGTCACCACTCTGGATGGCAGGAACCTCACAATCCCAGTCACAAACGTGATTCATCCAAATTACGAAGAAGTTGTTAGAGGAGAAGGCATGCCCTTATCTAAAGACCCATCGACCAAAGGAAATTTGAGAGTGAAGTTTGACATCAAGTTTCCAGCAAGGCTATCTGCAACTCAGAAGGGTGGTGTGAAGGATCTTTTTGGTGCATGAGGTTAGTTGAATCAGAAGCTGTTAAAGAATTTGATATAGTTTTGATTTTGTATACTTGATAAGTTCTTTATCTGAGCATGAAGGACAGTTTTCTTTTTCCTTAATCTTTGAGATTGAGTTAAACTTATTTGTTCTTCTCAGCTGAATAGAAGTGTGTAAGGATGGATTTACTTACTAGGTCTCTCTGGATGTTGTTGAGAGTGTAAACTTATGTTTTTTATTATGGATAATTCTTTTTTTTGAATTTCCATTCTTGCCTGTTTTTTGTTTTTTTTTTTTTTAAGTTTCTCATATTAAATGCCTGTTTCTCTTTTTAGAGGGGCAACAATAGTTGCCTTTAGACATTGGAAGGCATCTAAATAATGGAATGGATCTAAAACAAGAAAG
Organism: Gentiana macrophylla; assembly: GCA_026214975.1. Classification (NCBI taxonomy): domain Eukaryota; kingdom Viridiplantae; phylum Streptophyta; class Magnoliopsida; order Gentianales; family Gentianaceae; genus Gentiana; species Gentiana macrophylla. The sequence continues at coordinate 123,565,345 of CM047807.1, read as the reverse complement.
TTCATTGGGGATGAACGCCCCGGGGTCCTCTAAAGTTAGCTCTGTCCCTGCTAGTTACATGCTAACTGGTTTTGCCCTTTGCATGTATAGATTCTATTTCTCACTATATTTTGCAGCTTAGGACTAGGACAGTCTCCACATACAAACCTTTTTTCTTGGATCATCACTTTTCCTCCCTTTCATCTTAAGATTGAAAGAGAAATACATTCACTGCCTATGTTTACATTCTCTTGCACTTAGTTAAGTGAGTTATCACAGTTACTTATTATCTAGGGCTTACAGTATAGCATACTTAGCTGAATCAATCACTCGGCTTTCCTCATTGAACAGCGGTTTCCTTTTCAGGTGCAGATTCTAGAAAGATCTCGATGAATTTGTGTGTTTGACAAGTTAAGAATACCGATGTGTTTAATGTTTATACCATGTATGTGGCTGATACACGGAGGAAATGACACTTTACCCTCACGTGGTTTATACATATAAAGCATTTACCTCTATGGTATATTAATTTATGATTTATCCCATGTGGTATATTGATATATGACTTACCCGCGTGGTTTACATTTTTTTTTTTTTTTTCATTTATAAAAGCTAACCGTTTTATATGGTTTTCATAAATTCAAACGGAATTTTTTTTTTGCTAAAAACCATTTTTTCGATCCAATCATATTTGACTCGATTTTGTTTTTCTACGGTGTTTATTAACAAATAAAATTATTGACTGCCCATTTGGAATCCGAAGAGACTGCCCATCCGGTCATATGGAGTGCTCCTCCTGTAGGCGTTGGAAATCTGCACTCGATCTTACATCACAGACTCGGGATCTGGTGTAGGTCTGATCTTCAGAGATGCGCTCGGCTCGATTATTGCGGCCTTTTCGTTTCACCTTGACCCTGGTATAAGTCCTGAGACTCTGGAGATGCAGGCGATCCTTATGGCAATGGAAGAGGCGATTCACTTGGGACTCTCTGCAGTTTTCTTCGAGTCTGATTGTCTGCCATGTATTCAAGCCTTACTACGACCCTCGGATGATTTTTCTGTCTCCAATTGTTTAGCGCGTGACTGTCGTGCGCTCTTGCCATCCTTTGTTTCCTCTTCTTTTACTTTCCTCAAACGCATACGATTTTTCCAACAGATTGTTGGCTGGCGTAGATTTGGCTAGGTTATATTGGTCGTATTGTTTGGGGAGCTTCCCCCCACATGATGTACTTTCCGCCGCTATTACGGATTTGGCTTAATAAAATTTCTTTTCCTTCAAAAAAAAATAAATTTATTGACCGAAAATCACAACTTATTCAAAAATACTATATGTAATATTTATGATACATCAAGATTATCATGTAAAGGAAAACAAATAGATGATTTAACAAATTATTTATGTTGAAATAATGCCTACACATGTCAAAATAAGATTCCAAAATCTACTACCCTCCAACCATCATCTAAACTCTAAAATAACGAATGAGATACCTACTATCAAACCTCTTAGTTAGGCACAAACAAGAAAATAAACATTCATATCTTACTCATTTCAATTCGCCGCCACTAACGTCATTTACCCTTTCAAGTCGATCTCGTTGTAATTGTTGCCACCTTGTCTCAAGAATATAAGAAATTAGGCCTGTAAATTTATTTGGGCAATTGTCCTAAAGAACACATATTAGACTTAATTAGACAAATAGGATACACTTAAATCTTATTTGGTTATAATGACACAAAATTAGTACATAGACCAAACTACCCCTAATTTTGTTTTGTTTTTTTTAAAGTTTTTTTTCTCGGAGGCTAAAAAGTTTTTTTTTTCCTGGCCGTAATTTTTTTTTCTGGACGCTAAATAGGTTTTTTTTTTTTTCTTTTTCCGGTGACCACCTCGATGCAGAGACGCCTCGATGAAGTGACACCGCGATGCATTGACCACCCCAAATCCATTGACCTCCGCAATGCAGTGGTCACCCCCAATGCAGAGACATCGCGATGCAGTGACAACCCCTGATACAGAGACACCGCGATGCAGTGACCACCTGCGATGCAGAGGCGCCTCGATGAAGTGACACCGCAATGCAGAAACACCGCGATAAAGTGACACCGTGATGCAGTGACCACCGCAAAGCACTGACAACCGCGATGCAGAGACACCGCAACGCAGTGACCACCGCGATGCACTGACAACCGCGATGCAGAGATGATGTATGTCAACCAGATGATGTATTTTGCTATATTTAATCCAATTTCTTAAGTTTTTAAGTGACGTTTTCGTATCAATTATAATAAATATTGTGATAATACGTTTTCTTTTTTGTAAATAGTAGATATAATAAAATCCCACTATTTTGACATATTTATAGGCTTATCAGCCTACTTTTGTTATCAGAATTACCCGTGGTTTTTCTCGTTTTGTTGTGTTACAGATACCACGTGGTGATGCCTTGGGGTCATGACATAAAGCTCGAGGGATACGGAAATATAATTATCAGAATATTATATTAAAAATTTCGTTACATAATACATAAAAAGTAGAAGTTGACAAGACCCGGCGCAGACCGGAAGAATACCGGTCTACGCCGGAATATTTCAAGATTTGGCAAGATTGGCAAAATATTGAGCATTAAATGCACATTTAATGAACCTGACACTCCAACTAATTGAGATTCCGGTGTAGACCGGGAAAATACCGGTTTAAACCGGGAACGGGACCCATTTCAACATTATTGATACTATTCATATTCAGAGGCCGGATATATATATATATACACATATATATCAAAAGAAAGGGGGACGCAGCTCTACATCTTCTTCTTGAAGACAAAAATAATTCCAAGGCTTTTAAAGCCAAAAATTATAGTTCCATTTTAGTCAATTCATCACAAAATTAATTCTTGGAATGGCCAGCTCAACCTCTTGAGATAGTTGATAAGAAGAAGCTCAACATCTTGGTGAGTCATCGCCATTAGTGTTCTAAGAAGAAGATGATCAAGCTTTCCATTGCAAACTCAACGGTCGTAATCGGTAACATTCTAGTTTTTATTTTGCATTGATAATCTGATTACTATGAATGCTAAAATGAATATGTTAGTATTTGAAGTAATGAGTGGCTAATCCTGTAACTAGTCAAGTCATGTAATTGAACTATTTTGATATCTTTTAGTTAATTGGATGATGATTATGTAATGTATATTTTAATTTCGATTGTGTTGAAGTTTTTTCTACTTGTATTGATTGCTAGCTTATGTTGGAGTAATTAACAAATATTAGCGCACAATTCAAAGCTCGAAAATGAAGCTCGTATTTTATCAGGTGATGAAGATGCTTATGATGTAAATGCCACATCACCCAAAAAGAGGTTAAAAAACCAACAAATCTTCTTAAATTAGAATATGGTTTAATTTCTCTTTTCCCCGGGCCATTTGGAGTTAAAAAAGATTGTGTAGTAGTACATAAATTGTTTGTACTTTTTCTGTATTCCTTTTTGAAGTAAAGGCAGGTACAACAATCTATCAATTGGATAGTTACAATACATTTTTATAGCTTTAGATTAATGAAAAGACGATGAAACAAAATATAGGAAGGGAGGGCAGAAGAAGGTAATAACAATGCCAATTGGAGAAGGGGATTATGGATCATAAAAATATTTGAGGAGAGATAATATACCCTCCACCTGATTCTTGGTCTTGGAGAAAGTTTGGGCAATAACCCATAAAAGGGTCACCTTATCCCAGGCACATACATATTTATATATATATATATATATGCATTAACAAACCATTTGGCTTTAAAGTATATCCATTTTCTTGGTTTTCACAGATTCATTTCCAATTTCTTATCATTCAAACAAATTTGTAACTTATTTCCATGAACCTGCATTTCTTAGGCATCATAATTGTACTTGTATTTCTTAGGCCAAGAGTTTACAATTTTTTTGACAGCCTCCCTACCAGCAAACTTGGAGGGAAATATACCAATCAAACTCAAACTCTGCAAATCATCTTCGTCAAAAACTTCAATACTGAAATCAACACCATGTGTAATGACAGAATCAAGGTCCATATGAAGTTTCCAAACACCAGAAGTAGGTTCTCTATTTTCCCTACGTAAATTTACCCAAGGAACATCATTCTTATTAGCAGTAGCATCAACAGGGGCACAAATGCCAACTACATTAGCAGCAAGGGTGTTTACCAAATCAATTCGAGCCTCATGATCAGAATTAACTACAACAGGCAATGAAGACAGAATCCCAGGAGAAGCAACAGCATTGAAAGAAGCAGAATTCAATGTGGAGTTCAATTTAGATACCTTAGCAGCTGAGGCAAAAGCAACAGGTGCAACTGTAGAAATATCAGCCATGGAGCATTTCTTTCAAGGTTGGGGGGCAGCCAAAAGCTTACCCGACTTCAATTTCATGGAATAAGAAGCCTTCAAAGCAACAACCGTTTCAAAAGTCTGATTCTTCAAATCAAGAATTTGAGCAGCAGAATCCAACTTCAAAGCTTTAGAGGATTGACCCACAACAGCGGAACCCAAAATTCTGCCCACCGAAGAGTCAATCACAGCTGAATAATCAGCAATAGGAGCTTTAACGAGGGCAACATCAGAATCTAAGTTAACAGAGACATTCCCCCGTATCTTTCGTGAGTTCTTACCCATGAATCAAACGAGTGAAAAATGGGTTCTAGAGAGAGAGAGCAGCAAGAGTAGTGAGGAGCATCGAAGAGAACTCAGGCAGCATTGAAACCGGTTAGGAGGAACCGCTGGAGAAACTTCTCCGTAGATCAAATCGCCGGAGAACTGAGAGCTCTACTACTGAGAGCTCTTTCTTACTTAGACCTCGGAAATGCATCTTCCTTTGTATATCAGACGGTAAATGCACTAAAGGGCAAAATTGGAAACATAAATGAAATATGTCCTTATAACCAATGATCTTTTAAGTGTGTCATAAATGTCTATTAAGTCTTAAAACCAGTTCTTATAAACAAATAACACAATTTATTTTATGATAATTCGTTATAGGCCAATACATAACAATAGTGGGTCGGAACAATTTAAAAAAAAAATCCCAACATTTTGAATATAACCATCGTAGGATACACTTAATAATGTTACAGACAGTAAAGCATGTTCTTCCAGCTGCTTTCAAACTCATCTTTGTAGTAACAGACATCATGTCTTTTTTTTCTTTTTATCATCTAACCTTTGCTACTTCACTTGGAAGACGTATCCTAATTTATTCACTATAATCAGACGATGAATATTCCGAAACCTCATTCAAGTTGCCCATTGGCATTTTCTCGAATCCGTTTATATCTTCCCCCCAATTGTCGTCCTTTTCATCACCATTCGGGTCCTCCTCATCCTCGTTTCCACTATCCTCAGCTGTACCATAATCGTGGTCCATCATATCGGGTTTGGATCGTGTTTCAAAAGAATTGTCATGACCCGTTTCCACCACATCTCTAGCTCCAGTATGACATGGTGTTTCCGCATCCAATTCTTGGAGGTACGGATCATGAGTATTGCTACTATGTGTATTTGGGTTAGAACTTGATCTCTGATCAGCTTTCCCCACTGCTATCTTCACGGGTTTTTGCTTGCTTTTAGCAGCTTCTTCACGACTTCTCTTACGTCCATGACCACGTGCAGGTCGGCGTTGTTTCCATACAGACACAGGCCGTAACTTGTTTTTTTTACTGGTTTTGGTGCTTCTTCGAGAATTTCCTCCAGCAGAGCCTTTACATTGTGGATTCTTCTTTACATTGGCAGCTCTATGCGGAGTAGTCTGGAAAAGAAAAAGAAAAAGAAAATCACAAAATAACCTTGTAATTGTAAGATACCGAAAATTCTGCCCCTGAATCTTTACTTTACATGGGGGCAACTCTATGTACTCAAAAACAATTTGCAGGCAGAATTAAAAGGATTAGAGAAATAGAGTTTTTTAATGACAATGATTAAGTGGACCAACAGCACTTACAACGATATTTCCCGATCCTTTCTCTCTTTGAGAACTCTCGTCCTGGCAAAGCATATAACAAATGGATGCATCCAATTCCATTAGCTTTAATGCTACAGCAGATGTTGTAAGAGGTACCCAAGGAAGTACTGTAATCGTCTCAAGGCTGCGTACGGTGTCTGTGGAAGATGGGCTGGTATTGTCAGAACCGATCAATTCATTGGTTGTCTCATAATTTTCTTTCAAGAATTCCCTTTTTATGGTACCCTCCAGCGCAGTCAACATCTGAGGAGCATGAGCGTTACAATAAAAACTTAAAAACAGAGAATATAAACACGGTGAACAAGGATTAGTTGAACAACATCTAATGAAAATAATCTGCAGTTAGATTGGCAAGACCAAAAGAGAAAGTTTTATAAATAATAAAAAAAAAACCAAATTTGGTAGACAGTATTATAGACATCATAGAATAGAAACAAAACATCTGCCGTTGCCTTATAAAGAATGCTAAAATGCATAAAACAAGACAACAAAGAGGCTAAAGAAAGACAACAATAACAGCAACAATCATGTATGGAAATGGAGTACATGATATGAATGCCATAAATATCAACCCAAGCAGAAAAGGTAGCAAGCTTGTAGTATTTCTAATACTGTATTTGTAACTTCCAAAAAATGAAGTTGATACTCTTGCAGCACACACGTTGCCACTCATAAGGAAGAGTACCATCACTCACTTCACTATAATATGAACTAGCAAATTGTTTAGGATCAGGTATATGCAAACTTAGTGCATAACAGCATCAACCATGTGCGAGCTCCTAGCAAGGATTAGGTAGCTTCTAGGCCAAGCGTTTGTAGGCTTGCCTTTTTTGACTAATTGGTATTATTAAAGATACATTCAAGCTTTCTCTATATTTCTAGATTCCTCGTCCCACGTCTCGGTTGCTAGTTTTCTTGTTAGCATGTTTTATGTAAGCATCTCGACTGCTAATTGCAATACAAAGGTGTTCCATTTCAGTAAATTAGCCAATCTAAAGAAAGCTTCCAAGAGTTGAGAAGAAACTGGGGCTATTACTTCAAGCATTCCTCACACAATGTGCTGCTGAAAAGGAGACGGAGCTGTCTTCAACTCAAAAATTTGAGCCTAACAAGCACTATGCAACTCACGACTGGAACAAGAAGCAAAATCAAGATTTCTTTGAAGAAGTGAAAACACTACTTCGTAAACTTGCTCGAACCATTTAAACCTTGAGTGGAATGGAGACCTTTTACCAATGCCCCAAGTTCAATTTGGAATAAATGAAATAATGTTCCGAGAATAAAAATATGGCATACTAACCCAGAGCCCCTTTTTATGAATAAAAACTAAGATGCACTTCACCAACATCAGGTTACCCAAATTACGACGTAGATACAATCAACTGAGCACTCCACCACATATATCTAAAAAAACCCAGAGAACCACAAGAATAATCTGATTAAGAATAGCTTTAACTTTTCAGAAATTAATCTCAGCTTCAACCCAAAATGCTCAAGTTTCCGTCATCGTAAAACACAAGTATATTGAATCATCATATCAAGGAAACACTAAACTACACAACTACAAACCAGTCACCACTTTTCATTGAATACAACAATCGTGATCAAAACAACTAGTTAGACACCAAAACGCTATCAACTCTACCGAGTGTTCAGTGGCTCAATCCCCTTGACAACCCTCAATTCTTTTGACCTGAAACTTAGACAAGAAAGAAAAAGGAGATTTGAAACGCGGATCCACATGTTCAGAATGTACTAAATTCCAAAATTACAAAGAAATGTTATCACAAAGAGTAGCGCATCACCCATTGAAACACCACCACTCAACCTTAAATGTGAGAGCGTGAGCCAAACACTTTTTGCTACTAATGGCACAAATGCATGCACCTGGATTTATATGTTAAACAGCTAGTATCATTGTTTTGAGAGGAAAAAATATAGCATCATTATTTCAATAAGGACTCGTTGCATGCATATCATGTTCATTTAAAACATTATCTAAAAGCTCAAGCCACAAGGGCTGAGTGAGAATTATTCATTTAAACACTCCACAAGATACACAACACAAACACCCTTCACACAATCAGAAAATATGCGCAGACTAAAATCACAAAAGGGAAGGGGAAGAGAGAGGACCTGGAGAAGGTCTTCGGCAGATGATGCACTTTGCAACTTTGTAGTCCAGGATATTCTAGAGTCTTCCGACCAAAAATATTCCCGAACTTCTGGAGGAACAGAGGCCTTCAAGCAAAAAAAATCAAAAACAGCATATCATATCACAAACAACAAATCATTACAATAGCATTTTCCTAGCTCTGATAAGGAAACCCCACAGGTAAGAATGCTGAATAGATATACCTCCACTGAAGCTAATTGTGCTTTCAGCAATCTGATCCTTAAAGGCGCTGAAGACTCCAATTTCTGTGAGGTCTTGTCATATGCTTCCTTCATTATCTCTTTGCACTCATTAATGTGATCAAGAAAACAAAATGTTACCACAGAACTGCTATAGTTTTTATGGCAAAACGGACAGTGGTGGTCCTTGAGGCAGTGCAAATCGTAGCAATGGTCACAGACACGTAGCAGCCTGTCATGCCTTGTTTCCCCATAGTTCAAAGCACGTAGCACTCTGCAATTAAAACATACTTCCCACATCCACTTCTCAAAATGACGATATCGCTTCAAGGTCTTATATTTCTCCCCATTAGAGGCCAATGCTTCTGCAGCCTCAGGTTGCCAAACACAGATTGAGCTCTTAGGGCACTCTTTAGAAACTTCCCTTTTGACATTCTCCTTTTTCTCGTACCCAAAAAGCAGCGAATTCTTCTCCAAGGCTTTCTTAAAAGAAAATTCAATCTTCCGCAACATTAGGTTCAGCTGAAATTCTCTAATTCCACGCACATCCAATGCTGCCACCAGAGCGTCAAAATCCTACAAATGTGATGAAATTTGAGCTCTTGAGAAAGATGGTTATAAATTGCACATGCAGCTATTTTACTTCATCAAAAGGCTATAATATAAGAAAAGACAAGTTGAAATATTTGTATACTTCAATAAGTGGCAATAAAAAATAAAGCAAGTCGAACCGCAAGGGAAAAAAAAAAGCATAAAGTACAATAAAAAATATAATATCCAAAAAAATCAGTTCATGGGCCAATCAGCATGACAATCATTCGTTTGACAATTTTGTGGCAACTACAATTTCTTGCATCAGATACAGTGAAGTGTCCTATGTACCCCACCATATTCTTTTGAATGCCAATTGACAGTCAAAAAGACAAAATGGAGGATGATACCAACTTATACCACTCGTTAAGTGAAACATGCATGCAGTTCAACAAACATACAGGAGACAATGAATCAGGGAGAGACATTTTCGAGAGAAAAGAAAAAACCTCCACAGAGTCTATGAGTTTCCAGCAGCCATCACGTAGCTCAACAAATATCTTGCCAGCACCCGGGTCATACTGAGAAGGAGATGCTATAAACTGCCAGTATCTATTACGCCTTCGGTCTTGTCCAAGGGGCAATGAATTGTATACATAAACCTCCTCTGCCTTATGACCAGCATAATATTTTGCGTCTGACCTAGCCTTTTCAGCAGCATTGGCAGATTGCTGAGACAAAAGAAATTCAGGGCTGCATGAATCTAGTGCTTGCACGTTCTTTTCAGCTGGATCTGAAGCCTCAAAGCTTTCATGCTGATCCGCAGGGGTTGATGCTGGAGGCCCGTTTGGCTCATGCACAGCATCATTATGACTCTGCCTACTACCCACAGCATTGGCAGAGAGAGCTGGTTCAACCCTACTCCCACCAATATTAGAATATTGGGGTCTCAGCACAAACTCTTCTTTGATACGTCGTTTATCGAATTGTGCCTCTGCCCACAACTGCTTCCTCAAGGCATTTGCAGCTTCTAATCGTTCCTGAAAAGTTCCTAACAAAAATTAGGATCTAGAGATAATTTGTAAAAATATAACACCAGAATGAGATTAGTACCTCCAGCACAACACGCACTGAATTTCCTTCATTAACAACACTGGTTAGTGCAAAAAGAGCATCAAGACGCTCATCAACACTCAGATCACAGTACTCGCCTTCCATAAGTCCATGAACCCACAACTCACCAGAATTGGTATCATCATCCTTCTCCTCGATTAAGCATTCGGGTTCTACGTTAGAACCATTTAATATACATTGAAGTTCCAATTTATCAAAGTTAAAGTTGTTTATTTCATTTTTCATTCTGGCTTCAGAAGAAAGGGGAGCTTCATTTTCTGGTTTTAGTTCAGTACCCAAGTTATCAACATCAACGTCCTCAGCCAGATCACAGTCAGAGTCTTCATCTCTTTCACCATCCTCCTTTTCAAGATCATCTGCTTCTTCATTCTTACACACCTGAACTTTTTCAAGGGCTGCAGCAAGTAAAACATCCGCATCAGCAGGATCCTTCCTATAAGGGCTTCGAACGCAGTATGTTGAAGGAGCAGTCCTCTCAAAAAGTTTGGTGTCCCTTGATAAAGCAGCAGAAATAGAAGCTTCCGGTGTCTTGCTGGAAGTAAGATCCCGAAGACCTGATCTCTTTTTGACAGAAACATGAAAGAAAATTCAGTTGAAGGAGGAGAAGAAGAAAGAAAAAAAAAAGTCGCAACAACGTAAATACATTCACCTGCAGTAAAAAAATTAATAAAAAAACTAAATTTTAACCTGAATCTTCTCTGCAACTTCGAGTATTGTAAGACCGTTAGCACCTTCAAGCGAAAGAATATGAAATGCTGCATATTTTACAGTTCCAGGTGTCAATCGATGCCAAGATTTCCTGAAATTAGAAAGACCCCTACGCCGCATTCTGGCAAAGGCATTTTCTGCAGCAGCTCCATTTCGTAGACCAGAGATAATTTTTGAAGCATCCTTACCCTGCTTTTCAAACAAAAGCCAGTGGAACATACATCAGCAAATCTAAATGAAAAAAAACACATAAATTGTTGTAGCATGCAATAGATTCCATATTAAATCCAACAAGAACCTCTGCAGTATCATTTTAAGATGCTAATCAAGTACAGAAAAACATAAAAGTCAACAACAGATTTTGTGCAACTATGGAAATCTAATTGCAATTGTAAAATACAATCCGTCCAACCTAGTTAGTAGGTAGATTTAACTCTGCTTCTATAAAACAAGTGCAACGTCTGAAATGATTTGGGAAAACAGTAGACTAAAACAAAAGAACAAGCTCATTGAAGAGTATAGTCTGTGGTGGAGCTGGGAATAATATCACTTCACTCAAGAAAGGAAGGTCAGACACAAGTAGATGGAGCTAGCCACAATGGACATGAAAAATATGTTGATTCCAAGTATATTCTAGGCAATAGGTATCATCTTGAAGCAATCCAAAGCACTGTAGAAAGTACTTGTTCATCTTTAGCAAACTAGGGAAGTCCTTTTCAGATATCGTTAGGTCCTTTCATGTTTGCAAAAAAAAATTCCAATGAGGCTTCCAATATACTAATGCTTTATATACTGATACCTTGCAATGCATATAAGTTTTGTAAGTAGGGACAATTGAGTGTTTCTTCATGTTTCCTTTAACAACTAGCAACTTTACTACTCTGCCGAAATTCCTTACAGCTTGCCATATCAAACTACCAAAAAACCATTTCAACTACGAGCACCAAGTGGTTCTGAATCACCAGTTATCGAAGAAGTTAGATGCAATTCTACTAGCCATCAATCAACATAAGTTGCAGGTCTTGACAATTATAAACAGAGGAAATGTATTACAGGAATAATCCCATGTGTAAAAGTTTTGTATAACTACAGGAATGGAAAATCATACCTCATGCTCATCAGGAATATCTATCTGTTCCATACTCCTTGCCTTCAACTTAGGCCCAAAACCAGCAGATAGAGCAAATTGCCGCATAATCTCTGGCCATGTCAATGGGTTTAAGTGCTGCTTCCAGCTTTGGACGTCAAAACCCCATGCATAAGCCTGTTAGGAACAATAAGCCTGAAGCATATTATAATGAATTACTTGAACAAAAGCAATGCTTTAAACCAGATTATCATTTATCACCATTATGCTACTAATGACAAGACATACCCCTTCAACAATCTCGGGATGCCCACCTCCATGTTTTGCAGCAAGATTTGGATGTGTCCCAAGTACACTGTTAGGGGTTCTTGCAACATCTTCAATATCTTTTATAATGGTTTTCAGAACTGCAATGTGAATCTCTCCTAACAACCTCGAATCCTAAAACACGAACGCAGAACAGGCAATGAGCGAAAAACACCCTAGCCAATTCAAATTGTATATCCATGAGGTAAGGGGTGAAGAACACTAACATGATCGTGAAATGCTTGAACAATTTCATCCAAAGTGAAAGGCCAGAGACCAAGAACATCAGCAAATGTAATCAAAAATTTCCAGACCTACACGACATCACAACACAAAAGATGTCATCAAACAGCTTACTTCCCGGAGGCAATTAAACCAGCAGCCCTTCAAGCGAACACGTTTCAAGGAATAACAAAACACGGATCAGCATCAAAATACACATATGTGCAAATACATGTGTATTTATGTATTTATCTTTTTGTGTGTGACTGGGGGGGTTGGGGGGCTAAAAAGAAAGAAATTAAATGCAAACATCCCATCAATTCTAATGCACCAAAAAACCCGGCCTCTTATACTCCAACTTCGAACTCTTCGGACAGTGTTCACCGATTATTTTCACACTGCAGCAAAGAAATACCAACAGCTAACCTAGATACGAAAAAGGGAACTTTTAGCCTTGACTAACCATTATCTTTCCAATATTCATAATTCTATGTTATACTCATCCTTCTAGTTTTGTTTCTGCACAAAAAGGGGGAATAACTCAATTATATTTAGTGTGTCGTATATCCTTTTGATCTATCTTTTATGTACAACCAAATAACAAAACTTGAAACGCATTACTGTAATTGTCTTTTTCAACTTTAAACTGCAAGAAGCAAAGAATATCTAGGCAAATTCTCATCCAACAATAATGTCCTTCACCCAGAGGGACAGGCTTGTGCTTCACTTTTCAGACTTTTAGAATTTTAAATATCCACAAAGTCTCAACTAAGATACTAATGAACCACTAGAATTTGAACGAAACATGAAAACAAATAAAATAAAGTGTACATGATCTCACCATCAAAAGGCAGCCAACCCGTTCCTCAGAATCAGTCCAGGGCCGGAAAGTAAATGGTCTTTTCAAGTGGACAGTCTTGGGTGGAAAATCTGAGAGTCTATCTGAAGCATAAAAGTTGATAAGAAGTTTAAAGGATGAAAAACGGAAACAGGGCTATGTAATAATGGACCAGAAAGCAGCATGCACCACCCAGGTTAGAAGCTAAGAATGTTGAAACAGGGCTATGTAATAATGGACCAGAAAGCAGCATGCACCACCCAGGTTAGAAGCTAAGAATGTTCTCCCTTCCAACAACAGTAAATCATTCCCCCACACCCCCCCCCACCCCCCCCCCCCACCCACCAATTGGAGACACAGAAATCCAGAAAAGAGCATGGATAAAGAACTGATATTTGACAAGCTATGTTATTGTTGAAGTGTTTAATATGTTACTTAATACTTATCTATCTCCCCAACAGCTTAAGCTTTTGGGAAAGATGGTACTTCAACATGGTATCAGAGCAGGTCATGGGTTCAAACAGTCAAACCTCTATGCCAACATACCTTTCACATTTATATAGTTCAATATTGGGCCTCTTTGTTGGCCTTGTGGTGCCTTTATATGCCTTTGTGTGCCATGTTGGCCCAGGCTCTTTGTTATAGAACCACATGATGGGGCGTGTTGAAATATTTAATATAATTAAATATCTACCTTCCCAATAGCTAAAGCTTTTGGGAGAGATGGTAAGTCGGCAGTTATTAACAAGCCTAATACAGACTGTGAACACGGTTATATTATCAGTGCACTCAACACCTGACCCAACAATAGTGCCAAGGACCAGATGACAAAATGTTTACACTTTAAGAACTGCTATAAGAAAGAAAGTACCACACTTCTCAATCACCAGAATATAAAAGTGCTGGAAAAGTACAGAATTTTGATCATTGAGAAGTCATGCATCTCCGATGCCGTACCTTTGAGAACCTCGTGATTATGTAGATTTTCGCAGTCAAGAGCTTGAACTGAGGGCAACCCCAGGCTTGAAGCTGCTAGCTCCATAAGTTCCACATAATCGTCGTCCATTAACTCAGCTGGTTCTTTTGCAACACGGCGCGAAGTAGCCCTGTCGTTAGCAGCTTTAAGCCTTGCGGACTCCTTCTCTTTCCGCGTTTCTTCTTTAAGCCTCATTTTCTCAGCCTGGTATACACATGATATAGACAAGTGAGACATTTACACAATTCAGAATGCAAAAGCTTAAGATTGTTGGATGTTCATAACGTAACTCTAACAGATTCTTTCTGTAGAAATTTCTCCCTACGCTCCATTTCGCGTCTTTGTTCCCTTTCGAGTCTTTCCTGTTCCCGCTGTCTTTCACGTAAAAATCTTTCTTCTTCCTTTCTCCTTTCCTTGTCCTGCCTCTCCATCTCCTTCTTCATTTGTTCCTCCCTCTGAATCAAAGGAAGAAAGCAGTTGTTCTATATACTAATCATAGTTACTTTGTCAACAGTTTCCTTTTCCCTAAAAGAATATAGATAGAAAGAGGAAAACCTTCCGCCGTAACAAGTCTTGCTTTTCAAGTTCTTTCCTTATTCTTTTTTCATTAGCTTCATTTTCTCTTGCAACCCTTGCCTCTTCACACTGTAATAAGCAGAACAAATAAATGATTTGTTTGCAATACCCTAAGCATTCATCTTCACTACTTAGGATAGAAACACATTCTAAGATAGATAACAGTTCAATTACAAACCCATGTAAGGGCTTAATCTATAAAGAAGTGTAAAATATACACTTAATCACTCAAGCCTCCTCACACAGGGGTATAATGCAATTGTGCACAACAGATGTACATCCACCTCAACTGTTGAATATCTCTCCCAAAAGTTTAAAGTGATGGGAGGTAAATTTTAAAGTGAGTTTAAAGTGATGGGAGGTACATAAATTTACATATTTAAACACAACACACTTCAACACGCCTACTCAAGTGTGGGCCTACACAGAGTGTGAGCCAACATGGCACAAAGGCAAATAAAAGACATACAAGGCCAATAAAAAAGGCTCAACACTTGGACAATGTAAATAGGGTGGAAGCGGAAACAAAGAGGTTTGAACTCATGACAACCTACTCTGATACCAAGTTGAATTAACATATCTTCCAAAAGCATTTGGTGATGGAAGGCTACTAAAATACATATTTAAACACAACAAACCTCATTATCAACAAATTGATAGGCAGTATGAGTTGAATGCCAAACTTTCCTCTACACATGGATACTTAAGCACTCATTGAAGTCTACCAAAAAGTAACAGCATTCAAGCAGTCCTACGGTAACACGAGAAGAAGCAGAGCATATACTCATTTCATCAATTTATTGATGACATAGCGCAGAAGAATGACAAAGATATAATAACAAAAAAATGGAAAGAAAAAAAGCAGTGTGTTAAGTTGTTACCATCAAAGCATACGGTTCCAGAGAAGAAAAACAACAACGCATACCTTTCTTTTCCTCTCTATCCGGTCATCGTGATGGATGACCTGACTTTCAGATGATATAAAAGGGCTCTCCAGTCCTGCAATAGGATAAGTAGCACAATTTGCATCAACGTCACCGTTCGAAAAAGAGGTTCTTTGTGGAGCAATTTCCACCTCTCGTAGAGCAAGAGCCATGTGTTGGCCTAGCTTTCCATGCTGAGGTAGAATACTGCTTTGATGCCTTGGCATCTGACCTTGAAAAGTATCTGGAGGCATTAACTCCTCTCTGCCGAGCACAAATAGCTCCCCAGAAAACATCGAAGTCCTAGAGGTCAGAAGATCATATGAAGAGCCAAAAGAATGAGATGATGTCGCTCTGTCATGGATGTCATCCCGAATGCATGGTCGTTCCGGAAGGAACTGGTACTCATGGACCATCTTGGTGGTACCCTAATAAAAAATACCAGTCACTGCTACTTTGTCCAGACTAAAACAGAAAAAAGGCACATTGAATTGAATGCTTGATACCAGAAAATAACACCTAGCAATTTGTAGATTTGAACATCAGCGCATTCAAAAAATCAGATTAAACATGAGCCACAGTAATTACGAGATAACCCGAAGGAAAAACACAGAGACACCATATTTACAAAACAAAAACAAAGGAAACACATAAATTGCATACCATTATTATTAAAACCTTCTCAACCAGAACAGTCTGAAGGGTGCCTAAGTCGATTCTAGCCTCAGGAAAAAGCCATTGAGAATTATTTACATGAAGTAGGGGCGCTACATGGATCGTTAAAGGTTATTGAATCATACTGTAAACCTTTTTACTTTAAACAAAAAATACAAAGTATCCTTTTTGTAGTTTCTAAATATCTACTACACCTTTCACTACCCTTCTAATCTCAATGAATTCCCATATCTTCCAGCACCATGAAAGTCGTCCATAGCTACAAGCGGTATATGACAACACTCAAGTTTATTCCCACTTGGCGGTGTCTACTATGTAGATCATATGTTTCCTTTCAAATACCAAACCCTACCAAGTGCCTAAGAATATTACATCTATTTCAATGTTATCTACCCCCATCTTTGGTCCATCCCTACCCTGCTTAGCATGATTCACTTGTTCAACCTTGCTACTCTTAAATTGTGTATCTAATAAAAGCCTCTGCATACCATTTTCTCATCAACATGCGCTACTCCGGCTTTCTCATTGTTTATTTATTATCTCATCTTATTCATCCTTAGTATGCCAAGATACTCGTATCAATATTTTCATTTGCGCTATGGAACAAGTAAAAATGTCTATTTGAGCACCAATTTTTCCAATGATGGTTCGAAAAGGACACAGAGGGTCCAATCAGCTAGGAACACTCAATCATGTAGGTTTATTTCGTCCAAAAAGCCCACATGAAACATGATATGCTTTAAATGGTGAATCGTGACATGAACGAACTTAATAATTTATAAAAATCAATAGTTTGGTAATATCCAAGAATCTCAGCCACCGAACTGAACTCTGCATCATAATGTCATCAAAATAGTAGCAAAGGTCATAAGTATAATAAGCAAGCATAACAAAGCGGCAAAATTCAGTGCATGGGTTTTAAGGGGACAAGCTGTAGCTAACCTTGATTACTTTAGCTTTTGGGCTCTCAAGTACCGGGGCTTCATAAAGCTGTGCAGCAGGCTTCTTGTGTTGTGTTCCAACTGTTCAAATTTGCATCATCAATATATCAGTTTCCATTCATCTAAGAAACTCTATTACACGAAAGGTTCATTAGATACTAGAATATACAGCAAAAAGTTCACGGTGAGTCGCTACTAGCAAGGTGAATTTTAACCTCACAACGTAGACAAGTTCCACACAATCACACCCTACAACGAAACGTGTGGTCTATCAATTTTGGTCGTCATGATATCAAACATTATTTATTCACTGGGAATCATGTCATGCAACAATACTGTCCAATGTCTTGATACAAGAGAAGTGAGGTGGATAAATTAGTCAATTGCTTAAGCATGTACCATTTTACACACATTTTCGTTCATGTCGTCAATCATAGTTGTCAGAAAGCCGATGACACATCAGTCATATTGATCTGTGTGACGCAAATATTGAATATAAAATACAAATGAATTAGATTTAACTATAACAGGATACAAAGAACAACTCTTTTGGTTGTGAAATTCGTAGGAGGCGGTTAGCCGATTACTGTAGAGGTAATGCTCGATCAAGAAATAAGCAAGATACTTGCTTCATGCAGCACTGCCACAGGGTTTGTGTTATATCTGACATGGATACGGCAGATAATGTAAAAGTTGTACCTTTTAACCTTTCTTTTCACCGGAAAAAACACCTTTCTGGAGAAGGGTTTGGAATTAGTGTTACCAGTAGGTTCCATTCAATTAGAGACGCATTTGAACAAGGCAGAACCTAAATAAAATACAGCAGAATAGCTATTTGGGCTATGGAAATCAATTACCTATAGGCATCCCAAAAGCACCAGGTGGCAGAGGATCAAACTCCATTCCAAGAATAGGTCCATCCTCCCTTAAGTGTTCGCCTAATTGTGCCTCCACAAATGAAATAGCTCTAAGCTCAGAGGTGGCCTTTGCTGCCTTATTATGCCTTTTCACAGATGGCATTTCTTTTCGGATACGCGCCAAAGCTGTCCCAGGTCGATGAACAACTCTATGCTGCTGGTGAGTCTCCGCTTTATGAACTGTACTAGTTCCCGAAGCCAAGCTAAGATCATAACCTAATTCTACATTATGACCAGGGCTCACGTCTTCACCCACCCCACCAAACAACCCAGACATGTTCCCAGGAGATGAATCCTTGGTCACCCGTTTCTCCGTGGTTGCCTTCCGGTCCTTTAACCTTCTGTGGCAAAACCACATTTGTAACTGCCTATCAGACAGCCCCAACTTCACTGACAGTTCTGCTCTTAACACCTCTGATGGAAATGGCTCAGCTGCATTATCCAAGAAAATTCAAACACATAAACTACCAGCGAAAATGAGAAATCTAAGTTAATTCAAGCAAGAAAAAAAATCAACTTATAGCTGCATCTTTAAAAAAATTAAGTATAAAAATAATACTATGTAAACATACTCGCATATGTCTTCTCAAGAATCTCCAATTGGGCGGTAGTCTTTGTTTTCCTCTTTGGTTTAGGACCAACCTCAGGGCTCTTCTTCTTCTCCAATCCATCCCCATCCCCACCCCCACCCCCACCCCCACCACCACCACCACCACCACCACCACCTACCTCTCCAATACCTTCAACTGAACAGCTTCCACTGCCATCAACCTCCATGTTAGGGCATCAAAATTGAGTAAATTTTTCAAAATCAAACAACCCAAATCCACTTCCTTCAACAAAATACAGCTCTCGTCCCAATAAAATCAAAAACCCGCATAAATTTTGCTTGAAAACAAGGGTTGAACGTTGGGGATTTGGGGCATTGACAAAGAGAACCCAAGAAGTTAAAGTCGACGCTGAAGTTCAACTAAGTAGCAACAAAAATGTGACGATGTAAATGTGCTGTGGAATTCAAAAGAATCCCACCCCCACAATATTAAATGAAATTTATCATGATCTGTTGTAACTTTGATGATTAAAATTAATAAAAAAGCGTGGATTTTGAGAAACACCCACAAAAAGATACCAACAAAAACTGCTACTGCAGCAAAGAAAAAATCACCCGTCATTTCTCACTCTCGCTTTTCTTTTTTTGGATTTCCTTTATTTTGGGTACTTTGGTTCGGTGGAAACTGTAATGTAAGGAGCGTAATGTTTATTGAAAAGAAAAAGAAAACAAAAAACTGAAAAGAATAAAGAATTGGAGCAAGGGTTAGGATTGAAATTTTGTCAGATTAGCGCTTTTCATTTTGTGCTGTGGATTTTTCCTTTTTTTTTTTAGGTGAGAGGAAAGCATTGTCTTTAGCGGTACGATGAACTTTACCGTTTGCGTGAATTAATGTTTTTTTTTTTTTTTTAATGTAATGATCGTGGGACCTTAATCTCTTCTAATACACGGTCAATAAATAAAAGGATGTCGTTTTATGTGTTTTGGTATGTATTCATCGTCAAGCATTTCAGATGGAATTTTTTTCATCGATTGTGTCTGATAAATTTAGTTTTGTGCATTAAGAGAAAAATATATACACACAATCCCTCCGTCATGTAATTAAAAGCATAATTCATCAAATGATTAAAAAGATTATTTATTCCTTTTTCAAAAAAAATAATTATTTATTCCTATTCTAAGTAGATAAAGTAAACATCTCACATTGGTTGGAAATGAATAGTTGATGCGTCACCGTCATCTATACAATGAAACGAGTGTCAAACTCTTCATTCAAAAGATATCTAGTTCATTTATACAAAGCGAACTTTAGTTCATGAGAGATAAAAAGGCTTCTTAGCCTAAGATCTTGGAAACAAGAAAAGTTGATCTAGCAATTGAATTTTTCGGATAGCAGTCCTACGACAATTCGAGTGGTTGTTACAGTGGATCACCGTTGGAGATTAGACACTTAGACGGCTTTCATGCTCATAAAGCAACCGAAGATAAATCGTCGATCCTTTGAATCATTCTGGTTATAATATTTAACTTCTATTTTTGTGTTTTTTTATTTTTCTTCGAAGTCGATTCTCGGGTTTAATGAAATCAAATTTTAAATTTCGGCCATACAACATGTATGATTTCCTTACACATGCCACGTATGCCACCGAAAAGTTGGATTATGTGTTAGCTAATCTCATATGGTTTGAAGTCCGTGGTGCAAAGGTCACCCACGTTTTTAATAAGATTCGATCATATCACTCCACTCTCTTATTTGAAGCAAATACATTGAGCAAAGGGTCATCCCTCCTCAAATTTCAAAACATATGGCTCTGCCGTGAAGATTTCATACATATGGTATGTGATAACTAGGGGAAATTTTTATTCGTACTCTCCTCGTGTGCACCGCCTGTTGGATGTGCGGCATGTGTACAAGAAGACAAATTGTATTTGTCTTCTTGTACACATGCCGCACATCCAACGGACGGTACACACGAAGACTCTCCGGATAAGAATTTCCCGATAACTAGCGTTGTCTTTCATTTGACCTACCTTACAGTGATACTACGGATGTGAGATCAAATTTCTTAAGAATCGGTAGGATAAATTGTATTCATGCATCATGTTTATTATGCACATATTTTACTTAGGGATGTGTGATCAGTAGTTCTTAATACTTATAAGGTAAATGCAATTTATCCTCTTGAACTATCTCTTATGGAATATTTACAACCTCAAACTATTATTTGCTCTATTTACAACCCTAAACTATAACATTTGAGTAATTTATAACCTTAAACTATTAATCGCTCGATTTACGACCCTAAAATATTAATTCTGATCAATTTTCACCCCTTACTTCATTGTAAGCATTTATTAAATCTTTAATGAAGGATAAATTTATTTACCCCTTGAACTATCTCTTACGGAAAATTTACAACCTCAAACTATTATTTACTCTATTTACAACCCTAAACTATAATATTTAAGTAATTTAAAACATTAAACTATTAATCGCTTGATTTACGACCCTAAAATATTAATTCTGATCTTTTTTCACCCCTTAATTCATTGTAAGCATTTATTAAATCTTTAATCAAGGGTAAATTTGTCAATTCCAATCCTCTTTCTCTCGTCCTCCCTACCTTATTTAAAATTTGGCATAGTTTAAATGAACGAGAGTATTAAACATAAAAAAGAAGCTTATATATATCTTTATTTTTTAAGTTAGAGAGACATAGGGCCATTTCTGCTCTCCATATGGATCGGCTCGATGGAAGGGACAAGGGAGGAGAAGAGAACAGGTGGTGGCAGAAGAAAGAATAAGATATTGAGAATATAAAAAGACAATGAAAATTGACTAATTTACTCTTGTTTATAAGGATTTAAAAATGCTTACAATGAATTAAAGGGTGAAGATTGATCAAATTAATAATTTAGGGTTGTAAATCGAGCGATTAATAGTTTAAGGTTGTAAATTGCTCATACGTTATAGTTTAATGTTGTAAATAGAGTAAATAATAGTTTCAGGTTGTAAATTTTACATAAGAGATAGTCTGAGTTGGTAAGTTGTATTTCTCTCATACTTATATTTATTTACTTCAACAATCACGTATTCTCCTATATATTGCTGCGTTGTTCAATGAAAAACTAACAGACCAAAATTATAATAAATGGAAACGTAACAAAAGCTTGCAATCATCATCGATAATGTTAAGTTTATCCTAGTGTAGGATTTTCCTCCGACACTTATAGCTGAGATTGAGCCAACTCTTCCATCAAGTGGGTCGAAACTAACAACAAGGCTCGAGGCATTATGCTTGACGGTATGTCTGAAGTCACTAGGGTCAACTGTCAAGCCAAAGGACATGGCTTCGGCCTATGACGTTGTGACATCTTGTCATATAGCATGTTTGGGGCCCTTTATCCTAGGCCAACATTTGCGCCAGGGCGATTTTTGGATATCTAGGGTGATTTGATAATAGGATAATAACAAATGCACATACGATGCTCTCGCAACCAAGATATGTCTTGGCAATACCAAGCGCCGCCTTTCTCATTAAGTTTGTAAATTCAAGGAAAAAGAGGAAAATGTTTCCATTGTAACGACCCGCCTCAAATCGGAGTATTTTCGGAGAAAAAGTCGTTCGCATGCGCCATATTAAAAAAATTCAATATGACACGTAAGCCTTAGCTCATCTTACCCATTAAGCGACAAAAACGGTAGCATTAAACCATCGTAGTTCAAAAACGAAACCAAACTTTATTGCACCAATAATGTCCAACAACGAGTACAACTTTATTCTTTAAAAGAAAACTAACAATTACTGAAATTGAAAGAACTTAACGACTATAAACCCAAAACATAAGCCACGACCTCTTCTCTTACACTCTCTTTCTTACCATTTCAGAGCTTGAGGAGTTTTGTGAGACAGGGAAGGAGCCGGTGTGGGTGCAACCCTTTCATGTAAAGTCCCACATCGGTAAAAGAGAGCTCACCCCATATAAGTGTGAGTCATAAGTTTTGTCAACTGGTTAGACTTTTAGACCAGGAGGGCGGTCTAAGTTGTGCTAGGGTGCAACCCATCCGATCGAGCCACAAATTTTCAAACCGAACTGCTGGGACGGTTTTGAAAGTCCCAAATCGGATAAAATAAAGAGATAATCCAAATCTGTTTGGACCGGTTTCGCTCACTATGTTTTAGTTTTATCTAAGCAAAGATTTGTTTTGTTCCATTCCATGTTTGGGCTTTATTATAAATTTTATATCATTTTGGGCCATATTATGTTTTTGCATTTTGTATTAATTGTGATGTAGATGAAGATAAGATCAAATGATGAGGTGGAAGTGTAGATAAGAGCAAAGTTGTTAGAGGAGAGATGAAATGTGCATCAATAAGTGGATAGAACGGTTACATCTCAACAAATTCAATTGCACCTAGGAAGACAGTAACGGACGCTCTGTGGATGAAACGGGCGCTCAAGTGCAACAGAGTGTCCGGAAGTTTCGAGAAAATGAGATCAAACGGGCGTCCCATGCATGAAACCGCGCCATCTCAGAGTTGCCGGTTTTCTATAAATAGTCGCCACTTGTTATCTCGAGAGGACATTATTAGATTTCATCTTTTCCAGATCGAAAATCCGAGATTTCTCGTAGCTCAAACAATCCTCAAAAGTAGATTCAATTCACTTTTTAGTCTAGATTTTATGGATTTCTCTTCAAGCTTTGTACTCAATCACTCCATGGATAGCTAAACAAATTTTTGGCAAACGTGGGATGCAATTGTAATCAACAATCCTGGTTTTCTTATAATTAATCTTGTGTTCTTCAACAAAGGTTAGATCAATTAGCTTGCTTTATTCGTTTCAATTCGCTTACATCGAAAGATAACGATTTTATGATGCCTCATGAATGAAAGTTTATGAATCTAGATCATCTTGCTAACTTGATTGAACAATTAGCTCTTAGCTCATAACGAAAGTTGCTAAATTAATTGTTCGGTCGTTAATCGAGGATTGCACACCGGATCGTTAATTGATACAAACGTTGTTAAGAAATTAATCGTTTTGCATGTGATAAGGTGAACCCGCCTTTTGTTGAAAAACACTTTTGGTTGATTGTAATTGAGCCTTTATTGTTGATTAAATTGTTTGAACCAAATGTTTGCCTCTCCTTTCCCGAATTACTCGCTTATAATTGCATAAACTCGTAGTTTTTCAAATGCCCGCTTAACTTAGTTAACTTAAAACGCCTTTCTTTCAAACCGAGTGATCCTCTCATAGCTTTGAATCGCCTTTTGATTCTCTGCCTATGCCGTTGTACCGCTGAATCTAAACCATAAAACATCATCAAAAGTATATCCTCGTGGATCGATACCTATACTCATCTTACTATACTATCTACTACCCGATATTCGGTCGGTTAGGAGGTAGTTTGCATAATAAGTATTGGTTTTATATAAATTGTTTTTGTTTTGAATGATTAATGCAAAAATTACTCCAAACAAGATGGCGCCGCTGCCGGGATTTGCTGCTTTTGATGTGTTCTTGTTGTTTTGGGGATGATCATAAAAGCTTTAGTCTAAGTGTCGTGGCTTTAAAAATCTGGTTTTTCCGGCGCTCGCTTACGCTTCTCCGCTCGCAAAACGCCCGCTCGACGTAAGCCGCTCGCTTTGTTGTGGAATCGGCGTTTCAAACGTAACGCCCGCTCGCCCCTGGCTGCCATTCTCGCTTCATTTTTTTTCGCTGCTCGGGTTCTCTCTCGCTTGACTCCGGCTTATGTTAACTCGGAGCAAACAAGGCACTCTTATCTTTGATCCTGAGCTCGAACGATCTATAGTTCGCCCCAATCGCCGAAGAATCTGTTTCGCATCCAAATTTTTGAAGAAAATTTGGAAGAGAAATTTAGACGTAAATTGAAGAATTTGTCTTCAAGATGGTCGACGATACAAGGACCCTACCGACACGCCTGCACTGCATGGTTAGAGTCAATCTCGAGTTATCATACCGTACCATTGCAGCCCCAACTTTTGAGCTCAAACTGCTTCGATTCAAATGATGCAACATGCATCTATTTTTCATGGGTACCATCAAAATCCTCACTCCCATGTTCGTGTCTTTTCTTGAAATATGTAGTACTACAAAGTTGCAAGGTGTTGGTGAGGATGTTATTAAACTCAAGTTGTTTCCGCTTCTTTGAAAGGTGAAGCCAAGGAATGGTATGACTTTTACCCGTTGAGTCTATCACAACACGGAGGAATTGGAGAGGGAATTTCTCGAGTCAATATTTTCCTCCATCTAAGATCGCTTCAATGTCTTAAAGTGATATTTATACTTTCACCAGCCAGCCCCAACGAATCTTTCTTTGAAGCCTTTAAGAGGTTTAAATCTTTGCTTAGAAATGCCTCATCACGGATTAGACTTGCAAAGGCAAGCTAATACTTTCTACAAGTGGTTTAACTGAGATGACCAAGGGTATGGTCAATAGCTCAAGCCGTGGGACATTCCCTGAAGAAGACCCCACAAAGAAGGACGGGCATTGTTCGAGGATATAGCAAAGTATAATTATGCCCCATCCTACCAAGCCATCCAAGCATCCGCACCAAAGATTGAAGAAGTAAATATGCAGAATCGCTTGATTTCGCTGTTCTAACAACAAGTAGCTAGTATTTCCAAAAATTCTAATCCAAATTCAAATCTTCAAATAATCATCACCAACAGAGTTCTGCTCGCTTTGTGATAATCAGAACCAAGTTGGCCATATGTTTGGTCAATGCCGCTTCCACCTAACTATCAAGTCAATGCGCCCAACATACGAGGCAAGATACTCGTAGTTTGTCAAACTCGTACGCTGAGGGACACACATCTCCCCGCGCCCTATGAACGGACAAAACCCCGAGGTAAACGCTTTTATGGTCAATCGAGTCGCGAGGTTTCCAAGCCGCATTCGGTCAAAATAATCTTCGTAATCAGGGATACAACCTGGTTATCAAAATTACAACCGAATCCGAGCAATCATCGTGAGCCAATTTTCAAATTCGCTCGCCAAAGATTTAATCGCATTGGCCTAACAATCCCGCTTCGCCTCGCTTTCAACAATAGGCCAAATCAATCTTTGAGTCAAACCCTCAAAATCCCCCTGATTTTCTCTCCCAAATGAAATTGTTACGAGGTTAGACGAGCAAAATAAGACGATTAAAAACCTCGAGAGGCAATCGGGGCAATTGGTCGAATGTCTTTTTGCTTCCGCACCACCTCGACAATTGCCAAGTTTCACCGAAAAAATCCTCGTGGAAGTGGTCGTAAATCAAGCTAATCTAAGTCAATGTATCGCTTTTGTTCCATCTCCTCCCTACAAATGAGAAGATACTAATGCCATCGCCTTGAGATCCGCACTCAACTCTCGTCCACGTAACTGTGGAAATCACTCAGCCCCTCCCCGCCAGGTGGCAGCGGAGGGAGTAGTAAGATAAGGCCTATACCTCAACTTTATAAAGATCACTCAAGAAACTCCGATCTTAAGAAGGATGAGATAGAAGGAACTTCGTAAGATGAACCCGATAATGGGAGAAGCATATTGAGGCGTTTGAGCCTGTCCGGAAGAGAATTGAAAAGTCCATGAGATGGAAAGACCTCGAGGACCACGCCGTGAGTTCCTCGCATAAGAAAGTCTTTTCAAGAAGAATTAAAGAAGCCTCCGCTCCCCCGAAAGACTAACATTCCTTTATGCTGAGGATAAGAAGTATGAGAAGGTACTCAACCTCCTAAAAACACTCAAGTTAATTTGCCTTTATCTCGATGTGGTTGTTGAGATGCCCAAATACACCAAATTCATAAAGGATGTGGTCTCATCTAAAAAGAAGCTAGAGGGTATGAAAAAGGTAACCAAAGTGAGGACTGCTCAATGATGAGTTATGATGAGTTACCAATTAAGAAAGATGATCCCGGCGATCTGCCCTTACTTTGCAAATCGGAGGCCTTATTTTCCCAACTCTCTACGTGATTTAGGGGCCTCAATTAGTCTCGATGCCGTTATATGTTTGTCAACAACTCCGCTTAGACCATCTTCTAGAACCTACCACTATGAACATTCAATTCGGCCGATAGATCATCCAAGAAAGCAACAGGATCTTAAAGGATTTGTTGGTTCAAGTTTCATCGATTTACCTTTCCCGTGGATTGGTATGTCTTAGACATCCAACAGCCTCAATACACCCTCGATTCTTGACTCACCTTTTCGCTCCATCGCCGAGCCCTCATCGATTGTGATGATGGTGCTAAAGTGACTTTGGCGTGTTGAAATGAAAGAAGTGAGCTATAAAGTATCTAAAGCTATCAAAAGACCTTCAATATCCAACCGCTACTCTATAGAGGAATCAGCTGATGATTTCACCGATTTTCTAGAAGAGCAAGTCCTTGCGTAGATTATGAATACGAAGCGATTGATTGATAAGCTAAATCAACAAGGTAGATAGATTTGAACTAACTTGAGTTGGACCGATTTATGAGATTGTGGAAAATAAGAACTCGTCACCTTCGTAAGGTAGATTTGCTAGGCTATGTTACTTTCTTCCTCGACAATTTGCAAAGTAAAGTTTTAAAGTCCAAATTTGAGGAGCCTCAAGATTTAGTCTTGAAACCATTACCCAAACATTTAAAGTATGTTTACCTCGGTAGAGGGTGATCGGCTTCTTTAATTATTTCTCGCTAACCCGACAACCGAAGAAGAAGCAAAGTTGTTAGCAATGATTGAGAAGAAATGAGAAAGCTTTTATCGCGGTAGGAGATATCGTGAGGTATATCTCCGATGTCTCAGATGCATAAGATAAAACCGAAGAAGGAGCTACAAATTGTACAACCTCAAAGACGGTTGAACCCGCATACGCAGGAGGTGGTAAAGAAAGAAATCATCAAATTGCTAGATATGGGGATCATATATGCGATAAAGCCGACAGTTGATTGGGTGTCCCCACGCAGTGGTTCCTAAGAAAGCGTATCATCACCGTTGAAAAGAATGACAAGGGAGAAGAAGTCGCTTTGAGATTAGTCACCGGTTACCGTGCTGTGTATTGACTACAGTGAGTCAATGAAGTAACCATGAAGACCACTTCCCTCTCCCTTTCATTGACCAAATGCTCGAACGCTTAAGCGGACATTCCTTTTATCGCTTTCTCCAGACGGATACTCCGGTACTTTCCGCATCCCTATAGATCCGGTTGATCGCAGAAAAGACGACCTTCACCTACCCATACGGTACTTTCGCTTATAGCGAATGCCGCTCAGGCTTCAGTAATGCCCTGGCCACTTTTCAAAGATGCATGTTAGCAATTTTGATGGGCTAGTTGAGGCGTGTACTGAGATCTTTATGGATGACTTCTCGGTGTTTGGTCAATCGTCGATGACCGCCTTTGCTAATCTGGACAAGGTGCTTAATGTGTGCGGAGAAAGAACCTCATCCTCAATTGGGAAAAATGCCACCTTACGGTGGATGAAGGGATCGCTCGCCATAAAATTTCAGCTAAGGGCATAGAATTGATAGGGGCCAAAATAGAGGCCATAGAAAAGATGAACTACCCTAAGAACGTGAAAGAAGTAAGGAGTTTTCTTGGTCACGCCGGCTTCTACCAGAGATTCATTCAAGATTTCTAAAATCTCTAAGCCCCTATCAACTTTACTTAAAGATAACGCTATTTTCGACACAATGATTGCAACGTGCTCTTCAAAGAGCTTAAACATCGCTTAATCTCCGCTCCAATTTATATCTCTCCGCATTGGAATTTACCATTCGAATTAATGTGTGATGCGTCCCAACTACGCCAAGTGCGGTTTTGGGGCAAAGACTTAATGGTAAATTCCAACCTATCTACTACGCCACCATACCTTGAATCCGCACAAGCAAACTACACTACCACCGGAAAGAACTTTTAGTCATTGTCTTCTACGGACAAGTTCGGTTATTTGTCAAGCAAGCGTGGTGATCGTCTGGACCGATCACGCTTTGCTCAAGCTATTTGATGAATAAGAAGGACACGAAACCGCGCTATCAAAGTGGATTCTTACCTCTTCGTGAGTTTGATGTTCATATCAAAGATATCGCCGGTAGTGAGAATACGTGAGCGGCACCATATATCAAGCGGTGCCGCCGGTAAGGTTGAAGAAGATCCGCAAGACATCGATTTATATTGCCCTTCGAGAGTGTTATGTCCGTGAACAGCTGCACGTCTGGTCCTCCGTGGGTATTCTCAATCGTTAACTACCTCCATTCCCAGATTCAATCCCGAGCTGGGACAAGAGAAGAAGAAATTTCTCTCGATCTTAAGTATTATGTCCTGGGAAGAGCCATATCTTTTAAAATCAGTAAAGATGGGTTGCTTCGCCGGTGTGTCTCTCAACCGAAAGTAACGGGACATAATGGAACAATGTCATAAGGGTCCCAGCTCAAGTGCCATTTCGGTCCCCTCGGAAGACCGCTATAAGATATTTCAATCTGGTTTCTTTTGGCCTTCAATTTTTGAGAGATCATCAAGCTTTTTGTAAAGGTCAGTGATAAAGCCAAAGAACCGGTACTTTGACAAGAGATATGATATGCCATTAAAACCCATTCTCAGTGCGAGGTGTTCGACGCCCTGGGGATTGACTTTACGGGTCCTTTCCCATCCTCATACGGAATGTGATACATCCTAGTCCGTGTAGACTATGTGTCTAACGGGTGGAGGCTATCGCCACTCCTCGAAATGACCATAAAACGGTCATGAAGCGAAATTTTGTCCAGCGAATTGAGCGGACATTTATGACTCATTTAAATGAACTAGGCCGGGTTATGGGGCGTTACGAGAATAATATCACGGCCGACTATCGAGCGGAACTATCATTTTGCCAAACCGTACAAAAGAAGACGGCGTAAGGATGACCTCTAGTTACTCTCTGGTAGGGGACGATCCGAAACGATCTCGGCCGTCCCGGCGAGGACGCCATCCTTTGTAAGGTGGAGAATGTAAAGTCCCATATTGGTAAAATAAGATAATGCTCACCCCCATATAAGTGCTGCCAGACATAAAGGTGCTTTAAAACTCGGGTTAGCGCACTTTTAGACCAACGATGACGGTCTAAGCGATTGACCTGACATTTATAACTCATTTAACGTGCATTAGGCCCGAGTGTGCAGGGCGTTACATCCATTGTCATGAATACGAACATTGAAAAAAATACGTTTATTCAAAGAATCATAAAAAACAAAAAAAAAGAATCATAAAAAACTAAAAAAAAAGATTATTATTGTTTTGAGAGTGGAAAGCCAATTCCATGGCGTTTGGTTGGAAATGCAATAAACAATAAGCTACAAATAACCCCAGCTACAACAGGCAATGTAGTCAGGTATTCTTTGGCTTCATCTGATGGTTTAGGAAAGAAACATTTAACAACGTTTTGATCAAACAATACAACCGCCGCTTAAAACAACCAGAGACAAAAATCCATGGAAAAATCCACCCATTTCAGCTTGTATTTCTCTGCGTCCTGATCCGAAATGGTAACCGGAGAACCATCAATAACCCTCAATCCTTTCCTTGTCGCGATCCCATACCGGACTTTTCCACGTTCGTCCCTGAAGCTATCTGTGAGACAGAGGATGAGACATGATAAGCTGCATAGGCTTATAAGGCATATAGTCATAAATTTGCTAAGATAGGAATGACATTTGCCTTCATGGGTGAAAGCAGGGGATAGAAGTTGGAATGAAAGGACTGAACCTGTTGGGAGAAGATTAGCCAAATGGGCTGTTAATTTAAATGATTTCCTAATCGCCTTTGTCGCAGGGTTTTTTTTCGGTTTTCCTTGGGGGGTGGATTGATTGTGATTATCTTCAAGAAGGGGTGTGTGCAATGGTTCTTCAGGGTTTGCTTCTACAATATCATTTTTTGTATTGTTTTGTGTGTTTGAGGTTTCCATAATTCTTAAACTTGGAGAGATTATATCTAATTCTTATGGGTTTATGCAAGAAAAGTTTTTTTTTATATATAGTTTCCCAGGAGGGAAAATAAGGACAGCTTTGTGAACACAATTAACAGAAATGTTTGCTAAATTTAGGTTGTGATAAATGACAGAAAGAAGAACATCTGTAATACGTTAAAAGGTTTTTGATTTTGAATGCGGTTTTGAGTTAAGGTTTAATTATAATGACAGCTAGCTAGCTATAGTTTAATGGTGGATACAATTATCTTAATTACATATAATAAGGTTTTCATGTAATAGAGATAATGTGCAATAAGCTGGGAACATGCATATAGATCTATCCAAGAGGACTGCAATTAATTCGAGAGTTTCAATTAGGTGTTTTATTGGGGTTAATATGGCAGATTAGTACAACATTGCATTCATTAATAAAGCAATTAAAATGCTAATTAAATGCAGTTAAAATAAGTAGCATTATTTAGAAAAGACTTTATTAAAGTATATATGCGTTCAATGTGTTTTATATTATTAATGCATAAACCATAGGAGGACATTGATTCCGGAGGTTGATCCCTTAATAGTAAATGAAACATCCGTCACGTACCGGAATTCAAAATTTTGGCTTTCTTTAGTCGTTATCTACTTTATACATACAATAGAAAACGCATATGAAGAAAGATGAATTAAAGTCGGTTACCAAAAAGATCTAAAAGATTGAAGCTTTCCTTTTTATTGTTGATCTTTCGCAGTAGTCGTCCATGTGTCCAGCCACTAACAGTGATCCACATGAAGGACACTCCTTCCTTGGAAAGTGCGGCTGCTAAACCGTATTGTTTCCTTACGCGCCCATCCGCCCACTTCTTTTGAGAGAAGACTTGTATTCTCTTTTGATTATGTTATTTGAAAGAAACTGATACCCTTTCAAATTTGAGATTATTGTTTGAGTTGCAACCCAATAAGCCATAACATGTGTCATAAATATTGTACAACGTTGATTGTGTTGAGATTCATATTAATTGATGAATCCTACAGCATTAGTAATGATGTAAAAATGAGTTATGACATGTTATGCCTCAATTATTGTGGCTATATATATTTTTCTCATGATTTTAGGGATCGAGCTAATGAAATTATGAAGTGATTGTGGTGATTTAAGAAAAAATTTCGTTGTGATCTGCCCCAATGCAGAGACCTCTTTGAACACATGAAATCCTAAGCGCTTTTACCTCCATATAAAAGATCCTTAAAAGTCTTAGGATTTTTATATGTTGTTTCAAGGTCTCCGCATTGGTTTTCTGTACGTACTTTACCGCCACACTTTTCCAAGACTCACTTGCAGTGATTAATTGACAAGATTGGATGTTTAATGTCTCACACAGTTAAAGTAGTATAATTCTCACCATATGTAAGTGTGAGACATAAAGATCTTGTGAACCCATGTTAGTGCTTTTAGGCCAAGCGAGGACGACGGTCTAAGAATTTAACTAGATTTTGTATGGCTTACTTAGCGCTATCAGAACCAGTGTTTGGGGGTGTTACGATTGGTATCAAAGTCGATTATCAGACGGGTCTACGTGCCACACCGTGAGAGACGGTGAGGCCACCTTTAGAATCCTTTGGTAAGGACGAGTCCGGGAACAGTCCTGGCCAAAACCTAGCTAGGACGCCAGTTGGTTATAAGGGGGGAGAATGTAGTGTCCACATGGTTAAAGTAGTTGAATTATAACCCCCCATATAAGTGTGAGACATAAATATCTTGTCAACTCGGGTTAGCCCTTTTAGGCCAAGTGAGAATGACGGTCTAAGTACTTAACCAGATTCTTTAAGGCTCATTTAGCGCTACCAAACCTTAGGTTTGGGGGCGTTGCAATTGCTATCAACGCCGACTAACAGATGAGACTAAGTGCCACACTGTGAGAGAACGTGAAGGGCTAGCTCTAGATTCCTCTGGTAAGAACGAGTCTGGGACAGATCCTGTCGAGGACACCCCCTGCTTAGAGGAGGAGAAAATAGTGTCTCACATAGTTAAAGTAGTTGAATTATCACCCTCATAAAAGTATAAGGAATAAAAATATTGTCAACTCGAGTTAATCATTTTAGGCTAAGCGAGGACGACGGTCTAAATAATTAACTGGATTCTTTATGTCCCACTTAGCGCTATCAGACCTGGGTTTGGGGGCGTTATAGGATGACAATGAATATAGAAGAGGGCATTTAAAAGCATCACACTTTTTTACTTGCAACCAAATTAAGGGGAATTAATCACATCCCCATTTGTTCTACTTAAAGCACCACAATGATATATTTCAATGGACCACACTGTAATTATTTTATCGTCATTTCTATCTATGTCACCCCCACCTAGCCCCACCACCCCATCCGTAATCTTTTTTTTTTTGGAAACGAAAAGTTAACACACACCCTTAATTTTCCCCGAGAAGGGCTCGAAGTCTGCTCCCTTGGCATATTATACCCTAGTGATAACCATTAGGGCAATGTCTTGTTGACACCACATCCTTAATCTTCCACAAACCCTAATTACCTCTTAGCCACCCTCTACGCCCAGCCCACTGCCCATCTTCCCGACACTTCCTCCACCATTCAATTTTTTCTTGCCCAACCGCCCCTACACTGATCATCTTCCTCCACCACCCTCTGCCGCACAAAGTCATTTCGTCGACCATCCATGTCATTTCCATGGTCAACATGCCCTTCATCTTTGAGCTCCGTCGAATGTTTTTTTATTCAAAACATGAATTAGGGTTTTTCGTTGTTTGCTTGGCGATTCTGATTTAATCGATAAATTGAAAAATAATGAGGTATTTTTTTGTGGTATGAGGTGGTGGAAATGGCGATATGGGAGGTTGAAGGGGGAAAGTGTATTTTTTTTTAACTAAAAGAATGTTTTTGTAATAAATAAAAAATTGAAAAATATAGTAAACTTAATCTGGCCGGATACATAAGTTTTGCAATTAAAATGTATGGTGTTATAAGTAGATTAAGGTTTGGCCAACATAGCCATGTGATGCCCTAGGTAAATGTCTAATTTTTATGATCATGTGTTGCCACCGGTACATTTGATGGAGTGTCTTTAAAGGCCACTTATACAAAATGATTTGCCAAATATATGTTACAGTTTTCCGTCGCGGCATTCGTTAGAATTTCATATGCCCTTTTATAAATGACTAGCAAAATGCACGAGCATCCACACGTGTTTCAGTGAAATAAAACTTTTAAAATTTTAAAATAACAATATTAATTAATACATACTTTGTTAAGTACTTATTCCTCATAGAATATAAATATGCTATTATCAATAATTATACAAAATGAACTTATGTTTTTTGTTAGTATTTTGAATTTATCAATGCATGTACTCGATAAATTTAACCCTTTAGAAGATAATAAGCATCCTAAATTTACAAATCTGTGTATTTAATATATATTGAGAACTTGTTCTCCAATTATCTAGTAAACCTATGACCATTTACAAATTTTTTAAGCAATATTTGTGAAGTTCTTACTCTAAACAATAAGTGTATGTAAAATGTATAGCATGTGGGTTTCATATACATAAAATTTTACATGTTTCTTATATCTTAAATATGACTATATTTTAGTAATTTTAAAGTAACACTTATTAAATAAAAGTAACATTTGAAATAATGATCAATATATTTTAGGGAGAAGGGGCTAGAAGGACAAAAAAAATGATAAATGGGTCCAGAAGGACAAATTTCAAAATCAGAGATTGGTAAGGACAAATTGTTAATACAGTGACAAAAATGCCCCTTAATAATTTTAATAGTAATGACCAGAGAACAAGTAGTAATAACCCATATAATGTCAGTAACTTCAATGAAAAATAATAATAAATTTAAAAACAAGTAGTAATGACCCATAAAATGTCGTAACATCCAATGAAAAAGTAGTAATGACCAATAAACAAGTAGTAACAACCCGTAAAATGTCGTAGCGGAATAACAGCCCGTAAAATGTCGTAACGGAGAATGTGACCGTAACTTTAAAATGTCTTACCATCCAATAAACAAGTAATAACGACCGTAAAATGTCAGAGCGGAGTAACAGGTCGTAACATTTAAATGTCGTAACATCCAATAAACAAGTAATAATGACTAAAAAAAAATAATAATGACCAGAAAATTTCAGTAAACGTTACAAAATTAATAGTAATAACCCTAAATCCTATACTTTTCAACCAAAAAAAAAACCAAAAAAACAAAAAAAACCGCTTCTCCAAAGTAGAAGCTTCTTGGCGAAATTGGGCGACCCTTCTTGGCGGAAATTGGGCGTGGGCGGAGCAATGGGCGGAGTAGTGATTCAAGCCGAAATAGCAACAGCATGAAATCCCTTCCGTTTCCATCCTCAATCAAATCCTTGATTCGATTTTAGTGGCCAATCTTCCATGGCCCCAATCACCACGCGCCGCCGCCACGCAGTCGAAATTGGTTTTCTCCTCCGTGACTCTCTCATCTCTGTCGTTCAAAAAAAAAAAGCCTTCGCCGCACATGGCCGGAAATGGATCTGGTTGGAGCGAGGGCGAGGCGATCAAGCTTCCATCACCGAGCAACTTTGCCCGGTACCACCACCAAATAATAAGGCAAAATCGACCCATCGATATTATCAATCGAGCAATCCTTCAATCCAATAGCGGCAGAAAAGCAGCGAATGAGGAAAAGCCGTAATCCCCATCAACGGAGCTTTGAGTCCAGCCGGAGAAGAATGTGTCTTCCAAATGGCCGGAGAAGAAGTGTAAAACGCGATGGATGGAGAAATGCCAATGCTATTTTCTTTTTTAGGAGGGGTTTTTTTTATTTTATTTTATAGATATATAGGAAAATGGTGTTTTTGGAAAGTTATATAGATTTTGTCCTGATTAATTAGCAATGTCCTTGCATCCTGATTTTTTAATTAATTTGTCCTTCCTGCCAATAACCTATATATTTTAAACATTTGATGTATGAATCTAAGATTCATTTTAATTAGTATGATAGGAAGAATGGTGAAACCATATAATTTTATTATAGGTTGTAAATGGTTAGACATATATTTTGGTCATTATAAATATCATTCAATTATCTCTCAAATTATACTTTTGTCGTTCCCATTTAACTGATGAAATTGCCAAAACCATGTATACCAATCCAACATATCCCTTATTTAACAAATGGGTTATGTAGTCTGGAATTACTCGTTGTCCTCAATCTTATCCGTCATACTATCTTTGGATTAGACATGATCAACTCATCTTAAATGCCCTTATTTTTTTCTCTTTCTCAAAATATTATTCATTATATCACGCAGATAAAGACTTCTCATGAGTGATGGACTACTTTATATGATACATATGCAAACCCCTCTCATGGACAAATCAAACAAAGTAAAAAGTACCGTAAATCTATGCATAAAGCTTCTCACACACTCTTTAATTATCTTCGTGTTATGAAAACTAAAGTTGATGAATTAGTCGATGGATCCAGATGATCTTATGAATCTTATTTCGGACGTACAATTTGAAAGATGACTATAAAAAGTTGGCTAGGGTTGTTCAAACACGTGACACCCCTGTTGATTTTGAAGGGCTCCATAAAAACTACTTAATTATAATTCTCTTCCGTCTAAGATGAAACCAACCGCTTTTTCTGATCTTGCTACAACTTATTTGGTTGTATGACATCCTTCTTTTAGTGCTCGTTCGTTTCCACGTCTTACTATTCCTAATTTTTGGAAACTTGCACAAAATACTTTCTGTCGTGTTCAAAGACATTCAGAGAAATGGTGCAATTCTTACCATGTTCAACCTCTTACATTTTTCTAATTCGTAACAACCCTCGAACATTGCGTCCTCTTCAAGAATATTTAGATGCTTCATAATCTTTTATGTGGCTTCCTGATAGTGGTGCTACGCATCATGTAACCACTGATCTCAGTAATTTGTCATTGCCTTATTCTGGAATATATGAAGACATCATGGTTGGTGATTGAAATAATATTGCCATCACACACATAGGTTCTATTTTTCTCTCTACTCCTTCAAAATATTTTATATTGAATGATGTTTGACAATGTCTAAAATCGTTCGGGTTACAGTTAAGTTGATAGTTGGGTAAATAGACTTCAAGGTGATGATCCAAATAACTTCTTAAGTTGATTTGAGAGTGGGCCTACAAAACAAAGAAAAGAGTGAGGGGTCCCGGAGCTTGCCTCCGAGGGGACACTTCGACACTCAAGTCAATATTTGAATAGATGAATTTCTATTAAAATAGTAAGTGGGAATGTATAGCAAGCGTATTATGTGTGTACCTTGTAATTGAGGATGTTGATCTTTTATATAATTCTCTCTCGCGAGAGAGTGAATTACAATGCATTGAAGTCGTGGTCAAGGGAGTTTACCTTGTTTTAATGTAATGAAGCCTTTTATGGAGCGATTATGGCTCAGGCTATAACGAACGTAAATTTCAAAGCCATCACTATAAAATTACTATCATGGAGTAATGTCCGTGTGAGTCCAAAACGCTCATAAAAAGTAAGTAGCCGTTGCTTGAGGTCGAGGATAAGCTGTATTGTATTGAGCATAAATGACCGAGGTGACATGCACGATGTCGGTAATAAGACACCATATACGTCTTGCGTCTTGCCAGTTATGAGGGACAGAAGGAGACTTGCACCATATTAGATAGAGGTCGACGTGCATCATGTGGTTGATGATATATGGGTGGCCTGCGTTGTACTGAATACGAAGGTTTCTAGTTGAGGCCCGATATCGAGCTGAGATCATGTCATCCCATACGCTAATATGACCTTTATCACTCTATGTGAGGTTTGATGAGTGTCACGTGTACTGTTACCGATCTCACATATGTCAATGTTCGTTTTGTTCTTAGAATGTCTCGTAGTTTATTATCCATCTCTTAGTTTTGTCAAGTCCATAATGTTTCTTTTGAATTTTTACCCTCTAAATATATTTGAAGGATTTTCATACCAGTACTCCTATGAAGCAGTGATCGGTCAAAATGGATGTATGAATGACCCAAACTCCCCCTTCTAGTTTTCCGCAGTGAATAAAACATCAAAGAATGTTTGTCATCGTTGTCTTTGTAACCCAGCTACTCTCATTCTTCAAGCTATTCTTTGTCAAAATGATCAAGAAGTTGCCACCACGATTGCTTCTTTCCATTGTTTTGCTTGTCTAGAAAATAAAAGTCATAACCTTTCTTGTGCTACTTTTATTTTTTGTTCCTCCCATCCCCCTAGAGATTATATTCACTGACTTTTGGACATCCCCAATTGTGTACCAATTGTGTCATGTGATGCTTTCAAATATTACACAATTTTGTTGATAATTTTACTAAGGATACATGGTTCTATCCACAAATCAAACAGTGAATACTGATAGTGAATTTCAGAAAAAACACTGAATTTACCAGTGAAGATCTTAGTGCATATATGTATAGGTGAAATTAGGAAATAGTCTAATTCGCATATATTATTAGGTTATAATCATGTCTAGAAAATTTCGTTGCAATAAGGACAAAAAATTGTTCAATTGGACTAATATATCCTTAATGAGCAGCGCTTCTTCTTCCTCCTCCTTGTTATTTTCTCTTAAACACACACTCTCCTACACCATTAAAATTACTCCATCAAATATATCTTTTGGTCATGCATCCAAAATTCATGACTCGTTCACCAAAAAAAATCTTTTCTCGTGACGTTTTTCGCTAAATGTCGGTGGAGTCGGACGTTTTACATCAATGACACATTTATAACTATAAAATCGATTATTCTTGGCGTTGGGATTGAAAACCAAGGTCGATTCGAGCTGACGCCAGATATACAACAGCGAGATGTCAAGATCACCGACATTATCTTTATTCAAATTAATAAAAATATTCAATGTGATGCCAAGAATAATTTATAGAGTGCCGAGAGTAATCGTGGTGCCCTGAGTATTTTCGTGGTGCCGATAGAAGCAGCCTATTAATTTTGCGATTTTTGGGGACTTTTGTCTCTCTTTCTCCATATAATTATTACTTTAGTAAAGATACACACCGTGAATTAATGTAAAAGATAAATATTAACAGTAAGATTGTGTGTGTGCGAATTAACTTAAAAGAAAATATTTACGATAAGAATTCTTTTAGAGTAATTTTCAACGTTTATCACTAATCCCTCATGATGTTGTTTTATAACTTAGAATATAATTAATTTAATGGATAAATATTAACCATCATAAGGTATGGCGTCTAACCATAAGAAATTTAGCTTTGCTATAATAATAATAATACTTATAACCATCATAAGGCATGGTGTCTAACCATAAGAAGTTAACTTTGCTATAATAATAATAATTATTATAGGTTTTTGTCAGGAAGTACAAACTAATAACTAAACCACGATGCAATGATACTGACAATTAATCAGGACAAAACATATTTAACTTTCCAAAAACACCATTTTCCTATCTCCCCTAAAATAAAAAAACCCTCCTTCCTCAAAAAAATGCATCATCAGCGTCTCTTCTCCTCAACTCCTGGCGGCACCAGATGATCCCCATTGACTTGACCTTCCGGCAATTTCTCGGGCAAAGCCCCATCTACCAATTTAGCATTTCCAGCATCAGCAATCGCATCAGACTGAACCTCCTCTTGGTCAGCATTTATTATAGCCTCCTGTGGATCAGCAATTATCCGAAATCCGTCGAGAGGAGAAGGGAGGGGCGTGGGAGAGCAGATGCCGTACAAAATGGCAAATCGGTGAGATGAAGATCAAGATGAACTAAGCTTCGCCGTCGGTGAATCGTTGCGGCGGGAGAAGTGATGGTGGAGGAGGTGGACATGACTGCAATTTCAGAAGCTATTCTTTTCTTTTTTTTCTGACATAGATTTGAGAATGGAAAAGAAAAATAAAAGAGGGGACGATTATTGCTAGTGGCCGGACGTGATGCTTTGGCCGGACGATTATTTTTGGTGGTGGTGGGCGTGATGGTGGCCTTCTTCGACTGCTGTATTTTTTCTTCAGGCTATATTTTTTTTTTGTTGAGAAACTTTAGGGTTTAGGGTTGTTACTATTAATTTTTTAACTTTAGGGTTTAGGGTTGTTACTATTAATTTTCAGAAGTTACTACATTTTTTTATTTAACTTTATCTATTTTACGGGCTGTTACTACTTGTTTATTGGCCGTAGCTATATTATATTAATTAGTATCTGATGGCGTATGATGTTGTTTTCTTATTCTATATGATGTTTCATCGATGGTATTATATAGTATATCCTTTACATTAGTTAATTATTATAATATTTATTAGAATAAATATTGTAATTGTGATTTAAACTATGCTACTGAGTCTGGTATGGAAACATGTTTTGGCCAGCAATGTATAAAGCATCTGTTGAAGTCTGGTGTTCAGCTGGGAGGGGCAGATCAGCAGTGTTGATCAACCTGCTGATAGCAAGTCTACTGAAGACAAGTCTGCTGAGACTCAGCAGACTTGTGGAACACGTCTGCTGCATGTTTGTTCGAGTTACTTCTGGGGTATTTCAGTCATTTACTGGGTTGGCTGTTAAGTCGGTTAGGGTTGGATTCCCAAGGCTATAAATATTATCTGTATTAATTGTAACTTATGATGTAACTTTTTGTTGATAATAAAATATCATCGTTTGTCCGTGGAGTAGTCGGCACATTGCTGGAAACCACGTTAAATCTGTGTTTTACTTGTTTATCTTTTATCTTTACTTACAATCACCATCACTTCTTGGTCGATCCGTCATAACAAATATAAATTGATTATGTAGGAACTCTTTATAAGGGAAACATTCGATGGGAAAACAATTTTGAGAGGAAACACATTGGCTCTTTTAATATAGTTATTAATTAGTGATGTATCAGTTTTGCTAGCCCTTGGAGTTACCGTTTCATCACCAATTTCCATTCCAAGATATGCCAAGCATAGGGCCAATTACTTATTGAGTTTCAAAAGAGATTTCTGTATCAGAAAATAAAAAAGGGATTTCAAGTTTTATATGTTATTCCCTTAAGATCGAGTCTAGCTAGCTAATGAATTAATGGATCTCTTTAGATTCATTCATTTTCGAAGTAGTAGTTGGTTTGTTGGAGATGGGATATGGTGAAAACACTGTGTCTGTTCAGTTGGAATGTCACCCTTAGAGTACAAATCAAGCCATGTACATTTTTTAAGCATCCACTACAAGAATCAACTTCACATACAAACCGACATATATATCATTTATCTGTATATATATATTCCTTATTGCAGACTTTTCATACAATGCAAGAAACCTACCCCCTCTACCCCTCTACCCCCTACCTAGTGGCTAGTGGCCGGGTTGCATGTTGCCCCATTTGCACTCAATCACCTCCTTTCATCGATCTGTAGTTTCCATTTTATTAATTTAAACAGATAAATAAATAAAATCCCCATAAATTTCTCTCTGAGTTGTAAATGGATGGGCTGGGGCATCACCTCTTCAAAAATAACTTTAGGTATATGTTTAAAGAAAACTTAATTAACTATATGTTTCTTGCTGATAAGGCATTTCCATAAAAATATACAAATTAAGAATTGCTGAGATGTGAACCTTAAGCTATGACTTTAAACAATATGCTTCCAACCAAATATATATATGTACCAAAGTTGATTTGTATATGTATTTATCTATCTATATCACACAGTCCTTCTCTCTCTCTCACACAGTGAAGGGTTTGGAGTAAAAAAGGATAACTATAGTACAAGGGGGAGGAAGAGAATTCAATACTTTCCCTACTCACAAGTCACAACAACAACATATATTGGAGTTATATGCATGAGGGGACACATGCTATCACAACTTACTTTTCTCTTTATTTTATTTTTCTTTCCCTTTTACCCCTTTATATATACTTGATCTTTTCTTTTGAATGTTTTGCTTCTCTTGATGATTAGTACATTGTCCAAGAACATCTTTTAATTGTTTCATAAGAAGAAAAAGAAAAAGGGAAAAAAGATGACATGTTTTAGTGAATGTGTAAATGATGAAGAAGATGTTTCAAATGCTGCTAATAATATTGCTTCAAGGGAAGAACCAATTACTAAAAGTGAGAAATTGATGGCTTGTCCTTCATGTGGTCTCACCCTTAATAATTCTCAAGAAAAGGTTTGTAATTATATATGTGTCTTTTTCCAATTGATTGTATTTTTTTTATTTAATTTATGTTGATTGTATTTATTATAATTGTGGGGTTTAATTGATTTGGGATGTGCATGCATATGCATGCAGCAGGGTGGGATACAATATCTGCCAGGATTGCCAGCTGGGGTGAAATTTGATCCAAGTGATCAAGAATTGATTGAACATTTGGAGGCAAAAGTGAGATCAGATGAAAATAAGCTTCATCCTTTGATTGATGAATTCATTCAGACTATTGGAGGAGACAATGGTATTTGCTACACTCATCCTGAGAAATTACCTGGTAAGTAATATATATATATATATATATATATATATATATATATGTGTACTTAATTTTGTATATATACCCGTATCGCGGTATATCAATAATTAAGGAGAAAACTCAAGTAATTATCATACAGGTTTT
This sequence comes from Gentiana macrophylla, assembly GCA_026214975.1. Classification (NCBI taxonomy): domain Eukaryota; kingdom Viridiplantae; phylum Streptophyta; class Magnoliopsida; order Gentianales; family Gentianaceae; genus Gentiana; species Gentiana macrophylla. The sequence continues at coordinate 123,523,075 of CM047807.1, read as the reverse complement.
TTTTTTTTGTTCCAATGATAATTAATGAGTAATTATGGTATATAGTTAAAATGCTTAATCATGCAACTGGTTTTGCAAATGATAAGCGTCCTTAAACACTAGCCCAGTTGCATGATAAGTGTCCTTATACACTAGCCACACAAAAAAAAGGTATGATCAGATGTAATGTAACTACAATCCCTTACTGCATGAATAATTGTGGAATTATGAGTTAAGGGGAGGGGGGAAGGAGGAGGAGAATAATCGAACATAAAATGGTCATCCGAACAAACGAAAATCTATTTTGTACGACAAATTATATTATTGATTACAATGAAACCATTATCTATCAATGAATTATATATCATAATCAATAGGCTATATGTGTTGTGTATTTTTATTATTTTGTGAAATCAGAAGACATGGGGATGAGGTGGGAGTGGAGACATGTGGGCCATGATAATATTCAGCTTGGGGGGCTTATGATAAAAGGAAATGTTCATGTATTTTACAAAGACACCTAAAATAATTTAAATCAAGCATTTTACATTATAAAAAAAAAAACTCAATAAAACCTTGCTACAGTAAAAGATAAAGGGTAATTCTTTAAGGGCGTGTTTGGTACTGAGAAAAGACTTGAGAAAAGAAAAGCTTTGTATTTTTTTATTAATTGCGTCATGTTTGGTTATCATGAGAAAATAAATGTTTCTTTTCTCAACTTCTCAAGTTTTCTCAAAAAATACATTCTTTTCTCGGATTTCTATTTTCTCCCCACCATTGAGAAAAGTTGTATGAGAAAAGAAAAGATTTTTCTTCATTTTAATAGAAAAAGTCAATAACCAAGTAGTTTAACTCAAGTGGTAAGTGACATGATAATGCCTAAGGAGGTCACCGGTTCGATTCTCCTCTGAGACGCATGTTGAAAGAGTTCTTAGTCAGGACCTGTCCTGGCCAAATGCACCAACCGGACCGGACCGGAACCGGCGGTTTTGGTCGTTGCCGGTTTGGGCCGGTTGACAAACCGGCAGTTGAAGTGAACCGCCGGTTGAACAAACCGACGGTTGAAGGTTCAAAACCGGCGGTTGCCGGTTCACGGTTCACACGGTTTTGTCCCGGTTTAAATCACGGTTCAGGCCTCGGTTTTAAAATTTCAAGATTTTTTTTTTATTTTTTTTACATTTTCAAATATACTTATTATTTTCACTACAATAACAAATTATTATTATTCCTTTCACTATAATTACTAAAGCGAATGTAATATATATTTTTTTATAAATAGTTTTCTATTCGGTTTAAATATAATATTAATATTGTGTTATTTTTTTTATATGTAAATTATGTTATTTTTTCAACGCTTCTACCGGAAATTCGGTTGCCTACGTATCTTTTATATGTAATTGTGTCGGAGGCACGATACATATAAAGAAATCAAATTGAACATAATTCTTATTGTTTTTTTGTTTTTTGTTTTTTATGGTTTGTTTGATAGGTTATTATAGTTTTTTAATTATTGTTGTTTTATTGTCTTTTATAGTTTTTTTTATAGGTTTTTTTAGTCGGTTTGAAGTATACGTTGATTAAAAATGTTGTTTTATTAAATATTACGTGAGATATACTGTGTTGTTTTTGTTATATGTAAATTGTGTTATTTTTCCAACGCTTGTACCGGAAATTCGGTTGTCTACGTATCTTTTATATGTAAACGTGTCGGAGACACGAAACATATAAAAAAATCAAAGCGAACGTAGTTCTTATTTTTTTATTTTTTTTTTTACTCTTTTATAGTTTGTTTGATAGGTTATTATAGTTTTTTTTTATTATTGTTGTTTTTTTAGTCGGTTTTAAGTAAACGTTGATTAAAAATGTTGTTTTATTAAATATTACGTGAGATATAATGTTTTGTTTTTCTTATATGAAAATTGTGTTATTTTTTCAACTCTTGTAATGGAAATTCGGTTGCCTACGTATCTTTTATATGTAATCGTGCCGGAGGCACGATACATATAAAAAAATCAAAGCGAACGTAGTTCTTGTTGTTTTTTTTTTTTTAGTCTTTTATAGTTTGTTTGATAGGTTATTATATATTTTTTATTATTGTTGTTTTTTTATAAGTTTTTATAGTCTTTTATAGTTTTTTTCATACATGTTTATAGTATTTTATAGTTTTTAATAGTTTTGTATAGTGTTGTTATGGTTTTTTATAGGTTTTTATTGTTTTTTGTATTCTTTTATAGTCTTTTTATATGTTTTTATAGTATTTAAAGCTTTTTAAATGTTTGTTTTATTGTAGTATTTTATAGTATTTTTATGTGTTTGTATTTTCTAGATTCATACAATTTTTAGGTTTGTATATGGTTTTTTTGGGTGTTTTTTTTTATAGTTTTCTATAGGTAAATTTGATTATAAAATTGAATTTTCTTTTACACTTGTAAAAAAATTAGTTGAATAAAATACAAAACCAAATTTACTTATAACTAAAACCGTATTGAGCTAACGATTAAATCAGAACAACTTCAAAAATCGGTATCGTAAAGTAAATTTGATTGTTGTTTTTAACAACTAAACAAACTTGATAATCAAATAAATGAGTAGAAGATGTAAGAAATGAGAGAAGAAGTTGTAAAATTGAGAGGAGATTGGTGTAGGATTTTGAAATGGAATGTGGTAGTATTTATACGATTTTTGAGGTGTTTGGGAGGAAGGAAAAAAAAATCCATATTTTCTTACATTTTTTAAACAATGGCGCTTCAGTGACGACCTTAATCGAACTCCGGATAAGTCGGATCAGTGGGTTCCGGATACCGGAAGCTTTAAGCAAAAACAAAAAATCCATATTTTCTTACATTTTTTAAACAATTTTTTTCTTTTCTCAGTTTTTTTTTCTTAGGTCTATTCTCACCAGTGTTCTTTTCTTTGTTTCTTGAAAATGGGATACTTGAAATTTATTCTAAGATTGAAATATAAATGAAGGACAACTGGCCCCGTTTGGATTGAATGAAACCTATAGAAAAGAAAAGAGAAGATAATAACAGAAAAGAAAGGAAAGGAGAATGAGAGATTGTGAAATCTACTTAGCGTGTTTGGATTGAAGTAGATAGAAATGAAAGGAGATGGATAGATCGTCAAGTCTATTTTTCTAAAAATAATAGTTTCCTTCCGTTTACGGCCTATTTTGGAAGGAAAGCATATTCTTAAAATTGTATTGGGTCCTTTCCTTTGGTTTCACTCTTCTCCCTCCATTTCCTTCGTGATAAAGTTTACCAAACACACAAAATTAAATCATCTCAAATCATCTCTTTTCTTTTCAGGCCTTTCTGCTAATCCAAATAGGGCCTTAATTAGAATAAGTTTCGTTCTCAAAATTTGGCTTACATGATCGGTTAGGGAACTCAATATATCGTTGGGTCATCTCTTCCTCTGATTCCCAAATAAAATTTTGAGGGGTATTGGACTATTGGTAACAACTTCTTCATTAATACATGGTCCTTCCTTGCTAGGATTCGAATAAGTCAAACGTCATAATCTAGGTTATCTTGAAGTATACCAAGATCGATATTCACATTTTTTTTTTCTTTCTTTCTTTTAAGATTATTAAGATTAGACAAACACTTCCTTAACATAGAAACATGAAACATGTTATGCACTCGAGACAACGAAGATGGCATTTGAAGGCGGTATGGTAGAGGTCGAATATTCTCAATTATTTCAAAGGGACCAATAAACATAGAGCTTAACTTACTCTTTTGCACTAAAACTTCCTACATCTTTCAAAGGGGAAGCTCTTAAATAAACATTGCCAATTAATGTCTCATTCAAGAGGTCTCATTTTCATATTAGCCCCCCAACTTTTCTCTCTATCTTAGGCTATCATGCATGATTTTTGTATGTGTTTAAATCTGGGAAACAAAAGAATCCATTTAAAGAATTTTATGCAAACACTGTAATAATGTTCTTGATCCAAAGAATATGTTCCTCTGAGTGGTGTTTAATTACAGGAGTAAGCAAAGATGGTTTAGTCAGGCATTTCTTTCACAGGCCCTCCAAAGCCTACACAACAGGAACCAGAAAACGAAGAAAAGTTCACACAGAAACCGATGGCTGTGAAACCAGATGGCACAAAACAGGCAAGACTAGACCGATTGTTGTTAAAGGCAGAGTGAAAGGTTTCAAGAAAATCCTTGTGCTCTACACTAACTATGGAAGGCAAAAGAAACCGAGAAAACTAACTGGGTGATGCATCAGTATCATCTGGGCAACAACGAGGATGAAAAGGATGGCGAGATTGTTGTCTCTAAGGTATTTTATCAAACACAACCAAGGCAATGCAGTTCCTCCTCTATCAAAGACTCACCACCTACTACTAATGCTAAATATGACAGCTCTCGTGTTACCACCAACCCTCGTATCTCGGGTTCTACAACTCGTCCACCTTGATATCGTTTGATCAATGCGATACCAATCATACAGGTTCGAGCTTGATGCCCTCCATTAACGCCCGTGAGAGATCATTTAACCCATGAAGATTCAGCTTTTTTATTTTATTTTTTATGAACAGGGTATTGATTTCAAGAGTTAATATAATGTAAGAAAAAACAAATAAAATGCATATAATTCAAGCATCAACTTACCAAAGTAGTAGAATTGACACAAAACATGAATGATAATATTATTTATATGCATCTTTCTTTTGGGAAGGTGAGGCTAATGTAACTTGTACATGGCTCATGATTCTTTCATGAATTGTCAACAGTACAAAGATTTAGTAGGTCAGTTTCCTGTACCATTGTAATTGTGCATCTCATTTATCATGGAACTTTCATTTGTTCTTTGCAATTTATCCGCCAAATTGAATCGAATTATACAGCAGCAATACACTTAAGCTTCTGTTCATCATTCTCTTGATTTATACCTACATACTATAGATATATATACACACACGAACGTATATGTATTGATCTAAAGTTTCCATTCAATTAGAGATGGAAACAAGCAAAATGCAGGGATACATAGATATATACACACACACTGACACACGCACATATATGTATTGATCTAAAGATTTTATTCCATTAGAGATGAAAACAAGCAAACTGCAGGGATGACAGAGATTCGGATGAGACGATTGCAACACGAGAAAAGATTTGATGGTACAGCCATACTTTCAATTCAACTATGCCTATATTTCTTACTCTGAAATGCCCAAGAAACTTGCATAATCTGAAGCACAGTACAATTTTATAGTCAAATAATGCACCCAATTGCCAAAACAACATATGATCGAGACCTATTGATTAATGGTGTGAAAGTGAAAGTGTTTTTGGGTGCATTGTTATAATACCTCCTCATGGTTCTTTTTCTTCTTGCGAAATACATAGACGTTGGTTTCTTCGTAAGCATAATCAGGGTGCAAATCTTCATGGGGAATCTTCTCCACATCAAAAACTTCCCTGCAAAATATCCAAAACAAGCTATCAGCTTCCGGTGACCTAAGCTGATGCCCAAACAGAACGACGCCGTCATCCGCCACCATATTTTCCATCGTGTCAACCAACGGCCTTACAGTGTTGTCTATGTACACAACGTCCGCCGCCACTACTATATCAAAAGGTGGACCCAGTGCATCCATTTGGTCCTCATTTCCCCAGTAAAGCTTGGCTATCTTCAAATTCTTCTTCAAAACGGGCTTGTTCTTTTTTAGGTTGTGTTTAAGGGCGGGCATCACTGGAGCTATGTCTGTTACGACGATGTCGTTTAGACCCAAGAGGTGTAATCCCATTGATGCAGCTCCGCAGCCGGCCCCGAGTTCGATAGCACGTTTGTTGGAGAAGTCTAGGAGTTGTGCGTATGGATTGTTGTTGGCGGCGGCGGCAGAGGCTAGAGGGTGCCAGCGCTCGGCGAATTTGACGAGGACTAAAGAACAAGGCCAGACGGAGGTGCCGACATGCATTGAACCGTTGTTTTGGTGAAGAGTGAGATGATTGTCGAGTATCTTGAGGTCGATCGCCGGAGAATCACTAAATTTCATCTTACCGGTTATATTTTCTTCTCCTCGATATCTTCTGGCCAGAGAATCAGTAAAATTTGCGTCGGTAGTTATTTCACTAGACAAATGGAAAATTAAAAAACAATACATATATGTAACCCTAAATTTTTGGCTCATGGTATCGCCAAAGCAAATAATGGTATTGCCAAAGTAAATGTGAATAGGACAAAAATGTTTTAATACATAAATGCTTTGGCAATAACAAAACTAGCTGTGGCCATACCCTCACCCTAAATTTTTTCACTCTACGACACATCACATTATTATATATAGAAAATTGATTTTCTATACATAGTTGATTTTGAAACTTGTGATAATCAATTTTGAAAAAGTTATATTTGACTTTAAAACCGATTTTTATAAAATCGATTCATATATACAGTACGGTGCATCGTTAAGTTGTTATACCCGTAGTACAATTGAGGTGAAAATAATAGCCCTTTCTTTCCTTTTTTTCCCTTTATAGTTTATAATAATGGTTATCAACAAAACTAATTGACCCGAACAAAACCGGAGAAGAAACCAATCCAATTAAAAAAAACTAAATGAAATGAAAGACGAAAGTTTTGGTTTGGTTTTAAACAAAACCAAAATTCTATTGATTTGCATTGATTTTTTTTTTTTTTTTTTCAATTTTAACCAAACTAACTCAAACATACCTACCAAAATATAAAATATTATCCCTTTCAAAAAATATAAAATATTCTAAGAAAATACACAGATTGTAACGACACGTTTCCCAATATAAGGGTAAAATGAACATTAAGTCGGCTGGGCTGACCACGGTTACAGAATCAAACGTATGTGAGAGGTGCGTAAGCCACTCGTCAGGATCTTCGTAATGAAAATAGAGTGGAAACATGAGTTGGCTTTTCTAGTATCTATAGAATAAGCACTGTGAACTATCTGCTTCAAAAAGAGAGTTGGAAAAGGAGAGTGAATTACCGAACATTACGAACCGACCTTACATCACGAACAGTACCTCGCCCGGGGGCAGCCTTGCTGAGTGGAGTGGAATTATTCACTTTGAATTACCCAGCCACTCCTTGCGCAATTGCTTTTCAGTCCCCTCATTTTGAAGGAGTACCTTATAAGCCCTTTGCACTTCCCTAAAAAAGTTCTTGCAACCCCCGGTAAACTCGTATATAAAGAAGGGTATTATGCTTTGTTGTTACTCCTCTCGATGCATATGTCGTCAAGACATAATCTGTTTTTTTGTATTTTTATGCTAACTATGATGAACTATGGATATGATGGGATCGGTACGAAGTAGTCGAGTGTGACATCAGCTCGAAGTGGTCACATCCACTCTTTAGCGAACAACAAGCTTTTTCTAGATCAATATGCATAACCATGTAACTTTTGGCTAAAGACTTGGTGAGGTGCCTCTGGAACAAAAAGTTGGAGAGAGTGACTTTATGAAGTTCTCTCCTTTCCAAAGCTGCGCAAGGCGGCACCCCCATAGCAAAGCCCCACCCCTCTTTTCCCCCTTTAATAAAGACCCTTGCCACGCTTCCTATTCATTTGTGGGTCCGAGGCGGAAACCTTTTTTTCAGAGGTGATTTGAGAATCAACCAACCGACAAATCCCATATAAAACGACGAGACCTCCCATCGGTTGCGAAGAAGATGTCTCTGTTTGAGTCAAAGAATTGAAAACTTGGAACTCCCTGCTAGATATACAGAAACCCGAATCCAGATTCGATCCATAATTGGATCGTTAGATCTGATTCACAGCACCGATCGAGACACTTGATCATACACGGTGGAAGCTACGAATAAATTCGCATGCGATTTTACTGCGATATGATCCACATAAATAATTAATACAACTATGAGAAGGTTGAAGATTTACCTTGTTCAAGAGGAATAATAAATCAACAGATAGAGAAGCCGCAGTCTTCCGGATTGTATCTCCTAGCGACGACTGGTGGACGTCGATCCTCGCCTCAGAACCTCCTCGAATATGCACAAGAAAAACCCTAGGTTTTCTTCTCTTAATAACTAAGGCAAGAAACTAATTTTCTTCCTTTTTATTTGATGTGTGGCGCAATTTGTGAATGAAAATTGTGTTAAGAACTCTCTTTATATAGGAAATAACGGTCAGAGAGTTATCATTTTCACAACACAATTACCTATTCACATATGCAAAAGATATTTGCTTATAAAAATAAGAGATAATTCCCAAAAAACAATCTCTTAATTTATTCATTAATTATTTAACAAATAGAAAATTAATTAATTACACATGTGACATAATCTAGAAAAATTTCTTTTCCAAACTTATCCACATTGTGGCGCCATTTTCATCATTAATTTAATAGAAAATGTATTTTCTATTTTACATATTATTTACCAAATAAACAATATTGCATATTCATTAATAGAACAACTATTTAATTTATTTTCGAGGTTCCATAAAACGAGAAAACACTCCATAGACTATCTGTAATGAAGCGGGATTATTTCCGTAAACCTTCTTCATTACATCTTATCCTTATTTACCATTAACCCACTTAGTGATCAATTAGTTCATAACCAATACGAACTCCAGCGGATCGATCGGTTCTAGGATTAACAAATAAGGGATTGTCTTTCTACTTCCAGAAGGAAGGAATGAATTCCATATCTCGTGAGACAAACACTTCTCACTCATTCCAGAATAGTGTCAACGTGAAAGTGATTCGAACCGCGCCTCTTAGCGATCCTTAACGAACACATCAAACCCTATCCTGAAACAAGTAGGAGTCTGTAATAACTTTAGGATTAAGGTTAATCCATATATGATCATCTTTTGATTTAATAAGATTTCTCAATCACGAAATTATATAAGAAATGCATATTAAATCGGTCTAGTCCTATATGACCACATCATATATAAATGCCCCACTTAGATAACCATTATCGACGGTCCAGATAAGACGGTCACACCATAAAGTGTTCTGGGCGCATTAATGGTGGTTTAATCAATAGACCCCATACTTTGATTAACTTCACCACGGACTAACATTTCAAGTGTATCACCATAAACTTAATCCTCATGTGTGACACACGCTAAGTTATATGGCTACATATGATACGACTTAGGGTTTTCAGTAGTGTATTACTTACAAGCACGAAGCAAGTAATAAGATGATAATAAATCTGTCATTTATTAATTCTAAAAACAATTACATAAATTGTCTTTCGGGCTCTACTTTCAACAATCTCCCACTTGCCCGTATAGGCAAGCAACAATTGTCTTTCGGGCACACTATACCTAACACTCCCTCCGCTGGATAGCAAGTTTATGGGGGATGAGGGCAGAATAGGGAGTTTTGGGCTAGAAGCTCATTCATTCGCCCCCGTCCCAGCACCTAACGGAACGAGCTGGGGCCCACTGGAATTCAAAGAAGGTACAACCCAACTATGAGATACATTTTTAGGATGTAACTAACCCCGTAGGGAACCACCTCTCAGATTAGTTCCTGGAGTGAAGTGAGTCATGGGTATGGCTCACGAACGACTTTATCATATTCAGTCGGAAGAGTTTAGGTAAGCACGGCACCTGCCGTACACTTGACTGGCAAAGGAAAGCGAGACCTTACCTTTCCAGGCCTGTTCGGACATATGGTTCCCGCAGAAGATCAAGTTGGTGAGCCGCGTGATGGGAAACCTTCCCGCACGGTTCGGAGAGCCCGAGAAGAGTTAGAATGGCAGTTCCTGCCCCTTGAGAGGTCCCAAATAAATGACATCATAAAATTAAGACATGTTTGTCTCCTATAACAATGACATCATAAAAGAAAACAGCGGAAACCTCAAGGATACTCTCGGGTATCATCATAACGTTTAGCCAATAAGGTCAATGCTCTTATCGCCTTCGATTTACAAGTACTTATGATATCGACAATGTGATACAATTAATTGCTTTGTTCAAGAAAGGACAAAGATTCATTGTGAGTGTAGGGCTCTGTTTACCTTATAGATATAGATAAGACAATATTAATTGCCTATAACTCGAGTGTAGGAGGACCGAGTTTGTTTGTTCATGATATCCTTTCTTAAAAGAACATACACTAAAAAAATAAGGCACAACCAAGAGTAAAGCATGCGGGTGTCGAGCCGACCGAGGAAGATGGACAAGATCTCGCTCATCGACGGGATTAACAAGGATCAAATTAGCATCCAAGTTGTGTGTGCAGGAACCATATGAACACGTTCTTATCAATAAGGCGTTGGCTTTATATTAGGGTATGATTTTTCCTTGCTAATGATTTTTTTTATCGTAAAAAAAAAAATTTGAACTTTACTGACATACAAAATTTGCTTTGGAGCACCACAATATAAAATACTTTAGGCACATAAAAATTTACTTAAGACATCATATATTTTTTAACTTATTATCACACCTTTAAGTTACTAATGTCACCACAATTCTTCTCAAAGACCATCTACAACTCTACGAAAATAACAAATAAACCCATATCATTTCTTCACCATCCCCACCCATCTCCCACCTATTAACACTCATAACCACTATCATTCCCACCAGTCACTCAACCCCCTCCCTAAGCTCAAGCACACCACCCATAACCCCGCCCCCCGCGCGCAACATCCCATATGTCGATCATCCCATAAAATATTAATTTCCACCGTTAAATCCCGAAGTCAAGCCACCCTTAAATCATCCTTTCATTTTTGCTCTTTACAAGTGCGTGGAGATAATAGACGCCACAATTTTCAGATATGAGAAGGGGGTTGCCGATTTACAAATGGGGGATGGGCCCACGATTTCCAGGTGGGAAGTGATCATGCTTTACATGTGGCAGAGAGGTAGACTGATTTTGTAATGGTAAACGTGATTGATTTACAAAAAGGTCTAAGGCGGCTAAGAGGAGGGGGCAGACATTTTAAAAGGTTTGTTATCGAGTCACATCATTATCTATAAACATTTTCTATATAAACATTTTTTTCACTGTACGTAAATTTTAAAAAAGTTTTATAGATTAGACACACTTCATATAAACAATTTATCCACTACACACAAATTTTAAAAAAACAACCTGTCGGAAAATTAACCGGTCCAAAAACATCAACATTTTACGTATTTTCTCTATCCTACATCACACAGATCCAACGCAACAAACCTTTTCAAAAGGTTTTAATGCTTTTGAGTATCTCCACGTAGAAAATGCTCTAAGTTAAAAGAGAGGGCGAATGAGGTAGAGTGATGAATGCGGTTTGGGAGATAATGATAGGTGGCTGATTTTCAAAAGACGGGGAAGGAGGGATGGCAAAAGGATAATGAATTAGAGTTTTGGTTAGGAGAAATGTAACGAAAAGAATTGATTTACATTAACTATGGACTAAGTTGTTGTAAATTGATATTTTTAAAATTTTGCAATACATAATAGCAATTTTGTGATATCTTATAATAATAAAAAAAATATAATAAACAAATATGATGTCATTAGAAATCGGGTGTGAGAATAGAAGGCAACAAAAGAGATTGATTTTCCTGTTCTAAATTGTAAACAAGCACATAGAAATGAGCAGTGCAGTTTGGAGTCGGTTCGGTTCGATTTTTGCTTATATTTTGGTCGGTTTGGGTCGAAAATTTAATCATCCCAAACCGAACCAATCACTGGAAAACCAATGGTTCGGTTTGAACCAATTCGGTTTAGGTTCGGTTTGGGTTCGGTTTGAGCAGCTTTATCTATTAAATGGTTGTTCGGTTTGGGGTTGATTCGGTTTGCATATATCATAAAACCCAAAAAATAAGAACGGTTTGGATTGGTTTAAAATATAATATAATATATATATATATATATATATATATATATATATATATATAAAAAATCGATTCGGGTTAGTTTGGATTGGTTTAAAATAAAAAAAAACCAAACCAATACATTTCAGTTCGGTTTGAAACCAAACCGAAAAATTCGGTTTAGATCGGTTTGCCATCAATTGGTTTGGATCGGTTTGGTTTTAGGTTTCTCGGTTTTCCCTACAAGCACACCTAAAGAATGGATCTTCATCATCTCCGGTATATTTGACGGTCAACTGTATAATTTTTTTTTTTTTAAAAAACCATAAAAATACTTTTGTTTTGTTGGTAGTTTACACTGTCGTTTTGTAATTTTTTTTTTTTTTTTACCACTTGACCGTCAATTCTTTTTTGGTATTTTTTTGGGAAATTTATTTAAAAGTGCTGCAGAGTGATGATTACAGTTAAAGAAACTTTGACTTGAGTGGTTTAGTTAAAAGGGTTTGATTTTGTGTGTAAAATGAAGGGTTTTAGATGAAAGGCAGCTTTTAAATGAAGAAGGCCGACTGTCTTTTAAACGAAGAGCCACTTTTTTCCCTAAAAAATTACTACTGCTAGTCTGCTACCCAACAAATTCAATAAGCAGCTGAGCAGAGGAGTTAATCAGCCTAACACACCAATCATAATTTTTCGCCTCTGTTTCTATCTGTCTCGGTTGTTGCCCGTCATCCCCTCCTCCCTACACGGTGGCTTCAGTTGGTGGCTACGGTGGATGGCAAGAAGCAATAAATATGCCTCCTTAATTTCAACGATATCTATGAAAAGAAAATAATCAACGGCTCAACCTCCTCTCCAAATCCATCACCATCATTTCCGTCTTCAACATCTTCAAAGCCCAGCAGAAACATCATCCCAAATTCCCGAATCCATGGCCATATGCTTGTTTTGACCCGCCCCGCAGCTCAGAAGCCTAAACCCGTAACTATCCCCCCAAAACAACAAGACCCAGCTCCAAAATCACCTGAAACCGCTGTTGTTAGTGCCAAATCAGCGAAAGTTTCGGATCAGACCGGGGTTGATCCGGATACGATTTCTCTGCGTCCGCAGGGCAGGACCGGGTCGGTTGCACCGGTTGTGTTGCCTACTCTGCATTCTCAAGGAAATCTCAGCTCTCCGTTGACATCTCCGGTGGGGAAGAGCGATCGGTTTGTGCCTCCGCATCTTAGGCCGGGGTTTGTGGGCCGGGAGGAGAAGCCTGGACCGGATTTCGTGAAGGGTGGTCAAGGGGGGAAAGGAAGAGGTCAGCTCACTTCGAATAGCCGTTTTGTGGAGGAGGGTAGGCCGAAATCTGGGGGTGGCGTGTATGATAGGATAAAGAGAATTGGTGGAGAGCCTGAAGCTGTAGATTTCATGATCAGACCTGGTTCAAGTGGGGCTAGGCCGAATTCTAGTGGATGAAGGTAATGGATTACTGTTGAATGCATGTGACTGTGTGCTATGCCGTACTTTGTTAATAACTATCATTTGATTTTGCTGTGTTGTCATGTGTGAAACTCAACTGGTATAGCCTTTTTAGTTGCAACAGTCAGCTATTCGTGCATAAATATCTGAATCTTGGTTGCCTTTGGGTATATCAATGGGTATGATAGCTGCCTTTTATTTAAATCTCTTGAGCTTCCGCCCATTATAGATGCCGTAGGATTTGAACATTTCACATGAGGTGAATGAATTGGAAAATGCATGATATGAATGCAACTAAATTTCCTTGCCTTACGTAGAATGGGAAACCTGTATTTGTGTGTTTGTTTGTGTATAAAATGCATTTTGTTTGGTTCACATGGCTTTTTAAATTGGGTGAATAGATTGCTTAGATAAAACGGAACTTGAAAGTTTTTTACTTGAATAAGCAAAACAAACTGTTGGGTTAAGATATGTCTGTTAGATGGATAAAGGCTGTTAAAGCAACTAGCAAGCACAAAGAAGTAATTAACAAGATTCAGGCCCCAATTGGATTTTTGTAGTGCGTCTGTAACATCACTACATCAACAGCTTCATTATCTCCCCCCCTGCCTTTCTGCCTTCCCCAAATCAAGAAGAAAAGGTCTGTTTGCAAGATTAAGTGATTCTCCTGTGTAGTCATGATATGCATTGTATGCAAGATCAAGTGTTACTACATCTTTCGATACCACATGTGTGCAAAATCAAGTGATTCTCCTTAAGATATTCAGTTTTTAGGCTCAGGTTTCAAATTCCCTCCCGCTCATTTATTAAGATCCTATTATTGCTGTTGAGCATGTTTGCTAAAAACAACTACTATTACTGTTTGGCATGTTAACTCTTTATACTTTATAGCATGTCTTCTCATGTACACGTGTTGACAAGATCATGTGAGAGGGTGTCTTAAGATATAAATGTATAAATTGCATATTCTGTTAACAACCTAAGATTTTATATGAGTTGATAATTTCATAGGGATGATGTCCTTGGTGTCTTTGTTTTGATCTCAGAAGCAATGCTAAGGATTATGAATTTTGATGCAAAGAAATGTATCCTTGCTTTATCTATATGAATGAAGTTGAGAGCTTAGTGAAGGAAGTAGCTGACTCCATAGTTGTAGGAACTGTGCAAAGTATATCCTTTTTAGTATAATTTGATTCTGAAAAAACCCAATCTATGCAGATAACATTCGATGTTGGTTAAAATGTTATCTCTCATCTCTGTTATTAGTAGCTTAAAAGTAATCAAAATGTGGTTTAGTCTGTTCTTCTCAGTGCGTTATATCTTTACATATCTTTGATTCTTTTTTTCTTTCTTTCTTTCTTTCTTTCTATTTGGTGTTATAAGTACTTGTATAGATTATCTTTTGCCAGATACTCATTCATGATCTTTCAATATGGTCACATTTCATTTTGCATCCTCAAATCATAAAGTCCAATAGGCTGACAGTTAATTACCTTCAGAGGTGAACTTGGCCTGAATTCTCTCAGCTGAAAAGACTAGTTACATAATATCTAAGGGACCCTTTGAATGCAGTGTAAGTAGGCACCACGTTGAAAGTCGAGTATGCACTTTTTGATAGTCAATTTTCGGCGTGGTGCCATCAAAGGACTTTGTCACGAACAGGTGTTTGCTGAAATGAGAAAATTTTGTTGCGTGTAACTGACTGTGAATCTTGACCTGCAGAGACATACTGGAATGATGGGGACAAAGAAGATAAAAGCAAGTTGGCTTGCTTTAGCTGATCTTTCATCCTAGATATTGCTAAAGTGCATCTTAGTTGCTCAGAAGATCCTTCGTTCAGTGTTTGCTTCAATATGTCTGCATTGTAGCTTAATGACTCTGCCTGCAAATGGTGTAATGATACATTGGAGTCATCAGGGTCCAAGGCTTCTTTCTCAGCAACTCCTTTTCTTTCCCTCTTTCCCCCCATTCCTATTTTGTATTAATTTCAAGACTTATTCATGCAAACACTGTCATTGATTTTTGTTGTTGTCTGCTGATGGTTTTCCCCATCTTGTATTCGTGGCGACCAACACCACAAAGGTGTACACTTTGGTGGATTCATCCATTTCGGACTCTATACTTCTTTCTTTCTTTTTTGCTCTCCATTTCTTTCTGCTTATTTTTATGTAGTTACATGCGGAAGCTTATGTACATTTTTGTTCTTGTAAAGTGCAATATCGGATATAAGTAAACGAAATAGCAATCGGAGCTCTCAAATTAGGACCAAATATGACTCAGTAGTTTTGGACCAATTAGGTTTGAATATACTTTGGTGATCCATTATTTGTAGAAAAAAACACCAAATTTTAAAAAATAAATAAATTATTAATTGAAAAGTGATGACCGTTCTTTTTGTTGATCCTAACACCATAAAATCATTGTTGAGAACTTGGGGATTCATTGATGCCCTCAGACACAACTCTTTGAAAGATTAAAATTTATTTCTATCCTTTTCAATCAGAATGCATATGAATATTCATCAAACCCCTTTTTTTGTTTTATTTATTTTTATTTTTTTAATGAAGGAAGTATTAACAATTAACAAAAGCGAAGAGATGTTGCATAGGATAGAAGTTGAACATATGACGGAGGTCGGATCAACACCTCGTCACGTGTCATCCCCACAATAATCCAGCGGTAAATGAGGATAGAGAGAAGTCTCCCTAAAGGGTCAGAACCTCCGGTACCCGAGCTGCATGAGCTCGGTCACCGTCATTCGACCTCTGCAGGTCGGCCACTGCATATAATCAATCCTGCTCGACCCTACAGGTCGGCCTAAGTCATTCTCGGACATAACCTCCTATGCACACGCTAAATCAGATAAATACAGGGAGAATCCTTAATCGTAACTACTCTGATTCTGATATTCAAATATTCCATAATTATCTCCTAAAATCAAGGAGATCCTTTTTCTTAGGGAACACGACATAGGAGTCCACCAAGGACACGCTTACACGCAATTGCTGCTAGGGCACCGTACCACTCTATATAAAACAATCTACGAGGAACTACGAAGCCTTAATTTCAATTCACATATTGAATCAGCAGGCGAACGAAGCAATATCAAGTCATGATCTAAATCATCACAAACCACCCCTCTTTTCATCGTTCTTCTACATTTTTCAAGTTTTAACATCTATCTATAATAAAAGAGAGGCAAGTTTGCTCAAAATGCTCCACGTCGCCTCTCGATTCAATTCTTTGGTTTAGCTTAATCTTGACACATGGCAAGCTCTCTAAACATGACACGTGTCACTGCTATATTTTTTTTTTTGAAGTAACCTTAGCATATATATATATATATATATATATATATATATATATATATATATATATATATATAAGATGGAAAATGATACATACAACACATTTATGCATATCATGTGTCACTACACACGATCTCATCATTAATAGTGTGTGAGACACATCAATTGATCTACATTTACATTTAACTTAAAATGAGTTTATAGATCCCGTTAAAAAATGTAATATTTTGCATTTTACTTAGTTTATGGATACCGATAAAAAATGAAATACTTTATACAGGGACGGAAACAGGAATTGGAGGTCGGGTGGGTTAAATGACTATATTTGTATGATCGGGTGGGCTGGATTAAAACAACTAACCTGTATTGGGTCGAAGTCATATAAGATTTTGATGTCTCGGAAAATAAAATCCGGGTGAATTTGCGCCACCCAAGCCTTAGGCTAGTTCCGTCCTTGACTTTATATTATTAGTTATGACTTAAGTCATACTAATACTAATTAATATGTGTTCTTTATTAAATCGTGAAGTTTTATATTTTTTATACGTTTGGTGGAACGTCGTGTGTTGTGGCAATGATCATTTTTTATTTTATTTTATAGTGTTATGTAAACATATAATTATAATATGTTAGTATTTAGTGTAGCCTTCTTATGTCGCTGACACATATACAATGGTAAAATTTTGTTATGGTTATAATTTTTAAGAGAAAATATAGCTTTTATTAATCGATTCTAAATATATTTTCTTACCGGGGTTATAGTTGAATATTTAATGGGTAAAAAAAATAATGTATACATATAATAGTAGATATATAAAAAAAGAATTGCTTATATATAATTGACGATACGATATGCCACCCTTCCACGTGGAGTTATCTGAGTAGTCCAGCTGGAATGTGGAGAGAGTCTAGATATGATGAGGACGTCGAGGCGGGCGAACCATCTCGATATGATCAAGGTCGTATGTATTACAGATTAGTTATGTTGAGGGTTTTCACATCGGCATGACCGGGGCGATGACCATCGAGTCAATACAAGCGGTAGGCGCTTGATTCGATACTGAGGAGTAACTTGGGCAGAAGCCAAGGTTATATTTGTCAATAGACTAAACCGCCCTTAAGTTAGAGGCGGAAGAAGGGCATGTGCTTATAAATACGTGCATCCAGGAACTACGTTGGGCGATTCTGGATTCCAGGCAGATCGTAGGCAATTCAAGATACATTCTTGAACCCAAATTGCATAATACAAAAACTATCATCTTTCCATAAAAGGCACCATCTTACTCATCGGCATTTCCTTTCTATTTCGCCCTAGATTCCAAAAACCTTGACACATCATGGTGCTTTATTTAGCATCATCATTGGCGCTAGAAGGAGGGCCACTTTTATCTATCGGTGATTCGAGAGAGAGTAGTGCGATGGCGCCGTCAACAAGAAGGAAAGCGGCGATGAAACGTCATGAATGAAGAACACACAGACCTAGAACCGCGAGGGAACAAACCGGTCGTCTCGAAAAACCCACTTGGTTCTAAGGTCGCGGTTGTGCAAACACAAAAACCTCGCTTCCTCCCGATTTGCCAGGATGTTGCGCACCACTTGGCGTCGTTAGATGAAGAAGCACTTAAAGCGTGTCGTAGCGGCGGTGTTTGTTGAAAAGGGACTCCACGATTTTCCAGACGGGCAACCTTTAGATCAACCAGGCGAGAAAGAGTTAAAAACGCAGCGGGAAGAAGGCGGTGGATATCCGAGAAGAATGTGAAGGCGAGATAGAAGTCGGTGCCACCAACTACAAGAGGCGGGTCGCGCAAGAGAAGCCTTTAAGAAGGGTTGAGGAAAGTATACGAGGCGAGTTCAATCGTATCGTAGGTAAGGATCGAGACATCGATTGGCTTGAGTCGCTTTTATTTACGAGATCGAGCATTACTCGATGCCCGAGTCCTTCAAACCCCAAAAATGGATCCGTGCGACGGCACAACAGATCCCGAGGATCATCTATACCGATACATATCGATGATGAGGCTAAGAAATGCGACGGCGCCATGAAGTGTCGAGCATTTGACACTTTGTTAACAGTCGAGCTCGAGAGTGGTTCCACAACCGAGACCGGGTCGATTTCTAGCTTCGTGCGGTTGGGGCAAAAGTTTAGCGACGCGTTCATTGGAAACAAGAAGTTTCATCCGAAGTTCTACCCATTTGACTAACATCAAGCAAGAAAGGAATGAGTCAACTATCGATTATATGAGCGTTTTAACCTCGAAGCAATGAAAGTCCACAATCTCAATGAGACACTTCAGTCAACTTTTTCGTTGCGAGGATCGGGAACATGAAGTTATACGACAAGTTATCTAGAAAGATGCGAAAAAGCATGGGCGAATGTGTGAACATAGTCCATAAATTTTGCCAAGGTGAGGAGGCGATGCGCTTGCACACCATCTCGCTTAGTCTCAACTCGAAAACGACATCCGAGGCCGGACCAAAGGTCGATCTAAGAATGAAGGAAAAGCTAGTGTTTTCGATCGGATGACGGCACCAATTCTGAGATCGACTCGGGAGGAAAGGAAATTTAAAGATAGAGACTTCATGCCTCTTAATCGGTCTCGGAAAGAGGTGCTAGCTATCATGATAAAAGAACATCGCTCGGACACCCAAACCGATATCAAAGGATGTCGAGAAGAGGAAAAACACCCACAAAATCTTGTGATTACCATCAAGGCGTGGGGCATGACACTGAGAAGAATGTTTTGATCTAAAGAGAGATATCGACGGCATTCAAGAAGGACTACTCGGCGAGGTAGTAGACGGTCGGAGAAAGATGAGCCCAAGCGCGTCGAGAGTATAAGAGGAAGAATTACCACGGAAGAAGAGATCGATCTCCCAATCGAGGCAATCAAAGGCGTAGAGACAGGTCGTCTGAGCCCGTGAGAAGGGACAATCAGAGAGATGAGCGTCGAGACGATAGAAGGGAAGATCAGAATCGAGATCCTTACGGAGATAATCGAATCGGATATGGCGTGAATACGATTGTGGCGGAACATGATTTAGACCGACCTCGATCAAGTCAACCGGCTACGGACGGGTCGAGAGAAGCCAAGAAGTTGAAATATACAACAGAGGTGGGATATGGACCTAGAGACGATGCCCCAAGTCCACATGGCCGTAATGAAGGCTTAGTCATAGAAGCAGTTATCAGTCGAGGGCTAATAAAGAGAGTCTGTATCGATAGCGGGAGTGCTGTGAATATCCTATACTATTCAGCGTTTAAGGCAATGAAGTTAAAAGATGAAGATATAACACCATTGTCCACCCCGCTATTCGGTTTTACGGGGCAGGCCATCCATCCTATCGGATCTATCAACTTGTTAACCACGGTAGGAGATGGTGAGAAGGGGCGAACGATGGAGATGACGTACGTCGTGGTCAAGGCCCCTTCGGGGTATAATGTAATATTGGGTCGACCCGCACTTTATGATTTGAGAGCAATAATCTCCACCTACCACAACAGCATGAAGTTCCCCACGTGGCATGGCACCCACGAGGTAAAGGGAGATGTGGCAGTGGCCAGGAATTGCAACTTAGTGACGATTAAAGGAAAGGCTGTAGGCCAAGTGTTGGTTGAAGAGCTAATCCCTGAGGAAGAAGAGGACAAAAATTGGGTTTCGGTCGATCCGACGGAAGAAGTCCAAGTTTGGAAAGAAGAGGAAAGCCAGGGAGTTCAAGTCGGGAAGTGGATTCCACACCCGATGTTCGGGGCGTTAGTCGATCTCCTGTTGAGTTTCGAGATGTCTTTGCGTGGAAAGCCGACGACATGCCGGGCCTATCGGTGACATTGCGGTACACAAGCTCAATGTCGACCCCACGAAAAAACCAAAGAAACAAAAGAAGAGAAATCTAGCACCGAGAAGAAAGAAAGAAGCGATTAAGAAGGAAGTCGACAAGTTCTTTGTAGCCGGGATCGTTAAAGAAGTGGTATATCCGTGATCAAGTTAGCCAACCCGATCTTAGTGAAGAAGCCCGATGGGAGCCGGAGGATGTGCATCGACTTTACGGATCTAAACAAAGCTTGCCCAAAAGACTCATACCCACTCCCCAAGATCGACCCGACTTGTCGATTCGACCTTAGGGTTCAAGTTTTGGATTTTTAGATGCGTATCGAGGTTACTATCGATCCTTATGGACCCCGTGAGATTCGAAAAACGGCTTTTATAACGGACTTCGGGACATTTAGTTTCGTTACGATGCCGTTTGGTCTAAATAATGCGGGAGCAACATACCAACGCGCAGTGAACAAGATTTTCGAAAAGTTGATTGGACGAAGCATGGAGGTTTATGTAGACGATTTGTTAATTAAGAGTAAGTCTCTCGAGCAGTTTATAGTCGACACGAGAGAGGTGTTCGAGGTTCTACGTTCTGCCAACATGAAGCTCAACCCAAAAAAGTGTACGTTCGGGGTCCGATCAGGGAAGTTCTTGGGATACATGATATCTAAGGATGGAATTAAAGCAAACCCAGACAAAATCCAGGTTCTCCAGAACATGCCTGTGCCTCGAAGTGTGAAGGAGGTTCAAAGATTAACAGGTCGAATGGCAGCTCTCAACCGCTTTTTGTCGATATCGGCACAGAAGGCCTTGCCGTTCTTCAAGATTCTAAAGAAGGCAAGTCCTTTCCAGTGGGATGACAAGTGCCAAAAAGCTTTTGAAGATTTAAAGAGTTACTTGACAAACCTGCCCACCTTGACATCACCTCGAAAAGGAGAAACGTTGCTCATGTATCTCGCTGTTTGTGAAGAGGCCGTAAGCGCGGTATTAATTCGAGAAGCGGAACAAGGTCAGGTACCAATCTATTTCAAAAGAAAGCGTTGCATGGGGCAGAGTTAAGATATTCACCAGCTGAGAAGTTAGCTCTGAGTCTAGTCCACGCGTCAAGGAAGTTGAAACCTTATTTCCAAGCACACCCGATTGTGGTAGTTACAAACCAGCCCCTGAAGCAGATTCTGGCAAAGCCCGAGACGTCGGGTCGACTGGCCAAATGGGTGGTCGAGTTAGCAGGGTACGATATTGTTAGGTGTGATGCCCGAAAGACAATTTTTTTGTAATTGTTTTATTTAATAAATGAAATGATATTATTATTCATATTTATTATTCTCATAATCACCGATGTGACAATAGTATTTACACTACGAAAAACCCCGAGTATATCGTTTATGTAATCACTTAACTCGATGTATGAGATATACACGGAGGATTGAGTTAGTGAAGATGTACTTAAAATACAATTAGTCCGTAGTAAAGTTAATCGAGAGTATCGGGTCTCCCTTTAACGTACTATTAATGCGCCCATAACACGATAGGTGTGATCGTCTTATCCGGACTTTCGGTTAAGGGGAACCTAATGGGGCATTTATATATGATAGATATATCATATAGAATTTGACCGATTTGATCTGAGTTCTCAATATAATTCCGTAATTGAGAAGTCTTATCGAATCATTAGATGATCATATTATGGATATATCTTAATCTGAGGTGATCACGATCAAGCGCTTGAATCGATTATGAGGTTTGACTTGACGGTTAAGGATTACACCGAGTCCAGTGATCTGAATTACCCCATCTTGGCATTGTCTTGGATTGAGTGAGTAGTCGTGTTATCACGAGATACGGAATCCATTCCTTCCATTTATGGAAGTAGATAAACGATTCCACTTATGAGTTAATCCTAGACATTGATCGATCCATGGGATTCATATTACAATCGATTAGCTACCGGTGAGTTATTTGAATTATTGATCACTAGGGGTTAACGGTAAGTAAGGACAAGATGTTACGAAAAGGTTAACGGTAACTTCCGATTTAGAATGAATACATCTGGAGGATTAATCCATATGAAATGATTATATCGGTGGGCGCTTATTACTTTCTCGTGAGGAGATAAATATAATCTTATAATCGGAGGAGTGCGATCACGGATTATGGTGGCATATTCTGTGATTGATTTATCGAATATAATTATTACATTCATCGAGATAATTATTTATTTGATTTATCGGAGCCGCGATTATTAGTCCATGGTCCCGACGTGCCTCTCCTAATATAGCATAGATATTCTCGGACGTCGAATCCTAATAATATTAATTTAGTTCATGTTGGACTTTATTAAAACGATATGTGAATTAATTGTTTAGTGGACTATTAAATTAGTTGGGCTAAATAATTGAATATGTGGAAAAGAGCATTTTCCATAATCTTGTACAATTATTGTGTAATGGCAAAAAAATTAATATTGACTAGGTCAATATATACAAATTTAAGCCCGTGTGATTGTTTTTAACAAGGAATTAGTTTTCTTGTGTGTTAAAAAAGACATGTGCATAAAAATATTTATTGGATAAATATTTATGGTAAATAATAAAGATATGAATATTCTTGATTTGTTCTAGAATATTTTGGGATTATCTTTATTCACTAGGATTATTATAATTGATTTTGTATTAATTGTAAAATCCTTGAAGGCTAAGTTTTACTCTCCTATATAAAGAGAGTTCTCCTGCCTTAGAAAACACTTGAGAATTTCGAATTTCCTTAGTAATTGAGAGGAAGAAATTTTCGGCCATAGTCTAGTGGAAAATCTTGGTGATTTTTCCGGTAGCATATCGGAGGGTTCGAGTCGAGAATTCCTTCCACCGGGAATTGCTTGGATCACACGTACGGAAGATCGTGGTGCTCATCACATCTACTTCCATTCATCCTCCTTGCTGTTCTCCAACTTGGATTTTGAGATCCAAGAGGTATGTTCTACAACTTACTTGTAGATGTAGATTTAATGTTTTATTACGAGTATTTTATAGATCTAGATCCTTAAATCGCTTCCGTTGCGATGATATTTTCCTAACAGATATCGATTTCACACCTCGCACAGCTGTCAAAGGCCAAGCACTAGCCGATTTCATTGCAGAAGGATTGTCGATTCGGATAGAACAAGAAAAGCAATCACACGAAGAACAGTGGACCGTTTATGTTGATGGTGCTTCTAGCAAGGAGGAGCAGAGGCGGGTTGTTGCTAGTTAGCCCAAGAGGGAGGAATTCCCTTATGCACTTCGATTTGAATTTAAAGCCACTAACAATGAAAGTGAATATGAGGCCACGATCACGAGGCTTGAAGTTGGCAATCAAGTTAGAAGTCGAGAACCTCCTGGTATCTGATGACTCACGGCTAAGTGGTAAATCACATTCGAGGGGAATATGAAGCTAAAGAGGAAGCAATGAAGAGCTATCTAAAAGTGGTTCAGGGGACCGATGACAAAATTCAAGAGTGTACGACGAGCGGTACCGAGGAGTGAGAATAAGCGTGATGCCTTATCAAGCGGCATCTAATTTCAAATCTAAAAGAAGGTTCTAGTAGAAATCTTTGTCGGAGCGTAGCTACGAGGAAGTCGATGTGCAACCAATCGATCGAGGGTCGACATGGATGGACCCGATAGCCTTTATCTCGAAAGATGGGATTCTACCATCGAGATAAGTCTCGAGCAAGGAAGAATGCGATTACGATCGAAGAAGATATGCATTATTTGATTATGTTCTTTACAGGAAGTCATTCGTAGCGCCCTGGATGCGATGCACATCGAAAGACGAGGGAGCCTATCTTCTCGAGGAAATACATCGGGGAGTATGTGGAAATCATTGTGGGGCATGAATGCTGGCAAGGAAGTGTAGGTTAGCAGGGTATTTCTGGCCCTCAATGCAGAGAGACGCAAATGAGTTGGTTATGAAGTGTAGAACGTGTCAGGTTCATGATGTAGTAACGCATCAGCAGGCTCAAGAGATGAATATCATCGAATCTGTTTGGCCGTTCGATGAGTGGGGTGTCGATATAGTAGGGCCTTTGCCTCGAGCCCCAGGAAATCTAAAGTTTGTTGTGGTCGCGGTCGATTATTTCACCAAATGGGTTGAGGCTAAAGCCCTTGCTAACATCAGAGCTGCAACTATCAAGAAATTTTTGTGGGAAAATATTTTATGCAGGTTTGGAGTCCCCAAGTACCTGATCTCGGACAACGGCACCCAGTTCTTAGATGAAAGAGTACAAAGCTGGCTCCAAGAGTTCAAGATCGAACACAGAACGACATCTGTGGCTCGACCTCAGTCGAATGGACAAGTCGAGCAGACCAACAGACAGTTGAAGTTCGGTCTGAAGAAGCGATTGGAAGATGAGGGGCGCGATTAGGCGACCGACGATTGCCGAGCATCTTGTGGTCGTATCGAATCTGCGCCCAATGCGACTCTGAGAAACTCCTTTCGCAATGGCCTACGGGTGTGAAGCGGTTATACCAGCAGAGATCGGGTTGTCTTCACCTCGGGTTTTGGCCTATAATATCGAGGCAAACGGAGACAATCTCAAACAGGCAAAAGATGATATCGAAGAAAGGAGGGAGCTCGCATCGCATCGAGTGGCTGAGTATAAGAGAAGGATTTCCCAATACTATAATGCCCGAGTAAAATATAAATATTTCCAAGTCGGCGACCTCGTATTGAGAAAGAATGAAGCAAGCAGACAGGACCCGATAGGCAAACTCGAGCCGAATTGGGAGGGCCCATACAAAATCCTGAAAGTTCATCCTAAAGGAGCATATCAACTTGGAAGATCAGACGGAAGCACAGTGCCTCGAACCTGGCACGCCACTACTCTTAGAAAGTATTATGTGTAATTTTCATTTCTGTTTTGATGTTTGTAATGCGTCGAATCGACAATTAAAGCTTTATGTTTGCAATTTATGTAATTTTCCTTGAACCATCATAACAAGCACCTGTCGATACGACGTAAAAGGCCATGATGCAATTCAATCAGATGGCATCACGCCACGCATCCCTCGAAGACGAAGCTGTCGATTCAACATAATTGAGCCGAGCTCCGATCAGTTGTACAATTAAGCCGGAATGGCGATAAAGCTAAGATCGACTAATACCTAAAGTGCACCATGAGTCATAAACTCATGCTTCACTTGGGGGGAATAGAGGGGAATTAAGTCGACATGACTACACCCTGATTAAGTCGATATGACTTCACCTCGCACAAATAAGGGAATTAAGTCGACATGACTACACCCTAATTGATCGTAAGGGAATTAAGTCGACATGACTACACCCTAATTGATCGTAAGGGAATTAAGTCGATATGACTACACCCTAATTAATCATAAGGGAATTAAGTCGATATGACTACACCCTAATTGATCGTAAGGGAATTAAGTCGACATGACTACACCCTAACTAATCATAAGGGAATTAAGTCGATATGACTACACCCTAATTGATCATAAGGGAATTAAGTCGACATGACTACACCCTAATTAATCACAAGGGAAATAAAAGCAATGATATATAAGATAAAGTAAAAGCAAGGATCAGAAGTCGAAAATTCGAAAAAATTCAAGTAAAGTTCAGCCGAGCAAATTCATCGGCAAAAAGTAAAACAGAGACAAAGGAAATAAGTGTTTAAGTTTACAACCAAATCGAATAAATATTGTTTTAAACTCAGGGGTTAGGGGGGACCGAGTCGGATGCATTGGGGTCAGCTTGATCTTCAATATCGACATCCTCCTCACCCTCTTGGTTCAAAGCAGGGACCACATACTTCTCATACAAGGAGACACCAGACCGGAGATCGTCAAGTATCGGCCATATCGAGGGCGACTTACGTATCATATAAGTGCGCCTTTCCGATACTAGACACTTCAAATTCGGGAAAGACGGCCTTCACTTCGTTCAAATGCATTCGTGAAGCCTCCTTCATCGCTTGAGTCATCAAGCAACATCATTTCATTCTTGAACTCACGAAGAGGCGGATAGTCCTTCCTAGTTTGTCTCACGACGGGTCTCACAAAGCTGTCAACCTCGAATTGAAGGTCATCTCGAGCTTTGATGGCACCACCAATTCGATCTTGGTGGCCTCGAGCTCGACTTCACCTTGGTCAACTCCCCATCTCTTGCAGCCAGCATCTTCTCCGCCTTGGACAAGTTGAGCCGAGACGCTTCAAGATCGACCTCGAGAGTCAAGCGTCGTCCATCCAACTTCATTACCGATGCCTCAAGCTTCTCACCTCAGCGGCTGCTTTTTTATAGTCTCCTCCTTTTCCACTGGTGGGAGGCGAAGACTCCATCCCGACCGTGGCCACTTGAGTCATTAGCCGAGCCTGCAAAAAATGAGAGGCCTTAAAATGAAAGGCCTTAAGATTATAAAAGCCTCAAAATCATAAAGAATTAAAGGCTTACAGCTCGCATGGTCTTAGTAAACCAAGCTCTTTGAACTCTTGAGAGCCATGGCCTCCACTCGGTGGTAGAGGTCTCGGAATCATGTCGATGCTCTGTGGCCTCGGTGGAGGAATGATCTGAGCCTCCTTCCCAATACCGTGTCGGATCTCGGTAACTTTCGTGGCATTTCCTTTGGGCGAGGTTCTCCTCTTGCGCTTCTCCGCCACGGCCTCGTCGAGGTTGGTTTCTCAAGATATCGGATAATGACGCAGGGTCCCAGATCGAATCGAGTCCTTTGACTCCCGAAGAAGCTGTCGAGCGGATCGGCATTCCTCGATCCGATGCCGACCGGCTCCTGGATTTTCTTAGGATCCGTCTTTTTGGGTCCGGCATCTTGGTCGACGACTCCATCTCAGAGAAATACTCCACTGCAAAAGTCAAAATCATTAATTAGTACATAATCGAGACGAAAATAAGATCAAAGTATCAAGTTGATAAAATTAATCAAAATCCTACATAAAGCCCGAACTTCTTCATCGAGTTCCATATAGGCGCCTGGGCCAGCCGTCTCGAGATCGGCATAAGGGTATAAATGATGCAGGTTCCGAGTTACGATGTCGGGCTGGGCTTGTTCCAACACTCTACACGATGCCGGGGGGTCAGATGTTGAAAGGAATTTTTGCATCATTTAAAACAAAAGAAAATTTATAAACCCTAACTTAGATGCAAAACTAACTCCTAACCGCCAAACACCGGGTAGTTGATAGTATAGCGAGATAAGTAAGGGTCGATCCACAGGAATTGGGACGTTGAATCTAATTTCATTAATCTTTCCAATTGTTACTACTAGTTATTACTAAATCTAAACTAAAGCGGAAGATAAAGCGACAGAGGATTTTTAGTCCAAAGCCGGAAACAATAATTGCGAACCAACATAAATAAAACTACAACTACGAAAAACAAGAAAACTAACGAACCCATGACAACGACTAAAGCAATATAACATAGAACAAACATGATCCACCATCCCGCAACCCTTAATTCTTCCCTAGATTATCTTATGATGATTTAATTCAAGTTGTGGTTCACCTCTCTTAAGTAATCTTCTATCTCTCTGATTTTAAAGATTAACACATCATAAAACGAGGTGCAAGATCTCTCAATCTAACAACTGAGATTCAACCTATCAACTTTCGTTATGTCAAGGTTAAAAATCTCATCTTTCCCATGGTGATCTAGGATTTACACCGACTTTCGTCATACGGTAAACATCAATAGCAATACAACTTTCGTTATCAATTGCATAACACATAATCAAAGGAAAGAAAACAACTTTAAAATTAAACTCACAAGATCATCCATGGACAAGAAATAGAAGGCTGTGAAAAGTATTACATGATTGCTCCAAGTTCAAAGCTTGAGAGATCATCATGGTGATCGAACAAGAAAAGGAAAACAAAAGAAGTAAAACCTAATCTAACCGGATCACCCGAGCACAAGGCTTGGGTGATCGGCCTGAAACCAGAAGGAGCGGGTACGCTCTGTGTTTTTAGTGTGTGGAAGAAAATCGATCTATATTAATGTCTCTCCGAATGAATTGGGAGTTCTTTGTATTTATAGGGAATTAGTGGCGAGAGATCTTGAGCGCCGATTTGAGTTTGAACTCCGATTCGAGCATGTAGAAACGCCGATTACGGTTGTGGAAACGCCGATTCAGGTATCTTCGAGCACTCGGCATTGAATTACGCTCCTCTGGAACGCCCGGTTCCACTTATAAAACGCCGATTACATCTCGAAACGCCGCCTACGGCACATGCGAAAGTGAATCCGATGATTTTTGGCCTTATCTCTTAACACCCCATCCTTATCCATTGTAACAAACCTTATCTCTTGGATATTCTAGATGATTCATGACTTGTCCTCCTTGATCTTATCCTTTTGCCACTTGTCAATTCCAAACTTCAACACTTGTGAGCTCCTAATTAATCAATGAATAACACCAAAATGTAATACAATTCCAAATTAATAATAAATCATCAATTAAGCACAAAATTCATTACATTTTGGAATTAACTCATTAAAAATATCATTTGCTCAATATTTAAATATAAGGCTCGATTTCTATGAAAAACATAAGAATATGGGGAAATTGATATAAAATATATCGTTAAAAATCGTATAATTTGACCTGAACAACTCCCCATACTTAGCTTTTGCTCGTCCCGAGCAAAACAAAACAAAACATACTATCAAGAATCCACATAACGACACTAGATGTAGTCGTGCTCACGACAAGCTAGTATTCAAACAAATCGAAGTCACTCGGTGATTGTGTGTGCGAGAACCTACTAAACTTCCACGATCCTCTCTTGATGTATTAAATCAAGCACTAACAATCATCCGGTTAAATAAGCGAAAGTTTTATTACATCTCTACAACACTTACCCTACAAAAATTACTTGTCAAGAATAAAGTAACTAACTCACATTTAAATTCTTTTACTTGGTGTCAAGAAAATACCTTTAAGGTCTCTACTGGGTTTAGATCAACTCGACTCAGAGTTCTAAAAACACAAACTTCTCGCGTCTCAAAAGTATAACACTCTCCCTACTTTTGCAAGGCGAGTCACCCGAGATCACTCAAACCCATACTGTCCCAAGGTAAACCACACTCCCAATTGGGGCGTGATCCAAATGGACTCGAGGTGAAATTTATCATATATATATATAAGATATTATATTCTCGCCCAAACTCTTTGGAAACTCTTGATCAGGTATCTTTTCTAACACATTCAAGACTTTTAAGGTTCTCAAGAACACTAAGGTACTGAGATTCTAACTGTGAGTATAGTACGAATTCTTAACTTTCATCAATGCTAAATAAGTGTTATCTGCATCGAGAGTTGGCTATCCTTTAACTAACCGGAGACTATTTTATATTTGGTTCTTCATCTAATAGGTTCGTGAAATGAAATTCAAGTGAGTGTCGATCTACTAAATCTATTCTTAGAATATGACACGACTACTGAAAACAACTAAAGGTGCCAGATTATAAAACTAGCATGCAAATGAAATGACATTACTCGGGACAAAAACAAAAATTTTGAAAAATTTAGCATTTTTCATAGAAATATGACTAATATGGCAAAAGAATGTAGATACTAATCCCTTCCCCCACACTTAGATTGCAACTTGTCCTCAAGTTGTACAGAAATAGAAAGTTTAGGAACTTAGTGATTGTATTTCCAAGTGGCAGTCTGGAAAGAACCACTGAAGAACCAAAATTGCTTGACTATCCTTGGAAATGTGGAGCATCACGATCCAAGTAAGCTTGAATAGATCGATAGACTTGTGGAGCATCACAGAATACCGACATCGACGTGAAAGCGCACAACAAACTATCAAAAGTGTCCTGCATACTTGATCGATGCAAAAAAAGTCTACGGGGAAAAAGAATTATACATTGAAAACACAAGGAGAATAAATCATAGAGATGTTTGATTAAGCTCAGATAAGGATGGAACATATACATGGACATTGCAAAATAGTAGGCTAGGTGCAACTACATTACAATGCAAACTACATGATCTGTAATCCTAATAAAAGAAAACGCAAAGCAGGCTCAGTGGCGCAAAGTTGTGAAGACAACCTACAAAGTGACTCTGACCCTTAAAGAAAAGAAAACAATGCAACTAGATGACATGCAACTAAATGAGATGCGAGAAATAAAAGAAAATAAAAGAAAGAGAACTAGCCCCTCATTTTGCAACATGACATGTATAAAATAAACGTCTACCAAATAATGACAGTTACGATAAACAGCAGTCTTTGTCCATTACAATGCGATGTAAACGCTTTAAGACTTCATCAAAAGTGATAGCATTATGGAAAACCAACGATTAGCTATACTAAAAAGATATAACTCATAAGACGCGATGGTAGCATACGGAAAACCGGCGGTAGCTACCCATATGAGTTACAAAATAACAAAAAAGCACATAAGTCTCAAAGCTTAAAAGATTCATCACGCGGTATGTGGCATACGAAACCGACATTAGCTACTAAATAACAATAAGACCGATTATAGCTTACGAGAACCGATGATCACTATAACTTGCATAGATGAATCAAGTATAAGAGATAAGATCAATTATTTAACATGGATTAAGTAGATGGAAAGATATGAATATGCAAGTTCGAAACATCTACGTAAAAATAAAAAGCCACGAAGCTAGTATAAAATTATCCATGTCAAACAAAAGCATTAAAAATCGAGATCAAGGAAAATTCGAACTGAATCGCATTCCTTCGAGACGGACGGGCGTTCCACGATCAGGCAGGCGTTCAATCGAAAATTTTTGCAATCGAGCGGGCGTTTGAGAACTCAACCGGGCGTTCCACTGTAGATTATAACACTGGACGGGCGTTCACTTACCTTGAGCGCTTTCGTCCCACACTGAATATGCAACGAGATATGCGTGAAAATAACAAAGAAATCCCAAAAACTCTAAACATACATCATATATCACAAAGCACCGCAACCCCATCAAATTAGCACAGAGGGTTAGATTACACTTAAACATATAATTCACGTTTCATAAATTGAGTAAAAAAACTTTTTGCACCTTCTTAACCCAACGGTCATCGAAACATGGCAAAAATAAAAACTCTCAATTTATTAAACGCTACTTTTATTGAACATAGTAAATTGTAACAAAATCAAGAATTAACTCAAATAGATTCAACAGAACACCGATTCCCCGGCAACGGCGCCACTTTTGTTTGAGAGGATTTTTTGCATCATTTAAAACAAAAGAAAATTTATAAACCCTAACTTAGATGCAAAACTAACTCTAACCGGCCAAACACCGGGTAGTTGATAGTATAAGCGAGATAAGTAAGGGTCGATCCACGAGGAATTGGGGCGTTGAATCTAATTTCATTAATCTTTCCAATTGTTACTACTAGTTATTACTAAATCTAAACTAAAGCGGAAGATAAACTGGACAGAGGATTTTTAGTCCAAAGCCAGGAAACAATAATTGCGAACCAACATAAATAAAACTACAACTACGAAAAACAAGAAAACTAACGAACCCATGACAACGACTAAAGCAATATAACATAGAACAAACATGATCCACCATCCCATGAACCCTTAATTCTTCCCTGAGATTATCTTATGATGATTTAATTCAAGTTGTGGTTCACCTCTCTTAAGTAATCTTCTATCTCTCGATTTTAAAGATTAACACATCATAAAGCGAGAGTGCAAGATCTCTCAATCTAACAACCTGTAGATTCAACCTATCAACTTTACGTTATGTCAAGGTTAAAAATCTCATCTTTCCCATGGTGATCTAGGATTTACACCGACTTTCGTCATACGGTAAACATCAATAGCAATACAACTTTCGTTATCAATTGCATAACACATAATCAAAGGAAAGAAAACAACTTTAAAATTAAACTCACAAGATCATCCATGGACAAGAAATAGAAGGCTGTGAAAAAGTATTACATGACTGCTCCAAGTTCAAAGCTTCGAGAGATCATCATGGTGATCGAACAAGAAAAGGAAAACAAAAGAAGTAAAACCTAATCTAACCCGGATCACCCGAGCACAAGGCTTGGGTGATCGGCCTTGGAAGCCAAGAAGGAGCGGCTGCTCTGTGTTTTTGGTGTGTGGAAGAAAATCTGATCTATATTAATGTCTCTCCGAATGAATTGGGAGTTGCTGTATTTATAGGGAATTAGTGGCGAGAGATCTTGAACGCCAGATTTGAGTTTGAACTCCGCCTCGAGGCATGTAAACGCCGATTACAGGTGTGAAACGCCGATTCAGGTATCTTTCCGAGCACTCAAGGCATTGAATTCTGCTCCTCTGGACGCCAGGTTCCCTTATAGAAACGCCGATTACGTCTCGTAACGCCGATTACGGCCATGCAGAGTGAATCCGATGATTTTTTGGCCTTATCTCTTAACACCCCATCCTTATCCATTGTAACAAACCTTATCTCTTGGATATTCTAGATGATTCATGACTTGTCCTCCTTGATCTTATCCTTTTGCCACTTGTCAATTCCAAACTTCAACACTTGTGAGCTCCTAATTAATCAATGAATAACACCAAAATGTAATACAATTCCAAATTAATAATAAATCATCAATTAAGCACAAAATTCATTACATTTTGGAATTAACTCATTAAAAATATCATTTGCTCAATATTTAAATATAAGGCTCGATTTCTATGAAAAACATAAGAATATGGGGGAAATTGATATAAAATATATCGTTAAAAATCGTATAATTTGACCCTGAACATCAGACTCAATCTTGTCGTGCCATTTCTTAGGTCTCTTGTACCATGTATGAATGTCCAAGTCTCCCAGACCGTGTCGGATAAAGAAGAAATTGGGTTTCCAATCACCATGGGATGAAATGGCCCTTCGAACAAACTCAGGGACCAGAGGACGCTTCTGGAAAGTATACCATCCCGCGTCCTGCAACCCTTGAATCGAGTAATACTGTCGAAATAGGCGGATGAGAAATTCGACCTTAGCGACTCGACACGCTAAGACGAAACCCGTGAGACTCACTCACGCCGTTAGAGCAAGTGAGAAACACAGATCGATAGTGTCTCGAGGACCTTGATCGATTACACGGATCGAATGGGTACCTCAACCCCTCTCTTAATTGAGCCTCGTATATGCCGCGAAAAACCAGGGGAGGGTCGCAAACAAACTGAAATTGGCCACTAGGGACCTGTATGTTATTGGAAGAGTAAGGGATATTGAACCTTTGGCATATAGCCTCGATTCTTTCCCGAGTTAAGACAGACATACACCCATAGGGACCTTGCCCTTTCATCCTAGTTTGTCGTTTGGTAACAGGGCGAGAATGTGGCTCTTCTTCTTCCCCCCCTTCTCCACCGTCGATGGATCTCTCTCCGGGTAGACTATGGACAGATATGGCAAGTTCTTCAGAAACCGTTTTCTCCCAGATTAAATCGTCAATTTCTACAACTTTCTTCCCTATTCCGAGAATCACTTTCGCTACTAGACATGGGAGGAAGAAAAACAAGGGAAATGAAGAAATAAAAGATAAACAAGAAGTTGGAGGCTTACTTGCGAATTTTGTATGAGACAGGAAAAGTGGATGAGAATGAGTAAGGGTAGACTCCTCACCGGCTTGGACTCCCCTTTTATCTTCAAAAATCTGTAAATGATTTGAAAGGACGGTTTGCGGGCAGTTATAAAAGAAATATCGCGAGTATCAAGGGCTCCATCCAATGAAGACGCTTCGTTTCCTGCGCCCATTTAATTCTGATGCAGAATGACGTCACCCTATGAAGACCTAGGGCGGCTGAGATACTAGCCCAAATCCCGCCAAAGGAAGGTCTCGTATCAAATATCACTTTCAAATTCTCAGATCCGACTTCAGCATTCTAAGAGGCCTCGTCAGATCTGGGGGGCTTATGACGATACGATATGCCACCCTTCCACGTGGAGTTATCTGAGTAGTCCAGCTGGAATGTGGAGAGAGTCTAGATATGATGAGGACGTCGAGGCGGGCGAACCATCTCGATATGATCAAGGTCGTATGTATTACAGATTAGTTATGTTGAGGGTTTTCACATCGGCATGACCAGGACGATGACCATCGAGTCAATACAAGCAGACGCTTCAGTTCGATACCTGAGGAGTAACTTGGACAGGAAGCCAAGGTTATATTTGTCAATAGACTAAACCGCCCTTAAGTTAGAGGCGGAAGAAGGGCATGTGCCTATAAATACGCATACATCCAGAACTACGTTGAGGCGATTCTGGATTCCAGACAGAGATCGTGAAGCAATTCAAGATCGTTCTTCTCAACCCACCGTGCATAATACAAAAACTATCATCTTTCCATAAAAGGCACCATCTTACTCATCCGGCATTTCCTTTCTATTTCGCCCCTAGATTCCAAAAAACCTTGACACATCACTGGTGCTTTATTTAGCATCATCAATAATTATACTGGTTATATGTGTTCTCTATTAGATTGTGAAACTTTATATTTTTTGTATGTTTGGTGATACATCGCGTGCGTTATACCAATCAATTTTATTTTACTTTATAGTGTTATGTAAACATATAATTGTAATACGTTGATATTTAAGACAACCTTTCTTATGTCATTGACATATATATGGATGATAAAAAATTGTTATACTTATAGTTTTTTTTTATAGGAAAAGAGAACTTTTATTAATCTAATTCTAAATATATTTTCTTCCCAAGGTTATAGCTGAATAGTTAATGAATAAAACAAAACTATGTATACATAAGAAGTATAACAATTTTTTTTTACTTAGTTTTTTTTTTACTATGTATAGTTAGTATATATATTAGCTTTTAACATAGCTAAAGTTTAATGGTATAAGAATATACATAACTATTAGAAACTGCATATCATCATATTCCACTATCTTTTATAAGTTATGATAAATAAACCTATATATCTTTTGAACTATATGACTTAGTATAAATAAAAATGCATGGCTGTAACTATTTGGTTTATGTGAATGTTTCGTCTTTTAAACTATATGATTTTCATATTTTTTTAACTTCTACGTTTACATGTCCACACGCAAGACGCCAATGCACTTGTGATGTGGGATTCACCACTAGTATTGTCATTAGAAAGAAATGCCTATATCTAAATCATTGACGATTTCCAGCCTCGTCAACATTCAAAACAAAAATATAAACATGTTATTGTTATTGTGGGAAAAAAATTTGTTGAAGTTAAATCGATTCTAATACTGTACATTTATTTATTTTTATACTTTTTTTTTGGTTATTGATTTTGAAAGGAACTTTTCTAACAGTAGTTTGTATTCGACGAGGACGACGACTGTCCACTCGTCCCTGAGTTGATAGAGGCCACTCCCTGTGGTTTCTCGTTACATCTTTTACTACCAGAATAGTAGTACTACTTTCTTCTTGATTGAAGGATACTACCTACCAAAACCAAAAATAGTTGTACTGGTTGTTGTTGATAGATATGCCCTCACCCTCGTTCCATAATCCTCTCTTTTCTTGCTAAAGCCGTGATGATATTGCCGCTGGCTAAACTAGGTGCACTTGCTTTGAAAACACTCTGCAAACCTATCGGAAAACGCATCAAGAAAAAGGCTGGTGTTCACCCCAAGTTTCGTGAATTCATCATCGGCGTTGCCCAGGTCCCTACTATTTTGTTTTTATGCTTTTACTTTGATTTTTGCTCAAGTTTCAATTCAGGTGATGAATCCTGTAATTTTAGGATTTATATGGTATTTCTGTAAGAAAGTTTTAGCTGGAAATTCTGACCTTTACTGCAGTTTTGTTTGTGTTGTGTTTAGCAGCTGTTAAGAATCTGTAAGATAGAAATTCAAACTATTAAGAATTTTCAATAATCATCATACAAGATATCTAAATTTTGTGCTACTTTGTGAAGTACAAAATACAAAATTCCTATTCAGATTATCTGATGTAGAGATTATGTTGCATTTTCGCTCTGAATAGATTTTTTGTAAGATGAAAAGAAGTAGTGTTCCCCTAAAAACACAAGTAGTGTTTGGTGTGGTGAAAAAATTAAGAAATTTAAGAGACAATCTCTCGAAAATGCTCTCGTACAGATAAACAACTGTGAGGAGTGTGATATATTTCTTAGGGGTTGGGGTTGGGGTTGGGGTTGGGGTTGGTGTTGTTTGCATTATCTAGGAAACTTGCTAATATAATTTGTGGCTTGCTTCACAGGCCAA
Organism: Gentiana macrophylla; assembly: GCA_026214975.1. Lineage (NCBI taxonomy): Eukaryota > Viridiplantae > Streptophyta > Magnoliopsida > Gentianales > Gentianaceae > Gentiana > Gentiana macrophylla. Next base: position 123,486,506 of record CM047807.1, on the reverse strand, counting down.
CCATCAGTTTTCCACAAAACTACAAAGGAATATATATGGTCATGTGACCAATGCAGCGGTTCGTCCTCTAAATGAAGAAAAGGCTGTTCAAGCTGCTGCTGATCTTGCAGGGAACTCTTCGTATTTTCGGTAGGCTGGGATTTCAACTGTCATATTATTTAATTTGGACCTCTGACCTTATTTCCGGTATCAAGTTTTGGGTATTCAGTTTGTTGCACAATGTTTTATATGCTCAGTTACAAATTGAGGGTTAAGTGATTTGCTGAATGTTCTTCATCTTGCTGGTTTCGAAATGGTGATTGTTATATTTTTTTATGCATGCAATGGATTATTATGGAATCACCTCCCTTATTATCATGTATCTTCATAAGTTCAAATTCCTTCGACGTTTTTAGAACTTGTTAGGGCATTCTGTCAACATCTAAAATAGATTGTGCATATTGTGACTGTTCTAAAAGGATTGCTGAACTATACATGAGCAGCCAAGAAAGAACGTTAAGCACTTTTCGTCTAGATTGTATGTATATATATATATCTTGGTAATACTTCTTCGTCTACTATGAGCTAATGCATGGTCTCCTTGTTGAACTTTGCTTACATATCTGCAAAAGTTCTCGAAAGTTGTACTAGGGCAGATGCAGTTAGTCACTGAGTTATGATTGTAGCACTGATTTAGGGCAACACAAGATTAAATTTTGGTAACTGTTGAACGATGGGATGCCAACTCTTCTGCTGCAATAGTTACGCCATTAATTTCCACTTTTTGAAAATGAATGAAGAATTTGCAAATTACTCCCAATCGTGTCTATCACGTGAAAAAAAATGGGTGACTGCAGTTTTCTGCTGAATATTACCAGCTAACTGTTTGTTCTGAAAACATGCATTCCCATACCTTTTCACTGACCTCCCAAATTTGATTATAGGGTTGCTTAACAAAATAAATTAAAATACAATAGAATAAACCGAGTATATGGTCATGATTCATATGCTTTCTAATACTACATTTCCTTCTTTTTTTTCTTTTCTTTCTCTGATGTTAAACTGTCCTTGCTTGTATTGTTCTTCAGGTTGCTGTAGTTGCTATTATCCTTGAAGTGCAAAGGAGTGCCAGAGCTGAGGCTAAAAAGGAAGAAAGGAGGAGACAGGAACTCGAGGTTCAAATTACTTTTATTTTTCTACTTGAATTGCTTCATATTATACATATTCTTATTCATCTTGGACATCATAGGGTGGTAAAAGTTTGATATATGCAAATATACCAACCATAATGCCCTGTTTCGTATGACATGAACAATATCAGAAGTTACTTCATCTTTCTAGTCAAATCATCTGGGTTCACTCATGGAACAAGTTCTGCATGTGCTTTGTGAATATTGTCATTTGTGTCTTACACTTAACGTGCAGTTGTTTTTCATTTGTTTCATGGCATTCTTTAATCTTTAGTGCAGAGCATTTTTAAGTCATTGATTAGAGTACTGCGTTTTGTTTCTCTTACATGTTAAATTCTTTGTGTTTTCTTCCAGGCCATGAAACAACATGATGAATATCTAGCTAACGAGGTTGAGTCGCTTAAACATCGAGTCATAGAACTTGAGCAAGTTATTAAAACACAAGGAGGTGGTGCTTTCAACATGGACAGGCAGTTGGTGGTGAAGATGACAAAATGAAGTCTGCTTGATTTGGGATTATCTTACTCCGAAGGAGACAACCTTAACAATTAAAGTACGTACGGATTCATTTGATTGAAATATCGGCAAAACAATGATGATACTTCCTCTGAGCACCATCTTGGCGTAGACAAAGTTAGTCGTATTTCACAACTGCATAATGTTGCAGTACTATGGAGTCCATTGAGATGATTATATAAGCTCCAAAAAAACTGTCATTTTTCTCTCCCAAAGGCATAAGTATGCAGGTAATTCGGTCTCTAGTCCCTTGAGCCTTGTGTGTATTGTCATATGTTGCAATGCACATTTAAGCATGTGAAATCTCTGTTTTCTAATACTTGAACCTATGTGAGTATCTGTATATTTCACAGTATATCGCACCATCTTAGAAAAAATATCGCATTATCATAGTATTCAGTTTTTCGTATCCACCTTCAAAATTCCATGAATGAGAAGTTAGTTAGTTGTGAATGGTAGACCAGGAATTGGCTTGAATCCAATTGAAAGCAAGAGGGGACAAGAAAGCATCAGGAATGCCAAAGGATTTGACCAAGGAAAGCGCGTATTGGCTTACTTCACTGCAAAGTTTTGCAACCTCTTTTCCAACTCCTGCTGATTTTTCTACTGACAAGTATCCATATCTAAGGAATGCATGATCTTCTTCCAAAGTAACCAGAACAAATAAGGACCTCAAGAGGCCTAACATCTTCTGCAACAACATAAAATTAAAAAAACTGCAATAATCCAAGAATTGATTTATCATTAAAAGCACAGAAAAATACGGACATCGTTACCTTTAGGGGACCATCTTTTGTGGAAGTCTCAGCATCAATAAAAGATTGTAATATTGTTCGGTCGGTGAATGCTTTGCCTAAGTCTCCAGCAAGCTGGTAAGTCTGGGAGGATCAAACAAATCATTACTCAGATTGTGAGAGAAAAAAGTATATGATGAAATATTCGAGTTTTCTTGTATCCGAGCATGCATTTTTTTGAAAGGCAACAATGCTTACCGCCATGAAAGCATGTTCTTTGCGCTGTCCGTTGAAGTTGAAGCTGTGATAGTTCAGCAACAAAGCGATTCAACAGATCTCGTTCTCTATAACATAAGATATCATGCTGCACCACAAATATCAAGACAATAACGTACGACGGATGGATCGATAAATAAATGTAAGAAAACAAAGAGAGCTAAGCTTCTTTACATACCTGAAGATTAATTTCCCTCCAGATAGGACTTCTTGACAAATTACAAGGTATAAGACAGGCCAATGTCCATTCATGTGTTCTAATCCTAACCCTTTAAATGGTTTGTTATGTTTCTTTGATGCCACATATTCAGCAAAAAGAGCCTTGCTTACCTGCATTTAACTTTGCATTACTTTCTTCAAAATGTCTTTTAACTTGCGTAATTCAGCTACCATGAATCATACCTGCTGCATAAGAACATTGTTGTCACCTTCAAAAGTGGACTGTACATCGTATTCACCTTTTAGGTGGCCAACACGATTTTCAGACATCAGACCTTCATCACCACATACTTCTCGACATTCCTATGATTAGAAAATTAATGGAAACTTTTATATAGGGAGAGAAAATTCTAGGTGAAAAAACATAAATTTTAACCTGCATTTTCTGCTTTCTAGTACCTGTAGAGTTTTCATGTTATGCCAAGTGAAAGTAGCCTTAAACGCACAAGACACGACATGAAGAGTTTTGATCGATTCAGGTCCTCTTTACATATAACATTTTCAAATAGTTGCCTGCAATGCTCATGGCATACCTGCATATAGTGTCAGATGAAACTTCCTTCTTTGCATTAGGTGGGGGAAAATCTAGCATGAAACTTACGTCTTTGCAAGAAGTGGAAGAAGCCTTCGTCAGACTTGGATAATCAAGAAGTGTTTTAGGCCCATTCGGTGTGACTGAAAATGCTCTTCTTGTCAATGAGAATCTTATAGCAATCGCTAAACTAATCTGATAACAGCCAAGATTGGATCAAACCAATAGGTTTCAAAGAATTAGAAAAGCCAAGTTACACTTAGGTGCTCTTTTCTTTACCTTTGATTGATAAATTGCAGTCACTGCAGTTGTCACACGTCCAGAAGTCGAAAGGGGCCAAGAAAGCAGCAAATCTCTGTAAACAAACACAGAATAATCCATGTTCCTTTAGCTTGTGACAGGGTATTTCCTTGTACACAATACCTGATCTGGATCCTTGATAGCACTCACATACCGCCCTTCTGGAGTGACATCCGCCACTGAATTCAGCAAATTCTCCCTTGCGATTCGGACATTGTCAAACCTTGAAAACAAACAATCAATGTAAATCTTTGAGATCTCAAGGAATAAGATGCCTATGATTGAAAACTATGATTAAAAAAACCAAAGCCCTCAAAAAAAAAAAAAAAAAACAAAACAAAGCTTACCATTGTCAACGCCATTTAAACCAACCTTATTCCCACAGTCAGCTACACGGATATTATCGCAGACATTTCCGTTTTTATCTCTTATCTTGCAAATAAAAGCATGTACTCCTTGATTAATTCCATTGACATTCAGCTGTGAAAACACTACCGTATGCGTTGCATCCTGCAAATGGATCTCCATTAAAAAAGATATAAGTGTTTGAATCTTTCTCTAGTTGTTAGAACTGATCAAACTTACATTAGCTTTTGAGCTGATTCACAAGGACACAGGGTCGTATGTAGTTACGGTCTCAATGCCTCTGACCTGTAAATGATTAACATTTATTAAAGTAAAATAGATACTAATCAAACAAGTTTATCATCATCATAACATTTTGATCGAGCTTTTATACACACATTACTTCCATGTCCCAACTCTGTCATTGCAAAGCAACCTTTCACCTTGTATTCTTCTGTGTCCTTCAACCACTTATGAAAAGAATAAAGTTTAGTAATGCCATGTGTAGGTTGTAGATTGGATGTGTTATATTGTATGGATAATATCTAGCATGGGGATGTGTGAGTTGTTGTAACAACCATGGTGATATAAGGGTGTATTGAGACAATGTTTTGTTAAGAGAAAATCATTATCATTTTGTCATCTTTCTAAACTTGGTATCAGAGACTAGGCTATGGCGGAGCCACCGCCTCGATCCGCTTCTGCCACCGATGCCGGAGGTGAGCAAAGCACACCGCTTCTCCATTGGAAGCGAAGCAACTCCTCTTACCACCACCTTCAGAAATTGTCACCGGAATACCAGTTTCTGGTCTCTCATTTCCACCGCCACCACATCCTTTCTCCAGCAGCTCCTTTCCGTTCTTCACCGGAGCAAATTCGCTACTTGCCGGTACATCTCTTACTGGAATGAACCCAGGGTGCACTTTTCCATCCTTGATTCACACTTCTCCTCTAAATCGATCAGATAACATAACTCCTCCCTTTCGTTCGGTGACTCCAACTTCACCGTTCAATACTGTAAATCCGATTCCCTTTACCGGTCATCTGAGCCAATCCACCACAGTCAAATTAGCCAAAGATAACTACTTATTGTGGAGGTATACTGTCTTGCCGGTCATCAAAGGGTATAAGCTTGATGGCTATCTGTTCGGGACAAAACCTAGACCACCGGAGATACCTGGACTTCCTCTGAATCTAGCTGTAGCAGAATGGGATTCAATCGATGATCTTCTTACTGGATGGTTGCTTGGTTCAATGACTGAACAAGCATTGACTGAGGTGGCTGTTCCACCTCTCATGAAATTTGGTCCACTCTTGAGGTTTTGTTCAACAATCAATCCGAGTTTAGGATGCTGGAGTATAAAAGTGCCCTTACCCGAGCAGAGAAGGGATCTAAATCAATGGCAGATTACTTGGCCACCATGAAATCCTATAGTGAGAGCTTGACTGCTGCTGGATACCCTATCTCCAAGTCTGAACTGATCCTGGCTACATTGGGAGGTCTAGATAAAGACTATGAAGCTGCCATAGTCAATTTAACAGCTCGCATTGGCTCATTATCCTGGCAAGAGGTCCAATCACAACTTATTACTCATGAACGTTTATTGGCCAGTTTCAATCCCTCATCACAGGGGATTGCCCTGAATCCTGCTGCTCATGTTGCTAGTGATCAGAGTGGTTCTGGGCCAGGGAGGTCCAATGCAAGGCCAGGAGGATCAGGTCAGAACTCATTCAGAGGAAGAGGTGGAAATTCAAGAGGTGGAAGAGGTAGAGGAGGAAGAAATGGTGGAAATGGTGGAAGGAACTCAAGAAATTCCAAAGTTCAGTGTCAACTTAATGGAAAGAATGGGCACACTGTAGCTATTTGCTGGCACAGGTTTGAGACAGACTTTCAACCACCTGAGTTCAACACTGGATCAAGATCAAGCCAAGCCTCAACATATGTGGCCACTCCTAGCTCAGTTGCTGATCATGCCTGGTACTTGGACAGTGGAGCAACCAACCATGTGACCTCTGATTTGGGTAATCTGAACCAAAGTACTGCTTACTGTGGTAGTGATAAACTAACTGTAGGGAATGGTGAACATTTACACATTAAGCACACTGGTCACACAGTTCTTTACACACACATTGGTCCCCTGTTTCTGAACACAGTTTTACATGTACCACAAATCACGAGAAATCTTCTTAGCCTTTCCAAATTGATGTCTGATAATAATGTGTTTGCTGAATTTTCTGAAAATTATTGTTTTGTCAAGGACAAGGTAACAAAGAAACCAATGCTCAAGGGACAACTCAAGGATGGACTTTATCAGATAGTGCCTCTGGACAATGAGTCAGAAAAGATCTCCCTTCAATCCAAGTTCTACAATCCTGCTGTTTTTCTTAGTCAAGGTTCCTCTAAGTCTAGTAGGATCAAGTCCTTAGATGTTCTTGACCCCAATAAGGACCCCAATGTTTGGCATAAGAGGCTAGGTCATCCTTCTAGTAGAATTCTGAGTCAGATTTTGAATGATTGTAATGATGTTATTAATGGAAAACTTCTGTTTTGTGATGCTTGCCAATTTGGCGAATCTCATTCCCTGCCTTATTTGAATTCTGTTTCACATGCTGTTTCCTTACTTGATCTTGTGCATAGTGATATCTGGGGTCCTGCCCCAGTCAAATCCACTGAGGGTTATACCTACTACATCCATTTTATAAATGATCACACTCGATTCACATGGATCTTTCCCTTGAAAGCCAAGTTTGAAACCTTTTCTGTGTTTACACAGTTTAAAACTCTTGTTGAAAAACAGTTTAACACCACTATAAAATGCATTCAATCTGACTGGGGAGGTGAATATAGAACCCTTGAGCCCTTTTTAAAACAGCATGGTATAGTTTTCAGACACCCATGTCCTCATGATCATGCTCAAAATGGAAGAGCTGAGAGGAAACATAGGCACATCACTGAGTTAGGGCTCACTATGTTGGCACATGCATCTATGCCTCTCAGTTTTTGGTGGCACAGTTTCCAGGCATCAGTATCCATTATCAACTGTCTCCCTACTCCTGTGTTGAGTCTCAAGTCTCCCTATGAATGTCTTTTTGCCAAGAAACCTGATTACTCTATCCTCAAAGTGTTTGGATGTGCTGCTTATCCCTGTCTGAGACCATTTCAGACCACTAAGTTTCAGTACCACACATCTCAGTGTGTTAACTTAGGTCTAAGTCCTCACCATAAAGGGTATAAGTGTCTTGATAGGTCTGGCAGGATCTACATTTTCAACAATGTGAAATTCAATGAGCTTCAATTTCCTTTCCTGGAAGGTTTTACTCAAGGACCCTCCAGACAAATCTTGTGTACTCCTGATCTCCTTATTAATCCCCTTCCATTTTGGTCTGGCTCATTCAGAGGGGCACAACAGCAACAGTATGTCTATGACTGAGCCAGAACCAGACTTGAGTTGTCATAATGAGCAAAACACAAATGATGAAGACACAAATGATGACACCCTACCATATCAAACCACTGCATCTAGTCACAATACTGAGTCCCCTGCACATTCTGTATCTAGTCATACATCTAGATCACTATCACCATCACCATCTGTTGCTTACAGATCACCAACACCACCTGTCACCATCAGAACTGAGTCACCACATAGCATAGAAAACACAACAGATGATAACACCATCACTGGCACATCCATCCCTGAGACCACTGTTGTCCAAAATCAGACCACTGTTAGAACTCACCACATGCAAACTAGGTCAAAGAATGGCATCTTTAAACCAAAAACCAACAGTATCTCATTGAGTAAAGTTCACACTTTTCCTACTGAACCAACTTGTGTATCAGATGCTATGGTGAGTGTGAAGTGGAAGCAAGCTATGATGGATGAATATAAGGCATTAATTCAAAACAGAACTTGGGATCTGGTCAAGCCTAGACCCAACCAAGGTGTTGTGGGGTGTAAATGGGTGTACAAACTGAAGTTAAAACCAGATGGAAGCATTCTAAAGCACAAGGCAAGGCTTGTAGCTAAGGGGTACCTTCAGAGCCATGGGATTGACTTCACAGAAACCTTTAGCCCAGTGGCACAGCTTGCAACAGTTAGAATCATCTTGGCCATAGCTGTTTCCATGAACTGGCCATCAACCAAATAGACATCAACAATGCCTTTTTGAATGAGCCATTGATCGAACTCATGCTTACATGGATCAACCGAGAAGGTTTGAAGATCCGGAGAAACCAGGATATGTGTGCAAATTAAACAAGGCAATATATGGGTTAAAACAAGCACCCAGGGCTTGATTTGAAGCTCTAAAGGGACAGCTGCTCAACTGGGGATTCACTCAGTCCTTGTGTGATACTTCCTTGTTTATGTTCAAACTTGATGGCCAGATATTATTTGCAATTATATATGTTGATGATATTTTGCTAACAGGGAACTCTCCTAGTTTGATTCAGAAGTTCATTAAACTTCTTGACTCAAAGTTTTCATTGAAGGACTTGGGGCCAGTGTCACATTTTCTAGGAATGCAAGTCACTAGGGACTCCAATGGACTGCATCTAAATCAGTCATACTATGCTGCACAGTTGCTCAAAAAATTGGAGTTGGATCATTTGAATCCCTGTCCTACACCAATGGTGCCAGGAACACAACTTCTACCTCAGCAAGGTGAGCCACTGGATAATCCTACTCTTTATAGAAGCATTATAGGAGCTTTGCAATATCTTACCTTGACAAGGCCAAATATATCCTTTGTTGTAAACACCCTGAGTCAGTTTATGCAAGATCCATATACAACACACAGGCAGGCACTGAAAAGGTTACTGAGATACATTTAGGGTACCCTTGATATGGGATTGATCTTTAAACCATCAGGTGTTCTAGATATAAATGGTTTCTCGATGCAAAGCTGGTCAGATGTCCAATTGTGATGTAAAATCAACTGGAGGTTCTTGTGTGTACACAGGGATTCTCTTATATCCTGGAGTTCCAAGAAGCAAACAGTGGTATCAAGGTCTAGCTGTGAATCTGAATATAGATCACTAGCCAATCTTGCAGCTGAGGTAAAATGGATCAAACATCTGCTGAAAGAAATACAGTTCAAGCTGCCAAGCATTCCTATACTATGGTGTGACAACACTGGGGCATGTTCCTTAGCACAAAATCATGTTTATCATGCTAGGACAAAGCACATAGAAGTTGATGTGCATTTTATCAGAAATATGGTGATGACAAAGAGCTCAGAATCTGCTATGTACCTACAACTGATCAAGTAGCTGACTGTTTCACAAAAGCACTGCCTACTACATCCTTTGGATCTTTTAGACACAAACTTAATGTGACACACCCACACATACGTTTGAGAGGGGCTGAAAAGAATAAAATTTAGTAATGCCATGTGTAGGTTGTAGATTGGATGTGTTATATTATATGGATAATATCTAGCATGGAGATGTGTGAGTTGTTGTAACAACCATGGTGATATAAGGGTGTATTGAGACAATATTTTGTTAAGAGAAAATCATTATCATTTTGTCATCTTTCTAAACTACTTATCATGATGACGCTTTGTGCCAAATACCTGTATTGCCCCTCCCTTATCATCATCAGTTGAGAAAAAATTTATCATTTCGTAATGACTAATCATGAGAGCATCTAACTGTAGAAATTCCATGCAAATTGAAAACAGAACTCATTAAAAACATTTGATGAAAGTACCATAGGAAAAATGGACACCAATCTTGACAAAGCAAAATTTCTGAGTTGAGCCTCAGGCCCTTTACTGGTTAGTGAAGCTTGAAACACCCCATTATCCAAAAGATACTCAATTCTTTTCACTGTCATCTCTCTTTGTTGCTCCATAGATTGATTGTTATCAGGCAAGATAAAGACTTTCCCACCTCTTTCCCTTTGATTAAAGAGTTTGTTTTTCATCATTAGACCAAATATAGCCAGTCTCTATCTTCTATATATGTTATGTCCATCCATCAATTTTCTCATTGATTTTTCATCAAAAGTTAAGTATGGTTCTGCTGTAAGAGAATGGAGGTGTCTGGTGAGGATTTTTGCTCTCAATTAAGTTGAATTTTTCCATTTGAGGGAGTGTACTGTGAAGCTTAAGTGAAGGGATTATCAGTGTGCTTGTTGGTTTGGAAGGGCAGATGCTTAATTAAAGGAGTCATGATTCACACGAATTGGCACAAGAAATGTGATTTGATTTGATTATTAAAAAAAATAATAATGAAGAAGAACTTTGCCTTTTCTCACTCACTAGAACTCTAATTTGCTTCTCCCATGCATTGGTGGCGTTGACGATGTAAACAGCAAAATGGCATATTTGAATTTAATTATAAAAAAAAATTCACTGTTGATTAATAAAAAAAAAGAATTTTAATTAAAAAAAATTTAATAAAAAAAATAAACGTCGGTGAATTTTACACTGTTGATTAATTATCATGGTTGCGACTTGCGAGACACATGATTCTACCTATATATATATAATTTTATTCAGGGGGAATAGCCATAACGACAAAATAACTATCAGAGAATGTTCGATTCTCCTCTGAGAAGTCATGTTGAAGCAACGTTTGGTCAGATCTTACTTACGAGTAAAAAATCACTCTGCAGGCACGATCAGGCGAACCGGATTAGTCGGATTAGGTGGGTTAGAATGCCAATAAAAAAAAAAAAAAAAAAAAAAAAAAAACTATTAGAGAAATAGAAGTGATTGGATTAATAATACTAATAGAAGGACTCAAATAACAACAGTCATTTATGGAGTATTTGGATTGCTGGAATGGAATGGACGTGATTTCACTCTTACGTTTGTCAAGTGATGAAATGAGATGTATGAGATTCTACAGAATGCAGCAATTGACACGGTGGGTGATGGTGGTGTGTGTTGATGAGTGTAACAGGTGGCGGTGGAGCGTGCGGATGATGTGAGGTGTGTGATGGTGTGGTGGTGGTTGTGGTGGTGATAGCGGTGGTTGTGGTGAAGAGGGTGTTGCGGTGTGTGTTGATGGGTGATAGTGAGGTGGGTGGTGGCGACCGAGTGAAGATCAGTGGTCATGGAGTCGGTTGTGGTGGAGGATAGTAGAAGAGGTGGTGGTGGGATAGGTTATGTGTGAAAATGAAGTAGGCGGTGGTAAGGGGTAGTGGTTGGTAACGGTAGGTGGGAGGTGGACGGTGGTGGGTTGGGTTGTGATGGGAAATGGTGGTAAGTTGTGACAATGGTGATGATAAGGTAGGCGGTGGAGGGTGGAGGGTGGAGGGTGGCGGTGGTTGATTTTGGTGAAGTAGGGTTGGTTGCGCAGGAGTTGGGTGGTGGGTAATTTTTAATCACTAGGTTATATTTTACATTTAATTTCATCTATTCCATCTATTTTTTTGATTGAATGAAAATTATTTAAATTCTCTAACATCCAAACACAAAAAAATGAGGTAATGGAATGAAAAAAATAAATCAACAAATTTTTTATTTTAAGAGGAAAAATATTAAATCAGCAATTTAGACGCACCATTAGGATATGGATCGATTCAAATAACAAAATGATTCCTAACATCTCTATCAACAAACAATTAGCTAATCATTATCTCACAAACCAATTAATCCCTAACGAATTCAGATTCCCTGCTCTGTAACTCCATTGTTGTGACCATAACGTGGAACCCTCAAAGAGCATTCGCATCAGCATCTTATAACAGATTCTCTACTTTTCAGATTCTTATATCATTTTTTTTCCTTTACAGAATCTTAAGTCAAGTTATTTTGCATCAGAATCTCTAAAATAAATAAATCTATACAACACTTTTATACTATTCATTTCCATACTTCTTCCATACATCATTTAAAATGGAGTACCCGGTTTCACTCTTGCCTTTTCCCCTTGTTTTTTCATGAACGTTTTCAATCTCAAAACTTTTATCCTCATCAGGGAGATATTCACTTTAGAAATGAAAAAATTCTCAAACCCATCCTCAAAAAGAGAGAAAATGAAATACATATAAAAGTATCCTGAAAATTATCATTTCAAAATGAATTACTGTCTTAATTGCATTCATTCCCGGTAGAAAAGCCTTAAAAACAACAAGCCCAACAAAGACAGGTGAATAAGTTCCCAAAAATTAGTGAGCAAACCTTTAGCCTTTGACTTATTAAAGCTGGAGCTTGGGAAAGGATCAACAAACAAAAAGAATAATAATGGAATTGAGAGAAGAGATTCTGAGATGTTTGAGCGAGAATCTAAACGCTTAAATTTTTAATTTTTGGGACGGCTCCAATGCATGATTGAAGAAATTGGGAATGTGATTTATTTAAAGCTGCCGGAGATGTCATTGTTAACAGGAAAAAAAAAAAAAAGGAAAAAAAGAGATGTAAAATGAGGATTTTGGTGTTCAGTAAATTTGGAAGAAAGAGAATGCTGTACAGATCGGGTGTTTTGCTGGAGATATACCGCAAAAGTAAAAGAATCTGGAGATTACAATTTTTGAAACAGATTCTAATGTAAATCAAATTTAGATAGATCTGAACACTTTAAATCTGTAAATGACAGATTTAACACCATTTACAGATTCTACTGCAAGTGCTCTAATCACGGCACAGCAAAGAATCTGTGCTACCATCATCTCTAACACGGTAATACAATGAACATAGTGTCTGGTATTATTTTTACAAAAATACATTACGCCAAGGTTCTTAAAGGATTCGATTTTTTCTTTCTGGAACCCATATTACCAAAAGATAATCACATGATGATAGTCCATCCCAAAAATAAAGCAACAATCAAAAGATAATCACATGATGATAGTCCATCCCAAAAATAAGCCAACAATCAAAACACTTGAAGAAACCATACATCATTTTAACCCCTAGCTTCGACCCATCACTAAGCATCTTAACTGGTTTTCACTACGCTGTTGCAACGTTACATTTAGGAAAGATTTAAATTTAAATTAAAAAAAAATATGGCAAAAAGAATCAAGAAAATGGCATCAAGGGGGGTAAAAACACTGCTTTTTCTTACATAAGATGATGCTATTGTCTTGAATTCTCTGCCTGCGGGTCTAAGCAGAACAGCAACCAGCTTTTTAACTGCTGAAACATCATCTTTACTGCCAACATTGATGGTCTGACCTTTAGGCAATGTTGCTGGATCATCTCCAACCTCGAGTGCTTTACGGCTAACCACCTTGTGTATTTGAGTCAGCACTTCTGTGAAGGCATTTTCAACATTCGTTGATTCCAATGCCGACGTTTCCATGAAGAATGTACTCTCTCTTTCTGCAAATGCCTTTGCATCCTCTGTACTAACAGCCCGTAAGTGACGCAGATCTGCTTTGTTCCCAATAAGCATAATCACAACGTTTGAGTCGGTGTGATCGCGAAGCTCTTTTAACCATCTCTCTACATTTTCAAAGGTAACATGACGAGTGACATCGTACACTAGCAAAGCACCAACTGCACCACGATAGTAGGCACTTGTAATAGCACGATATCTGCAATGCATCAGGAATACATGACAAGAAATGAGGTAGGTCATGAGACAAGTAACTCACCAATTCAAAGATGCTGGTTACACACCATTCTTGCAAGAAATTAATAATAATAATAATGTGCATATATCGCATGATAATAAATGCCACCAAAGAATTATCTTAGTACCCGTAAATTTGTTAGCACAGAAACTACTATGATAAAATCAACAAGAAACTTAGATGCGAGAAAATTTCATACTCTCACACTCCTCGGTATATTTGATCACCAGATGCCAATAGAAGAAACATAAGAAACTGACAAATAAAAAAAATTGGCTCCTACAACCTATGTTATTACAGCTTTCGACTTATTCTGACAATGAAAAATACAACAGATTTCAGCAGTAAGAGAGAAGCATCAATCACTTGTTTTAATAGTACAAAAAAACGAAAGGCAACACCAAGTAAAATTCTGTATCCTAATGCACTTGAGGATTACATGGTTTAAGTGTCTCACATTTTGGTGAAGCCACCATGTTCATTGCTAAACACGGTGAAGTATCTTAGTTCCCCTGTTCTTTTTCATAGCAACAAAAACTTCTCAGCTTCCTTTTCCTCTCCGCCATCTAGGGACTTAACCAACATAAAACAATATCCGTGGTTTCTATCTATAATTTCACTCGCATGCTTTTTTTATGTTGAAATGTTACTTTGCTTCATCTCTTTTTTCCTATCAATCTCTAAGGGACCTAAATCGCCAAACAAGAATCAACACAAAAACAACATCTATGTTTTCTCTGTAAATTCACTCACGTTCTCCTACGTGTCTGCACCATTCAATTCCACTCGTTCCCTTGAAACTATTCAAAGAGCTGCCCCCCATATAATGGTTATCACCAACAATTAGCTTCTCTCACAATTAGTAATTCCAGATCTTGGATCAGCAAACTATACAAACTAAATGAACAAAACAAATTGCCTCATATCATCACAAACTCCATTCCAGATCTAATTTAAATTGAAATTACCAGAAAGCGAAGGGAAAAAACATAAACTGAAAATTACTTCATATGCTGATTCTCCCAGATCTCTTTGTTCAGCACTCAAATCCATAATATAACCAAACGTATAGGGACAATATTATCATGAGCAATCACTTTTCTTGCATATCTTTTCAGAATTCCACCTCAATAATCCGTCTCTCCAGATCTTTTTCATGAACAAAATCCATATGAATTTGTATATATGATAATTGTGACGAATGTGAGAAAGGGTTTTCTAAGCATTTTACATTTTCACAGATCTTTTTACAATCCCAACTAAACAATCCATCCCAAATCCCTATTCACCTTATCTTCTCCCAATACAAATCCACAGAGAATTATTCAGAAATGTGAAGAATGTGAAAGGAAGGCTTCCTCATATCCATGAACATCCACATTGTCACAAATCTTTTCAAAATAACGCCTCAAAAAAAAACATCCAGAATCCTAATCTACCTGAGCTATATTTATGCAATTTATGCAGAATATGAAAAAGGGCTCACCTTTCCTGACCAGCAGTATCCCAAATCTGGGCTTTGACAACTTTATCATCAACATGGATGCTACGGGTGGCAAATTCGACACCAATGGTGGACTTGGACTCAAGACTGAACTCATTGCGAGTAAATCTCGAAAGCAAGTTGGATTTTCCAACCCCTGAATCGCCGATGAGGACTACTTTGAACAAGTAATCGTAATCATCATCTGCTCTATAGGCCCCCATTTGATGATGTTATATTATTCTTTGGGGGAATGGTGAGATGAAGATGAAGAGAAAGGGCAGGGCAAGGGAGGAAGATCTGTTTAGAGGTTTAAAGCATTTTGTTTCGAGTTTTAGAGCTGAGCTGTCTCACTCTTCCTATTTTTTTTTATTTTTTTTATAATGATGCCTGGATTTGTTTTGCCAGATCTGTTTCTTTATGATAATTTTATAATGGAAAATGATATGTGCACTGCACAAACCACTGAATGATTGATATCATTGATTAAAGTGATCAATTATTTATTGTGATTGATCCTAACAAAATATGTAATGTTGATTGTGTTGTGTAAAATATTGTGGTGGAAAAAGTAGTTGATGTATCACTACTCTTTTATAATAGAACCATTATACGAGGGTAGTACCAAATAAGATACTCCATTAAAACCACTAGCTTCGTTTGTTTTGAGTTGAAGTTTTTTTTTATTTTTTGTTTTAGATAAAGTGATTGAAGTAATTATTTGAAAGTTAAGATGTTTTTTTGAAATTTGTGTAGATTATGAAATGATTTGTGAAATAAAGTAGTATAATAAATAAAATAATTGTAAAAAAGGTTATAAAGTTGATAAAGTGAAATGATGAGAGATATTTTAATATTTTTTTATTTGTAGTTGAAGAAATGATTGGTAAGAGAATTGTAAGATATGATGGGTAAAGTGATATAAAAAAACTCCGAAAAAAACTCTAACGAAAACAAACGGAGTTAATTTCTTATACAGGATAAAAATGTATGATGTAAAAAAAAAGGGGTAAAGGTGAAAGGATATAATAAATGCCACTTAATCTGGCCTTCTTACTACTGAGACTTTGTGTAAACTCTCTCTTTCTTTAGAGTTTTTTTGCTGTGTAAAAAAATAAAATAAAAACTCCAACCCAACGACTTCTCGGTATGTTGTCTTTAGAGTTTCATATGATGGAATTGACGGTTATGCATCAGTGATCGAGTCTGCAAATGTTGTATGTATACATTTTTTTAGCGAAAGAAGTCGATATATTATATCAAACTTCAACATCTCAACTCAAACGCAAAGTTGTCACTAGAACACCTCTACTGTTTTAACAAACTCTATCATGACGCGTGAGTGAAATGAAGTGGTTTTCCATTTATTCAAAATTTCAAATGTTTGACTCTAGTTATAAGATAATTGATTGTTTCATTACCTTTGAAAATAGATTGAATGTCATGAAATATAATTAAAATCGATAGACACGTGGGTGTTGCTTAAAGTGAGGTAAGACGGGGGTGGGGTGGTGGGTGAGGTGTGGTGAAGTATGGTGGGTTAGGTATGGTATTGTAGGGTGAGGTAGGTTGGTTAGGGATGGATAAGGTAGGGTGATTTGGGTGTTGGGGTAGGTAGGGCAGGGTGGATGGTGGATGGTGGATGGTGGGGTAAGATTGGGTATGACAAGGTAGATGAGGTAATGTATGATATAGTGCTAGAGCAAAGCGGGATAAGGTTAATGTGGGGTGGTGGTGGGTAAAGTGAGGTAAGGTTGAGTAGGTAAGTAGTGGGGTATGTTAGGGTGGTGGGGTAATGTTTGGTGGGTGGAGAGGTTGGGTGAGATAAAATGATGGGTAGGGTGGATGGTAGGTAGGGAACGGTGTAAGGTGGTAAGGTTGGGTTGTATGAAGTATGGTGGGGTAGTGTGAGGGTAGGGTAAGATGGGTGGAGGAAGGGTGTACGGGTGGGGTCAGGTTAGTTAGAGTAAAATATGTGGTGAGAAATGATAGGGTAGGCAAGGACGGAGGTGTGTGTAAAAATCTAGAAATTAGCCCGTCTGCTATGAAAAAAAAATATTAAACTAAAAAATATGTGTAGTCTAGTCGGATCCATAAAATATTCTTAATCCAGCTCACCCGACGAACTCGATATAGTCTATTAGTCCACTTCAATTTAAAATCTTGGCTCCGTCCTTCAAGGTAGGGTTGGTGTGGATGGTGGGATAAAGTTGGGAATGGTATGGTAGGGTGAGTGATGAAGTGGAGTACAGTGAAGTGATTAATAGGACATGAAGAAGGGTAAGGTAGGGTATAGTATGACGGATGGGTAAGGTATGATTGAAAGATTGTTCTATCAATGATGAGGTAAGGTAGGGTGTGTAGGAGGATGTGTGGTAGAGTAAGAATTGTAGTGAGGTAGGGCTACTCCACCCACCCCACCTAACCCTATACAACCCCACCCTACGTGACCTTACACACGATATGTGGGAGATTCTTGTGTGGTGTCTCCACACGTGTGGAGGCACCGTGTGGAGACACCACAACCACACAGATTCATTTTATATTTAAACCGTGTGGTTATAATCGTTTCACCTGTCATTTCACCCCAAAATTTCATCTCCACATAAGTGTTTCCCACGATATGTTACCTCACCACCTGACATATCCTATCTCATCTTACCCTATCCAACCATTCCATTTTATCCTTCACCAACCTTCATCATTCGATTGTTATCTGTTGTGGAATTTGCTACATTCCATTCTTTCATGTTCCAATGAGTTCATTCATTGTATTTAATTCAGTTCCTTTGATTTTCCCATGAGTTACAACTAACAAGTGTATGAAAGTACATTATCATAACAATTCATCAGAGACATTTAAATGGTATGCACATGACTAAGTGATACAAAGCCAATTAAAGAGCAAGCAAATAGGTTAATATATATATATATATATGGAACCTGAGTCTTCTGTCATTTAATAAGCTAAAATACATTTTCAAGAAGCTTTGCTATTATCAGTGTATCTTCTCATCGTAATTCATTATCCCCAATTCTGTCTTCCTCTCCGGTAAACATTATTCGTCTAAATCCGTAGTGATTTCCTAATTTTTTATTATTTAAGGAGTAAGGACTCGACCTAAAATGCTAGCAAATTCCGGATTGAACCGTTGAACCATGACCCGAAAGTTGTATAATTTTTCGAATCATAAAGTCTTGTACCATGTACCATATAAATAACTGGGAAAGTGGGTCGGGATGAAGGGCCATATAGATAATAGACATCGCCTTTTACACCTTGAAGGTGGGGAAAGAGAAAAGACTACAAAAATCCCGCTTATTATCAAAGGATATAGCATCCATGTGCTCGGAATTACATCATCAAATTACTATTGCTAGTACACCATAAGTTTTACTACTACCTCCGTCCCAAAATATAAGTTCTTTTAGGCTTTTTTAGTTTTATAAAAATATAAGTTCATTTACAAAACCAATAAAACATTTTTACATCTTTCTTCTTCTACTACCCTTCATTTATTATATCTTTCAACCACACTTTACTACTTTGCGTTAATATCAATGAAAGGTCGTTTTAGTTTTTTTAATCAAAATTAATGACAAATAACAAATTTAACTAACTTTTCTTAATCTGTATGTAAAAGCCTAAAATGACTTACATTTTGGGATGAATATAGTACTAGAAAGATAAAAGCACATATTACAACATCTCATAAACTCATAATACATATAAGACATAACAATACAACACCATATCTCCACCAACTACTTTAAGCTCGATAATATCAATTGTGTCACATTATAAAAAAAGAAAGAAAAAATGTAGATATTCAGATGAATATCTCTTACATCACCGTAAAATACACAAAAGATGATGTGTGATTTTTAAACTATATTTATTGTCACAATAAAATTATTACAATAAGTATCGCAATAACAATTTTATATTAATATTGATTAGTCGTAAGATCTAATAATTGATACATGATTTAAAATACCTAGTAGTATAAAAACATATTGTGACCCCATGAGGAAAGATATGAGAGATGCTGTAACGAGAATTTTTATGTTGTGATGTGAAAGTTGGATTATTTTTTAAATAAAAAATGTATATGCAATGAGGCTCAAAATTTTAATATAAGTGCTTGTTAGTTGTGGTATAATTTCGATAACGAGCTATTATTTACACTACATTCGTTCTACCGCTACATCCAACTTATTAATACATTACACCCGTTTTTACAAAATAAAGTTAAAAAAAAATTGATTCTAGAATCAAAAATCGTCTTTCTTTTCAGAATTGATTATGCGAAAAATCGGTTTTTCATTTTAGAATTGACTTTCTCAAAGTCGATTCCTACTGTAATAATCGTAATGCAAATAAATGACCATTTTGATATGAGATTGACCTTCGTATTTCCCTGTATGGGTCGGAGAAGAACTGATAAAGCAGCCCTAATTAAGCTGCGTTCAGCCGTTGGGGAAGTGAAAAGGAAAATGGGTGCTCTTATCATAATAGCTCCTCTGCGAATCTCTTCATTCTTTGCGTTCCTAATTCCTTTGTCTTATTCTTCCCCTTCTCATCTTCTACCAACTGGTGCCCATCCTCTAGGTATCTTTCTCTTCTCTTATTTCTTTCTCAATTCTCACACACTACACGTACCCCTTGGCCTTTCACTGACGTTTGTTAATTCTTTCAAGATATGAACTTTAGTCTGACCTGATTCAGTATATGTCTGCTATTGTGCAGATGAGAAGTTGTATGTTTCGGAGGTGATCAACTGTAAAGATGGCTCCAATTCCTTCACTAGAGATCGTATTAACGACAACTACTGTGACTGTCTTGATGGCACTGATGAACCCGGTACTCTATTTTTCCACACTCCTGTTTCTAATATGAAAAGTTATTAATAATAATTTGTACAATTTCAGCAATCGCAGTTGCTTTCTTTGGTTTATTTTGTTTTGAAATTGAGGGTTCATTATTATTTGCACTATGCTTATTGTATTAGTCCGTAAGTGGAGTTTATCTTTTCTGCATTGTTATGTGATGGTTGGATGATGATTTGACAAAAGAATGTTAATTTCTATTGGATTGAATCAAACATTGTGTTGTTAGATCGATAAAGATGTTTGCTTTAAGAACTGAAATTGAATTACATATCATTCAACTGTTCATGCTTTACCGTCAATAACATATTTATTTTGTATTGTCTATAGTTTGAAAAAGGACTGCTGATCTTATCATATAGTGGTAGTGTGAGTTGTTTGGTGTATGTTACATTTGATATGCTAAGGATTGAAGTAATATTGAGGTAAATTATGTATTTACTTTTTTTTTGTTGGTGTGTGTGGGTCTATGTGTTTGTTTTTTGTGTTGCAGGTACCGCAGCTTGTCCTGCAGGAAAGTTTTACTGTAGGAATGTGGGAAGCCTGCCTAAATTTCTGTTTTCTTCCCACGTAAATGATGGCATATGCGGTGAGCCTCATTCTTGTTTGCCTTTAATATTTGACTGCATAAGTCATTGCTTTTGAATTGCTAGAGTAGTATTACAAGGACTGTTTATTTCTTCGTGTGCTTAATATTGAACATTCTGTTTCAAAATCTGATTGAGGCTTCTTTGATGGAAAAGTATATTTCAGCCATGTCAAGCATAGGTTTTTCACGGAAATACCATGACAGACACTTTATACTTGTACATGCTCCTTGACCGACGGGTCCACTAGCCAGATGGAGTTGGCTAGTAGGTGAATGTGAACCTATTAACCGGCCATCTTAAGTATGTATGCCTTTTATTGACTCATTACCCTTGACACTATAGTTTAGATGCCCTTTTCAACCACGTATTGTCACTTCTTCCTTGTCCATATTACATCTATCTACTAATTGTATTTATTAGAAAAAACTGTTGAGCAAGGGCACTATGCCACAATCTAAAGTTGATAACCATATACTTTCTTCATGTTTATTCTGGTGATTAAAGAGCTTAGTATATTACTTTAATGAATCGTTACAGAAACAGCCTCATACAGAAATATAAAGTAAGACTTACACAGTATGAGAAATGGTCTTGTCCTTCCCTAGACCTTGTGTAGGTGTGATGATTCCATGCATTACACTGCCCTTTCCATGAATTTGAACCAGTCAAGTATTTGCTCCTGTCCCAGCGTCAATTTTGGTGTTGTAGTACTACAAAGTGCCTGTAAAGTCTATATTTTGTTGACCCTTCCAGCTGAATTTCAAGACAAGTATGAATTTTTGGCAGAAGACTCTTAACTCTTTCTCGTAGAGCAGTTGCTGCAGGCTGTTGCATAAATCGTCTTGGGGCATTTTTGGTAATAGGCTGCATGCTTGCTGTTTGCATTTTCTTTCATTATTTTGATCTTCTTTTCAACTTCCTTGTGAACACTAGATTGCTGTGATGGTAGTGACGAGTATCATGGCGTCACTGTTTGTCCCAACAGTTGTGTTATGGGTGGAAATTCCGCGTATCACTCAGTATATCATAGCAAAACATACAAGCAGCAATCATCTGCTGATGTTGAGAAATCTAAACTTGGTCTTAATACCAAGGACACATTCGACAAACTTAAAGGTATTCTACTTTTGTAGTTTTCATTTGAGCAGAAACTGCAGAAGAGCAATGATAATGATGGAGCTGTTATGTTATTTTCAGGTTTGAAGGTATTTCTAATTCTACAGGTGGTTGTTATTATCATTGCTGCCATCTGTTGGAGATTTCGTCGGGAGGCAGGTTAAGAAGAAGACATTTCCGTTGAATAAATATCATGAGACTCACTTTACTGATGGTTCGTAAATATCATGTACAGTTTCCAATTTCTTTCTATCCCAATATGTCAATACATCTGAATTCTCTGCTATTCTTCTACCCCCCCAAACCCCTAAAGGTAAAAAAAAACAGAAATCCTGCTAGAATAGTTTTCCAAACAAACGTAATGGCATGCCGTACATCGCTGCCTGTCCTGCAGTTTCTAGCATGGAAGTATGTAATGTTATGTTGAACTTTATTGTGTGTTGAGTAGAGTCAATGACTTGTGTTTATGTATATTTAATGCTTGCAGGCTGTGTTCTTTTGCTCCACCGTCAGCTTATTAGCATCTTACAAATCCAGACATGCTATCACCAGAAACCAAGCTTCACAGATCTCTCTATACACTTACAGATGTACTTTCTTTGGCGTCTCTTCTGTTTGTTGGGCTTTAGGGTCAAAGTATCTCGAGGAGTCCATAAGAGAGCTGCGTTTGAAACTAATGATTATGATAAACTCCCACCTCACAGGATCTTTTGTCAGAATCCCAATCCCTTTCTATTCCTCCTATCTGCCTCTTCCCTTTAAATAAAAGAACAAACGTTATTGATGAATTTTTGCACCCTTTAGTTTCTTTGAGACCTCTGTTCTTGCCCACAAATCGTTTATTCATGTATTCCATCCTACATGGGTCAAAGCCGCAAATCCCTTTCCACTTGGTTTTGTCTGTCAACCTCGAGAGCCCTCTTCATTCTGCCTGTCTTCCTGAACCCCACACTCATCTCCTCCTTGCAACTTCATGGCTTGAATGACGGTCAGTCTGAGTGTGCGACAAGCATCCTGTCGGAATCAAGGATTTGATATAACCCTGATATTCATGTCTCTGTGAAACTGGGACAGAACGCTGAGGCAACTAAGGTCCTGAAGAACATGGCTGGCGCTGGCTATGTTCACCGCTATGGAACTTTGGTTGGTGAGATTT
The DNA here is from genome assembly GCA_026214975.1 of Gentiana macrophylla. Lineage (NCBI taxonomy): Eukaryota > Viridiplantae > Streptophyta > Magnoliopsida > Gentianales > Gentianaceae > Gentiana > Gentiana macrophylla. Next base: position 123,463,644 of record CM047807.1, on the reverse strand, counting down.
GTGGTGTCAGAATGGCTCCCCTTCGTGTGGTGCAGAGATGGTGGAAATTTTTGGGTTTCCATTCAAGGCAAGAAATGTTGGTTAAAGTGGCAGCAGCAATGAGAGCAAATAAAGAAGATTTGATAGGCAGTTGGGATTAGAAAGCGAGGACATGCTTGTGGAATTTCTGAGTTAGTTGGTTCTTGAGGAGTGTTTAGAGTGTCATCAATAATTTTTGTTTTGTTTTGTTTGACATGTAGTAATGGAAATAGCTCTCAATTAAACAACAAAAATAAGAGAACACAGAGCTGAGCTCTGAAAGTTGATTACAAACAAAATGGAAAACTGAATTCATCGGCTAATTTTCTAGGCCTTATCTACCAAGGCAGTACTGAATAACAGAAAGGAAAGAAGGACAAAATACTAGGACAATAGCAAATGACAGCTAATTGATTATTCTAGGGGATAATAAGTTACTGGGGTCCATTGCCACGTGTTATCACACGTGTAAAGTGATGTCCCTACATCATTCCTTCCCCCTCCCCCCCCGGACTTCAGAATGTTGGTCTGTTTCCACTTGAATACTGGCTTCTCCATCATCACTGGGGTGGTAAGCTGAGTGATCGGACACATTGAAGGTGGCAGAAACCTTCCAATCTGCTGGGATGTCCAATACATATGCATTTTCATTGATCCTGGACTTGACAGCATAGGGGCCTACTTTCCTGGGGTGAAGTTTGTTGTTGACACCAACAGGAAATCTTTCCTTTCTCAAATGTATCATCACAAGGTCCCCGGGCTCAAAAATCTTCTTCCTCCTCTTCTTATCTGTTGTTGTCTTATACATTGCTTTAGCAGCTTCCAAATGCACCTTCACTTCAGTATGCAATTTCTGAATGGTTTCTGCTAAGGTTCCTGCGGGTTTACTCTTCACATTAGGTAGAGGAGCTAGATCAGTGATCATATTAGGTGATTTGGTATAAACTATGGCAAAAGGGGACAGTCCAGTTGATCTATTCACCATCGCATTGTAAGCAAATTCCACTTGTGCAAGGGCCTGATCCCATTGCTTAGGCTTATTTGCTCTTGCACACATCGAGCATATTACACTGGGTTACTGTGACTACTACCATCGGCCATCTGTTTGCGGGTGATATGCACTATTGAATTGGAGCTGAGTTTGGAATCTCTTCCATAGTTCTCTCCAGAAATGAGCAACAAACTTGACATCCCTATCTGAGGTTATGGTCTTGGGTATGCCATGCAATCTGACTATCTCTTTGAAAAACAATAGGGCAACCTTAGTAGCATCCATAACCTTCTTGCAAGGTAGGAAATGGGTCATTTTAGAGAATCTATCTACCACGACACATATTGAATCACATTGTCTAAGGGTCTTTGGGAGCCCCAAGACAATCCATGGACAGGCCTTCCCAAATTGACTCTGGTACAGGTAGGGGTGTGTACAAGCCTGTGTTTTGTTTGTTACCCTTGGCAGCCTGACAAATACCATACCTTTTGACATAGGTATTCACATCTCGTCTCAGCTGTGGCCAATAGAATCTTTCCGAAAGGAGAGCCAAAGTTTTGTCCCTTCCTGTGTGAGCAGCCATGCCTCCTTCATGTAGTTCCTTGATCAGATGATCCCTAAGGGAGGTTAGGGTATGCCTGCGATTAGTTGTCCTTGAATAAGAACCCTTGTAGCAAATGATAGTGATCCACAAACTCCTTATCTTTACATGAAGGATGTAGGAGCTCAGATCTAAACGAATTAGATCTATGCGCAGCGGATGGATCACGACTCATACAACACAATACATAATTAAAGGACTTAAACTACTACAAGGGGGTTAAGATCATGTTACCAATATCGGGAAGAGACGCCTTGATCTTCCGATGTGTTCTCCAAACGGCGGTTGGTGGACACCGCTTCTTGATACACGAACCTCCTTGATATGCAACACCAAGAAAAAAACTTAGAGTTTTTCCTCTACTAAAACCCTGCAAACAGAGAAACCCAATTTTCTCTCCTTTTACAAGTGGTGGTGAATTTTTGCCAATCTTTAAGGCAGGAGAACTCTCTTTTTATAGGAAAGTAATCATTCTCTCCGAAGGATTTAATAATTACATTAATCCTTTATTCTAAATAAAAGATAAATAAAATGATTATCCCAAACAAATTAGGATAAATCATATTATTATCTAATATTCCATGAATTATCATTTAACAAATAAAAGATAAATCACATGTCAAATAATTATCAAGAAAATTAATTTCTCTCTAATTAAACAACATATATTGGCGCCACCATTAAGGGTTACTAAGCCCACATAAAATGTCTTTTATGTGTATTATATTATTTAGCCCAACTAAATAATATCCATGCATATCAATTAATTAGTTAGTCAACCAATTAATTATCAACTGAGGCCCAAATAACAAGATCATTAGTCCGAATTACGAAGCGCATCGGGGACCATGGGCCTATAACAGGTAGCTCAATAATTAATTATTCATCGAATGAATAAGTACATTAATTATTAATTCGGATTACGCTACCATAAACCCGAATCGAACTCTACCGATTATAGATGTATACTTATACTCAACCCATGCCAGTGAATAAGCGTCCATTGATATAATCACTACATTCGGATTAACCCTCCATGATTTGTCCATTACGAGAGAAGTCTCCGTGAACCCGACTCGAAATATCTTATCCTTATTTACCATTAACCCCTAGTGATCAATTAGTTCACATATCGACTAGTAGCTAATTAGTCTAAATATGAACCCGGCCGATCGATCACTTTCTTAGGGCTAACAAATAAGGGGTATGTCTCTCTACTTCCCCGTGAAGGAATGGATTCCATGTGCATGAAAATCGAACTACTCACTCATCGGAGATAGTGCCAATGAGAAGTGGCTTGGAACACATATCTAAGTGAACCGTAACTAACACATCAAACACTACCCGAGACAAGCGGCACCACAGTGATCACCTCAGGATTAAGGTTGATCCATATATGATCATCTAATGATTTAATAAGATTTATCGATTACGGAATTATATCGAGAAATACAGACTAAATTGGTCCAGTCCTAAATGAATGCCATCATATATAAATGCCCCACGTAGGTACCCTCTACCGACAGTCCGGATAAGACTATCACACTTGAAGGTGTTCTGGGCGCATTATTGGTGTTTTAATCAAGAGACCTAAAACTCGATTAAGTTCACCACGGACTAACAGATTTAAGTATATCACCACTAACTCAATCCTCATGTGTAATCCATACACTGAGTTAAGCGGATACATACCGATATACTTAGGGTTCGCAGCAGTGTATTACTTTACAAGCACAAAGCAAGTAATAAGGTGAGATAAATTCTGTCATCCATTATTAAAAACAATTACACAAATTGTCTTTCGGGCACTACACCCAACATTACAGTGCTGCCAAATCTCCCCAAAATCTGGACCACCTTCATATTCTTCAGGAATTGTATTGAAGCTGGTCATTTCTTGTTGCATGATTGTGAGGAAATTTTGTTTTCGGCTCAACGCATCAGCCACAGTATTCAACTTCCCTGCTTTGTGGGTCACCACAAATGAGAACTTCTGGAGATATAAAAACCACCTAGCATGCATCCGGTTTATGTGCTTCTGGGTATTAATGAACTGTAGTGTCCTGTGATCACTGTTGAGGACAAACTCTTGGTGTAGGAGATAGTGTTCCCATTGTTGCAAAGCCCTGATGATAGCATAAAATTCTTGTTCATAAGTGGTCCACTTAGACCGGGCTGGAGATAACTTTTCACTGAAAAAGGCTAGGGGTCTCCATTCTTGTGACAAAACTGCTCTTATTCCTTGTGCTGATGCATCAGTATCTACCTGGAACAATTTTTCAAAGTCTGGCAATGCTAAAACAGGGGTTGTGGTTAGTCTATGTTTCAGTTCTTCAAAATTCCTCAATTGATATGTTCCCCAATGGAAATTTCCTTTTTTCAAGGAATCTGTGAGTGGTGCTGCTAGTAGGCTAAACTCTCTTATAAATTTCCTGTAGAAGGATGCCAGACCGAGGAAGCCCCTGAGGCTGGTGATATTGGTGGGTGGGGGCCAATCTCTAATAGCCTCTATCTTCTTTGGATCAGTGTGTATCCCCTCAAAACTTATGACAAATCCCAGGAACAGCAGTTTAGGTGTAGCAAAGTTACATTTCTTTATATTCAGGAATAATTGGTTTTCCCTCAAAACTTTAAAAACCATCTCCAAGTGTCTAACATGCTGGTCCACATCAGAACTAAACACCAAAATGTCATCAAAGTAGACAATAACAAACTTATTAAGGAAATGTTTTAGTACCTCATGCATAAGTCTTATGAGTGTGCTGGGGGCATTGCACATCTCAAAGGGCATCACCAACCACTCATATAAGCCTTCCTGAGTCTTGAAACTGGTCTTCCACTCATCCCCGGGTCTGATTCTTATCTGATGATATCCACTTGTCAAGTCTATTTTAGAAAACACCTTAGCTCCAATTAGGTGGTCCATCAAGTCATCTGTTCTTGGCATGGGAAACCTGTATTTGACTGTGATCTTGTTAATGGCCCTGCTATCTACACACATCCTCCATTGTCCCTCCTGTTTAGGCACTAGAAGAGCAGGTACGGCACAAGGGCTGTTGCTAGGCCTGATCACTCCGTTGTTCAGGAGTTATTCCACCATGTCTTGTAGTATTCGGTGCTCTCTAGGACAAAGCATGTAGTATGGTAGGTTTGGTAAAGATGCTCCTGGTACTAGATCAATATGGTGTTGCACATTCCGCAGAGGTGGTAGTCCAGTAGGTAATTCTGTAGGATATAGATCTTTGTAACCTTCCAGCAGGTTCTTTACCCTAGTGTCCATAGTTTCTCTGTCTCGTTCTTCTGTTGCCTCCCTCACAAATAGACCAAACAGTTCTGATGTGTCTTCTATCCCAGATTGAAATTCTTTGCCAGTAGTGATCAATAGTTTGGGTGTATCTTTTGATGCTCCTCCTCCGCTGATTTCTTGTTGATTCATGGGTACTAACACCACTTTTTACTCATCCAACCCGAAAGAGTATGTATTATCTTTGCCCTATGCATCATGTCCCTTTCAAATTGCCAAGGCCTTCCCAACAGGAGGTGACATGCATCCATGTCCACCACATCACAGTCTACTTCATCTACATAGGCCCTGCCAATGGAGAATTTCACCTTACACACCTCAGTTACCTTACTTTCTGGCCCTTTTTTGATCCACCCCATCTTATAAGGGTGAGAATGAGGAGTGGTTTTCAACCCCAGAGCTTTGACTGCAGCCTTTGAAACTAGATTCTCACTTGAGCCGCTATCTATAATGACATTGCATTCCTTCCCATTGATAGTGCATCTTGTCTAAACAAATTGTGTTTTTGACTTAGGCTAGGTTCGACAAGCAATAACTCATCCCACAATACAAACCAACATATCCCGCCGTCCCTTTCTAATTCCTCTTCTTCTTCATTCTCTTGCTCAATAGAATCCCAGAGTCTTCTCCTTTGCACATCTGTCGGGGTAACTTGTTTTCTAACAGGACATTCATTGGATAAATGTCCAGGTTGCCTGCACCTATAACACTTCATCCCCCGGTTCTTTGCATAAGGGTCATTGTGTTTGGTTACTTCTGCTTTGTTACCTTTCTGTTTGTTTTGTTCTATGGCTTCAGCACCTTTCGAGGTAAAGGAGCTACCAGTATTTGGGGTGAAAAGTTTTCTGTTGTAAAGGGTCCTGCTGTTTCTTCATTGCATTTGCTTCTCCACTGTGTAAGCTAGCTTCACTGCCTCATTCAAACTCCAAATGGGTGTCAATTCTAACCTATCCTGGAACTCATCACTCAACCCCCCAAGGTAACGTACCACTTGAACATCTTCATCTTCATGGGTATTGTTCCTGGCTCCCAGTTTATAAAATTCCTCGGTATATTCCTTAACAGTCCTCCCATTTTGCTTACAATTGTAAAAATCCAGAATTGTAAAAATCCAGAATAGTTTGCTTCAAGTAATTCGCATGTAAAAATCTACTGACCAAGAGCTGTTTCATTTTGGACCAAACCTGGATTTTGCCCTTTCCTTTCAACACCCGATTGTTCTGCAATTGCTTCCACCATGCCCTAGCTCCACCTTTCAACTTGTAAGACACCAGCTTGCATCTAATTGTTTTAGGGGGTCGCATACCTTCAAAATAGTCTTCAACGGAGTCGATCCAGTCTAGGAAGTCCTCCGCATTCATGCTTCCATCAAAATTAGAAATGTCCATCTTTAATCTGAAGTTCTGGGGCATAGGAGAAAACCCATTCTTGGCCACGGTCTTTGGTGGTTCACTTCTATCATCCTTCCAGTGATTCCATTCCGACATTTCCAGTTCGGTGTCGTCGCTGTCGTCCTTACTCTCCGGTGGGCGGCCCATGTCATCTCGTATTGGTCGGATTTGACTCGGTTCTCCCATTTTCTCTTTACCTTTGTTGCTTTCCACTCCTTTAGTTGGTAAATGGGTTCCTTCTCTCCCATCTATCGGTGTTCTAGGTAACTCCTGATCCACCGGTTGACGGTCTCTCTTCAACACACTCAGATCTAATCTCATCTCTGCAACAGCGGACCTCATCTCTCTCATGAAGGTCTCCACCACTTCCCTAAGGGACTTCAGATCTCGATCTACGTCGGAGATCCGGCCAGCTACTGCGTCATTGTTTGCCATCGGTGATCCAAGGGAAAACCTTGTCTCTGATACCAAATAATGGAAATAGCTCTCAATTAAACAACAAAAACAAGAGAACACTGAAAGTTGATTACAAACAAAATGGAAAACTGAATTCATCGGCTAATTTAAAAGGCCTTATCTACCAAGGCAGTACTGAATAACAGAAGGAAAGAAGGACAAAATACTAGGACTATAGCAAATGACAGCTAATTGATTATTCTAGGGGATAATAAGTTACTGGGGTCCATTGCCACGTGTTATCACACGTGTAAAGTGATGTCCCTACATCATGTAGTAATGAAAATGACCATACTATAAATAAAGCTATGTAAAGGCTTGCTAATGTTAATGAGTGGAGCTGGCTTAAGGGTCGTGTGTCTCCTACTATTCCGGTTATTGTTCTTCTCCAATACTGGATCAGTAACTGCATATTGATGTCTCAATTGGTCCTTGAATGGTGTTTAGGGATGTCACGTTTACGGGAAACGTCATTCTTCACTTTGATTGTCATCCTCTGCCAATATTCATTACAAAAACAGTGGAGTGACTCTGCATACAATGATACAAACACACCCTAAAACACCGTACTTAATGCAGTTCAGTGACAAAAGGTTACATCCAACACTTTTAGAGCAAATCTTAACATCAAGCTTGGTTCAAATGAGACGAGTTAGCAGTTCAAGGCTCCGATTTTGAAGACACAGAGATTCAACAAAAAAGCTAGAATTGGATCATTGTAAAATAGGATCAAGAGCCTACATGGTATTCATGTAGCAGAGACAGGTGACATGTCAAACAAAGAGCAGACGATAAGGAACGGAACGATCCATACAAGAACAAGTTTTACGAATGGAACAAACAGATGCTGGCAACAAATCACACATTTTCACAAGTTCCATTTGTAGATACCGAACCAACCAAAATAACTACTTGAAATGAGGATGTTACTGAGGTCACTTTTTATTGAATTTCTGAATTTCTGTGTATTGTAATGTATCGGCTTATAACACAACCGTTGTAATATAATTTGACACACGCACCGGTCCAATGCAATAGAGACCGTCTACTCGAGAATGATTTCTGAATTTGTTGTTGAATAAATGTGTTGTGTCTGATTTAAGACAATGTTTCCTTCCTAGGTTTTATTGGTGCACATACTCTACCAGTGTTGTATGAGAGGTATGAAAATCAGGTGGATGGCTTTGCAGACAGTGCCCTTAGACGACAGCTTCAGAATCAGTACCGAAAGCTGGATTCCAATGTTCTTTGCAGAACTTCAACTCGCAAATTCGCACTGAAGAAAAATGCATACGTAATGACGATGAACGGATATATATGTATTGTCCATTTTTAATATTGATTGATACGAGTCATAATATCATTAAGGGCTCGTGTTATATGTAATTTCAATTTATCGCTATTGAGACATAAAGTCTTGATGAATTAGCTGTTGGAATATTATTTGTTATTGTTGGAGTTCTTTGAATAAAATTGTTAACCAAATTATTCAGTGAATTTTCTTAATAAGGTTTATGTGACCAGTACTGGTATTCTTATTAGACTCAAAAATTATGCTTGAATCTCTCTCGTTTCTCCAGATTTTAATAACCAGCAGTTTCCGAGTTAAAGCAACTCATTCTTCTGTTGATTTTCTTTTTATATACAGTATTTAATTACTTAGTTGACTTTTCTTTTACAAACCTTAATCAAAGGAAGAATATGATGTCATTTTCCAAATTTTATTACATGTTCCTGCAGAATCTCTTGTTAGATTCAAATGTGTCTGCAAATCATCGTACGCCTTGTTTCAAGATTGGAACTTTGTCTTAGCCCACACGAAAACCTCGTTTATGAGATCTCATAATGATGCTCGTTTACTCATCTGTTGTCGTGAAAACTTGGCAAACAAACGAGTCATCTAAATGGCTAATGATTCATCACTAAGCAAGTTCATTAATCAAGATTTGCCTCCATTCTTTAGCAACACATTTGGTCAAATCAGGCTCATAGGTCCATGCCATGGAATTGTTTGCTTATATGGCCGGTTATCCTGACAACATTGTTCTATACAACCCTTTAATCAGACAATTCAATATCCTGCCTAAATCCTTAATACCTCGCCCTCTGGATGCAATGGCCAGAGGGGGTGATGTAGGGCTCGGGTTCGACTCGTTGAAAAACGATTACAAGGTTATACAAATCCTCTTTTGTATAACAAGCCATCATGGGCTTGAGTATATTATTGAGATATACTCACTAAACACAGATTCTTGGAAGAAATATGAACCCAATGTGCATGCAAACATCATGTACACTAACATATGGAGCATGGTGTACAAAAAATGAGACATTTTGTTAGTGGGCAAAGGATGGAGACTCTAATGAGGTGATTCTATCTTTTCATATGTGTAATGAGACATTTCAAGAAACCCCATTTTCATCTGATAATGAAGATCTTGGTGGAAGCCATGGAATCACAAGGGCAATCTTACCATATGATGACTCAATTGCATTGGTTGTTTATTCTTCAAAAGAAGTGGAGAAATATTTTTGACACATGGGTGATGAGGGACCGGAGTAGGTGTAGGAGGAGGGGGGGGGTCATGGAGAAAGGTATCAAGAATTTCAATATTTATAACGAGCTATGTATACGTTTCGACCAATGAGAAACGACCATTATGGATGGAGAAATGCTGATATTAATTATCATTGTTGTGCTACGATATCATATATGTTCTGAAGATTTTGACATGCTTATGATTTTAACATATTATAGATATCATGACATAAAGGACTATATATGTATATATGTTGTGCATGTTTGTTGTAAGATATGAAGAGATATGCATTCAATGCTTGACAAGGTATAAAACAAGTCATATGTGATATGAAATATTTGATGACATGCATGAAAGATATAGAGAGAAGTAAGAATGTGTTGTTATTTATGACGGTGATACGTAACAGTGCATAGTCAGATTGGAGATACGTATATATATATATATATATATATATATATATATATATCATATGTTAACTATGTATGAGAGCAATACGTTAGGGTACACAACATGTTTATGCTTGACGGCAGTACTAAGTAAAATCAATTTGATGAACTATGTATGACGGCACTATGTAACGATACAACAGTGTGTTATGCATGACGTCGATACGTAACGGTGGATATATATCACTAGTACGTATTAATGAAAAACAACAACAATTATGATACGTATAGATACGATATGCTAACAAAAAGAAGTAATTTCAGTTTAGCATTGATTTCAAGTATCATGTGCAATTGATTGTTATGCGATGCAAGTAAGTTAGTTCAGTATTTTTATTCCATTATCTTGAATGCTTTAATTGCTATGTGAATATTTAATTAGTTCAGTATTTCGGGTTCTTATGTTTGCTACTGTTGCTTATGCATTTCATATTTGTGAAAGAAGACTTGAATTTTTTTCATGACTACAGTAAATGGTTTAGTTTCTCTTTAACGCGACATTCGCTTATTAACTTCTTGGCGTCATAAATCACACCTTACTTTTCATCCAGGATGACTTGAATGATATTGTAGTCGATCGACAATATAATCGATGTCCATTTTGAGGATGGTATTAATGTGGTGTTGATCTTCTAGGAGCTAGGACATGGCGACAACTCGATCTAGGCAAGTTAAATGATGTAATAATTTATGTAAGATTGTTATAGTTGTATTTGTTGATTATCGTAGAAGATTATGTATCAAATGAATTAGTATGTAATGGATTTATTCATTGATGGTCGTAGTAATACGAGTGTTTTCATGTACAACTTCCAGAGTTAATGGTTTGAGGTAGATAGCAGAGAGGAATGTTTTTCAGCAAAGTAGACAATCATGACAATATTATTATATGCTGCAAGTTTAGGGGATGGCCTCCACAAGGGCACGTGGTTTCTGATTCCTCCTAGTTACTACATTAAACTACTGATACCCTTTTTTTTTTTCTTTTTTTTTTTTTGTTGTGAGGTGATACCCTTTAGAACTCAACCAGCTGTATATAGCTGTACCCATCTTCCTTTTTCTCCCCATGTGACTCCCCCCCACAACCATCCCCCATGAGACCTAGTGTCTTTGTGTGAGAATTCAAGAATTTTTAATGAGAAACGCTCAAAGTGTAGAAGTGGGAGATTGTGGGGATATGATGATGTTCTTATATATATATTTAACTAATATTCTCCTCCTCTACCTCTAGCATGCATGTGTTTATATAAACTTTGGGATAGCACATAGAGTAATGATACGTTACGGGCACAACGAATGACACAACGGTGATCTGCACCGTTGATTATAATAAGTCTAAATTGATCATGATGTAATCTAACATTATCAACGGTATAGATTAATAGCTAGATATCACCGTTGTGGTGCCCGTATCATTACTCTTGCACTTATATATATATATCTATTTAATCATAACTGTCTTGATCAAGCAGGTTAGAATTGTTCACTTTATTGCAGTGCAGCATTTAGTACTTGTAGCTATGGCACAGTTACCTCCAAGAGTGCCAAATATGGCAGCGATTTGGCCACAATTTTCACCACAGAAGAAGATCATCATGTCTCCAATGGATGATCCATCATGGGCAGACGAATTCCTCGATTTCTCGACGAAGCGCGGGTCCCACTCCCACCGCCGGTCCATGAGCGATTCGGTTGCGTTTCTCGACATCCCATTAATGGCGGTGGAAGAGGAAGAGTGTAGAAGAAGATCATCGATTATTCCAGGGAGTAGTAATGGTGGATTGTTTGAGAAGTTTGATGATGATGAGCGGGGCATTTCCCTAAATACCACTTTTGAGCAGCAACAGCAACAGCAACAGCAGTTGATGATGTCGTCGTCTATGTTTAATAGAGATGATAATATGATTATGGGATCTGGTGGTGGTGGACCCAACTCATCAAATCCATCCTCACCGTCTGATTTCAACAATATGAATATCGACGATGAGGATGATGATGAAAGGAGGTTCCATCTGATCAGCATTTGCGTATGCAGCAGCTGATGATGATGAAGAATGAACCTGAAGAAGATGAAAGCTCTTGCAAATCTGATCAGGGACTATTTCAAGCTCATGCTCACAACGGGATTATGGATAATAATAATAATTCTAGTGACAAGATTATGGATCCCAAAAGAATCAAGAGGTAAATTTTTATTAATTAATTAATTGTCTTTTTTTCTTTTTTCCTTTCTTTCAAATAACTCAATTACAAATCCTTGCTAACAATAATTTAGCACTTAATTAACATACAAAGATGCATACCATGCATTACACCAAACATTCTTGCTAACAAAATGACACAACACATTTATACACCATTTATCAGATATAAATTCTATTGATATGAGTCATGATTAATTGTGTAAAAATGTACGGAAATATTAGTTTCACAACAAAGTTAAACAACACACGCTTAAACCAATTGAATAAAGTTTTATTTTGTTGTGCTTTTAATTTCTTTCGTTTGACAATTTGTTATGAAACTAAGACTACTCAATCTAAAAATCTCTAGTGTTTATTTTGTTGTGATAATTTTGTTATGAAACTATCATAATTAATTAGGCCTATCTTTTACATGTTATTTTACGTTGTAAATAGCATGCATGCAGCAGCTATTAGAATTAAAATCATTTTCTGAATAATTATATTTACTAATTACTACCACCGGGTTGTTTAGAATATTGGCAAACAGGCAATCTGCACAGAGATCTCAGTGAGAAAATTGCAGTATGTCTCAGAGCTAGAACGCAGTGTTACCTCACTTCAGGTTATAACAATTATACGAATTCTGGAAATTAATTTCATATAAATTTTATCACTTATAATTAAGTTTTGACAAATTTTTTTTTTTTTTTGTGTGTGTGTGTGTTTATTTTAAATATAAAAAAAAAAAATGCAAAGGCTGAAATATCAGTATTATCACCAAGGGTAGCATATCTGGATCATCAGCGTTTGATTCTGGGAGTTGACAATGGTGTTCTTAAGCAAAGAATAGCTGCTTTAGCTCAAGATAAGATTTTCAAAGATGGTAATTAATTTTTATTCATATACATTTTACTCTCTCTCTTTCATTAAAGATTTGTTTATTTGTTTGTTTTTAAAATATGAATTGTCAGAAAAAAAAAAAAAAAAAAAGGATATGATCCAATAATTCAGGCACAATGTATGTATGGCACATGACTTCAATTATTGGGCTTTTATCTTTTATCTTTTATCTTTTATCTTTTATCTTTTCCTTCCTTTATTGATCAGTTTTAATTAAATAATCTTGCATATGTATATGTATATGTATATGTTTACAGCTCATCAAGAAGCATTGAAAAGGGAAATAGAGAGGCTAAGGCAAGTGTATAATTACCAGCAAAACCTTAACAGCAAGAAGGATAATGAACCACACATCAATTCACAAACATCCCCTGCTGCTGTCAATGGCTATGCAGAAAAAGAACAGCTGGTTAACTGAAACTCAAACCCAATTAATAGGTATTAATTCTTTTTTCCTTCTACTTTAATTACTACTCAATTTTTAGTCAAATAATATTAAAAACATACCTTCATATATATAAATTTTCAAACCAAGTGACTACATGCATCACTGTATTGAATTATTTATGTGAAGCATAATTAAATAATTCATATATATATTATTAATTTTGAAAGTAATTGTAACAGACAAGTAATTAATGAATTAAGCATGGAATATTAACACGTTACACGTACCGTGAAGAAGAAAAAATAGTAAATAAAATAATATATGTAGCTCTCAGCTGCTTCATATGTGCAGGAAGATAATGACCTTGGCTTGAAGAGGAACATCACATGCATCTCTTACCAATTGGAACAGTTGTTGTGAATGTGGTCCATCATCAATATTATTTGTAACATGCATTTATATATTATATTTTTTTTTTTATATATATATAAATGCATGCATGTGCAAAACAATAGAGATAAGGCTCTTTCCATGACGACTACACATGCAGTAAAATATATCAAGGTTGTGCTGTGAGAAAAGGTACTTGTTTAGATCTGATTTTCATTTTTTATTTTTAACATAGGCATGTGGGAGGTTAGATTCTTGTTAACCTCTGGAGTTTCTTTTTATGATTTTTTTTCTTTCTTTTTTCTTAATTGTATCATTCAGATAAATATGGGGTTTTTTTTTTTTTTTTTTTTGATTCAAGAAAGAACGAAGGGCCTGTCTGGTAATTGTGACATAGTATTGCATCTCTTGTTTATTCATCTTGTAATTTGTTTTTTTTTTTTTTTTGTTCTTTTTAGTTTTGTTTAAGATCGAGTTCTTAATTTGATTCTTAAGAATCGTTATAAAACCATTAAGTAAAAAAGGAAAGGTAAAAAAACAAATAGAGGAATGATTTATAATGATGCACATATGATTTACTTCTTTTCCCAATTAATGTAATCTCATGTAGGCTTGTAACTTCTTGATGCATGCATTATATATACATGTACATTGTACTTTTGGTTTATTCTAGCTAGAAGCCTTTATATATATATATGTATATATATCTTACAATGATAAATGTATTGCAAGATGTTGGGAACCGTACGTGTACTCAGGATCTAGATCCGAATCGACCAGAACCGACCGGAACCGGCGCAATCATATATATGGTGACCGCCGTTGGTGCTAGCATGCCCACGGTGCTGACGACTCTTCAGGATTTGGTTATATCCATGCATAGTCAACACCGATCGAATAGTTCGATCAACGCAACGAAACAAACATGTACTTGTAATATGCAAAGCTAATGATCGGCTTTTTCTAAGTGTCAAATCTTATTGGCAGTGTATCTGGTCAATTGTAGTCTAGAATTGGTGAGTCAAGTCGTATCCCACATTGAATCTGATCGAGTACCAAAGTCGGTCTTGTTCCTAGTTTAGGCCAACACGACTACTGAACGTGGTGATTTGTTAGATCACCGGTTCTATAAACTAATATGCACAAAATAAAAGAGTTTAAACTATGAAAAACAAGATAGCCGAGCTATGATCCACCCCACTACTATCTAGTCCTAACTCATTTCCGGAAGTGTTTCGATCTACTCTAATGGTCTCGGCATCGTTGAAGGGTGTCGTCTCCTATATCCGAGAATAGACATTATTTCAATAATATATCTACCCTCCTATGTCAGGTTCAACAGTCCGCTGATCGGATTTAACTAACCCAACACGGTCTACGATCAATGAGACGCTCATTAACAATCATATATAAACCTCACACACGAAACCGAATCTGAACAACTCAGTCGGTTTTACAGGGTGATCCTAGAACCCCGGTTCCCGTACCCTCTCGCAAAATACATCTATAAAGGCGATACGTGAAATACGATTATCGAGTCGCGAATTCAATAAAGGTCATTAAGAATAAGCTCTAGAACAATAACAACACCGAGAATCTAACAATCAACTCATCAAAACACTTCAATCAACAAGCTAGGATTTCGATTTCATAGACTATCACATAACTCGACTATCGAAAAATTAGCTACTCATTCTATCAACAAAAACAACAAGAAATTAACATAGCAAAAATCAAGATCGAAAGCAAGAACAAGAAAGGAAATTGAAATACCGAATATATTACGCCGTAGAAAATCGAATCTCCGAGCGAAATCTCGTCAATAACGCGTCAAGCTATCACCGAGATCCTCCAGATTACAACAATCTACAACTAAACTAAGCTAATCTACCTACAAATCTAATCTAAGCTAAGAAGATGAAGAAAAACGTAGAAAATGGCTGAAAAAAGATATATATATATATATATATATATATATATATGAAGATGGGGTTTTTTATAGTGTTTTGGGAGATCTGAACGCTAGGCGTGCGCCTAGGCTTTGCTAGGCGTATGCCCAAAGATCTTCAAAAAAATTGGATTTGAAACTTTCGGACCAATTTAACCCGTAGGCGTCTTGGCCAGCATTTGTCAGGCGCACGCCTGCCGACACATCTTCAGTAAATCGTCCATAACTTTGTGTAGACCTCCAAATTCAGTGATTCAAAATGCGTTGGAAAGATAATGAAATTTTCTACAACTTTCATGAAGATGACCAGCCCAGAAAATGCCTCTATTGGATAAAAATGCAGATGATTGGAAGCCAAGGTTGTAATACGTACGTACCAATGAATTTCGATCCGTTTGAACGTTTAAGCTTCGGGCTGCGCTCCAACCCTCGTATCTCGCCTTCCGGTCATCTCGAACACCTAATACCTGTACAAAATCACAACAAATATCACACGTAACCCCTACAGGACACTACGGTGACCGAGAGTATAGTAAATACACCGAAAAAGACCGAGAATCCCGGACTTTACGTCCTAGGTCTCGAAATAATAACCAATGTGTAAATACATCAAAATACAACCAAATGTCTCTGAAAACATATAAAACGAGGTATAAACGGGGTATAATCACATAGTAAATGATAATCAATTTGACTCTCAACATCTAACGCCAAGATCTGTCCCAAAATATAAGTCATTTTCGGCGTTTTCATACATATTAAGAAAGTGGTTATGCGACATAAATTTAAAGGAGAAATGACTATAATGTCTTTTGACTATCATTAATACAACATGTATATAGTGGTTGAATTGTTAATAAATTATGAGTAAAATAGAAAAAAGAATAAGAAACGCTTCATTGGTAGCGTATAATGACTTATATTCTGGGACAATCATAAAGAGGCAAACTGACTTATATTCTTGGAAGGAGGGAGTAAATTGTTTAAATAAAATTAGCATATTGATATAGAATCTTGCCGAAAATTTGTGACTCGTAGAGATGTCTTGATCTCCTAAATCGTTCTCCTGGCAACAGTTGATGAACACTGAAATGCAACGTTTGGTTGTTGGAACCGCTAAACTAGAAAAAATTGGATTTGCCTTCCACTTTTGGTAACTGTTAAGAGAAAATTTTGTTGGAGTTATATGAATCTGAATCCGATTGGACCAGAGTGCACCGACCCAACAACATTGTTGTCGCCTCCTCTACACAACCACCGACGAAGCGGTGCCCTCAGCATTGCATCTATGCGGTCGGCAATGGTAGTGGATGCAGTATCTAAGTAAGGAGGGACAATAAAAATTTTAATTAAGAAGGCATATAAAAATTTATGTGGGGTGAGGGGGGAAAAATATTTAGTATATATATTATTAAACTTTTTCGGATCAATGAGGGACGGGTTCCCCCGCTGGCTCTACATAAATCCGCCATTGGGTCGGTATTGTATTTTTGTATCGATTTCTCACGGATTCATCTTGATCTCGATTCAATCGAGATCCACAATGGATCGAAGCGTGAAATAAAATATTTCATATCTGGATTTTGCCACATCAATTAACTACAAAACGATCAATTAAACTATATATTCTAAAGTGAGAGAAAGAGATTTAGCCAACCAATTTAGATGTTGTGATCTTCCGGATTATATATTAATGCGAAACATGATGGACGTCGATCTAATACTCGAATCTCATCAATTGTGCCTTATTCTTCCCAATCGCAACCAACTTTTCTCTTTTTACTAATGAAAGTGGTATGTATAGAATCTGAATTTGTGTTAGAGAACTCTTTTTATATAAGGTAATAATGAAGTCAAATCACGATGTGAACATGAGAGAATTTTACCATAGACCAATTCCTTTTCCTCAAAGAAAAAAAGCAAGAAATTGTAATAAAAAAAACACGTTAATTAATTAATTATTTACACAATGACAAAATTAAGAGATTTTTTTCTAGCGTCATATATGTCGAGTGAGATAATAGAAAACATTTTTTATTTGATATAATATTTAATCAATAAATAGTAATAATTTCATATACATTCAATAGTCCAACGATTTAATAGGTTATCACGACAATGTTTAGAATAAGTCCGTCCTAGAGATGTCTATAAAGATTAAAGACAATATTAGATTAGATCTGATGCTCTCAAAGACCTCCTCAAATTTTCAGAAAAAATAAAATGTAGTTGTGCTTTTGATCGAAAAACAAAAGCTAGTAGTATAATTTATATTTCTTTTAGCAATTCTAAAATATAATATAAATAGAATTTATTAATTCATCAAGGAATTTGTCGGAAAAAAAGGGGTAGCATGAAATTCTAAGGTGAAAATTCTCATATAAGGAGTCTTTTATGTGGCTTAATCTGAACCACACAGTTTCATTGTAGAATAAAACTATATATGTGATCCAGATAAACCCTCATAGGTGTCTCTCCACATTAAAGTCTCCACTTAAAAATTCCCGGAGATAGCGGTGTAGCACGATAATTTTGGGGGAAAAAACAGATTTGGCTCTAAAACCATTTTTGTTCATCTAGCTTGGCTCCACGAAAACCCCCAAAATACGGAATGGAATGGAATTTGCTTAATTGCCAAATCTGAAAGTGAGAACTTAGGTCGAGTTGGGTTCATTTGGGTTGAGTTTTTATAAGTATTAGTCGGGTTGGTTTAAAAAATACTAACTCAAACCGAACCAAATTATTAGAAAACCCAATGGTTTGGTCCGGGTTGGTTTCGGGTTGGGTTTGGTTTTAAGCCATAAACAATGTATTTATAATCAAACTTTGATGTAATAAAATCCACACATGTATTCTATCGAAATTTAAATATTTTACCACATGTCCATAGAGAACAATATTTAAAGACAATTTTTTTATGGACTTCATATTATGAATCCAATAATTCATGACACAACCAACAATGTATAGAGATTGTAACAAAGAACAATACTTAAGCATTAAAGAAATCATACATGAAAATTTAAAAATTAAAGAAATGATCCATGATTCATTAGAAAAATATTATATTCATCAAATAGTCATTTTAATTACAATTAAATCACCATAGATGTTTCTTCATTTTTCAATTATCACACCATAGAAATAAATGTTGATCGAAAATGAATAAAGAATAACCTTTTTCATTTAGGCTATCAATAGAATTATCTATCAGAATGTCTTTCGGGTTGGGTTGGGTGAGCCAGAAGAAAAAAATAAAAACTCCAAACCAACCCAATAAGATTCGGGTTGGGTGCTCCAACCCAATATTTTTGGTTTCAACTGGGTTGAGTTATTTTGAATTGGTTCGGATTTATTGGGTTTTTTGCTCGGCCCTAGCCAAATATGTGATTTTCCCGAAAGAAAAGCGAAAGAGCTCGCCAATGAAAAACGCCACCCTCCATTTTTAGATTTTTGTCAAATTTTTAGCTTCCTGAAACGCAATCAAATTCTTGACTTTAATTTTCACAATCCAATCATTATTACTCATTCAAATATACGCTCACGTACTAATTCCTCCAAAATAAAATATAATGAATTAATTGTTTTATTAATTTGTGGGCACACTTTGTAGGACGGATGTAGTAGTTTGTTCGCTACTAATTCACAAACATTATGAAAATTATTTTCAAAGTGTTTTGTGTGTGTGGAAAACATGATCGACAAAGAGACAAGTAGGCAGCATCAATGTTGTCACAACACAACGTAGGAGTTGGCAGCAAGTGAACTTCCATTTCTTTAAATAGACTATAAATCCATTGTACTTCAGTAATTGAATTGAAAAAAGAATTATATTCAGCTTCTGTATTATTCTTTTGACGGGTTGTTGCTTTTAATTTGCAAAACCAACTTATTTAATTAGAGCCAAGAAAAACGCAATAAGCAACAATGGAACGTCATCGTCAAGATTTATAGAGAAATTATAAATTCAGGTCTCTGTAACATCCCTTATTTCATTTTAGGTTATGTCAGACCTGACATTTTGTTTTAAATCCCCCGTGCAATTGTGTAAAAGAAGCGTCGCAAATTTGACGCCCGCGAAAAATCCCACGTGCCCGTGGAATCCTCCTCACTAATGTTTTCTTTTTACTTTGCTCCAAAAAAATCACACGCACCGTGGGATTTTTGCAAGCGTCTGCAAATTTGCACGCTTTTTACACAATCGCATCTTGACTTAAAACAAAATGTCGGATCTCGATGCAACCTAAAATGAAATAAGAAAATCTTCTGAAACTCGAATTCATAATTTCTCAGATTTGTATCCTAGTCAGCATTTGAAAATACGTGATGGTCTAATGAAGAAGCATGGGAGATGAAGAAGCCCATAGATTGATTGATTTTTTTTTTTTTTTTTTTGGGGCGATAGATTGATTTTTTTTTTAAGATATGGCAAGATGCATTTTATAGTCTTCCATTGAGTATCCGTACGTAGGTGCATGAATGAATTTACTAATCTTGTATACTGCAAAGGATATCGGGATAAATGAAATTACTTAAGGTATCGCAACCCACAGATTGTCATGCGATACAATGATCATTATTAATGAATTATTTATTTTACATTTTGAAATGCTACATCTTTAAGTTTTCAGAATATGTTTTCTACCGTAGTAAAAAATGGAGTAGATGTTGCGCTGGTTTTATTATTAAATTTTAATGTTGAAATCTTTAAAATACTGACTTTTAAAGCATTTACATATCTACTTCAAGTATTGTGAATACACATTGAGAATTGTTTAAATTCTTAAACTTTTATGTTTTTAAATGAAAAACTATAATGTAGAAATATCATTTGTTTCTTTCATGATTATTAGAACAACCGTGCGAAACTAATCCTTCGAGCTCCTGTCGGGCGCTAAAAGGGGGACATCTCCGAACAAGATTTGCTGCATCTATAATAGCCTGAACTCGAGATATCTTGCTTAAGCGATCGGAGTCTCTTTCATTCCGACAAAAAAAAATGATGATTATTCATTTGAAGAATTAACTCTAAAGATAATAGGAATAAAAATAATTAATACTTAAAAAATATATCACGAGGTCGTTGAGAAAAAGTAGCGCGGTTATTTCGAAAAATATATATCTAAAAACTAAATTTTGTTAAATAATTTTGCTCCTCTAGTCTTGGCGCCCATTCAAAAAGAGCCCCGCCAGCCACCTTTCCAATTTAGAATCTTTGTCAATTTTTTACATCTCTCCCTCAAACCCCATCAAAATTTTGACTCCAATTTTTGAAATATACATTTCCTAATTAATTCCCCCAAAATAAAAACCAGTCCCTCCCTCCAAATGTTTAGGCGCCTAATTCAACTGCTTCTTCTGCTACAAATACATTCTCCAATTCAAGCAGAATCTCATCATTTCCGGCCGGGCTTTTCCTAAGTTATAACACCAGAAGAAGAAGAAAAAGAAAATAGAAAATGAAGAAGTCGATTTTCATTGATGAAAATGGCAACAACAACAACAACAACAAGGAGAACATTCCACCGAGCAATTTAAAGGGGTCAAATTTGTGCAGTAAACGTAACAACAGCAACATCAAGTTGAAGAAAAGGTGCAGAACAAATACTAGAATCCCGCTTAGAGATATCACCAATTTGTTTCTCCACAGCCATGATCACCCTACTAATTTTCATGTTCTTCATCATCTTACAAGAGAAATGGTATATTCATCATCATATGGTGTATCTGCAGCATCAGATGCAGCAGATCAATCTCTTTTCTCTTCGTTTTCTTCTGTTATCAAACAACAGAGAAGCTTACCAGCAGCAGTTGATTCCATGGATTCCCAGAACAAGAATAAGTCCAAGATTTTGAGACAATTTTATAGATAGATAGAGAGATCTATACTATTACTATACTTTTATCTTCATCATTTTAAGTCATTAATTTATTATACACTGAAATTAAATTAAATAAGATATTTTGGTAAGCCCGGCCGGAGGTTTCTGAGTTCTTCATTTGATGTATTTCAGAATTCATAATTATACCCGAAACAATCATATCTTCTTCTTCTTCTTTTTAAATTAATATGAATTGGTCTAAACGGTGAAATTCATTTACTTTACACAAATTTTATGCACAATTTCGCTTTTTTAGGAAACTAATGAAAATGTATACTTTGGCATTATTTTCACTAGACTAAAATTTTACCTTCCATAGATACACACACACACACACAAAAAAAAAAACTAGAACAGTAGAAATGGATTTAGCGACCATTATAGCCACAACATGAGTGAAAAACACATCAATAATGAGAGTTTTCATTAACTTTTAACAATGACTTTTATGGAGTTGAACAAGCCACGAAGATGGAAACTTTTCCCACAAAAGATGATTTAGAGTTAATTACAAGCTTGAATATATGTTAAAATCCACTTTCTATGCTAGATCTAGGTTAACCTTAGAAAAAGAAACAACAGGATAAAGTTTTATATAGATTTTTGTGATAGATCTCTTGTCTGTTACATCAGAGTACATATACTTACAATACATCAAAACTTAAAATGTCATGCACACTAATACACTGCCACATGCCCATGACTCTACCCTCCTATTATTCAATGGATAAACATTACATATTAAATATAAATAAATCTATTTCTTAACATCTCCATCAAGCTAAATGTAGGGACAACAACTACAAAAAGCTTGGTTCTGAATTCCATAAGTTGTGGTCCTGGTAGTGCTTTTGTTAATGAGTCTGCAATCTGCATTGATGATGGCACAAATCTAACTGACAGTTGCTTGTTGAGTACTTGATCTCTCACATAGTGAACATCAACTTCTATATGTTTGGTCCTAGAATGATAGACAGGGTTGTGAGCAAGAAAGGTAACACTTAACTTATCACACCAAGCCACTGGAACACCAGTCAGTTGAACACCCATCTCCAGCAATAACTGTTTGATCCCTGATGACAGATTGGCCAAGGATCTATATTCAGATTCTGCACTTGACCTAGAAACAACACCTTGCTTCTTAGAACTCCAAGAAACTAGGGAATTGCAAACATAGACACGGTAACATGCAAATGATTTTCTGTCTGGAGGATAGCATGTCTAGTCAGCATCAGAAAAACCATTCATAGTAAGGGAGCCATCAGAGCTAAAGAACAATCCATAGTGCAATGTGCCTTTGACATATCTGAGAAGCCTTTTCAATGCTTGCCAATGAACCTGAGTAGGAGTTTGCATATATTGACTTAAATAATTCACAGAATAGGATAAGTCAGGTTTTGTATTGGTGAGATATTGAAGCCCTCCTATTGCACTTCTGTAGATGGTAGGATGATGCATATGTTCTCCTTGATTAGGCAACAGATGTTGTTCATGTTGGAATAGTGTCCTAAACCCAATCGGGTTGGACCGGATCCAACCGGGTCGGATCATTTCTACTATTTATTTATGTTTATACATATATAAAATTGTTTTTCTGTTGTCATATATTTGTTCTTTTAAAGAACCAATTGTGAATTGTTATATGATAACGTCATTAGTGTTAATCTGTGATAGAGAAACCATGATAGGCGATTATGGTTGATGAGATCTCTAACACTTTAATAAGTTTGATACTTAAATGTCTCTAGGCTGATGTACTATTATACATGGCATTGATAGTGCGAACGCAGACTAGCACGTAGATGTCTGTCTTTTGTCTTTAAGGCGTGGATAGATCTCGCTCTATCGAAGTGTAGAGACACTTGGATTGTATGCGTGGGCGTGTATTAGAGAATGCGTCGTTAGGCGACCGACCTTTACAAGGATAAGTGTCACACTATGTATGTGGACGGTTGTGTAATTATCCTTTGGACCGAGTCTACATGGCATCACGGTGTGGATTGTCATGCTTTGACACTATTGATGTTTGCCCTAGCCACATGGCGATCATGCGGTAGTGATTGGGTGTGATACTGAAGCATGCGGAGTATACATGTTTGGTCGTCTGGGAATCGCGTACCCTATTAGTAAGGGTGAATATCCGAAAGGGCCTTCTTATAAGGAATGTATTACTCTTGTGAATCTTTGCAAAGTGGAAGTAAATGAGTTACTTCGAGAGATCTTGATATCCAGATTAAGATACGGTCGTTGATGTTTTGACACTCGACTAACGACCGTATGGATATTATTACAGCGATATGATTGTAATTTACACGGTAACTGTTTCACATGTAATGTAGTAGTCATTGCATTTGACTCTTCCGATGACTGGGGGTCACGGTGTGTTGCTAGACGCTATCCCGTGATCGTTAGGTATGAAGGGCATTTTAAGTAATTTTCACTTTGTGCCTATGGCCAACATATTCTAGCCTATCGGGCCACACACACATATGAACATCTAGCCGGATTAAAATGTGGTTATAGATGATAACCAAATAAGGAAAGTTTATCTCGAGACTATAAAGGTTATAGTGGTAAATTAATATGGTGGTATTCATTTATTATGAATAAACATAATACAAGATATTAATTATGTTATTTAATTAAATACACATATGATGTGTACATGTGTCGAAATTAATTGTGTATATTGATACACATGTATTTTGTAAATTAATTAATCATGATATTATATTATCTAGTATTAATATAATATATATATATATATATATATATATATATATATATATATATATATATATATATATATATATATATATATATATTTGAGCTTCCAGCGTGTAGTGCATATTGGATATGCATGTGCATGATTGTTTCAAAATAAATATGTATAGATTTATATTTGTAATATATATGTGATATATACTGTAATACATAAATTGATTTATAGTAATAAGATAAATAAAAGTCAATATAAGATATTGACAATATATTGAAATATTTAATATAAGATATTGAATATTAATGAGATAAATCAATCAATTATATTTTTCTTATTTTACTTAGTAAAATGTTTTCTTCTCTCCACTCCTATGGGCGCCACTTTTACCTATAAATAGGAAGTGAGTGTCAAATTTCTTTTATCAGACACCATAATTCCAAATTTAATAGTTCTTGAGAAAAATAGAGAGCTTCCCAGGAGAGTTTTACGAGGAGGAAAAGTCGGTCTAGCATGCGGTTTTTTCTAGTAGCAATCCAATGGTGGATTCCGGCGGGTTGTTCGTGTGGACTTGCGGTAGAGGCCGAACACTTGGGCGGCTCCGTGCATCATACTCTCCTTTGACGGTCAAAGCGTCGATCTTTTAGATCAAGCAAGGTAACACCGTCTACTATCTTATTTGTTTATTGCTTAAACGAAGTCGATATTGGGTAAAAGGAAATCAAATTTTTGAATTCTGCTGCGTTCCCGCGTAGATTTCTTAACAGTTCAGGCACCATTGGTGTGGTGCAGGGCTTGAGATGGTCTAACTGAAATCTTTTAATATTTGAGAAGCATAGTGGCCTTGTGTTAAATAGAGACCTTCTGGAGTCCTGTGTGCCTCCATGCCTAGAAAGTGAGAGAAGGAGCCTAGATCTTTTAGAGAAAATCTTGAGTGAAGCATATCCACAAATTTCTTTATCATCTTCTGAGAGCTACCTGTCACCAATATATCATCAACATAAACCAATACATAAAGCAATTGATCAAGAGTTTTAAGTATAAATAAAGAGAGTCTGCAGCAGATTGTTTGAACCCCCATTCCAAAGATTTGAAGTCTTAGGGCGACAAACCATGCCCTGAAGTCTGCTTAAAGGCCATATAGAGCCTTATTTAATTTATGACATAATGAGGCTTTGTCTTATCTTCAAAACCTTCAGTTGAACCATATAAACATCCTCCATTAGGCGTTCATTGAGAAAGGCATTATCTATGTCAACTTGATGTATATGCCAGTTCAAACTAACAGCAAGAGCTAAAACAACCCTGATTGTGGATGC
Source organism: Gentiana macrophylla (assembly GCA_026214975.1). Classification (NCBI taxonomy): domain Eukaryota; kingdom Viridiplantae; phylum Streptophyta; class Magnoliopsida; order Gentianales; family Gentianaceae; genus Gentiana; species Gentiana macrophylla. The sequence continues at coordinate 123,438,162 of CM047807.1, read as the reverse complement.
CTTGGCTACAGGACTAAAAGTTTCTGTGAAATCAACCTCATAAGTTTGATGAAACCCTTTTGCCACTAATTTGGCCTTATGCTTGAGTATGGTCCCATCTGGCTTCATTTTGAGCTTAAATACCCATCTACAGCCAACCGGACTTTCTTTACTAGAAGGAGGAACAAGAGTCCAGGTCCCATTCTTTTGCAAGACATCAAATTCAGTGATCATAGCAGCCTTCCATTCAGTGCAGCTCAATGCTTTTGAGACTTTAGTTGGTTTAGAAAGATGATCTGAAAGGATGGAAGACTGGATTTGGGCAGAGTAGGTTTTAGGATTGAAAATTCCACTTTTGGAGCGTGTTTGCATAGGATGACCTTGTGTTAGAGGTTGTGGTATGTCAAACTCATGTACCGAAGAAGTATCAAACAAGGAAGAAATAGAGGTCAGGGGACTAGAGCAGTTTTGTTGTGAGGACTGTGAGGAAGTCCTTTCTGGTGAAGGACATAAGGGTATAGGACTTTGATTAGGGGAAAGGAAGTTCTGAGTTGAGCCTTCTCTAAATAATAATGAAGGCACATGTGTGTTAGTACTGATAGGTGAGGTCTGGTTTTGCTGTGTGTGTTGTGATGTCTCAGGGTTGTTGTTGGATGCAACAGGGTTGTCCTCTGATGTTGCTTCCACAGATAATGGCTCTTGCTGAGAGTAAGATGAGTTACCAATTGATAGACTAGTGACTAATTCAGGATCAGTAAGAACTTCTCTATGAGGTCCTAGCAAAAACTTGTCTTTAAAAGGGAATTCTGACTCATTAAAAACCACATTTCTAGTGATAAAAACTCTCCCAGACTCATCTAAACATTTGTAGCCTTTATGGGAGGGACTGATGCCCAAGTAGGTGCACTTAGTAGTGTGAAACCTGAACTTGGTTGAGTTGAAAGGCCTAAGGTGTGGAAAACAAGTACATCCAAAAACCTTATAAAACTTATAATTAGGTTTCTTTTGAAAAATGACCTCAAATGATGATTTGTTATCAAGGACAGGAGTAGGGAGGACATTAATAACAGACACAGCTTCAACAAACTATCCCACCAGAATTTTAAAGGTAAAGAAGCTTGAGCTAATTGAGTCAACTCAAGTTCAACTATGTGTCTATGTTTCCTTTCTGCTCTTCCATTTTGTTGGTGGGCATGAGGACAAGGGTGCCTGAAATGTATCCCTTGTTGTTCAAGATATGGTTCAAGTGATCTATACTCTCCTCCCCGATCAGTTTGTAAACATTTAATTTTAGTGGAAAATTGATTTTCAACCAGAATTTTAAAGGTTATGAAAGTGGAATAAACATTTGATTTGTGTTTTAAGGGAAAGATTCAAGTGTATCTGGACCAGTCATCAATGAAATGCATATAGTAAAGGTATCCAAATGTGGATGGGACAGGAGTAGGGCCCCATAGATCAGAGTGAACTAGATCAAGGACATTTTTAGCATGAGAATCAGAAGTAGAATAAGGCAGGGCATGACCCATACGAAATTGACAAGCATCACAGAATAGTAAATTTCAATTAATGTTGACAATACAAGATTTCAGAATTTGACTAAGCACAAGTTTAGAAGGATGACCTAGCCTCTTATACCAAACATTAGGATCCTTTTCTAGACTCACAATTCCTAGACACAAACTAGGAGAACCAGTTAGACCAGAAGGGGCCTGAACACTAGTATTATTGCTGACAGATTGAATGAGAGCAGACTTGGATTTGGAGTGAAGAGAGTCATGTGGACGAGCCATTATCTTGTAGAGACCATCACTGGAACTTATGTTAGAAGATGCATCCATGTTGTCTTGTCCTTCACATAACAAGCAGTAGGGGTAAATTCAACAGTAATATAATTATCAGCTAGAAGTCTAAAGATACTAATCAGATTCTTAGTGATTAAGGGTACATGTAAAATATCTTTTAGTGCAAGAGTTACGTGTGGTTGATGTGTGACAATGTTGCTATAACCAATATGAAGGATGTGGAGTTTCTCAGCATTCCCAACTAACAAAGGCTCAGAACCACTATAACCTGCACTGAGATGAAGGTTGTTTAGATCAGCTGTAATGTGATTTGAGGTCCACTATCCATGTACCATGCTGAGTCTCCCACAGACTGAAGGGTGGCAACAAAAGCCTGTTTTGAAGCAGTGTTGTTGTTGCTGCTGTTTGGAGGGATAAAATCCTCTTCAAATCTGTGCCAACAGGAAGTGACAATGTGCCCTCTTTTGCCACACAATTGACAAACCATTGTGTTACCAGAATTGTTGCCATTAGAACCTCTTCCTCCTCCATTACTCCTACCTCTTCCTCTACCACCTCTAGAACCACCATGTCCCCTGCCTCTTGCAGCATTTGAGTTGGATGCATGGGGCCTAACATTGTTGTTGTAATTAGAGAAGTTCCTAGACATAGGACCTTGAGCAACATGAGCAGTTGGAGTAGGAAAACCAGCAGCGGCAGGTTGATTGAGCCTTGCAATGAGTCTTTCATGAGTAATTTGTTGGGACTGTACATCTTGCCAACTGAGAGAACCTACTCTGGATGTAATATTGACAATAGCTGATTCATAATCTCGATCCAATCCTCCTAAAGTGGCCAACATCAACTCGGATTTAGTGATGGGATATCCAGCAGCTATCAAATTATCAGAATATGACTTCATCTGTGCTAAATAGTCGGACATAGACCTTGATCCTTTCGATGCTTTGGCCAAAGCATCTTTACAATCCAGCATTTCTTGCCTCAGATCTACTATTATATAAAGTTTCAAGAGTAGACCACACTTCATAGGTTGTAGAACAACCAAAAACTTCACCTAGGATCTGTTCAGTCATAGAGCTCAACAACCATCCAAGTAATAGACAATCCTTAGTAGCCCATTCATCAGATACATGATTCATAGATAAGGCTGGTGTGACAGATCTGAGAGGAAAGTCTTGTAAATGAGACACAAGACTGAGAAGTTGATCTTCTAGAAAATGACCCTTAATAATGGGCAATACTGTGTAGCGCCAAAGTAGGTGATTATTTCTATGTAGATTGACAGCACAAACTTAAGACAAATTACCAGAAAAGGGCGGTCCAAGCAGTGGTGGTTGAGGAGACGGACTCATCGATCTTAGTGGCGGAGATAGAGCTGGTGTTGTAGATCGAAAGTGAGTGTAAGAAGATTCTGGCCCGCCAAAATTCAAAGTTGGAGTCGGCGTAACGACGCCGAATCGAGCTCATAACCGAATACCAGAATAACACCATCGTCGTTAAAGAAGAGCAAAGACTATAGTCCGGGTTTTGTTGAAAAAAGGTTGAAAAGGCGGATAATAACTGGGATGCATGTTGCCCGGTAGAGATTCAGTGCTCAGTATTCTAGTTGAAGAAATAGAGTAGAGCTCGCGGTGGCCGGAGCCTCGGGGTGGCCATGGATGCCAACCTTGCTCTGATACCACGAAAGAAACAACATGATAAGGTTTTGTGTAGATTTTTATGATAGATCTCTTGTATGTTACATCGAAGATATATACTCACAATACACCAAAACAGAAAAATGTCACAAGACACTAATACTGTTCCACGCGTGCCCATTACTCTACCCTCCTATTATTCAATGGATAAACATTATATAATAAATATAAATAAATCTATTTCTTAACACTTAGTTTAATCTTGTTTCTCACCCTGACCAATATTGGTCAGTGAAGATGAGATGATAAATGAGGTTTCGATATTTCCAGAAGCAACTCCGAATTTTGTGAAATGTGATAGGTTAACGTGTAAATCGGTATTGATAAGATTTCTGATATATATGTGCCAAATGTGGATAATGTCGATATTATGAATCAGTGAAAATACATCGGGAGTTGTTTATCCACTGAAATTGTATGATAAAAGTGTGTAATTAAGTGCACAGTGTGATTGTATAGTAGGTTAGGTGTGTCGTATAAAAGTAAGTGTAATAATAATGGCATATATATAGCAAGGAGACCTTAACCAACATTTCATAACTTATTTTCAATTGATGATTTTTTATAATATTTTAAGTTGGGCTCTAAAGCCCAATCCGGTGATAGCACACTTTCAGTCCTACTCCAACTATCATCACTTGTTTCACACGCGCCGCCACCAACGGATAGTTCACCGCTTGCTTTTCCACTTCCAAAATATTCAAGAACCTCCCATCACTTGAAAATCTATGCCATCAAGCTTGCACCCGACATTTGGAAAACGAAATTTCCGGCGTTTTTTTAACTGCGTTTGTTCCACGCTCTCCTCAAAGGCGTCAGCATCTTCCAAGACTCAATTCCTTCAACTCTGCCCCCTAGTCTATCAATTCTTCACCTTCACCACAGCTTTCTTCTGCAAAATATCGAAGATAAAGGCGAGATTTCAGGCTTCTGAACTAAGTTGACGGTTCAATGGTAGTGAGAAAATCCGAGAGAGCTCAAAAAATGGTACTTATCCACTACTTTTACTAGCCCGGCTTCTTGAGCTCTGCATAAGCCGACCCTAGTTGTTTTCTTTTTGTGAAGGTATTTTGTTTGCAGACTTTATATGGATTGCTTTCGAATTCGCTTTTTTAGCTAGAAAATGGTCAAAATCAATTAGGGTTTCCTGTAAATTTGTTTGTCTAGTGCAACCAATATTTTCTGGGTTTGATAAGTAGTAGTATCAGATCTTCTATTTTTGTATCAGCTTTTTATAATAAGATGAAGGGCGTTGATTTCTTCCTCTCTTTTTTTTTGAACTTAAGGGCGTTAATTTCTATTATCTTATTTTACAGGTGTAGCTGAATTTGTGAGTTAGCTTTGGAAGTTAGGATCTCAAGAATTTTACAGTATGGCTTCAAAAGGAGGTGGAAATGGTGGGAAAGAAGGATTTAAAGAGAAGCTAAAGGGGGAAGATAGCAGGGTCTATTCTAGGAAGTCATTTAAAGGGTTGGAAAATAGTAGCCAGATGATTGATAGTGTCTTAGGTAAGGAGCCCCAGACGGTGATTGGTTTTGAGGATGGGGATTTGTTGCAAAAGAATGTGTTGTTGGGAGTAGACTCAGGCGATTCCTCAAGTCACCAGGAAGTGATTTGGGGGAATGGAATGGGGAAAGGGTTCCCAAGGCTAGCAAATCGGGTAACAATCAATCTGTCCATGAAGTCCACGAGTGAGATGAAAGAGCTAAAGGCAAAGCTGGAGAGTGAATTGGATGAGATTCGGAGTTTGCTGAAGAAGATCAGTGATAAAGAGCTTCCAAAGGCTGGAAGCAGTTCTGGTAAATTGAAAAGGGCTCATTCTGAGCTAGAATCTGTAGATGCAGCCTTTGCTTCGAGACCGTTAAATCAGTTAAATGGTCCGATGATAGTGAATAGTCCGGTTCAAGGTGGGAGTGTTAATGCAGGGAAACAAAAAGGAGCCCAAAATGTGAACCAGGTGATGAAACCAAAAGAAAAATTTCAAGCTCCAGAAACCAAGAAGGTGAAATCGAGCGGGAAGAAGGGTGAAAGGGGCGAGTTAGCACAATCGGCTGGCTTGCAAAAATTTCAAGTAATTTAAGTGAAGAGCTGTGGCTCTTTGCTTGATAGATTGATGAAACACAAGCATGGCTGGGTGTTTAATAAACCTGTTGATCCTGTTGCTCTTAATTTGAATGATTATTTTGACATCATCAAGAAGCCAATGGACCTAAATACTATAAGATCTAGGCTTTCTACGAAATGGTACAAATCCCCCCAAGATTTCGCTGAAGATGTAAGACTTACCTTTCGGAACGCTTTGACGTATAACCCCAAAGGACACGACGTTTATGTGATGGCAGAGATCCTATTAAAGATATTTGAGGAAAAATGGGTTGTCATTGAAGCTGACTATATGCGTCTATTGAGGTCTCACTTAGATCTTGGTGATGGTTTACCTGCCCCAACCTATAAGAAAGCTCCTCCAGCACGCATTCCACCACCTGAAGCGATAAGGGAGTTGAGTAGGCCAGTACCTATCACTCACGAAGTTGATCCCAGACCAAAAACAATGAATTCTTCTGCTCCTGTTAGGGGGGGAGCACTAAAGAAACCAAAGGCAAAAGAGCCCAACAAGAGGGAAATGACATATGGTGAAAAGCAGAAGCTTAGTGAAAACCTGCAGAGCTTGCCCTCTGAAAAGCTTGAAAATGTTGTTCAAATCATTAAAAAGAGAAATCTATCCCTCTGCCAAAATGATGATGAAGTCGAAGTCGACATTGACAATGTGGATACTGAAACACTCTGGGAGCTTGATAGGTTTGTAACCAACTATAAGAAGAACTTGAGCAAATTTAGAAAACAAGCTGAGGTTGCTGCTACTCAATCAACTGGGGCGGGTGAGCCATCTATTGGACAAAAGGTATACTATTCTGTCATCATATATAATGGCTTCACTATTTTTTGTTTGGTGCAATGACATAGGTCTCTATTCTTTCTTGTAGAATCCTGAGAATCTTGTCCCGGCTTCTGTATTCGTTCCAAATGATGCACAAAGAGGTGAGCTCTTGTTTGTTGAAATCTTCAATTTACTTGTCCCAAGTAGCACACAGAACATAATGCTGGACGATGTCCTTCATATGCAGAAGCTGTTCCACAACCTTTAAAGGAAAAGCAAGAAGATAATGTCACCAAATCTACTAAGGAAGGCAATGGTAGCACTGATTTGGAATCATCATCAGGCGGTAATGCTTAGCTTTTACTTCTTCGTTTTTTTTTCCATGCCAGCATCAAATGCATTTTTTTTTTGGGGGGGAAAGGAATCATCATTATCTTGTGCTTTGTCTTGATTACAGATTCAGACAGTCAAAGCTCCTCTGATATTGGATCTGATATATGATATTCATCTTTAGATTGTTGCTTGTCCAGGTGGGTTGTATTTCATTTATTAGTTGGGCTGAAGTCCTTAATAGGAAACTACACGTTCATTACAGTTCATGAGTGGAATGTCAAATCATTTGCCTGCATTTTTGAGTTTTTTTCTTATAGCTGATTATGTGTTTCTAAGTTGGGAGTTTGAAATTTCTTTTTTGTAAAGACATAGCTTATGCATTGTTCTGGTATAACCATTAATTAACCTTTTAGTGATTCAGATGTACTACCTAGCTGACTAGCTCCCATTTTTTGGTAGCTGATAATGTTGATAGAGCCCCTTTCGTTTTGCACTTTTTGAGCAAATAGTCCTGCTTAATGTATAGTCGTGTAGTTGACACTTGCTATATTTTTTTAATTTTTTTTATTATTATTATTTTTTTTTTTTGAGTGGTCACTTGCTAGTTAATCATGTACAAATTCGGTGATATTTTATATATGTATAATCCCATTTCTGCGGAAATATTGCCACTCAAATATTGCCACTCGAACATGATGCGGAAATATTGCCACTCAAACATGTTGGTGATTGCATTTGATGATTATTGTGTTATTCGATAACATAGAGGTGGCTTCTTATATGAATATTATGGTTGCAGATAATCTTGAAATAGACTGATGTTGACATTCTTGACCGTTCGGATCCTGAATCTGGTGGTTCTGTTATAGAGATAGTGTGTTCCTTTGAAAAATCTCAGACTGCACAACCGTAGCCGGGTGGCTGGTGGCCTGAGGCCTCCTTCTTAGGCTGTAGTTCTTTCTTCTTTAGCTTTTGTATTGGAAGCAATTGTATGGTAACTGTAGACAGTTAAGATAGTTGGGGTTGTTTAGTGGTGGCTTAGCTTTTGTACATAACTAATTCTAAGCAAATGCTGGTTGGTTTCCCTTTTGTTATGGCAACTATCTTGGTAGTAGATAGTTCAAAAAAGTTGTCTTTGTTGAAAATCTAGTCAAAATGTATATGTATCTGTGCTTTGATATCTCCGTGTAATTGACCTCAATAAGATATTCTTGTGTAAATCATTCTCACCCTCTCTCCTCCATCTCTTTTGAACTTGCACAGTGATGAGAATCGTTGATTTGAATAAGAAACCTTATTACTTCAAAATTTGGATTTCAACAGGCACTCGGGGCTTACATATGAATTAACTATTGCATTTACTTCAATAAACATATCACAACCCTAATTATTTCAGTAAGGAACAGTTGCGGTGAGTGTCCTGTGTCTTGGATCTGTGAGAACTGTCTCAACATTGATAAAGTTCGATTCCGCCATCACCCTTTCAATGTCGGTCAGATAATACTCATCCAAGAAAGGTTCTGTGCTTTTCATCAATGTAAACAGCACTGGTGATAATTCCTGAAATGCATACAATAGAACCGAATGAACGTATATACTTCAAATGATGTGGCAGAATTGTATTTGTGTTTACAACTAAATTGAAGAATAATGTCATGTCCACCATCTTCAAAGACAAGGATAATGGCCGTTTGTGTTTACACTAAAATGAAATATGGTGGCATGTCCACTATCTTCAGATACAAGGATAGAAAGGGAAGAGAACCAGAAATAGAGATGAGTAATGTTATGAAACTTGCCTGAAGAATCTTTGATTTTGGCTGTTAAAAAACAACAGATTTGAATCAGAAGTTAAGGTATATCTTTAGGTAAAATATCCAAATATCAATTTCTTGAATTACCCCATAAGAAGGTTGGTACTTACCGAGTTATCTGTCAAGGCAAAAGTTCCTCCAGGTCGTAACAATCGAAAGGCTTCCTTCACAATATTTCTTATGGCTCTTTCAGGGCATTCGTGAAACTGCACAATAATCACACTCAAGAGTTTGCATAGCTTTTATGGCCAACAAGTCAGCAAAAAGCACAAATTAAGATACTACTAAGGACACTACTATTTGATCAGATAGTGTGAATTTAATTGTCAAATGGACTGCATGACACTGATGTTAATTACTTCCCTGGCAAGTAACAGGAATCAAAGGCTTGTCATTATTTAATCAAAATAGGTCTTAATAGCTATAAGTACATTGCTGCTAATAGTCAGGATTGGTAGCGTACGACGTAGGCAATAGAAACAATGTCGAAGGATTTAGAAGGCAAGCCTGTGCTTTCACCATTAGCATGGATCCAGCTTATGGGATTCCTCTTCAAGTCTCTTTTCTTCTCTTTGAACTGAGCTACCGCAAGAAAGTAAGGTGACAGATCAACCCCCTGCACGCTTGGATCAAAACAAGAGAAAATGGTTATATAAAATAACGGGACTTAAATTATCATTTGATTGATCACATTTCTGAACTTTTTTTTGTGTGTGTGTGTGTGTGAGTGTGTGTTCTTACTCAGAACTAGGAAAAAAGACTGCTTGGCCAACTAATGAAGCAGGATTTGCAAATGATACTTACAGTTACTTTAGCTGACGGATATTTATCAGCAAGGAAACAGGTGCTCACGCCAACAGAACAACCTATATCGAGTATGTCTTTAACAACAAGGTCACCTGAGTGTTGATTATGATGACTCTCAATCGCCTTAATCCAGTTCCCACGAACTATTTGATTCGCTTCTTCAAGGGAAGACGCATACGGTATTGCCCTTCTTACCATTGACATAGTAGCTGCCTCTACTTCTGCAGCAGCCTTGATTGATATCAACCAATGTACTTTAGTGTTTCTCATGACATAGATGGTTAAGTTAAAAGGTAAACATAGCAACTAACAAAGATCAATGGTATCAGTGAAGAACATACTGCAGATTATTGTTAAATATTCTGAAAATAGGACATTCTAGAACATGGATGAAGCAATTCAAGAAAAGACCATGATAACCTTAAATCGATCATATGATTAATGTATTACCAGCCAGGAAAGGTTTCCTTCGTCGTAGGCATGAAATGGATTCAGATAATCTGGCCAGAAAAGGAAACAATGAAAAGGAACGACTTCTTTGAGGAAAAAGAAGAAACACATTGCCTGCAGCCCTGCATTAATGAAAAATGAAAGGAAGAAACTGACAATCAGGGTATACAAGGGAGGTGTTCTCAACGCTTTCCAATTCCTTGTAGACATCTGATTCCAGTATCTCTTTTGTCATTTTCCTCCATGGAATATTTGTTTTCTCAGCTGTGCTGTTCCAAAATACAAATCAAAAACATCAATTTCCCAATCAAATATAGTAAAATGCAGATTGCAGCGTGATAATGAAAGGTAAATACACATCAGTCATTGCCTTAAGTTTTCAAATGGAGTTAAATAGGCAAACATAGTTAGGAAAAATCAGTTTTTTGGCCTCTGAGTTTAGTTCATGAAGATAACCTAATGAACACTTGTCTTGCACCGAATTTGAGAATGGAGTAAAGGGGTTTAAAGGAAATGACAGCTCCGACAAATCGAGATAGCGGTGTTTCACCGGTCCACCGTGGTCTTTCCAGCTGGCCTTCTTCAAAGGTCGGTGTCTCAGTCGCTCGGCCACTTCCACTCTCTGTAGCAGTTGAAGAAGATTCTGCCATTCTGATACTACACTTTCTGACTGAATTGTGGCCTGCACCGGAAGTTCTGCTCCCAATTGAGGGTCTGACTAAAAATTCAAGCTTATAGTCAAGCTTGGAGTGGGTACAGAACGCCATTGTTAAAGATGGTTTAGTTTCAGAATAGGGGAGACGAAGTGAAGATCGTTTGCACCATGTTTCCAAGAAAAAAAAAAAAACTCACGATCACATATCTGATTACACAATCTAGCCAGCCAATGGCAGATAGCCACGTCTGCATATAGTTTTTTTTTTAAAATAAACAAATATATAGTACATAAACAAAATGAGCAATAAGTGACAATACCAAATTGAGTTTATGATACTACACAAATAATATCCCACTTGACATAAATTCAATCACTTATATGCCTAAGACAATGCTGCGTATATGCACGTTTTTCATGAAAAACTTGTGATAAAGTATTAGTTAACATAGATGTTATGTTTGTATCCACATGAACTCTATTTATCTTTACATATTTCCTATCAATGATCTCAAGAATCAAATGCTAATCCCGAAGAACATATTTACATCTGTGACGAGACATTGGATCATTTACATGAGACCTTTAATCCAAACCACTTATGTTTCCACCTCTAAGGACCATTGTTGTAGAGTTTGCGGTAGCCCAGCTCTCTGCTACATGCAACATTATATATATATATGTGTTAACACAAACCCATACTGCAACTTGCTATCATCTTTATCTCACATAAAGCTTGAATTTGAATAGCTGCACCATCACGAGGGTTTGCCTGATCGATCGATATGTGTCGGCTCATGACACTCAAACATTTGGTCTGGTACGTACAATAGTTGATGCATACGTGTTATTGTTATTCTTTATGCGTCTTATTCTCCTTCATTTTAGTTTTTAGAACACATGTCTTTAGACAATTATAGATTTCATGAGTTATAGGCAAAAGCCCTCTATCAGGACAGTTTCCAAACAGCTACATGATATAATATATTCTGGTGATATGGCCCCAGTTGAAATGACTGCATGCGCTATCATTAATTTGTAAATTAAACGGTAAATTGAGAGTACCTTAATTGCGGAAGAAATCATCAGGATCGTTTCCTACATCCATTGTTATTCGACTACGTCTCCGTTGTTGCCGTCTTGATGAGAGGATTCCGACATCTCTCTCCTTGCCTACAACCGTTATGTGTTGGTTTCTTTCGTATGCTTTATGATGGAGTAAAGCATTGCTTTTATAGGCGGAGAGAGGGCCGAAATCCGAATGACTTAGTGTTTAGCTTTAATCTCAGCCGTCCATCAAAGCCGAGTTTTAATCGGATTAAAACTCCTTTTAAATAACCAATAAATAATAAATAGCATATTTCCTAGGGAAAACGAATTTCCTATAAGACCACTATTACGGGGAAGAAAATTAATCGGGCTCAATAAAAGCCACGACATAATTATTCTTACATTCTCCCACTTGGTCGATAGGAACATTTCATCAGTGTTTTCCTTTCAAAGGAACATAAGGCGCGCATTATATGCTAAACATTTCCTTTAGTCGGTTAGCGTAAGTGTCGTCATTAATCTAGCTGTCAATGGGAGTCATAGCGGTTACACATCATTCTGCAACATGCTCCCTTCTATGTACCACAACACTGACAACCGTCTTAACTAGACCATAAGCGAAGATTACATAAACGGTCCCATTATGTCTTTGCAAGAGACAATTTCTGTTATAATATATCCATTCGTAAGGTGTACACAATGGAAAACAGAAAATAATAATGATGTAGAAGATTAACATTAAGAGCTCAACTTATGTCAAACGTAAGTACAAAATAAATGGCGAAACATGCTAATTAGGAGCTATCCTCAAGACTCATGCTTTCGATTGTCTCCTGTTATGTCTTTGGGGTAGTCCTTTCATAAATATATCTCATAACCATAAGATTTGTCAATATATGTTCAATGACAAACAAATTTCTTCTAACATCTTGCTTGATAATAGATATTTAAGGTCCATGTGTTTTGGTCCCTTAGATATCATGTCATGCTAGAGAGATCCATGTCCCTGGGATTGCACCTCTCATAACATGCCACGTACTCTACATTCATGGTGGATGAGTAAATAAACTATGAACTCTGCCTTTTCCATGATACGGCACCTCCGTCTAGAAGATACACGTAGCCAAGAGTACAAAGTCTGGTGTCAGTACATCCTCCAAAATCCGAGGCTGAATAACCAGTCACCTGTGGGTGTCCTGATTTTCAATATGTGAGCATGTAATTCATGTTCCTTTAAGTATCTCGGTACTTTCTTAGCAGCTTTCCAATGAGACATTCTTGGTTTGCTTTGAAATGTACTTATCATGCCAGCAACATGACTAATGTCAGGTCTTGTACAAACCTGTACATACTGTAAACTCTCTACAAGAGAAGCATAAGGATGTTTTTTTTTTTTCATATCTTTACGTTCCAACTCATTCTGCGGAATAATATTAGAACAATAATGGAAGAACATGTCATCATGCCAAATCTTTCCAAAACTTTATCAATATAGGCTTTTGAGACAATCCTAAATATTAAATGCCCTGTCACGGAATATTTCTATCCCTAACACATAGGAAGCCCCACTTAAGTCTTTCATTTCAAAGTTCTTGAAGAGATCGGCCTTGGTTTCATGTAATACACCAAGATCACTGTTGGCCAATGATAGATCACCAATATACAGAATCAAAAATATGAACATACTCCCACTGATCTTGAGGTATATGCAAGGGTCGATTGTGCTCTCATTGAAACCGAAAACAGTAATGGTTTCATGAAACTTTAAGTACCGTTACCTCGAAGCTTGTTTCAGTCCATATATTGATTTCTTAAGCTTGCAGACCATGTCTTCATGACCGTCAACAATGAAATCTTTAGGTCGACGATATAGACTTTTTTTTTCAAGTCTACATCCGAAAAAGACTGTTTTCACATCCACCTTTGTAACTCGAGATTATAATGAGCTACTAGTTCCATGATAATTCTAAAGGAGTCTATCCCGGACACAAGAGAAATGTCTCTTTATAATCAATGCCTTCATTCTGATTGAAAACCTTTGGCAACAAGTCGGCATTATATCATTCAATATTACCATTACAGTCGTGCTTAGTCTTGAAGACCCATTTAAAGCCAACTGGTTTGTGTCCTAAAGGTAATTGAACGACTTCCCATACTTGATTTTCATCCATAGATTTCATTTCATCTTTCATGGCATCAATCTACTTACTAGAATTAACTTCCTTAATGGCTTGTGAAAACGAAACCGGATCTTTACTTGTCTTTTGTTCATATTCTACTTAATGATAAAGCATATAATCATCGTGAATAGCAGATCTCCTTTGTATTTGAGATCTTCTTAATCTTCGGGTTCTGTGGTGCTTCATTACTATTTTCATTGGCGATGATCTCATAATGGAGTTGTTGATCATTTATTGGATTTTCTTCATTGTTCGACGGTTCAAACGGTGGAGAGATTCCCAATACTTTTCGAATAGGGTTAAAAGGGACGGGTACCATTATTTCCTTTGTGATCACATCACTAATTTTATCACTCCCACTGATTTCGCCATTCTCATAGAGTATAGCATTACCGGTTTCAACAATTCTCGTAATATTGTTAGGACAATAAAACCTATATCCTTTGGATTTTTCTCGGTAACCTTGAAGTAACCACTAACGCTTCTAAATCCAATTTCTTTACTTGTGGATTCTAAATTCTAGCCCAACCGGACATCCCCATATTTGGAGATGATTCAAATGAGGTTTCCACCTTTCCACCGCTCAAAAGGTGTCTTTGGAACTCGCCTTATCGGGACCCTTATTAGCAATTTAATCAAATTCGCGTAAAGTCATTAGAAATCTCTGCGAGAACGCAGCCGAATTCAAAAATTTATTTCCTATCGACCCAAGATCGACTTCGTTTAAGCAATAAACAAACAGTGGTAGACGGTGGTTACCTTGGTTGATCTAAAAGATCGACGCTTTGACCGCCTAAGGAGAGTAGTTCTGCATAGAGCCGCCTGAGTGTTCGGCCTCTACCGCCACCACACGAACAACTCGCGGAATCCCATCATGGATTGCTATTGGAAAACTCCGGTTGCTAGACCGGCCTTTTTCCTCTCTCCAACTCACTAAAGGATGCTCTCTTTTTTACACAAGAACTATTAGCTCTTGGAATTATGATGTCTGAAAGAAATTTGACACCCACACTATTTATAGTGTATATGGCGCCCAAATATGAGTGGAGGAGAAGAAAACCTTTCCCAATAAAATAAGGAAAATATAATAGATTAATTTATCTCATTTATTATAATATCTCATATTAAATAAATCTGGATATCATCGATATCTTATATTGAATATTCCAAGATATTGTCAATATCTAATATCGACTATCTTTATTTTATTACTATAAATCAATTTACACACATGTGTATATATCATATATATATAACACATATAAATCTATAAATATATAAATATATGGTGCGCATGAATCACCAATTTGAATTGGTGCAAACACACGCTGTATGTACATATTTATAAATATTAATATCTAATATTAATATATGTAATACCATTAATTAAATTTGCACAATCCAAGTGTATCTCATACACATTAAATGTGGCGCCCTTTGACCAACAAATTGGCTTCCTAATATTCTTTAATTAATATAATTAATATCTTGTATTTTATTTATTCATAATAAATAAATACCACCATATTAATTTACCACTATAACCTTTATAGTCTCGAGATAAACTTTCCTTATTTGGTTATCATCTATAACCACATTTTAATCCGCTAGATGTTCATATGTGTGTGACCCGATAGGCTTCCGAATATGTTGGCCGTAGACACAAAGTGCAAATTACGAAAATGCCCTTCATGCCTAACGATCACGGGATAGCGTGCAGCAACACACCGTGACCCCCAATCATCGTAAGAGTCAAATGCAATGACTACTACCTTTCATGTGAAACGATTACCGTGTAACTTACAATCCTATCATTTGTAATAATATCCATACGGTCGTTAGTCGAGTGTCAAAACATCAACGACCGTATCTTATAATCTGATATCATGCTCTCTCGAAGTAACACATTTACTCCCACTTTGCAAAGATTCACGAGAGTAAGACATTCCTTATAAGAAGGCCATTTCGGATATTCGATCCCAATCATAGGATACGCGATTCCCGGACGACCAATCATGTATACTCCGCGATGCTTCAATGATCATACCCAATCACTACCGCATGATCGCCCCGTGGCTGGGGAAACCTTAATAGTGTCAAAGGATGGCCATCCACCCCGTGATGGCCTGAAGACTTCCGTTCTAAGGATAATTTCCCCACCGCCAAATAGTGTGACACTTATCTCGTGTAAGTGGGTCACCTAACGTCGCGATTCTCTAATACACGTCCACGCATACCCAAGTGTCTCTACACTTCGATGAGCGAGATCTATCCCCGCCTTAAAAGACGTAAGACATCTAATACGTGCTAGTCTGCTTTTATACTATCAATGTCCTGCTTAATAGTACATCACCTTGAGACATTTAAGTATCAAACTTATTAAAGTGATTAGAGATCTCATCAACCATAATCGCCTATCATGGTTTCTCTATCACGCTTTAACACTTCAGGACGTTATCATATAACAATTCATAATTGGTTCTTTAAAAAGAATATATATATGACAAATGTAAAAGCCATTTAATATATGTACAAACACAAAGAAATAGTAGAAATGATCCGACCCGGTCGGACCGGTCCAACCCGATTGGGTTTGAGACACTATTCCAACAATCTCCCACTTGGCCTAAAAACCAATCACTGCATACACAAGACCAAGTTGAAACACAAGAATCTTATGCAATACTCGCAACCAAATTTCAGCCATAAACGGATCGCTATCCCCGGGACTCGACTATCTTCATATCATGTTCCAAATGACCAAGTCAAAGGAACCGCCTCAACACACACACGAATCTCTCGACGAGACCCTGGTCCTTGCTTCAAGCAATAAATCCACTTACTATATCAATTATACTGAAAAGGTGGAAGAACCGTATAAGGTTCAGAATGAACCTTCTAGATCCATGTATCGCCTCCGGCCGCGCTTCTAAGGCACTAATGTGTTTTGGCCTAGTTGTAGAATTTACAAATGACCCATATGCTAGAACATTTCCACTTCAACGTATCACTTAATCAAAGTGATCGCAAACCCTGCATCGTAGCTCCCACTCGCCTTCATAAGACTCGTGATATACGTGCCTCAGATATCTAAGTTTATCTAATTCCAAGTTTCAATAAACTAGGAACTCTCCCTTAACTTGTTTAAGGAAATTCTCGACATTCACCAGATTTACTTTCATACTTGCTCATGACTATTCATGAACTATGAACATCCGGCATTCCTTTATGATGGTTCCTATCGCATTAGCAAAGGAAACCTTCCATAAACATCATCTTTCACCTTATCTTTAGGACCATTGTCCTAACATAGACAGATCTCACGATCTATGCTAAACTTCTTTTAGCATCACATCTATATAGGTAAACTATATAATCTAACAGCAGTTAAATCTATCACTATAGATTCTTATTTCTAAAAATAAGAACTGCTAATCCAAGTGCTTTCATAAAGACCTTGAACTACCAAACATTAATTGACTGTGACATGGGGTAATAATTCCTGAGAGAGATATATAATACCTTGCTCAAAAATCGTAACACACTCCCACTATCCATCTTGCACATTGGGCATATCCTTCTTTTGACTAAATCAAACTCCTTTGATTATCAAACAAAGAAATTGTCTAGAGAAACTTGTTTGAGTCCATAAATGGATCTCGTGGGCTTACATATCATGTTATCATCTATGAACATCGAGCTTTCTGCTCAACGTTATCAACACTATCATATAGCCATGATACGAAATTATAACAAGCATCATCTGAATAGAACTGGGCACAGCCGGCATCATAAAGACAATTACAAGGTTTACACCTCATACCCTTCACCGTCCACTATAGCCTTATGGTAATCATATTACTATCCATGTCACCTTTCAGTGGACACTCCTCTTAGGTAAGATGTACTAGGTTCACAACCTGGTTGTCACTGATGGAATCTAATTCAGATATTATGGCTCCTAGCCATATCTCTCAACCTTGCCTTTCAAACATTCTTTCATAAGTCGTGAGACATTCATTCTTCAAGATGAACATACCAACAAATTTTTTCAGTGCTTGAGGTTATCCACAGACTTACGTAACTTTTGTGTGCACTGAGCGAAAGTTATACACCTCATCGCTATCACGGCGTGCTGCTCATGTTCCAATGGTTGAATATATCTTTGTGGATCTCAAACTGCTTTTGAGATTTGATTCACTCCCACTGCTTTCTTTGGAAGAAACACTTCCTCTAAGACAAAGATGTTTGGAGACAAACATTTTGCTCCGTGGACAAGTAAACAATATCAAGCGTATTTGCTAAGATATTCCACAAAGTTGCATATGTCGTACTAGGCTCCAAGCCTTTCGACTTTGCTTTATGACAACTTCAAATCATCGGTTAAGACAGATTTGACATTATCCTCTTCCATATCTAATATGGAATTTATTCAACCTTTATTCTTTGGAACTCGGTTAAGTATAAGGGCACTATCCCGAAACGGGTAAGGATACATCGCATGGCTTTCATGCGCCACACCTTTATCATATAAAGTGTTATTTCCATTTTGGGAACACAATCTAATTGCGTATCCCAAAGATGGTATCCTTCAAGGAGAATCTTATTCCTTTCGATTTATTTAAAACACCCTTCGTGTATTAATTAATTCAATCCAATTGAAGATTAATTCCTAAGTAGCTCATCAATCTCATATTCGCATTAGCTCGAACTTTTCGGGCTTTCCGAATTATGCACTTCATCGAGTACACTTGACTATTTCTAAAATAGTCGTAGAGATTAACAAACAATTATTTGTGGCATTAATTGTCATAAGCCAACAAACATCGGTATGTTTAGGCTTTGGACAACTTTCTAGATTTTATAACCTTTCGAAAAAGGTATTTTAGTCCTCTTTGGATAAGATACGTATAACCCACATGATTCATAATCATATGGTTCAACATCATCGAATGACGTTTAATTACGCGCTTCCTTCCGAGACTACATCTAGAACAACTACAAATATCAAGAATAATGACCATACAAATATTCAATTGAGACCTCATCACATATATCAACTATATAAGTGACAACAATCTAGTATGTTAGATTCAAAGTGACCTTCCAACTTTATTAGAATAACATTTATTCTTTACAATTGAATGTGTCTACTAAATCCTAACAAATAACTCAAAACGTATTCTTCATAAGAACCGAACATAATAACATTTATTTAGTTCCTTTATCAGCTTATTAGATCCGCATATGGTAAGTGTTACAACATTTGTTTAACCTTCCATATCTCAGTATTTAATCTTTCTAATTTAATCACACTCAAGTAAGATATCATATATCTAAGAGTTGACTTGAACTTAGATAGATTTATCTCAACTCACTTGCCTAGAATAGAAACTTCAATAAGTTCTCTATTTAAGCACATGCCCTAACTTTCCTTTTTAATCCTTCAGGCACTTGTAAATATTTCTTAGTGTAGTCTTCATAAGACTTAAGAAAAATCACAAGAGCTATGTCTTTGATTTCCTTTCATAAAGAAAATCTAAAGTTTATTAAATAGTTTATTCAACCTTTTGAATCGTATTCAAAACATTGACTATTTAATTAACATTTAAGCAATGATAGAATTAAGTCGATACTTAAATCTTACAATTTTGAAAAGAACCTTTCCAAAATTAGATGTGGTCATTCTTATCCAACGTTTGAATTAATTGTCATCGTATGACTGAATGATCATCTTGGATCATATCCAATTTATGACTAATTCATTGAAACTTATTTCAAATGTTTTAATCACATCATGAGCTTCCGCTTTCATTAATAATTAAAGTCTCGGAGCACTGCATCAATTATGTAATCTCCTTGCCTCTAACTACTATAATGGGATTGCTCATGTCATTGCTTATTTTAAAAGGATTAAAATTACTTAACCATATTTGAGAACGTTTCTCAAAAGGTAACAGTCATAATTTGGTTTTACTAATCGAGAATTAAAACATAAATATAAAGTTTGCTAAAACTACAACATAAAAATGAAAATAAATGAGTGTTGTTGTTTATACACGCAAAATCAAAAAATGGTCTTTTGGTTTATGATTTTGCTCCCACTAGTCAACTACTTCCAATTGACTTTCAAGAATTTTTCAAAAATTCTTTAGTGGCTGAGATCCCATCTAGTTACCTCGATTCCCGGCGGTGGTCGATCAACCAAGATAATTTCGATAGGTAGGTAACTCTTTACCATTCACATCTCTATGTGATTCTCAGTGGTTGACTAGTCAACTCTTTGGCGATACACATCACTATGTGTTAGTCAACCCATTGTCTCTAAAGTCAGACGGCCCTGACGGTGGCCAATCACCGAAAGACTCTAGTCAAGTCATAACCCAATATTCACGAGATCTCATACGATCATATCTCAATAACGACGATATACCCGAGGTAGGTCAACTCCCGGTGGTGGTCGATCAGTTGATCCGAACACGTGCTCTTCACCGTCGTTATAATATTGGGAGACAACGTTCCGACTTGATTTTTGTTGTGGAAGTATTTATGTAAATTAATTCACTTAATTAATTTTTAATTGCGGTCTCATCAAATATATCTATCTCTATAGACATACATCCTACACATTCATCTAGATCGTGCTTAGTCATGCATCTATCGTATCATATAAAATAAATACAAGCACAAAATAAATAAATGCGTAAAAGTAACCGGTATGATCATGGACTTTTCCTAGGTGCGGTTTCGAATACAAACCGATTTAAACCGCTGGTCACAATCTAAGGGTAAATTGCAACCACCAATAGGATCTTTAATGCCCATTCTCTAATGAGATCTTTATTTTCGCCTTTCTTTGGTCTCCATCTTCTCGCCCCATTCTTGTTACATTTAATTCTATCTAATAAAATAAATACACCCGCCGCACACGCAGGAAGTCAACGGAATGGGATAAATGCAGAAAATAAACTAGTCACGTTCTTCATAACGGCTGGGATACAATTTTTAAACCAACAGAAAAATTAAATCATTCACATCTATCCTATCGGTCGAGTCCACGATCAATCGGGTCCATATAATCATATTATATCTACTATATCTAATCCATACAATAAAATCTTATGAAAAGATAAAATTAAAATTTAACTACTTGCGTCTTAATTAATCAATTAACATTTAATCTATTAAATAATTTTATCCAATCAATTAACTAATTAACATTTAATTAATTAAATGATTTAATCGAAATAAAATTAACGATTAATTTTAAATCGATTTTAATTTTAATTTTAATTAATTAGAACTATTCTAAAATTAAATCAAAATTAAAATTAAGTCTCTTTGCTTTCTTTCCTTTTGATTCTTAATCAAAGGGATGCTTTGGTTTTCTAAACTAAAAGCGCTTCCAAAATCAAAATTTTGGAAGTGGCTTGCAGCTGCGCTTTTTACAAATCAAATATTTGAAAGGCGCAGGCGCATTCCAAAATCAAATATTTGGAAAGCGCAAATAATTTTAGTTTAGGCTCAGCCACTTTCCAAAATCAAAATTTTGGAAGTGGCTTGCGCTTCAGCCTATTCCAAATCAAATATTTGAAAGGCTTGGCTTATTCCAAACAAAGTTTGGAAGGCCATTATTATTTTAATCGCCATGTGGCATCCCAATGCCCCAAACTATTTGAACCATTTGGTTAATGCATACGACACAACTAAACAAAGGAGGAATTACCAATCACAACTATGAACCATATTGAATCACAAAATACACAAAACAAAAATTTGGAGATCCGCCAAAGATTGGCCGGTCAACCGATCGCCGGCGGCGGGTTGCCACTCTTTGCCGCCGCCGCCCCACCGCCGCCGTGGTGGTGGTGCCGCCACTTGATCGGCGAGCACCACCGATCCCTTTTTTTTTTTTTTTTTTTTTTTTTCGTGTATCAATTTTGCAAATCAAAATCTTTCATCTTTTAATTACGTGATTTAAACGATAAAATTAACTACGCATAATAACATGCTTATTGCTTAAGCTCAAGCTTCTCTCCGATACCACCGTTAGGAAATCTACGCGGGACGCAGCTGAATTCAAAATTTATTTCCTATCGACCCAAGATCGACTTCGCTTAAGCAATAAACAAACAGTGGTAGACGGTGGTTACCTTGGTTGATCTAAAAGATCGACGCTTTTGACCGCCTCTGGAGAGAGTAGTTCTGCATGAGAGCCCTGAAGTGTTCGGCCTCTACCGCCATCCACACGAAACACCCGCGGAATCCCATCATGGATTGCTATTGGAAAACTCCGGTTGCTTGGACCGGCCCTTTTCCTCTCTCTCAACTCACTAAAGGATGCTCTATTTTTTTACAAGAACTATTAGCTTTTGGAATTATGATGTCTGAAAGAGCTGACACCCACACTATATTTATAGTGTATATGGCGCCCAAATATGAGTGGAGGAGAAAAAAACCTTTCCCAATAAAATAAGGAAAATATAATAGATTGATTTATCTCATTTATTATAATATCTCATATTAAATAAATCTGGATATATCACAATATCTTATATTGAATATTCCAGATATTGTCAATATCTAATATTACTATCTTTATTTTATTACCATAAATCAATTTACATGTGTATTTATCACATATATATAACACATATAAATCTATAAATATATAAATATATGGTGCGCATGAATCACCAATTTGAATTGGTGCAAACACACGCTGTATGTACATATTTATAAATATTAATATCTAATATTAATATATGGTATCTACCATTAATTAAATTCACTGTAATCCAAAGTGTATCTCATACACATTAAATGTGGCGCCTTTTGACCAACAAATTGGCTTCGGAATATTCTTTAATTAATATAATTAATATCTTGTATTTTATTTATTCATAATAAATAAATACCACCATATTAATTTACCACTATAACCTTTATAGTCTCGAGATAAACTTTCCTTATTTGGTTATCATCTATAACCACATTTTAATCCGCTAGATGTTCATATGTGTGTGACCCGATAGGCTTCCGAATATGTTGGCCGTAGACACAAAGTGCAAATTACGAAAATGCCCTTCATGCCTAACGATCACGGGATAGCGTCTAGCAACACACCGTGACCCCAATCATCGGAAGAGTCAAATGCAATGACTACTACCTTTCATGTGAAACGATTACCGTGTAACTTACAATCCTATCATTTGTAATAATATCCATACGGTCGTTAGTCGAGTGTCAAAACATCAACGACCGTATCTTATAATCTGGATATCATGCTCTCTCAAGTAACACATTTACTCCCACTTTGCAAAGATTCACGAGAGTAAGACATTCCTTATAAGAAGGCCATTTCGGATATTCGATCCCAATCATGGATACGCGATTCCCGGACGACCAATCATGTATACTCCGCGTGCTTCATGATCATACCCAATCACTACCGCATGATCGCCCGTGGCTGTGGGAAACCTCAATAGTGTCAAAGCATGACAATCCACACCGTGATGCCATGAAGACTCGGTCCTAAGGATAATTACACAACCGCCACATAGTGTGACACTTATCCGTGTAAGTGGGTCTAACGCAACGTCGCATTCTCAATACACGCCCACGTGCGGTCAAGTGTCTCTACACTTCGATGAGACGAGATCTATCCCTCGCCTCTTAAAGACGAAGACATCTAATACGTGCTAGTCTGCATTTATACTATCAATGTCCTGCTTAATAGTACATCGACTAGAGACATTTAAGTATCAAACTTATTAAAGTGATTAGAGATCTCATCAACCATAATCGCCTATCATGGTTTCTCTATCACGAGCTTAACACAAGGACGTTATCATATAACAATTCATAATTGGTTCTTTAAAAAGAACATATATATGACAACGTAAAAGCCATTTAATATATGTACAAACACAAAGAAATAGTAGAAATGATCCGACCCGGTCGGACCCGGTCCAACCCGATTGGGTTTAGGACACTATTCCAACAAAAGCATCCATCCACATTGATATAGGCAAGTCACTATGACTCATTATAGATCTAACCATTTTCATATACGTACGATTACGCGCTCTCTACACCGTTCATTCCGCCATGGAGATCCAGGCGTTGTGTATTGAGCAATAATTCCAAATTTTGGAGAATTTTTGCAAAAGGTCCAGGATGTTGTCCTGTTTCGTCATACATTCCATAAAATTCACCACATTTATCCAACCTTATGATTTTCACCTTTCTATCTTGTTGCCTCTAGACTTCAGTTATGAACATTTGTAAAGTGTCCACAGATTAAGATTTGTCATGCAACAAGTATAGATAACAATAATGTGAATAATCATCGATAAAGTGATGAAATACTTTTCTCCTCCAAAGGTGATATCATCAAAAGGTCCACAAATATCTATATCTATTATTTTAATAAGCTGGGTACTTCTTGTGGCTAAATTGAGATACAAAATATTTAATGAGGCTAAGTTAAACAACACTTGCATAAGAGTAGAGTATACACAAGAAAATAAGGTGCTCCTGTGGGTAGTCACCATAAATTCTACACTTAATGTCATGATACTCGCACATAACTGAGTGATATTTTTGTAAAGAAGACGAATAAGGTATCTGTGGATATCCTTGACCTTCGTAATATACACTCAATATATCTTTTTGTTGTGAAGGTAAGATAATTTTCAACAAAGAGAACATCAAGATAAATTTTATAATCATCAATCAAAATCCTAGAATCCATGTTATTATCTAGAGTTTTGAACAAATTAAGAGGGCCCCTTTGCCAATCATTTGAACTTATGTGGCTACACTTAAAAGCTAACAACTTAATACAGCATAAAAGTTGCTTATACCAATTAACTAGGGTCAATTCCCAATGTAATCCTTAATTTGACATATCTCATAATTTGAACCATTTGTCAATTTAACTGAATATCAATAAAATTTTCAATCACCTCACATAATGTGATAAAACATCCATGCATCATCATGTTAGGCTGCTGTGGCAATACCCAACATTTGACACCATTGACATTCAAGTATCGGCAATCATATAGAGGTCAACTAAACATTATGTTGACATAAACATGGCAATGTAATACTTAAGTATGGTTCAAATATATATGTCTGTTGCCTTACTAAACTTACAAAATAAATATGTCACGATCTAATCACTAAACATAATGTGAATAGTCGTCATATGCGGAAGAAATCATCAGGATCGTTTCCTACATCCATTGTTATTCGACTACGTCTCCGTTGTTGCCGTCTTGATGAGAGGATTCCGACATCTCTCTCCTTGCCTACAACCGTTATATGTTGGTTTCTTTTGTATGCTTTATGATGGAGTAAAGCATTGCTTTTATAGGCGGAGAGAGGGCCGAAATCCGAATGACTTAGTGTTTAGCTTTAATCTCAGCCGTCCATCAAAGCCGAGTTTTAATCGGATTAAAACTCCTTTTAAATAACCAATAAATAATAAATAGCATATTTCCTAGGGAAAACGAATTTCCTATAAGACCACTATTACGGGGAAGGAAATTAATCGGGCTCAATAAAAGCCACGACATAATTATTCTTACATAATTAGAGAAGTTAAGTCCCTTATCTCTCGTGTTTTAGCTTTTGCATTATCCTACCCTTCAATATATAGGCCAGAGTATGAACTTGGTTGGTTAGACACTGTATGACTTCTTTTGCTAGAAAACTTTGTTATCTCTTGTTTGTTGGATCGACTCATTTCATCGATCCTTGAATTATTTCCAAGAATGAGGAGAAAGTTGTAACTAGGAGACTTTTATTTAATTGCTACGTACCCTAGCTTTAATGAAACTTCTTTCGTTTCTGAAAAAAAATAAACATTAAAATATCATTTCATATGAGTAACATGCGAGACACTGGAAAACAAAAAATGCAATACAGAATATCTCATGCATTGAATGAGAAAGAGACCTGTTATAGTAAAGTCTCCCCCATTTCTTGCCTTGAAAATAGCATTATCTTTTGATTTTAAAGCCGCACTGTTACGATATACTATTTACAATATAAATTATGGCTCAATATTGTTCTGTGTCTGTCAGAGGCAAAGACCACAAGGGGAAATTGTTACCGGCATTTTCCGTTATGTATCGATCTGTTTGCACACGAAAACTCTTCAAATAAGAATTTCCCGAACAAAAGAGCGGCGGGATTGTTGCTGTATCGTATCATACTACCTTAAAAGGGAAGAACAAAAATTAGAAATTTCATTTATGAAATAATTAAGGGTGCCTTTCGCAGGAACTTCTGCCGTAGAGATTCTCTATTAGAACGGACCGTCAGATGACTGTAATGTACAAACAAACAAAATAATTTTGTTTTTTTTCACACCTGACAGTCATCTGACGGTTCTACCTAATAGAAATTTCATGCATCATAATGTTCTGCCTTTGAATTCTACATCCATTAAAGGTGTCTCTCATCCCGTATCTATGATATCTACTCTATCCCTTTTAAAATAACCGATGAAATTGAGAAAAACACATATTAAAAATGTGAGTGAATACTTTAACTTTTGCACCAAAATGACTATAAAAAAAACATCGACTATAACTAATGTAATGTCCTTTTCATTATCTCACTCGTTGATAAATAAAAGTATATATAGGAAAGAACAATAAATAGTACTTTGAAAATTAAACTCAAACTCGTTGATAAATAAAAGTATATATAGGAAAGAACAATAAATAGTACTTTGAAAATTAAACTCAAACAGATAGAGTGAAACAATTTTTGTGTGTGGCAATTTTATCAATTAACTAGGAACAAAGGAGTATTTGATACTGAATACAATACAATTTTTTCAACCACATTCGAATGTTCGTCTCATCTCCTTCCATATGTTTTATCGATTTTTATTTCATTTCATCATTTTCTAACGGTAACGATAATAAACATTTTTCATTCCGTTAGAATAAAATTTCATTACATTTAATCATCTTATAATCATGTTCAAACATTAGAGTATTATAAAAATAATCATCACATTTCATTTTATTAATGCGAATCAAACATGTAATGCTAAGATGATATATAACGTATTAGAACTTAGAAGCATTTATATATATATACACAACACAACTATGGGAGGCACAATAGAACTGATATTCTCAATAAGAATCAAGTTGACTACGTACTAAATGAAAACTATAAATGTTAGTATTATTTATTTTTTTTTGGAAAGAAAACTATAAATGTTAAACAGTTTGACTGATTTATTAATTTCTTTAGTTATAGTTTAGAATGAAAAATACGACTTTAATTCGTTCAAACTCCATTTTAAAAGGACATCAAATGCAAAAGCATACTACTCCGCTACTAATTATCATTTTCTTGTCTTTAATTGCCGCTACTAATTAAGATGACATAATAAAAAAATAAACTTTATTTACATTAGAAAAATATACAATTAAAAAAATGTTGTTAATATATTCAGAATAAATGAGAATCTCCTTACGTTTTGAAATGACCATGAATCTACCCTTCTAATCTGCCAAGTAAATTTTTTTTTTATGAAGAAAATATGCCAAGAAATCTGACGCCACTAATTTTAAGACATATCTATGATTCTAAAATCCTATTGGTAAAAATACATTGAGTCATATTTTATCCATGACGAATTTAAATTTTAGTAGTGCTATGTCGTAATAATATAATCATACTTTTATTATTGATTATTGTATAAAAATATTGATTAGTACCGCTTCCATCCTAAAACGTAAAAGCATTTAGTTTTTTTGATTTTACTCCTTGTTTATTATATACTCACTCAATTTTTATTACTTTACATTAATTTAGAGTTTTTAATCAAAATGAATGACATTTATTTAATTTAACCTATTGTTTTTAATGTGTATAAAAAATTCCAAACGAATTTATATTTTGGGACAGTCTAATTTCTTTTCCAAAATTGTGATCCGACAGGGTGACGAGTCAAATGCAGTGATGATGCTAACAATAAAGTCTATGCATTCATGCAGACACAGAGCACCTTTCGTGGCAACAATTTCTGTAATAAAAAGGGGTATATGGTTCTTGTTTTCCTTCCCCATTTAGTCCACCACCCCCTTCACTCTGCCTTCTCTTTCTTCTATTTCCCCCCAACCCCAATGGATTCCTCAGTACAACCATCAAGCATTGTCCATTTGCAAACTCGTTTTACAATCAAAACCAAGAATCTGTCTTACACTTTGTCACCAATCAAATATGATTACTTCAATTGGGATTCATGGCAGGAAGATGGTTCTTATAACGTTAATCAGCAGCAGGAGGTTAAGTACATTTTGAGAAATGTTAATTGCGAAGCGAAACCAGGTGAGATGACAGCCATTGCTGGACCAAGTGGAGCAGGGAAAACGACGTTGTTGGAGATTCTTGCTGGATCAATTCCTCAATGCAGAGTTATTGGTAAAGTTGTTGTGAATGATGAGCCAGTGAATTCTGCGTATTTTCGGAAACTTACGGGTTATGTTAGACAAGATGAAGCCCTGTTTCCATTGCTTACTGTTGAAGAGACACTCATGTATAGTGCTCGTCTCAGGCTCCAGGCAAGCACCATTCTTTTCTTTTTAGTTTTGATTTTATGCCACTTTTCAGAGCATTTTGCAGCAAATACTGTAAAATAAACCAGTATAATTCACCAAAAATCATCTGTAATTCAACAGGTTTCACACTCAAATCTCTGAAATTTAGAATCTTTGCTGCTTGTAACGCATAAAGTAAAGAATCCGTGTTTAAACTATGGGCCGTACAGATTCTGATGCAGTTTATCATGAATATAGAGATTCTGATTTTTGAGTACAATGGCGAATCAAGAAATATTTTTCAACGTATGTAATTTTTCTTTTTTTCAGGGTCCATAACTTAGATCCGCCACTGTTTGAATATGACGGACGGGTAAAATAAAAATATGTTAAAAGATTGATGCAAGTGTTCTTACACCATTTTAATTTAGTATTGTCTGCATTTTTTAATGAGTTTATGCCACTAAAATGGCTTATGAATTCACCTCTAATTGTAGGGAGGAAACAAAGAGGTGAAAGGAAGAGTTGACAAGTTGTTGAAGGAGCTATGGCTTGACAACATTGCTAGTGTGCGAATTGGCAGTGAATCAAAAGAGGAATTTCAGGTGGGGAGAAACGTCGAGTATCGATCGGTGCAGAATTAGTCCATAATCCTGCAATTGTTTTGATTGATGAACCAACATCAGGGCTTGATTCTGCATCAGCTTTTCAAGTGATGTTAATGCTGAAATCCTTGGCTAAAAATCATGGTAAAACGATCATTCTAAGTATTCATCAACCTGGCTATCGGATTCTTGAATTGATTGACAAAGTTGTCCTCTTATCTGATGGCTTTGTTCTTCACAATGGATCTTTGTCCATGCTAGAGGACAAACTCAACGCCGTGAGGCCATTTCATTCCTCATGGTGTCAATGTTCTTGAATTTGCAATTGATGTCTCAGAAAGTTTGTTTATGGGAGAAAGTGATATTGAAAGTTGTGAGACAGAGGGAGAAAACACGCCCGACAGAAGATTCAATATCGAATGTTTCTGATGAGGAAAAACGAACCAGATACCCCAATTCGATGTTTAAGGAGGTTATGATATTGGCTCAAAGATTCTCCAAGAATATCTTCAGAACCAAAGAGCTTTTCGCAGCAAGGACAATTCAAGCATTTCTTGCAGGGATATTATTAGGGACAATCTTCTTAAAGACGTATAGTAATTCCAACAACTCAAAGATGCAGAGCCAAATGGGGTTTTTCGCATTTAGTTTGGCCTTCTTGTTGTCCTCCACAACAGAAGCTCTCCCAATTTTCTTGGAAGAAAGGAGAATCTTAATGAGAGAAACATCATGGGGTGCCTACAGAATCTCGTCTTACATAATCGCTAACACGATCATCTTTCTTCCTTTCCTTTTATTGGTGGCTCTTCTCTTCTCTACACCGGTGTATTGGCTTGTAGGATTGAGAAAAGACATTGATGGATTTCTGTTTTTCTCTTTAGTGGCATGGATGGTTGTCGCGACGTCCAACTCTTTCGTCGCGTGTTTTAGTGCATTAGTACCTAACTACATATCTGGGATGTCTTTAATTGCAGCAATAATGGGATCATTCTTCCTCTTCTCAGGCTACTTCATATCCCAGGAGGACACACCAGTCTGCTGGAGGTTCATGCATTACCTGAGTTTGTTCAAGTACCCGTTTGAAAGTTTTCTGATAAACGAGTTTGGAGGAGAAAAGAGAAGAAGAAAATGTGTTGAAAGTGCTGGTGGGATCTGTCTAGTTAACGCAGAAGCGTTTCTATCGAAGCTGGGCATAGATGAATCAAAGAAATGGAATAACTTGGCGATTATGTTGGGTTTTATCATAGGTTACAGGTTTGTTTGTTTCTTGATTCTTTGGTTCAGATGTTATAGAAAAAGAAATTAGGAAGATGTTGAAGAAAAAGCTTCTGACTTGAAGTATGCATTTTAATAAGTGTATTAGCAAAAGACAATAATTGTCAAGGAAAATGACTAAGCATATCATGTACTTGTGAGATTTCATCAAGCAAAAGCTAAACTAAGCATATGAACTAACAATGCTATACATTGTCCATAACCAACAATCATCAAAAGCGGTACAAACTGCACTTAATTTTTTTCTTTTTTCTTTCAGTTCTTTGCATTCATATCAACAAGTGAACTTGCCAATACAGCATCCCTATTAAAACACTAAAAACCATCCACAAATTAAAGTAATCCGAGAAAAAGAAACGACATCCCTAACAATCATTTCATCAAACAGATTGAAAGCATCGGGGGCACTCTCTTGCATTTAGCATAAAAATTCATAAGGTAAATTTATCATGATCACAAATTTTAGCTTGGCAGTTAAATCGACTTTCAAAACGGAACACTCTTAATTAACAAAAAGACATTTTTCGCATCTTACCAAGCATATCAGTTCTCGTGGTGTAGTTGGTTATCACGTCAGTCTAACACACTGAAGGTCTCCGGTTCGAGTCCGGGCGAGAACATTTTTCTCTTTCTTTTTTTCAACATCTATTCGTTTCCATTTTCCTTCCCTGTTTAGCAATTCAAACCTGGCCGAATGAAGGCTACGTACTACTGCGTAATCTGATAACATGAAAAGCTATTTGCAACGACATGGGAAGATATCTGAAAAGTTTCTCTTTTAATTTGAAGAAATGCTAATAAATAAAATAAGTGTCTCCAACGAAAGTATGATACCAGGTGTTTGATGAAGTCCTCAAAAAGAGACTTCACTTATTCTTTTGGTGCTTCAGTGTAAAAACATAGTTGCTCTTACTTCATCTGTCTATGTATCATCATTTTTAACTAGTCTTGCAATAAAGAGATCCTCATTCATAGATCTTCAGGCTTTTCTGGTTCAACCTAATTATGTCCTTTAGATCAATACCACAAAATCTCCTCTCTGATCGATGATGGACTAATGCAGCATGTTAATGAATGATGTAACAGAGTATTTTCGTCTTTTCTCGTTAGGCCGCCTGTATTGATGAATCCTAACAATAGGAAGACGGTAAAGAGTTCAATGCCATAATCATGTGTCAGTTCATGATGCAATTAAGCAACTCATAACTATTTTGTTTTATGATCATGCTACAGCACAAGCTTGCTTTTTTTTTTTTTTTTTTTTTTTTTTTAAAGCCCATCGAACCAATCCTGGCCAACTCTGAGATAATCCGAGTTATGTCCTGGATCGTCTTCATAGAGTCTGGACTTTACTACTCGGTAAGGTCTAGGCAAGATCTCTTTCAACATGACAACTCAAAAGAGAATCGAACTTATGACAT
This sequence comes from Gentiana macrophylla, assembly GCA_026214975.1. NCBI lineage: Eukaryota > Viridiplantae > Streptophyta > Magnoliopsida > Gentianales > Gentianaceae > Gentiana > Gentiana macrophylla. Next base: position 123,406,637 of record CM047807.1, on the reverse strand, counting down.
CTTTAGGCATTCTCAAGTCACTTAACACTTGAATCAAAGTGCTTGATTGTTACAACACAAGCTTTATAGCTCAGCAAAATATGTTTTACCCATATTGCCTAAGTACGTACTTTATGCTTACAATCATTCATTCATTCCTTTTTTCCAACCGCGGCAAACAACCATAAAAGGAATGTATATGCATTCTTCTTCTTTTTTTTATTTTAAGGAGGAATGAGACTTACTATGCCAAATCATTGATGTTTGTCTGAATTACATAAAATGGCAACATAGAGTCCAATGCTTTTTTTTTTTTTTTTGAAAGGAGTCCAATGCTTTTAGGCCCACCAAATTTAGACATTCTTTTGCCAAGAAGTGAGTTGAGATATTGTCTCTTCTCTCCACAAAAAAAAAAAAGAAAAATGGAAGGATTTTATGCCCATCATCTAAAAAGCAACCGAGAGTATTCCGTTACATTACTAGATAACTTTTGGTAAATACTAAGTGAATCGCTTTCGAAGAAAATAACATTGGAGAGACTCTAGATATATAGAAGCAAAAGAGAAAGGGGTAAAATAAAGGCCATGACCCAAAAATTTTGTAGACAATGATTTCTATATTTATGATATGGCATTCAAAGACCCCAAAAAATAAGGCCACTACGTAGGCTCTTAGTGAGTTTCAAGCCAAACCGCCAATAGCTAAAGGAGCATTCCTATCCTATGTTCTACAAGTGTCCTGTGATTATCGCCTTATTAAGCCACGAGTCACGACTGCTCTATAGTGGCCTTGTAACTGCTCCACAACATCCGTCTCACTACTTCGGCGCATAATAACTCATTATCCCATGATGGAACACTATATAAACGAGTCACTTTCCTCGATCACAAGGTACACCCATGATACATTAAAATTACGCTCATACTACATTTAAAGCTCATGGATTTATAGAAATTCTGTTATCATCATCATCATCAAGTGTCCTACAAAGGCAAGTTTCGAGACCTCTCAATTAAGTCTAAAGGCCATTTGGAAATGAAACAGAATAAACAAATAAAGAACACTAGTGGCATTATTAAGGTATAATGATAGAATATTTTTATTGATTTGATGAATGATTTGGTACAAGAATACAGGGAAATATATATAGCAATATACAACTTAGCGAACAAGAAAAGTAAAAGAGCTAAGCTAAATGAATCGAGCCATATCTATGAACTTGTTGTAACACCCCCCGGCAATCCCATGGGCACGGGGTGAACATGGAGATTGGTCTTCAAATGCTGAAAGCGAGGTTGGCGAAGAGGTTTAGTAAGAATGTCCACAAGTTGATCGGTGGTGCTGATGTAGCCAACCCGAAGCACTTTCCGAGCCACAAGTTCACGAACATGATGAACATCTATCTCAATGTGTTTGGTGCGGGCATGGAAAACCGGATTGGCAGCAAGATAAGTGGCTCCAACATTATCACACCAGAGTATGGGTGAAACAGCACGAGAAAGCGGGAGCTCACGAAGAAGGGAGAGAAGCCATTGGACCTCAGTGGCAGCTGTAGATACAGCCTTATATTCAGCCTCAGTGCTACTTTTGGCAACAGTAATTTGTTGCTTGCAGGACCAGCTGATAAGATTAGAACCAAGAAAGATACAATAGCCGCCAACAGAGCGGCGATCATCAGGATCAGAGGCCCAATCCGAGTCGGAAAACGCATGAAGTTGAGTACCCGGCCGAGAAGAGAAAATGAGCCCATCGGTGGAAGTGCCCCTAAGATAGCGTAGAATGCGCTTGACAGCCTGCCAATGGTCAACTGTAGGGGAATGCATGTACTTACTCACTTTGTGGATGGCAAAAGCAATATCAGGTCGTGTATAAGCCAAGTACTGGAGCCCACCAACAATCATACGATACAACTGGGGATTGTCAAAGGGTTGACCCTGATTGTGAGAGAGCGGAGGAGAGGAAGCCATGGGAGTGGCACAGGGCTTGGAATCTTGCATGCCAGACTTGACTAATAAATCAGCCGTGTATTTAGCCTGGGAAAGATGGAGCCCACCGAGTAATGAGTGACTTCAATGCCCGTAAAAATAAGAGAGGTCACCCAGATCCTTGACCGGAAAGTGGCGGCGAGAGAGAGAGGAAAGCCACCGAAGTGCCACCAAGTAGAACCGGTAATAATAATATCGTCGACGTAGATAAGCATGAGAATATAAGTGCCATGACTATGATAAATATATAGAGATGAGTCCGCTGAGTAGGGACGAAAACCAAGAGTGGCCAAGAAGCGAGTAAGGCGAAAACCATGCCCGAGGGCTTGCTTTAGGCAAACCATACAAAGCTGCGATTAAGCTTGCACACATGATGCGGGAAGGCAGGATGAATATATCCTGGAGGCTGCTGCATGTACACAATATCATCCAAGTAACCATGTAAAAATGCATTCTGTATATCGAGCTGCTGAATGGGCCATTTAAACTGCAAGGCAAGAGATAAAAGCAGTCACGAATAGTAGCGATGTGTTTAACCACAGGACTAAATGTTTCATGAAAGTCTACACCCGAAGTCTGGTGAAATCCTTTTGCAACAAGACGAGCCTTGTATCGCTTGATGTGGCCCTGAGAATTACGTTTAATACGAAATACCCATTTGCACCCAATGACATTAGCGGAGGGAGGGGGAGGAACCAGTGTCCAAGTTTGGTTATTTAAAAGAGCCGTGAACTCATCACGCATGGCTTGACGCCATTCAGGAAAGCGGGAAGCCTCGGTGTAGTTGTTAGGTTCAATGGCGAAAGGAGAGGTGTCAGTATTGTGAGCATGCGGAGGCGGCGAGGACACAAAATCATCGGGAAGCGTTTTGGGTTTAAGTGAGTAGGTGCGGGAACGTGTAGTCATTCGGTGGGCTGGTGGATCATGCACAACAGTCGGTGAGGCGCTGTTGGGCTAGGAGAGAGTGAATGGGCCGGGCTCGTTTGGGTGGGGTAGGAGGAGTTAAAGTGGTTAAAGGAAAGGGAGAAGAAGAAATTTGAAATTTGGACAGTGGGGAAGTTGTGGGATGGGCCTGGGAAATGATATGTGAAAGTGATGGTAGGAGGACGCTAGCAGGTGTATAGTGTGGCTGGGAATTAGCTGGAGAGGCATAAGGAAAAATACTCTCGTCAAACACCACATGACGGGAAATAAATATACTCCCGGAGGAAAGATCAAGGCATTTGTAACCACCATGTTCATCATTATAACCAATAAAAATGCAAGACTTAGACCGGGCGCTTTGGTATTATTGTGCGGTCGTAAGTAAGGCCAACATACACAACCAAAAAATTTAGGAAACTATAATCAAGCCGGCGATGATAAATAAGCTCGTAAGGGCACTTGTAGTGTAGTACCTGGGATGGCATACGGTTTATGAGAAAAACTGCAGTAGTAAATGCATCCTCCCAATATTTGAGAGGCAAGTGAGAGTGAGCAAGTAAAGCCAGCCATGTTTCAACAATGTGACGATGTCGACGTTCAACTGCACCAATTTGCTCATGAGTGTGAGCACACGCAACCGTATGAGAGATGCCAGTGCGAGAAAAATAATCTTTTAGCTTACTATATTCAGTGCCACGGTCAGTTTGAATAGCCTTAATTTTTGCATTAAATAAACGTTCAACGCACGATTGAAATTTATAAAAAATATTCTCAACATTAGATTTCAAAATAACAGGATAAAGCCAAATGAATTTCGTACAGTCATCAACAAAACAAACATAGTATCTCGAGCCATAAATTGAAGTCTCGGCATATGGCCCCCAAACATCCGAATAGATTAAGTCTAAAGGGTTGGACGAAGTAAAAGACGTAGTAGATAAAGGTAAACGATGACTCTTAGCGAGTTGACAATCAGAACAAATGAAAGAGGGGGAATTACGGGGAGGAGGGATGTTTAAATCGGCGAAGGACAATATTAGTGTCTGGCGTGGAAAGCGGTGACCAAGACGGCGATGCCGGGAAGAGACAGGAGCATGAGTAAGCGGAGCGGGAGGGACCGGTGGTGAAAGGACGGGTGAAGTGATATAGGCCATCTTTGACATAGCCTCTAAGACGGACCTGGCCCGAGTAATCCTTCACAAGGAAATACGAGGAGTGAAATTCAAAATAAACATTATTATCACGAGCAAAGTGCTGAACAGAAAGTAAATTTTGTTGAAGAGCAGGAGCAAGAAGAACATCACGTAGGATAAATGTTGAGGAGGGGGTAGCAAAATTAATAGTACCAACATGGGAGATATTCATACCATGACCATTACTGGCACGAATTTTATCGTCACCGGCGTAGGGAACAGGTGGTGAGTTGAAGTTCTGAGGGTTGGGCGTCATATGGTGACTAGCACCGGTGTCAGGAAGCCAGGAGGAGGAATCGAATGAGGTACCTGCAAAATTAGAAGAGGGTGGACGAGGAGGAGGAGAAGGATTATAATTCAAATCGAACCTGTACCAGCATGTATGAACAGTGTGACCGAATCGGTTGCATAATTGACATTGTAGGGATGGGGCGGACTGATTTGAAGGATGCTGGGAGTTAATATAAGGTTGTTGTTGATGGTAGTTCGGCCTTGAACCTTGCGAACGACCCTGACCACGTCCATGATTATTATTATTATTTTGGTTGTTGCCACGGCCACGATTGGAAGAGGGCCTAGATGCGTAATTGGCAGACGGAGCAACACTGGGCGCGGGCAGCAATTGTGTAGTAGGAGGAGCAGCCGCATGATGGTCAATTCGAGCTTCCATGGTCAGGAGCATGGAAAATAGTTCTTCGACGGTGAGATCAGTACGGGTAGAAACCATGGCGACAAGAGCATCATATTCGCGTCCCAAACCAGCGAGCACATAATTAATAATATCATCAGAATTTAAAGGTTGACCGGCGAGAGCGAGCTCGTCGGTAAGGCGCTTCACAGTCATAAAATATTTGGTAGCGGTGGAGTTAACTTTCCTGGTGGTGGCTAGTTGAGAGCGGAGATGAACAATCTTGGCTCGGGATTTCGAAGCGAAACATCGTTCAATTGCTGTCCACATATCAGCAGAGGTACGAGCATGGTAAACATGAATTAGAACATCTTCAGAGAGCGATGAGGTGATCGTACTTAAACTAAGGTTGTCATGTTTAACCCATTTGGCATAATCGGGGTTGGGTTTGCCCTCAATCAGCTTGGGAGGAGACGGGATCGTACCGTCAATAAAACCGTAAACATCCTGACCTTTTAAATAAGGCACAATCTGTGCCAGCCATATTTGATAATTAGTTCGCGTGAGTTTGATGATGTTGACCGAATTGGATGTGTTGAAGGAGGGATACTGGGAGGAGGAAGCACCGGTGGGGGAGGTAGCGGTGACAGAAGAATCAGCTGCAGACATGGCTGAGAATTAAGGTGGGTTAAGGTTTTTTTTTTTTTTTTTTTTTTGTTGCAGAGTCGAATGAAAGGAGGAGAGCTACTGGAAGAGAAATGATTTTTTTATTGATCGGATGAAAGAGGAAGAATGAAAGAGGAGGAACATGGATTTTTTTTTTGATCGGATGAAAGAGGAGGAATCAGGGAGATGACGGAGGAAGAGGATCGGTGAAAGGGCGGCTTCAGCCTATAGCTCTGATACCATATTAAGGTATAATGATAGAATATTTTTATTGATTTGATGAATGATTTGGTACAAGAATAGAGGGAAATATATATAGCAACATACAACTTAGCGAACAAGAAAAGTAAACGAGCTAAGCTAAATGAATCGAGCCATATCTATGAACTTGCTGTAACAGGCATTATTCACCGTGTAAGGCACGGTGATGTCCAATACAAATCTACCTCGTCTTACACTACAAGAAAACAGGTTAGAAGGGACGACATTTTAAAGTCATTGTCGTCCCAATAATTGTTTAAAGGGACGACACGTCGTCCCTATAAAGCCGTCCATTTCGCTTTGTCCCTTTAAACAACTGACATATTTGAAAGGACGACAAAATCGTTCCTTTAAAATAATGCTGACGTGGCACGAAATTTTCTAAGAAAATTCAACGTGCTGACATGACATGATTTGAAGGGACGACATTGCCGTCCCTATAAACATGATTTATTTAATTTTCAAAAAAATTATTATCAGGGGAATTTTTTTTATTTTATAAAAATGTGTTTTGAGACGACAATGTCGTCCCTTAAAAGATTATATATTAAATTTTCATAATAAAATTTAATACAAAAACAAATATTTATTTTTATAAAAATATTTTTTGGGACGACAACTTAAAAGATTATATATTTAATTTTAATAATAAAATTGAATACAAAAATCAATTTTTTTTATATAAAACATTTAAAGGGACGACATTTGTCGTCCCTTAAAATATATTCTGGTAAAAAATAATTTTATAAAATTTCCAGATATACATTTAAAGGGACGACATGTCGTCCCTTTAAATATTTTTTAAAAAATATTTTTTTGGTTTTGCATGGCCTCCCATGCTATTAAATCAATCCAATCCTGTTTTTTCCAAAATCAATAACAGATGTGTTTATAAACGGGGATTCATAACAAAAAAAAATGCATAAACAAAAAATGTCACGTAAAATACAAAGTTATGCAATGTTTCCAAAAGTAAGAATAGTTTCCTCTACAATGTTTACGTATCATCGTTAAGATCAACTTGAGAATCATCTTCAGAATCGTCTTCTCTTGTTTTTTGGTTAACTTCACCAACCGATCATGAGACTTTCTAAGTTCTTCAATCTGCATATTGCATCCTTGGTGGTAAGAAGATGGCGATCTTTGTCAAGACTCGGGCCGATTGTGATGAATTGGATATGGAGGAAGATTGCGTAGGCCAAGGCCAATCAAATAATCTCGCTTTAGTTCCTAAGCGCCCTGAAAGATTGCCTCCTCATCTTCAAAAGTCATCGATCGACTGGTGCAATCATAGTACGCCAATCCTCCAAATTCTCTCTTAACACAACATATATCGTTGGCGGTTAAGATAAGGAAAAGGAAAATGTGAACGTATTGAATTGAAATCTATACAACGTATATCACTTACGTAAGCAGCGACCTCCTCGTCATCATCAAGTTGAGAAACGAACCGTCGGCATTCTTATGCTTGCTCGCCCATACATGGATAGAATCTTGCCTGTAGGATCTTCACTCGGACTCACATTACCCTTGAAAAACGAAAGTATTAGTTATGAAAATCCAAAAAATGAAGTGATAGGGATTTATTTCCTAATACTTACCCTTCTTAACCTATCCCATCGAACTACGGCCATAGCGTTAGTCATGGCGGCCTACATATTTACTCCCGGCGCGATTCTTCTTATTACGATCGATCTTTTACGCAAAAAAATAGTACTTTTGTATTATATATAAGCAGTAACAAGTAATAATAATCGAATCTACGTAACACATGTAATGGAATAAAAGCTTTACCTTAAAAGCAGCACTACTAAGGTGGTAGAGAAACACTTCCCATTGTTGCTGTGAAAACACATTCCTGGGTCGGGGACAAGGCCCTGGCAACCCCTTGTTGTTGTGTTCATCTACATCCTCCCTTAGTCTAGCCTTCCATTTTCTGAATGAAGTACCGGCGCTTTTCAGCACGACATCGCGGTGAATAGGCTCAAGGGGTTGGAACGATGACTGAATACACAAGAAATGAAACGATTGGTTTCTAAATTAATATAATGAAAATTATAATTTGAAAGTGTTAACAATTTGAATAGCTAAGTACCCGAAGTTCTTCCCAAATTAATTGTTTAAGTCGGTCTTCCACCTTTCGCCAGGTCGGGACGTAACAGGGAACATGGGACCTCACGACTTTCCCTGTCTCAGACTCAAAATACTTCGCGTATCTTCCCAATACCTTTTGAACTTTGGGAAATCTATGATCCCATATAAGAGGAATCAAGCCCCCTAGCTTTCTCTTGAGGGCTTGGGCGGTGAAACCTTTGCAGTCCACGTTCACCCCTTCTTTTTTCGGGATGGAGGTGATGGTATCAATTCCTCATACTCATTATCCGCTATATGATCCAGTAGTATCGGTGTCAAGTTAATTCAATGAAATAAGAATAATCATACTAGACAAAAAAATGGAAGTTAATTAATTACCGTCCCTCGCATTGACCCGTAGCCTAAATGGATGCTCGTGTTGTGGTTGAGAACCACCGATCCTAAGCGCAAGCCATTCACCTATATGATCAAGTATTTGAATATAAAAAAATTGATATAAAGAACACATTTATGTTCTTTGTAGTATAAGTAAAGCACTAGTATTATATAATTTTTAAATTCAAGTATATTTGAATGAACTTACTAAAAGAATATTAGATTTATAGCATCATTCATCATCACTTGCATAGTTTGGTGGGATCGAGTCGTATATGTCATCATCTACACAGTTATTATCATCATCGCAATCCGTTGAAGCATACTCGTTGGTGGGATCGAGTCGTATATACTTTTTTTTTCATTAAGGCACAAGAAAAAGTTAGTATCTCACTTAAGGCACAAGAAAAAGTTAGTACCATATGTGTTAGGTGTTAATACCATTTCAAGGGATGTTCTCATACTAATATAGTATACTTAGTTTCATTAGTATACTTTTTTTCATTAAGGCACAAGAAAAAGTTAGTATCTCACTTAAGTCACAAGGTCATGTCTAGTTCCATATGTGTTAGGTGTTAATACCATTTCAAGGTCATGTCTAGTTCCATATGTGTTAGGTGTTAATACCATTTCAAGGGATGTTCTCATACTAATATAGTATACTTAGTTTCATTAGTATACTTTTTTTCATTAAGGCACAAGAAAAAGTTAGTATCTCACTTAAGGCACAAGTTCATGTGTAGTTCCATATGTGTTAGGTGTTATTACCATTTCAAGGGATGTTCTCATACTAATATAGTATACTTACTTTCATTAGTATACTTTTTTTCATTAAGGCACGAGAAAAAGTTAGTATCTCACTTAAGGACAAGGTCATGTCTAGTTCCATATGTGTTAGGTGTTATTACCATTTCAAGGGATGGTCTCATACTAATATAGTATACTTACTTTCATTAGTATACTTTTTTTCATTAAGGCAAAAGAAAAAGTTAGTATCTCACTTAAGGCACAAGGTCATGTCTAGTTCCATATGTGTTAGGTGTTAATACCATTTCAAGGGATGTTCTCATACTAATATAGTATACTTAGTTTCAATAGTATACTTTTTTTCATTAAGGCACAAGAAAAAGTTAGTATCTCACTTAATATAGTACACGTTTTTTCATTAAAAACTAATACTATTTCCTACAACTAAGTCTTTAGCACTTACCACTCATAGTTCTTCAATGTTAGACAAAACTAGTTTATGTTCTTCATCATCATGCTAGACATATCATCATGTTCTTCAACACTTTTCCAACACATACACATGGCCAAGATTAATACACTACTTAATACACTACTACTTGACGAAATAAAATTTCAAGTCAATCACAATAACAATGGTCTCTGAAACAGAGCAATTTTCAGTACCATTTTGGGTAGGAACAACACCCTTATGCACGATCAAACCATCAATATGGACAATTTCATTACTACCAACAAAAAATTTCCCAACTTCTCAAAACTACAATACCAAATCAACAATACCAAAGTTTACTACAATCGAACAATACCAAATTTATAACCAAGTCCTTCTACACCAATAAATCTCACCATAAGTATCAATCTCACCATCAAGCCTCAATCAATCTCAACATGAACATATACATGAAAAAATGCTTACCTACACCATACTCATACACTATCAACTACACTACACTCACTACACACTCACTACACACCATTCACCATTCACGACACACACACTAAAAAATTATCACTACACTACTCGTTTTTAAACTAAAATTAATTAGGGCAAGATTATGTCAATGCAAAAATCAATCTATACAATCTCAATGGAAAAACAAATGCCAAATTTCAATCTCAATTCAAAAAACGAAGCTAAGCCATATATACAATACAACCCAAAACTCCAACAAAATTGCAACAGTTCACTACACGATACCAAACCATATGCCTCAATGCCAAAACGGAAAATAAAAAACGAAAAAACTAAATAAAATAAAATAAAAAAAACGAAAAGAAAAAAAACGCCAAAAAAATGCAAAAAAAAAATAATAATAAAAAAAAAATGGAAAGCTAAGAGGATTACATACGTTTTGGTGCTTCAAATAGCGAAAATGGTGCTTCAATTCACCGGATTTGTGCTTCAAATCACCGGATTAAGCTTGAAATCGCCGGAGAACTCGAAAATTAAAAGAGAAGAATAAAGGAACCTGAAGTGGAGGTGGTGGCGGCGCAAAAGTCACCTGGCCGGAGGGGAGGTGGAGAAGCAGTCCAGATAGTCAAGCTTTCTCCTCGCGCGCTGCGGAGGTCAAGGAGGTCAAGTTAGAAATGTTGAAATGAAGAAGGAGAAAGGAGGCTGCCCGATTTAGTTTAGGTTTTACAGTTTATTGGGACGACAACTCTTTTTTGGGACGACATTGTCGTCCCATTAAAGTATTATTTTTTATTTTATTTTATAACTAACGATCCTCGGGTTTGAAATCATTAATCGACTAATTAACGAGCCCCAGGTTTGAAATCACTACTCAATATAATTATATAAATTACATATTATATAAATTAATAAAATTATATAAAAAGGTTTGAAATCACTTAATCGATAACGGATCTCGGGATTGAGATCAATCGCTCATTAACGAACCCCGAGATTCAAATCAATCGCTTTATAATGAACCGACGATCTATAGTAGAGAGTACTATCAGAATGATCTGTAAGGAAAGATATCGGTTTGAAATGACTTAATCGATTTCGGATCTCGGGATTGAGATTAATCGCTCGTTAACGAACCCCGAGATTCAAATCAATCGTTCCATAGCGAACTAACGATCTATAGTAGATAGTACTTTCAGAATGATCTAAAAATAAAGATATCGGGTTGAAATCACTTAATCGATTTCGGATCTCGGGATTGAGATCAATCGCTCGTTAACGAACCCCAAGATTCAAATCAATCACTCGATAGCGAACTGACGATCTATAGTAGATAGTACTTTCGGAATGATCTGTAAGGAAATATGTAGGTTTGAAATCACTTAATCGATTTCAGATCTCGGGATTGAGATCCATCGCTCGTTAACGAACCCCGAGATTCAAATCAATCGTTCCATAGCGAACTGACGATCTATAGTAGATAGTACTATCAGAATGATCTATAAAGAAAAATATCGGGTTGAATCACTTAATCGATTTTGGATCTCGGGATTGAGATCAATCGCTCGTTAACGAACCCCGAGATTCAAATCAATCGTTTCATAGCGAACTGACGATCTATAGTAGATAGTACTATCAGAATGATCTATAAATAAAGATATCGGGTTGAAATCACTTAATTGATTACGGATCTCGGGATTGAGATCAATCGCTCGTTAACGAACCCCGAGATTCAAATCAATCGCTCGTTAGTGAAATGACGATCTATAGTAGATAGTACTTTCAGAATGATCTGTAAGGAAAGATATCGGGTTGAAATCATTTATTCAATTTCGGATCTCGGGATTGAGATCAATCGCTCATTAACGAACCCCGAGATTCAAATCAATCGTTCCATAGCGAACTGACGATCTATAGTAGATAGTACTATCAGAATGATCTATAAAGAAAGTTATCGGGTTGAAATCACTTAATCGATTACGGATCTCGGGATTGAGATCAATCGCTCATTAACGAACCCCGAGATTCAAATATATCGCTCGATAGCGAACTGACGATCTATAGTAGATAATACTTTCAGAATGATCTGTAAGGAAAGATATCGGTTTGAAATCACTTAATCGATTTCGGATCTCGGGATTGAGATCAATCGCTCATTAACGAACCCCGAGATTCAAATCAATCGTTCCATAGCGAACTGACGATCTATAGTAGATAGTACTATCAGAATGATCTATAAAGAAAGATATCGGGTTGAAATCACTTAATCGATTTCGGATTTCGGGATTGAGATCAATCGCTCGTTAACGAACCCCGAGATTCAAATCAATCGCTCGATAGCGAACTGACGATCTATAGTATATAGTACTTTCAGAATGATCTGTAAGGAAAGATATCGGTTTGAAATCACTTAATCGATTTCGGATCTCGGGATTGAGATCAATCGCTCGTTAACGAACCCCGAGATTCAAATCAATCGTTCCATAGCGAAATGACGATCTATAGTAGATTGTACTATCAGAATGATCTATAAAGAAAGATATTGGGTATCACTTAATCGATTTCGGATCTCGGGATTGAGATCATTCGCTCGTTAACGAACCCCGAGATTCAAATCAATCGCTCGATAGCGAACTGACGATCTATAGTAGATAGTACTTTCAGAATGATCTGTAAGGAAAAATATCGGTTTGAAATCTCTTAATCGATATCGGATCTCGGGATTGAGATCAATCGCTCGTTAACGAACCCCGAGATTCAAATCATTCGATCGATAACGAACTGACGATCTATAGTAGAGAGTACTATCAGAATGATCTCTAAAGAAAGATATCGATTTGAAATCACTTAATCGATAACGAATCTCGGGATTGAGTTCAATCGCTCGTTAACGAACCCCGAGATTCAAATCAATCGCTCGATAAGGAACTGAGAGTCTATAGTAGAGACTACTATCAGAATCACCTGTATATTATCGTTCGATAAAGGAATTTTTATAAAAAATAATGTATTTTATATTCTAACGCAATGCTTATTAGAATATGTTTATTAAAAAAAATTGTTTTTATTTAAAGGGATGAATGAGAACTTTTATAAAAAAGTGAATCTTATTTATTAACACAACGTCTTATGTTAAAAAAACATTTAATTTCCTTTATTGGGACGATAAATGTTGTCCTTAAAAACCAAAGAAATTTATTATTGTTTCGTATCACATATTCTTTTCTGGAAAAAATTTACTTTTTAAAGGACGCACAATGTCGTCTCCTAAAAACAAAAATCTAATATATTTTTCATATAATATATTATTTTCTCGAATGGTTTAATGGGACGACAATGTCGTCCCTTTAAATAAGCTTCGCTTGCGTGGAATTCTAAGTTCTGCACAATGTGGTTAATATTTAATTTATTGGGAAGACATTGTCGCCCCTTTAAAGTTCCTCCAAAAATCTGCAAAAAGGTTGACCATTTTTGAATTATTTAAATGACGACAACGCCGTCGTCCCAATAAAGATTTTTCCGGCGACGCACAACGCCGCCCCTTTAAAGTCATCCTCAAAAAGTTTTCTTGTAGTGTTATAAATAATTGTGGAATATAAACCTAACAATCATCACAAATTTTAATGTATTGGTCAAATATCAAATCTAATTTGAAGATCCCAAACCAATATGAATTTAGAGAATGGAAAAAAAAATACCCTCTAAACTTTTCTATTGAATGATAATGCTGATATGATGGGTCTCTTTTTGTGTTCTTGGACCATTTACTCTTTAAAATTTTATAATGTTATGTTGTTTGCAAGTAAATGAACACTCTTAAAATGTTCATATTGAATAATATTTCCAATCCCAGAGTTAAAAGTTTTTAGTAAACCTATTAAAAAATATTCCGGCTATAATATTCAGTCACCAATTATAAAATACATAACTTAACCCCTTCAAAGATTTTTTTTGGTCCAGTTATAATCAGAATACCAATTGGTTGTAAAAGCCATTACATGGTCAATGTCCTCGACCGAACCTTGTTCATTCATTGATTAATTGAAGATATCTCGAATAAATTGTTCAACTACCAAATACAAAATAGATAGGTGAACCATTTTTTTTTAGGAACCTTGTAATATTATTAAGTGAGAAGAGAGAAAAAATTACAAGGTTTTTGGGCCACTCCCGGCCTCTCCAGAAAAATTGCGTCCTCAATGTACTTTTCCCGTCTCCTTAAAACTCTAAATCCTAAAAATCCAAAATAAAAACCAGGAGTCTTTGCAGTGAAAGAAAGATGTGTCTTCAGACATTGGAATAAAAACTCTAAAGAATCAACTCCAAAAGCTAAAAGCCTAAAACTATGGAGCTGCAACTCCAGAAAAATGAGAGAAAAAAACAAAAAGATGCAAACAAATGTGGTATCTTGAGCCTTCAATCCAAGCAAGAGGGAGTGCTTGTGCCTGCAACCTGCATCACTTCACCAGTTGGAGATGCATGCATAGGCTGCATAATAATAATTAATTAATTCCTAAAAAATCAAAAGAGCCTTTAAGCATTATTGATTGATCTGCAGAGAATTTGGAAGATTTGTCCCTGCTAATGCTCTCAAGTTTAGAAGCTTTGTCAAAAATTTCAAACTTAAGCAGATCAAATAATATCTTCATTACGATAAACCATGGCCCTTTCCTTCAATTTATTTCCTAGCTAGACTTCATTGAAGTGATGGTGGCTGCTGTAAAGCACTCTACCCCAAGCAATCCACCATAGCAAACGTGGCCCAAGTGCTTCTCCTTACTGGCTGACCTGCATTGCGAGGCCGAGGAAAAAGCAGCAGCTCCCAAACATTGATAAAGGAAATTATCAGACAAAAGAAAAGGATCATCAACAAACGGCCACGTAAAAGCGTTTTTAAAGATTCCAGTCTTGGTCCACTATTTTCGACGGATATGACTATTTTTCCAAAAAAAAAACAAGTTAGAGGACCATTTTCCTCACCGGAGCAGGAGCAGGACTAAAATCCAAAATAGGCCAAGTTACAGGACTAAAATCCTAATTTTGCCCTAATTTTCCTGTCGTAATGAAGATGTAAACAACAGAAACACATAGCAAGCTAAAAGCATCTAATTTTATAGACAGATTGAAGCATTTATTACTCCAAAATCATGGCGTGCAGAGCATCTGCAAGCAGGGGCGGCGCCACCTTGAAGCAAAAGGGTCACTTGACCCACAATTTAAATATAAAAAAAAATTCAGTGTATTTTTTATACAATTTAAAATTTTTATGTACTAATATCTACTGACTGATCCCCTAAAATTTTAAAATATAGACTCTTGACCCATAATTATACATATATATTTTATATAATACATTAGAAACTCAGAATACGATGTGTGGTCGTTATCGATCCTCGATCCGTCTCACACACCCCTTCACTACACTGCATGCACTAGAGGAATAAATGTATTACAATACGTGAGAAGCATATGGGCAGAGGAATCAACATAGATAACACAACATCAAACCAATTTCGAAACCTTTTTGCTGAGAAAAGAATGAGAAATTGGTGTGTTGAATTCACCGGAATGAACGGGTATATAAAGAAAAGCAAAGCAATTCTTCAAACCAAAGTTTTACCCGGTTAAAAACTTTAGATCTGAGAGATTTTTCGGCTTCAGGCTTTAATTTTCTAAGTACTTCAATCGAACCCAGACATCAATACAAAAGCCCTACAAATCCACATAGTGAAACGAAAAGGCAATGCATATTCCCCAAAAAGTTGACAACTCTAGCTTCCTGTATGAGGATTCGCCCAAAACCCGACGGTCATTGCAACTATCTACAAAGTCTTGTCCATTAATCTACTGATGTCAATTAATCTATCAAAGATTCTGATAGCTTGTCCATCCTTTTTATATAATGGTTTCGTCAAAAACCCACCGGTCGCCCAATCTTATGTATTTTTCTATACGTATATTATATTACCAACTTTGCTCTTTTTTTTTCAATACACGTGTCAAGCACACACATTAGACACGTGTCAACAAAGCAAGCATCACCTAGTAAAGCGAATGGGGACGTGGAAGCTTGTATGAGCATCATTTTCTCTTATTATAGTATAAACTAGTGCCTTTTCACCGTGCAATGCACGGTGCGTGCCCAATCCAGGTATTGAATACGATATGGATGTGTTTATTAGCATATTTAGTTTGTTTAGTATGTACGGTAACACTAGGGATGATTACGATGTTCTTATTATTAAGAGCATACATTGTCTAAACCTAAATGAAGGATGTTGTTGTTATGGAACACAACATAACATGGGAGATAACTGAATTGCAGAACTGATAAATCTTTGTACAAAATAAAACGGGCAGCACAACTGAGACTTTTATAAAAGTGTGCAACAAGTATGGCGCATGGGACCTGAAATTCCATCTATTGTGCCATTTTCTTGCAGTGGAAACAATTAAATACCAAGTGAAGGGAAAAAAAGTGGAAGAAAAAAAAAACAGAAAAAACCGAATGTTCTTAGATCATTTAACACTTTGAAGAGCAACGGAATGTAAAATTACAAGAGGCATCAACAGTGCATTGTCAAACCAACAAATCTGTCGACTTTCATTGGCTAACAAATCTGCTGACTTTCATTGGCTAAAAAAGCAAGTGAAAGCTGACGTAAACTTTTTTTTTATCAAAAATAGGAACGAAAGTCACCGTTAAAAATTAGGTCCATCTTCTCTATAAAAAAAAGGTCTATTAAAGGCCGACAAAAACACACCATTCATCCACACATAAGATATGGCCATAACAAACATTCAAAATAGTACAAGTCATTAATTAGTATGAGAATCGAGGAACAAATAGAGATGCAAATGTCTTGTCAATGGTCTTGCATGAAGAAATCCTACCAAAACATCGAGGTCATATCATGGGAAACGATCAATCTTACATCAACATTTCTACATTTCGACACATGCACAGCACTCATTCAAAGAATATGTGGGAAACAAAATAGCTTCTTAATGCATGTCTAAAATGAGTATCCTATGACAATGAATTGAATATATATGTCTTATATGACCAAAACAAGCAAAAGTATGAGCACATACTTCCATTTAAAATAACAGATGCAAATATAATAGCAAGAGACGATACCGTTTTCGATTGATGAGGAAAGGCAATGAAGCATCCAACTTTATGCAGAGTTCCTTGAACAACATAAAAGTCTTCATTGAGCGAGACAAAAGGATCATTAGAACATAAAACTAAAAGGAAGAAAAGTGTGAAAATCACATGAATAACATAAAGCAGATTAACCCAACAAATTAGACATTTTCATTCATCATCACGACTATAAAATAAAATTAAAAGTATTTTTTATTTTGAAAAAAACACACAAAAATGGAAAGAAAAGCTTCTTTTAGAAAAAGAAAATAAAACGGCTCTCATTGATACATCAAGCGATATGAACAGACCAATAAACCCTCCAAAAGGATGCAAATATAATAGCAGGAGACGATATGAGCTTCGGATTGAAGAGAGAAAGACAATGAAGCATTCAACTTTATGCAGAGTTCCTTGAACAACATATAAGCCTTCATTGAACAGACAAAAGGATCATAAAACATAAAACTAAAGAACAAGAAAATGTGAAAAATCACGTGAATGTGTGAGAGAAGAATAAATGAAAAGTACCTCAAACTTCCAAGAAGTCCGTGAGAAACTTACAACGAATGAGGATATTTAAGCAAATTAAGAGTCGCAAAACAGTGTATGAGACGACTAAATTACCAAGGGTTTCAAGTTAATCTAGCTCCTCCCGAATCGAAACCATAGAGCAATCAAGATCCAAAATTATAGGAATTGAATAATAGGACAACAAATAAAGCCCCAAAATCAATCACAAAACTAATTTTCTCAAAACTATTTCAAAAGAACACCTACATGGCATGAAAAGGACCACACTCAATTTGCTGAGTAAAAGGGTTAGGCCTATGTACCACTTCTGTGGATCTAAGGTTAACCTAGGCCTTTACCAAATATATGGTAATGGCCTAGGTCGATGCCTTTTGGTTTAGGAAACCAAAGGCATCCCTTTAAAGTTAACCTAGGCCTTTACCAAATATTTGGTAATGGCCTAGGTCGATGCCTTTTCGTTTTGAAAACCTAATGTCATTTCCATACATCACAACAGAAACATTGGTTCTCTGTGTGACAAAAGTTGAGAATATTAAGTTAGCTTTTATTCGCCTTGGATTGGAATAGAAAAAAAAATGCTGAACATATAACAAATTATCTAGTACCATGGCATCAGTTAACAAGCTTGTATTGGCATGAGAACGATGTATGTCCATAGCTAAGCAGTGGTGGATGTTTTTCCACAGCCTGAACGATAAGAGTCCAATTTCCCATTCCGGGTGTAACATCCAGCACGTCATACAAGCGTCTTGTCATTATCTATAAGGAAACAGTAAAAACATCAAATGAATAATAACAATTTACCAATGAAAAAAATTAATGCATAAATAGTGCAAGCACTAAACATAAGAAGAAAACTTTATAAATAAAAAACGAAGATCAACAATCGTACGTAAACTTAGAATAGTAACAGTCAATGATCCTCTTTTTTCCCCAAAGGTCCATACAAATCTAAATGGGAAAAGAAAGTCCAACTATCAAGCCAAGTGTCTTGAAAGAACTCGAAAACACTTTGGTTAGATCATTTTATCCAACGATATGGATACTGGATAGAGACGAGCAAACCTATACAACTCAAATTAAGCATACAGTTTCCAGACACCGATGAAAAACATCTAGTGTCTCCAAAGTTGTACTCCATTGTATCCTGAGAGAGATCGTAAAAACATCTCTTTAAAAAAGCGTTTAACGTGCCTTGGAGATCATTCTTTTATTGTATTACCGCATTTTTTCTAACAGAATTGCAAATAACAAAATATGTACCACCAAAAGGCAAGAGAAAGAGAGGGAAATAGAAGTACGAGGAACGAGAGGAGGATCATTGGTTAAGATCTGCATCCGAATTCATCTCTGCCATCATCGCTAAAGACACAACAAAAGAATATATCAATTAACTGTGAAAGAAAAAGAACAACAAACAAGAAGCGGAATCTATCAATTAAACTGATAATATGTTTCTTGAATCACAACTAAAAAGGAAATGGAAATATTGACAACAAATTAGAGTGAAGATGAGAGACGAACTAATAGACACGGCAATTGAGGAAGACACGAATCTATCTAGGAGGAGGAGATACACACCACCATCATCAGACGCGCGACGACCACCGTCATAGCCACATCCATCCGACCTAGTCGACTGCTTCAATACGCAAACAAAGAAAAGCAAAAATCAATTAACAATTAAATTTAAAGGATTGATTTGCCTAAGCAGTGAAGAGAATAAAGAAGAAAATATTAACAAACAAGAAAATAGATTGATGATAGAACGAAGAAGTAAATAGAACCAGAAATGAAAAGAAAAGTGGCTGCATTTGAGAAGAACACCTGTATCTAAAATAATTGACAGGTGTCCTGGTTTGTAAAACTATGATCTAAGCAAACGTGGCAATGACGATGAAAGGCATTTCTTCGCTTCTTATTATATCTTCTACGAGTCAACAGGCAACCATCGACTGCCAGGTGCTTTGATGGTTTGTAGAAGCTTTTCACGCTTCTACAAACTTTAGTTGTAGAAGGACATCATGGTTTATACTAAACTTTAGTAGCAACTACACTGCAAAAAAAGTTGCAAGAAAGCAATAACAATTAGAAGGACATCATACAACTTGTTGTAGTAAAGGAAAGAAAAACACGACCACTTGCACCGTAGCGGAGCTAAACTACTCGTGAGTTACCTTGAGATTGGATCAAATCAGAACTTGACTCAACCTAGCTTAAATATGCCAAAATGGGACAATGAAGAAGTAGTGAGCAATGTAAAAAGATAACCCGATCTTACGCATTATGCCAGCAAACCTATCAAAGGTCCGAGGAATACGAACATGAGGCTTGATTTCAAGGAGTACGCCTTTTTCTGTCTTCACATACACAGCTTTCAAGTGTCCAGCTTTGTTTAGTGGGCTATCTAGAAACATAAGCAGTGCCTGGAAAATGGAAATGGGGACGATAAAAATACGGAAAACATCACACCAAAGTGCACAAGAGTTGCAATAAGAACCGATAACGAACAAATTGTACATGTACAAGACTGAAGTTCCCATTACCAATTTTGTGAAGAAACAAATATGAAAAAAGAAAATTACAAAACCGATAAAAAAACAGGACAGACATAGGAAAAGTAAATGAGGAAAAGAAGCAAAAGAAACCTGAAACAAATTTAAGGAAACATAGGGTCACCTACAGGAACATAAGTTAGGTAAAGTAGTTTCTACAAAGACTTTAATTAGAGATGCAACCAAATCAATGTGATAAGACGTAGAACACAAATTATGAATACACAAATTACAGAACATGTGAAGAGACTCACTCTCTTTCTTCTTGGATGGTGAAATAGAAGCCTCTCTGGCTTCCACTTCCGCCTTTTCCTCCCCTATCTCGTCACCAAAAAGGTCGATGTCAACTTTACTGTACTTTGGTGTGCAGTTTAACCCCCGTTTATCACTTTATTGACATGTTTTGGGTAGTTCTAAACCTAAGTAAGAGTAATATCGAGAGTTATACGCACGGGGAGTTAAACTGTCATATCGATAGTGAACTCCACTTTTTTAATGATATTTAACTCTTTTCCGAGCACTTTTGTCTTGCGGAATTACGCGTGGTGTTTGTTCGTATATGTTATTGCAGGACTTAGGTGACTCGAGAACCCGGAAAGCGATGTTTTGGAATGAGAAAGATGTTCGTGGCACGAAAGTAGCATGAAAGTGGTGAAAATCAAGTTTGAGCGAATCAAGGCAAATCGGCGTTTGTTTCTACCTAAACCGGCGTTTGAGTCGATTAAGGTTGAGGAATATATCATCATGCCAGATCGGGCGCTTGTGCACCCAAACGGTCGCCCACGTAAGTAGCATTTGATACTTTGGAAGTTAGATTTTCAGACGGACGAGCGCCCAAATCCCCGAACGCACATTTGGACGGGCTCACCAATCAAGAAAGCTCATATAATCCAAACGGGCGTTCGAGATAATCTAGACGGGCGTTTGTCCTCAAGGCATGATCCATGAACTAGCGTTTGAGAGAGCCAAACGCCGTTCATCAAGAATAAACCCTAATAATCATCGATTTCGAGCGCATTTAGCGCCCACCCTCGAGCAAACGCCGTCCGGCCCGACAAAGAAGATATTTCAGCCTACTACACTATAAATACGCAGCTTCATTCAAAGACTTTTACATATACTTTGCCGACTTTAGACACTTCTAGTATGCGATTTTGGTGCGGTTCTAGTGTAGTTGATCATCCTTTGGTCCTTTGATTCCATAGATAACATCCTTTGATTCTACATACTTTCCATAGCTTAGATTAACGTTTCAAGATCAAAGATTTGGCTTTTCGGTGCAATTATTTCTTCCTTATTTTGTGGATCGATTTTACGCAATTTATATGGTAATGACTTCCTTTTATTTATTGTCTTTAGTTTAATTTCGCTTTAATTCCGTTTCTAGTATAATCATGAGTAGCTAATCCGTTGTGTAGCCGAATTATATAAAAGCGAGTGAAAACCCTAAGGGGGATGAGAGAGGGATTTGTGTAGTGCGCAATTTAATGTTTTAACGATTAATCCATGTCCTAAAACTTATTATAACGTCGTTGAATGAGATTGATCACCTAGTTCACTATCACACACATCGAACTTATAGATGTATTTTGCGCGAGATGTGGGAAAAGCGGGTTTTGGGATCGCTATGTAGATTCACCAAGTTGTTAGGATCGCTTCCAATACAGAGGTTTGTCATCGTTGTTTGAGCAACTCTGCACCTTAATCATGTTAGATAATCGGTTTTCTAAAGAGAGTCGGTTAGCTTCACATAGGGTGGTTAGATCGAGTTGTTCATCCTAATCACTGTAATTAGAGTTGGCACTCGTGGATGTCGTTAAACTACATAGGATAGGTAGGTCGGTTAAGACACGCCCCCGCCAAGTCCTTCCTGGCGGTAAAAATAGCTCGTGGGATCATAGTTCGCTATACCTATTAATACTTCAAGTAAAACCAGTAGTATAATCTTTATTTCTGCTTTAGTATAATATCTTCCACCGTTATTTTGGCCTGAACTAAGTTCTACGTCAGCTTTGGTACGTAGACATTATTCCCTGTGGATTTGACCTTGTGACCACTATACTCCCGTTGACCCGATACTCTGTCGGTGAAAGTTAGCGGTTAAGTATTTTGCTATCAATCATCATGATCAGCTGCAAGGGCATCATCCTGAAAATTACCAAAGACACGAATGCTGTCGAAATCGGGGAAACAAACAACCACAAAAAAGGCTGGAAATGGTGAAAATGCCTAGAAAGTTGACTCAGGAGGGCAAGATTACGATACTTCCATATAAACATACAAAACAACCGTTAAAATAATATGCCAAGCTCGCTTGACATGCATTTTAAAATCTTCCTTTCACTACAATGCAAAAATATGTGCACACAACGGTCCTGAGACGTAAAGAGAGAAGTATCTATAACATCACAAATGATACTCGGCCAACAAATACAAAATGCAAATACATATTATTCCAAGCATATAAATCTTTGCTAATTCACATTAAAAACGTGCAAAGATATCATCAAGAAGAGGACATTAAGTGCTAGCACAAACCGTAACAATAATCATATGGATAAATACAACTTATAGTAGGTGTACTTTTACTCGCACTCATCAACGATACAATAAGATATGAAGAACCCCTGCTTGAAGATCAACCACTAAATCATAGTAGGTGCCCTTCTATTCAGACTCCCAATGATCCAATTAGATGATGAAGAAACCCTCAAATTAAAGATCAATCGCCAATAAACTCATCGACACGCCACCACCAAATATGTCTGTTAGATGTAAGGTCTGAAAGACAATTATATAATTGTTTTAAGACAGATATAATAATTCATCTTATTATATGAATTCATGCTTATAATTAAGACACTACCGAAAGCTCTAAGTACCTCGCTTATGTAATCACATAACTCAAAGTATATGGCTATACACAAGAGGATCGAAAGAAGTGAGATGTACTTAAAATTAACTTAGTCCATAGCGCTTATTAATCCGGTGCGGGTCTCATGATTAATTTGCTATTAATGCGCCTAACACTTTAGTGTGACAATCTTATCCGGATCTGCCGGTAATAGGGTACCGAATGGGGCATTTATATATGATGATAATCATATAAATATGGACCGATTTGATTTGAGTTCTCGATATAATTCCGTAATCGAGAAGTCTTATCGAATCACAAGATGATCATATATGGATTAATCTCAATCCTCGTGATCACGCACAACTGCTTAGACTAGGGTAGGGTTTGATGTGTTAGAAAGGATCACTTCGTAGTATGTGGTCCAACACTTCTCGTTGACTCTATTCTGGAATGAGTGAGTAGTCTGTGCTATCACATATATGAAATCCATTCCTTCCTCGGGAAGTAGACAGACGCCTCCTTTATTTATTAATCCTAAAACCCGATCGATCCCGGAGTTCATATTATATTAGTTATGAACTAATTGATCACTACATGGGGTTAATGGTAAATAATGATAAGAGGTTTCGAGAAAGGTTTACGGTAATATCCCGAATCGAAACGCAATAAATCTATGGAGGATTTATCCGTATGTAATGATTATATCGCAGCATGGACGCTTATCAACTCATGGTTGAGTGTAAGTTATATATATTCGGTAGAGTTCGGCTTACGTTTATGGTGGTGTAATCCCGAATTAATAGATTGAATATTATTGTTCGGTCCGACGGATAATATTATTTAATTTATTGTAGCTATCGAATACGGGTCCATGGTCCCCGACGTGGCTCCTAACATAGCATATGTTTTCTCGTCGTTTCACTCAATTATTATTAAATAGTTGGATTGACTATTTAATTGATATGTGGATTAATTGTTTAGTTGGACTAGATAATTAAATACATGGAAAAGAATTTTTTCGTGGACTCACCCAAAGTGTGTGATATGTGGATGACTAAATATAAGAGGGTATTACGCATTTTTGGATTATTATTTAATTAGAGAGAAATTAGTTTTCTTGGATAATTATTTAATATATGATTTAATTATTTATTTGTTAAATGATAAATCATGGAATATTGATAATATATTTATTTATCCTAATTTTTTTGGGATATATATTATATTTATCTTATATTTAAATTGAGGATTAATTTAATAATTATCTTTAATTATTAAATCCTTAGAGACAATGATTACTCTCTATATATAAAGAGAGTTCTCCTGCCTAAAATGACACACATATATTTCGACATACATGAGTGTTGGAAGCTTAGAATTTTCGGCTTCAACACTGGTTTTCGAGTCGATAATCCTCGTGGATTATTCCGGTAGCATATCGAGGAGGTCCGGCGGCTTGAAACACCATCCACCTGGTGGTGCTTGAGACACACGCTGGAAGACTTTGGCTTCTCAACTAGATCTCAACTAGCTTGGATTGACCTTTTTTCTTGGAGTAATTGCACCATAAAAGGTTGGTAATCTAAACCCCTCGTAGGTTAGATCTTTTATTTACGTATTTTGTATTGTTTAGATCTAGATCTATACTATTCCGCTGCAGAATCGGGTGGATCTTGATTCATCCGGCGATATTACATCCTACAAGTGGTATCGAGCCTTTGATCTATCAATCAAAATATGCGAATTTTAGATCTAGAGTGGAAAAAGCATGTTTAGATTGTTTTTGTTTTTGTTTGCTTTTCTATATGCATCGAAATTTATTCATGTATGTTGCCTTGTGATTGTCGTGGTTGAAGAGATGGATTGGGGTTGGTATTGTTTACTCGTTAGATCTATTGTAAACTCATATAAATTCGCTTATATGAGTATAGGAAAATTTTGTAATTTTAGTTTCTGTAAAGAGATCTGTTTTGTTTCGTTTTTTTTTATTTATTCCCGGAGATTGAGCCGTTGAAACAACAATCCCTCCAATCAGAATGAAGACTAAAAGTTGAAGAACAGGCTCTCAAAATTTTCGTGACGATCGGAGTCCATCTCGATGTCCAATCGTTACAATAAAGTTGTTCGCCGTGTCGTAAAAGCACCGCAGCCCCAATTGTCGGGCTCGTCAATTTCGGAAAAAGATTAGACCGTTGAAACGAAGATCCAACCGCTCAGATTGAAGTAGGAGGAGTGAAGAACAAGTCCATAAAGTTTCGTGACGATCAAAGTTCGCTTTGGATGTCCGATTGTTGATAAAACGCGCAGCAGAGATTAGAAAATAGTAAACCCTAGTTAGGGTTTATGTTTTTTTAATAGGTTAGATACGGGGTACCAACGATCCATCTCGGTGTTTATTTTTTCCGTTATTTTTCGTGTATGATCGAAATTATGTGATAAAACCGGAAAATTGCTATGACATGCATCATATCATGATTCCACTCCAATGCATACATGTAGCTAGTTTATTTGGAATAAATTAGGCATGTATAACTCGTATAATTAGTTAAAAGCTTTTTTAATTAATATGTGGTAGCTAATTAATTAAGTAACTAATTATTAAAACCGAGGAACTGGTTTTGTCAATCGTTACGATTTTAGTGATGGATTCTCGTGAATCTCACTTAGATAAATCGCTGAGTTTTCGTGAACCTACCTTAAATGTAAAACGAGATTACGCTTTGGTTGACAACATAGAAATCGGAAAATCTTAGTACATGGGTTCGGAAATGGTCTAACCATGGTTGGGCGAGTTCAACTGAGCTACGGCTCGATTGACTCCCCTCCACGTGCGACGTTTTCACGGGGGTTCGACAAGACTTAGCATATCCGATAAGCCTTCGGGCTAAACGGGGCTTCTCTTGCCGGATCCGACCGACGGTCACATATGTTCCAACGAATAAGACGGCGTAGGCTTGCCTACTTAACCGACCCAGTTCGGAGTACTTTGATTCATTGTTTCTTATTGTCACGACCGAAACCGTAATTAGTAAACCCACCACTTTTTCAAATTATTGAATGGGAGCGAGGAAGGCGACAGCCAACCCCACGGCCTCTACTATAGATGCAAGCACGTGAGAAAAGGGTGACGCCTCGTGCCGCTTTGATTCCGGCCCCCTAAAGATGGTGTTCACCCCTATCAAAATTCAAGGCTTGGTCTCCGAAAGGATAGGATTTCGGGTACTCGTTGGGTCACTGTCCAACCCTAAAGGCGGCATACTCGGGGCGTACTTTGAGATCTAATATAGTATGTCACACTCTTTATGGATATTTTTGAAATATCTAGGTTAGAAAAAGGAAGGTAATCAATGATTAAGGCCCGGGATATCTGATTCCCGTGAGATGTTTGATTCTCGAAGCATAATCATTGAGAGAGATTGTCTCAGTTTAACCGTCATCGTGCTGATACCGACCCTAAAGGCGGCGGTACAATGTGAGGTTAAATCCTTTGAATGGTAGGATAGACTTTTAACAAGTTTATTATTCCTAAAATAAAAATCTAGTAGTGAAAATTTATTTTTGAATTTAACTTTCATCATGTTTATTTTACAACTTTAATCTCTAAGCTACTAAACTCATAGTAATAGGACTTCATTAAAATGTGGAAGTAACAAGTACGTTGTAATTATCCATAAATGCAATTAATTTTCGAAAAGATTTTCTCTTGAGCCTTTAAAAACTTAATGACATAGTATAAGTATGTCACGGATGTCGCCGTGTAAAACGAGAAACGACCGTGATTTAGTTTACAAAAGATGATATAGACTATCGGACAAATTCATTTAGTGAATTTTAAAAGTGTAATTACACAACAAATTTCTAAATTGAAAAATTGGAAAATCATATACATAAGGCGTTGCTAGTTAGACGGTATTTGGAACCGATAAACTAGTGGGAGCCTTAGCCTTATGATTTGTTGTTTTTCTGAATCAATAGAAATGTGTAATAGACTGCACATGAGTTTCTCCATTTATCAGGAAAACAAGAATAAAGCGTTGCTAGTTAGACAGTATTTGGAACTGATAAACTAGTGGGAGCTTAGTTCTGAATAATTTTTCTTAACTTTTGAAAAATCATAAATACAAAGTGTTGCTAGTTAGACGGTATTTGGAACCGATAAACTAGTGGGAGCTTTATTTTGATCTCTCAAACCATTTGAACAAAGTGTTGATAGTTAAACGGTATTTAGAACCGATAAACTAGTGGGAGCTTTGGTTTTATGATTTGACGATTAGAAAAATCGAATAGTCCAAGATAGTAACACTATTATTAGACATCCCACAGCTCAAGAGTAGTGTCTACTCAAACGAACTGCTAGTTCAAGATTGTTTCCATTTAAGGAAAGTCGAGAATGGAAAAGAATGTTTATACGAGTTAGTCATCTAAACTAAGTAGTTTTAAGGCTAAACCAGAAAAATTAATAAATTGAAAATTAGAGGATAAGGAAAGTGATTTCGGATCACTGACCAATGAATCATTGGCAATTTTCTCGAAAGCTAAAGTTCTTTGGAAGAACTAGTTAGCTTTGCATTAAAAGATAAATAAAATAGACAACATGCAGTTATTTCAGATAGACTAGTGGGAGTGATATAAGGAAATGATTCTCGATTCAATCTTTGAATTTCACGAAAAATTCATTTTCTTTCGGATTCGTTGGAACGAACGTATTCATTTTCAATAGGATAATTTGTTTGTCTTATTTAGGGCTGAGCACGGTTCGGTTTAGTCGGTTTCGGTTCGGATTTTACACATAGTTATTCGGTTTGGTCGACATATTTTACCACCCAAACCAAACCCAAACTATGTCGAACCCAATGGTTTGGTTTGGGTTGGTTTCGATTTGGATCCGGTTTGGTTTCGGTTTCACAAGTCCAACTACACATTATTATAAATCACAATTTTCACCAAGTATTTAAATATAAAGTAACTAATATAAAGTAAAAACATATTAAAGGTACATCGTGGCTAATTACTTAATAACATTAGTGCACACAACATATTCAAAAGCCACTTAATAGCATAGCAAACGTACATCGTGGCTAATTACTAGTTAGTTGTTATTACATATATATATGGTTGGGAATTCGGTTCGGTTTCGTTTTGGGTGGTTTCTAATCGTGGTAATCCAAACCGCACCATTTAAATTGGTTCGGTTTCAATCCAAACCGATTTGATCGGTTTTCTCTTGGTTTGGTTTATTTCGTTCGATTCGGATTGGTTTACGGTTCGGATTGGTTTTTCGGTTTTTGCTCATTTTCTAGTCTTATTGACGATGAATATAACATTCGTGAGTACGAACCCAAGACTCGGACTTTTGTTTGATAAAGTCGTAACCACTAAAAATGTTGAATAGGTATATGTAACACATCTTAAACAATATAAACGCAAATGGTTTCCGTATTTAGATAAACACTCTCTTCTTTCTATTAATTAGTGCATATTCCTAACGACAAGATCTCAGGTGGCTTAGGGTGATTCCTATCTCCCAAGTCAAAGAACCCCGCCTCAAAGGAACAATGCCTAAGTTTCCTTTCAATCGGAAAGTGGTAATAGATTTAAAGAAGTTACATAGCTTGTTCATATCGACCTTCGGTCTTATGAAAGATACAAGCTAGTGGGAGCCTCTGAGTAGTGACATCATAGTCGACAACTACTCAAACTCCAATAAGTTTGTCCAAAATATTTGGAGGAAATCTCTGATTTCACTGTAGAGATAGAGTATTCCACACTCGTAAATAGTTATTGCGTAGTCTTCGGACCGATGCTTGGCCCGCCTCCCAAAGGGAATGTTTTCACTAAAGATACACCATAAATTTGCCTTACATAGTTATTGATGTGCTACGATATTTCTTTGAACTCATTTAAGATATTGGTTGCAAAATAACGGTTTACGCTTGTAATGAAAACCGAGAAGTCTACCTAAAAGATGCCTACGCATTTGTGGATTAGAGTGAATTCGGTTCACCCCACTTCTGTAAATAGAGGCATTTAGCATCGAGTGCTTGAAGGTAGGACCTAGTGGTTATCATTAGGGTCTACCTGTGCTCCAGTGAGAGACTGGGGTCTGATTCCTCCCTCGTAAATCAGTCTTTCGTATCCCGGCAAAAAAAAAATATTCTAACACTTGGAAATTTTGCGTACACGTTCAGATCGTGAAATATCTTGATGCATTGAGTAAAGGTTGATTATAAAACTCGTAAAATCATAGAATGACGGTTATAATGTCAAAATCGGTCTGATAGAGTCTATAAATCACAGCTTTGGATCTTGAAGTATTTGTACTCAAGATGTTACTAACTGATTTGTTCACTCCACATCCAACACCGGCAGTTGGTGATAACACTAATAAAAACTACCAAACTAAATCAGTACATCGATCCACCCCGAACGTATGGTTTGTCCATTACCCATTGCAGGACCTTACGGTCTATGGGGTAGATTGATGACCTATAGTCCTTAGTGGGCTATGTAGGATCCTGATCATAGATGTTGGTTCAAAAGCCATAACCCTGTGAATGGAGTTTGGTACTCAGGTTCTGCTGAAACTCTTGTAGAACCACCGAGATTCTCAGCCCAAAGGGAGTAATTGGAACTACACAAGAAAGAGTCGAATGAATAGGAAAGTTTAACTTTCAATGCAAAGTCGAGAAAAATTTGTGGGGATTCCTAAACGGTAGAGAGTTAACTGCACCGTGATCTCTCTACCACTCGCCTTGCTTGATTTCATCGTAAAGCGGGAAATAGGGTGATTCACTAATACTTCCTTGCCGAACAACGGAATCAATTCATTCGTAATGTATGTTTTAGCTAAGAACAAATAACGGATTCGTTACAAAGCGTAAAATAGGGGTGATTCCCTAATACCTTTTAAGAGACTAACGGTATCTTAATTTATTCAGAAGAACCTTTGGCAGATGCCCGCCATAGCTTATATCCTCGGGATTAAAGCAAACTCAGTAGGTCATTTCAAAGTCATATATTTTAATATGTGACTTGACCGTAATGTTGATAAGTCTTTCGTAGATCGAGCATCAATATTAGTAAAGTAGTATGTAGATTAGTGTTTGTGAATGGTAACATCAAACAATTGGAAACAACACGGGTGTGTTATCTCAAGTCGAGTCCGACATGCCATCGGGATTCACTCTAAAGGATTTGATTCGCTCAAATTCTCGAGAATCGATCATTGGCAATCCCATCCATTCACCTGGTTAAGATATTATTGCATTTATGCAACATTCAACGATGTAGTCTACCCTACCTCTCGTGAATGATTATCTAAACTCATGGATGAATACTAAATGGGATGTTTAGTGAATCCTCAAGTCTCTTCAGAGAATGAGGAATAATATGCTAGTATATTCAGTGCAAACTAGAATATAAGTGATAACACCGATTCGGCTTTAGTCGATTGAGGATGATCGTTAAATCGATCTCGGTCTCGTGTTTACTCACGTGATAAAGTATTATCCACCACTTCATTGTGAAAACATTGGAGATGTAGCACATAAGGATTTTGCAATCACTAGAGGTCATAAGCATATTGAAATCGTACCACCGGATTAGATGGAAGCGGCAACGTTTGATCCCAAAGATTGACTCAAGCCGCCAACCTACCTCGATCGCTGTACCGAGTCACATGGTATTTGGATTCTAAGGCACGCCGCCGGTCATCGACCTACCTCATGGAGGCACCTCCGTCCGCCGTGCTTGGAAGGATGAATTACTAAGATGCGCTTGGAGGTATGATTCTTGGGGATATGTCTCACTTGTTTTGAGCAAGTGGGAGAATGTTGTAGATACATATATAAAAGGGTGTGCTCTAAAACAATTAATCCACTTGCCTTTCGTGCAAGTGGGAGATTGTTAGGTGTAGTGCCTCAAAGACAATTATATAATTGTTTTAAGACGATATAATAATTCATCTTATTATATGCATCCATGCTTATAATTAAGAAACTACCAAAAGCCCTAAGTACCTCGCTTATGTAATCACATAACTCAAAGGCATGGCTATACACAAGAGGATTGAAAGAAGTGAGATGTACTTAAAATTAACTTAGTCCATAAAGGTTTATTAATCTGAGTACGGTCTCATGATTAATTTGCTATTAATGCGCCTAACACTTTGGTGTGTGACAATTTTATCCGGATCAGTAGGTAATAGGTACCTAATGGGGCATTTATGTATGATGATAATCATATAGTATCGGACCGATTTGATCATTTGAGTTCTCGATATAATTCCGTAATCGAAGTCTTATCGAATCACAAGATGATCATATATGGATTAATCTCAATCTCTGAGGTGAGCATGCACAACAACTTAGACTAGGGTAGGGTTTGATGTGTTAGTAAGGATCACTTCGTAGTATGTAGTCCAACACTTCTCGCTGGCTCTATTCGAACGAGTGAGTAGTCCGTGCTATCACATATATGGAATCCATTCCTTCCTCGGGAAGTAGATGCATTCTCCTTATTTGTTAATCCTAAAAATGATCGATCCCGGAGTTCATATTATATTAGTTATGAACTAATTGATCACTGTGGGTTAATGGTAAATAATGATAAGAGGTTTCGAGAAAAGTTTACGGTAATATCCCGAATCGAAACGAATAATCTGCTGAGGATTTATCCGTATATAATGATTATATCAATGACGCTTATCAACTCATGGTTGAGTGTAAGTTATCTATATTCTGCAGAGTTCGCTTTACGGTTTATGGTGGTGTAATCCCGAATTAATAGATTGAATATTATTGTTCGGTCCGACGGATAATATTATTTAATTTATTGTAAATATCGAATACGGGTCCATGGTCCCCGACGTGCTTCCTAACATAAGATATGTTTTCTCGTCGCTTCACCTCATTATTATTAAATAGTTGGATTGGACTATTTAATTGATATGTGATTAATTGTTTAGTTGGACTTAGATAATTAAATACATGGAAAAGAAATTTTTCGTGACTCACCCAAAGTGTGTGAGATGAGATGTGATGACCTAATATAATAGGGTATTGGCTGCATTTTTGGATTATTATTTAATTGTAGAGAAATTAGTTTTCTTGGATAATTATTTAATATATGATTTAATTATTTATTTGTTAAATGATAAATCATGGAATATTGGATAATATATTTATTTATCCTAATTTGTTTGAGATATATATTATATTTAAATTGAGGATTAATTTAATAATTATCTTTAATTATTAAATCCTTTGGAGACAAAATAATTACTCTCCTATATAAAGAGAGTTTCTCCTGCCTCTAAATGACACACATATATTTCGACATACATGAGTGTTGGAAGCTTAGAATTTTCGGCTTCAACACTGGGGTTCCGAGTTGGGATAATCCTCGGATTATTCCGTAGCATATCGAGGAGGTCCGCGGCTTGAAACACCATCCACTCGGTGGTCTGAGACACACGCGTTGGAAGACTTTGGCTTCTCAACTAGGATCTCAACAAGCTTGGATTGACCTTTTGTTCTTGGAGTAATTGCACCATAAAAAGGTTAAAAATCAAAACCCTCGTATGTTAGATCTATTATATTATGTGCTTTGATTGTTTAGATCAGATCTCAGACTTTTCCATTTGTAATCGGGTGGTTCATCCGGTGATATTACATCCAACAATGTCTCCACTGCTCGGCTGTCTATTGATACTGCAATAGCCTCTGGCCTGAGATTAAGCACCAGAAAATGCAATAAAAGAGAAACAAAAAAAAATCAAATGTGTAGACCTTGATAACAAGAATTAAAAGAATCGTAATCTTTATCATGAAAGCCATTTTTCCACAGTATTTATAATGTACTACGAATCGAGCATTAAACTATTATTCTATAGTGATTAACCGGAATTGAGTACAACATCTGCCAGGGCAGATTATAGAAGTTCAAATTGATCGTACAGATTCTAGGTCTACAACTACAATGCTACAGGCTATTCTAAATGCTCTAAAGAGTGCCACCTACGTACCAAGGTCATTTTCACACCTGATTCATCTGCTTTTCACCTGATTCATAAGCTCTATAGCTTTATTCACATTAAAGGTAAGTGTCCAAACCAAAGAATACAGCGGCATAATTTTTTGGGGAAACATACCTTAATTAGTATGGCATAAAGTCCATTTGATGACATCCCAAAAAACAAAAAACTTTGAATTCGTTTTGTTATCTGTTTTCAAGGGAATCAAGATGTAACAGAAAAACGTTAAGTAATCTATATCTTTACCAGCATAAGGAGGTGAAGAAATTTGGTATACCTATATTTGCCTAGCGTCAATAATAGCCGAAAAATACCGATCAGATTGCGGAATTTGATGGTGCCTTGATCGTCGTTTGCGGAAAGGGCTGCCTTGTTTGGAGTGAGAGTTAAATCATGAGAATAGAGGTAAAGAACTACTTCAGAGTGGTCGTCGGTGAACGCTTCATGTGTTCTAGTTTCACGCGGATTCGAGGACGCCATGGAAGGAGTAACGGGGAAGAAGGCTCTAGAAATACCAGATAGTTCGACTGGCCTAGAAATACCAGGGCCTTTTTTTATGTTATTTTTCATAACTATGGATAGGTGTCAATCAATGAAGAGAACAGCTGTGGTTTGGAATGGGTTAGTTCTACTGGCCACTCCATTTTCATCACAGTCAGTGAATTACATGTTATTGACCACACAATGATCTAAATTAAATCACATGGCCTGTGAGCGAGAAATGCACGAGCCACTCCTCAAACATCCTCCTCATATAAGACGACAAAAAAAATTACCGATCATTTACTAAAAAGGCAAAATAAAAAAAAATAGTGGGCAAAACAAAATGTTCACAGAGAAAAGACGTCATACACACACGAGATACACTAAAACAATGATCAAAAGCGAGAATATATACACAACCAAAAAATGATCACAAAATGAAAAACAAAGATACAAACGTGATATAAAAGAAAACGACGACAAAAAAAATTACCGATCATTTACTAAAAAGGCAAAAAAAATAAAAAAAAATAGTGGGCAAAACAAAATGTTCACAGAGAAAAAGCGACATACACACACGAGATACACTAAAACAATGATAAAAAAAATTACCGTCAATTAACTAAAAGGAATATATATATATATATTTGTCACGTGTCCTCCCCCCTTAGCTTTGTATTAGTTAGTAGGAAAACCGACACAATACACAATATAAAATATATACGCTAAAAAGGAAGAAAAAAAACATACACACAAACAAACTCTAATACATTAAAATATCACGCCATTACATATCGTAGAGAGATATGTGAAAGGAGAAAAAAAAAAAAAAAAAAAAAAAACAAACCAAAAAAAAAAAAGGAAAGCCAAAACCAAAAAAAAAAAAAAAAAAAAAAAACCACGTGTCCTTCCCCCTTCCTCCCCCCCTCCTCCCCCCTTGTCTTCTTATTAGATAGTAGGACTTGTCTTCTTATTAGATAGTAGGAGATAGGAGATAGGAGATAGGAAGAAAACTACACCCGTGTTGTAGTATTAATTTGACTTTATTATTCACTTTCCCCGTGTATAAAACTGACAAACTCTCTCTCTCTCTCTGCGAAACCCTCCATTTCACCTCTTCCGCCGTCAGGTCTTTTTATTGCACGAACTATCATGGCGGCGACAACTTCATTCTCAGCAACTGCCTCCAAACTAGCCCCCACAGCCTCTGTTGAAACCCTCAAACCTAAATCCAAAACTTTGGCTCACAACCTCAGCTTTATCTCTTCCTCAACGACTTCTATCAAGTCTCTCACATCTCGTGCTGCAAACACCATGTCTAATGGCTCTGCTGTTGGGGCTCGCATGGTCTCGGCGCCGCCTGCGTCCGTGAAGCCACGAATTTCAGTCGATTTTGATACCTCTGTGTTTAAGAAAGAGAAAGTTAACCTCGCTGGAAATGATGAGGTACATTTTCACTTTCAAGACATTTGTTCTTACTATAAAAGGTAATTAGTTGTATTTTCATTTAATTAATTGTGGAATTACTATGGGAAATGCAGTATATTGTGAAAGGAGGAAGAGATTTGTTCAAGTTGTTGCCGGATGCTTTCAAAGGTATCAAGCAAATTGGAGTCATTGGATGGGGCTCACAGGTGAGTATTTAGCTTTTAATTGTAACCTATGAAAACTTGAAGCTTTTCTTCTTTTTTGTGTGTAAAAAATTGAACTTTTGATGTATTTTATTTTATCGCCCCGTCGGCTGAAAATCATCGTTTATTTAATTCCCCTTCACCTATCACCGTATGCTTTCACTTGGGTAATGCTTCATTTTCTGAAATGGGATTTTATTTGAACTTGTATGACTTAAGACATTAATGGCCTGTATCATACGTCATAAGATTATTGTTCAAGGATTGATTGCGTCAGAAGAATGTCATTTAGCTCATCAAATGCACATTCTACCTATCTGATCGCAGTTCTCTAAATTCAGTCAATGCTTGTACTAGAAGTGAGTGTGAATTTGGTACAACCTGAATATTCATTGTTCTTGCCATCTAAAGGTTTATAGTGTGAAGGCCTGTTCTTTATTTCCCGGAGTAAAAAAAAACTCTTGATCCCACTATGTTGTGGTAGGCGTGGCAGTCGTATGAAGTGCTATGAACGTGAAATCGTTTCGCTTTAAACCAATTGCTGAGTTCCTTTGATGCATTTCAATTTTAGTTACAAATGGGCAGCTATTATTGGCTGGGTCAGTTATTTGTGAAAAAGAGCACACTAGCTGTCTTGGGGCATGGTCCTAAGAGTAGAGGACACCTCTTTTATTCCCTGAAACTGATTTATGAGCAACATCACCTACCATGTGATGTGAATCAAGTTTGATGCATTAATGTATTGTTGTATTCTCCATGCATAGGGACCTGCTCAAGCTCAAAATCTGAGAGATTCACTTGCAGAGGCCAAGTCAGACATCACAGTGAAGGTAATTTTTCTAATCCTCTAATTGGTATTTTTGAGGGAATCCGTAAAGAGCGTTGACAGATTGAATTATGCATGAAGAGCTCTGCACTTTTTAATATTGTTACTGTTTGAACAGATTGGTTTACGTAAGGGCTCTCGATCATTTGCTGAGGCCCGTGCAGCTGGTTTTAGTGAAGAGAATGGGACCCTTGGAGACATATGGGAGACTGTATCTGGCAGTGACTTGGTGCTCCTTTTAATTTCTGATGCGGCACAGGTTGGTAAACACTGTGTTTTAGGATGTCAGTCTTTACTTCTAGTGGTTTACTTATTATTATTATTATTATTATTTTATTTGTTAAGTGACTTCATAACCTTGCTTCTGCTTTTCCTTTCATCTTGACATCAAGCATCAGTAAATCATCTGATGGTGTTCAATAATGCAGTACAATTGTTGGTGCAAAACTTTACTAGATTCAGTTGTAATTATTATTTTTTTAGCATGATATGTGGTAATGATAATATTTCTTAGCCTGATGTGCTTGCTTTTTGTCATATATCTCTAATTTCCTTAGCCTGAACATTCTAAGTTAATTATGCCCTTTAGATTAGATAGTTATCTATGATTGTGATGCCTCAAATGGCTGTGGCCTTAGATTATGTTCAAATTTAACCTTTCTCTCTCTCTCTCACACACACACACACACACACTCTCTCTCTCTCTCTCTCTCTCTCTCTCTCTCTCTCTCTCTCTCTCTCTCTCTCTCTCTCTCCGTTTTTGGTACATAAATAATTGATTTGATGCAGGCAGATAATTATGAGAAAGTGTTCTCCCATATGAAGCCGAATAGCATTCTTGGGCTTTCCCATGGATTCCTTCTTGGCCATCTCCAGTCATCGGGTCTCGACTTCCCTAAAAATATAAGCGTGATTGCTGTGTGTCCCAAGGGGATGGGTCCCTCAGTCAGAAGGTTGTATGTCCAAGGGAAAGAAATTAATGGTGCTGGTATCAATGCTAGTTTTGCAGTTCATCAGGTCCTCCTCCTTTTGGTTTGAAACTGTACCTCCTCATGTTAATGTCATGTGCATTATTAACATTTTTTTCTTCCCTTTCCGGTTGAATGCCGGTATACAGGATGTAGATGGCCGAGCAACAGATGTTGCTCTGGGATGGTCAGTAGCCCTTGGTTCACCTTTTACTTTTGCCACTACTTTGGAGCAGGAGTACAAGAGTGACATTTTCGGGGAACGAGGTAAATTTGGTTTTGCCGTGCTTTCTCATAAGTCACACAGTATGGATTGGATCTGATTTCTTTTGTTGATTGATAGGCATTTTACTTGGTGCTGTGCATGGAATTGTGGAGTCATTGTTCAGGAGGTACACTGAAAACGGAATGGCTGAGGATCTTGCATATAAGAATACCGTGGAGAGTATAACAGGGATTATTTCAAGAACCATATCAACAAAGGTTTCTCTCACCAATGTTTTGTATTGTGATGTTTTCTGTCATTTCTTAATTATTTGGTTCTTTCTGCATCGTCCTTACGGTTAAGAAAACTATTTTGGTGGAAAAAATGATTTTGTTCTGTTCAATGATGTCCATTTCCTGTTTGAAACTCTTGATAGGGCATGCTGGCTGTATACAATTCATTGTCCGAAGAGGGAAAGAAAGAATTTCAGACAGCCTATAGTGCTTCTTATTATCCGTGCATGGATATCTTGTATGAATGCTATGAGGATGTGGCTACTGGTAGTGAGATCCGAAGTGTTGTCTTGGCTGGAAGGCGTTTCTATGTATGCACTCATCATATTTAAGCTATACTTAGAATTTATTGTGTTCTGCTCTTCGTATTTCTTCTGCACCTGTACTTGTATTTATACATGCATTGAAATTGCATATCATTTATGTGTATGACTAAACTGCCATGTTCAGGAAAAGAAGGCCTGCCCGCTTCCCAATGGGCAACATTGACCAGACAAGGATGTGGAAGATCGGTGAGAAAGTGCGTTCAGTTAGACCACATGGCGATCTAGGCCCTCTACACCCCTTCACAGCTGGTGTGTATGTGGCACTAATGATGGCACAGGTTGGTTTACTTGGTGAATTAACTGTTCTATATTCTTAGCTTTTTGGTTTCAAATGCAAACATGCGCTTGCTGGTGGCAAACTTCTAGTATATCAGTGCTTTTTTTGTTGCATACATCAAGCTACGTTTGGGAAAAGCTATTGTCAGAGCTGCTCTCTGCTAATGCTGAAGCAATTTGCATGGGAAGTAGCAGGGTTTTTATATGCAAATTGCTCTGACATCATTAGCTGTAGAAGAGTAGCTATGTTGCAATAATGCTTACTTTACCCCCACCCTATCCTTTTGGTCATGATGGAAGACATAACTTTTGTGGTATGTGAATGAAATTACTCCCACCAGATTGAGGTTCTGAGAAAGAAAGGGCACTCCTACTCAGAGATCATCAATGAGAGCTTGATCGAATCAGTGGATTCGTTGAACCCTTTCATGCATGCACGTGGCGTGGCATTCATGGTTGACAACTGTTCAACAACTGCTCGTCTCGGATCAAGGAAGTGGGCCCCAAGATTCGACTACATCCTGACTCAACAGGCATTAGTGGCAGTAGACAATAAAGCTCCAATCAATCAGGATTTAATCAGCAACTTCCTGTCGGATCCTATCCATGGAGCTATCGGGGTCTGTGCTGAGCTCAGACCTACTGTCGACATTTCTGTCCCTGCCGATGCTGATTTTGTTCGTCCCGAGCTTCGTCAATCTGGCAACTGAGGATAGACTGTTGATTACAATTTGAATTTCGAGAGGATGTGGCGTATTAAATGAGTAATTTTGGGATTGTGTTGAATATAGAGGCATGCATCCTGATGCATTGTTCTGTTTGAATTATTAGTACTGTTAAATGTATGTTGTGCACTTTGTTTGTCAAGGGAACCAACCTGATGATGTAGTGCTGCCTTTGATAATAAATTCGCGTCTTTTTGTTACTAATTATTTTCCCATGTTTTATGTCCCCAGTTTGGTTTTTGTTGTTGCTTTTCAAACAATATGATTAATAAGGCAACCCTGCCCTTTGTCCCAAAATAAGTGACATTTTAACAGTTTACACAGATTAAGAAAGGTTATAAAATGACTAAAGTGCCTTTATTTTACTTCAACCATTACTTCACTTTCCTCTTAAATTCATCTTTTTATTCCTGAAAGTTTGCTCACATTAATCAATTAAAATATATATACTTGTATTTCAAATCAAATTTACAAGTGGGATTCCCATATCATTTATTCCTAAAAAAAATAGTTAGGAGGACTTCCATGTTGGATATCATCATAACATTGTGTCACTAATCTGTTGTAGACATTAATGAATGAGGAACAATATTACAGAGATTTTATAATACAACATTTCTAGCTAAGAGTTCAAATGACAGTTATGCCTTGACACAGATTTCTACCAAATTTTGAGGGCAACTTGGTCAATTTCAAGAAGCACTAGAAATCATCGCGTGGACAGTATTCGGACATATCCAAGGCTGCAGAAGCTACAACCTTGTCCTCATCCAGAATTTCTAGATTCTCAAACGTATTGCCCTGAAAACATGCCACATTATTATTATAATGGTCAGAAATCCAGCAAAAGAATCAATTCTTGGACGATTTAACAAGTTTTTAGCAATTTGGGATGAGAATGATAAGCTTGATTACCATGTAATTAGGTCCTCTGATGTAGCCATTTATGAGTAGCTGCAATTCCTTATCATCTAAGTCCTCACTATTTCCACCTACTATACATGCTTCCTGAGACAAAGTAGATAAAATACAACTCAATGCACAAAGAGATCTTACACAGCGTAACACAAAATCTCCACGCAGAATTTTCGTCCCAGACACATGACTGGAGAAAGGGGATAGAGAAGGAATGATGCCCATTTACGTATCTTTATTTGTAGCATACTGTATGATTATATTTTTTTTTCAAACTAAATGACAAGACAGCAACTTCTAGCATAAGAAGAAGCATTCGTTTGTTACACTTTACCGCTTTCTTCCTTGATGAACAACCGTCATGCTCCCATCCACAGCTGATCACCATCTTGACAGTCGTGCCGCCATCAGTTTTCCCCCAACCAAAATACACCCCTGTAACTTGATCTACAAGAGACGACCTATCATCTGAATTGCACAGTACAAAATTTCAGATTTGGTGCAACAACTGTAGAAATCGCACGATTTAACATATATAATGGTTTTCAACCCTTGGTTGATTAACAAAGTCGCACTAACTAACATGCAGCATGATTCTGCAACAAACATGTAGCTTTAAACGAGTGGAATTTCATCAAGTACAAACACAAGAAGTAAATTTTCATAATGTTAATACCTGAAAATTCATGGAGAAGCCCTCCTCTATATACCGCTCTAAAATAAATAGGTTGGACTGGTAAAGCATTACATACCCCTGCAGTAATAAATTCTTCGGGTGTCAGAATCACAGGAAAGACAGACCAACGGCTACAAATAAAAATAGGTGAAGCTACATACAGTCTCCAAACGGTGTTAGTCCCCAAAGCTCAGGTCTAAAAGCTAGCAGCGAATGAAGCACGGAATCAGCAATAGAATACTGGTTACATTCAATTTGGACAGATGGAACAGCTACCACGCTCATTCCCGCAGCCTTCCCAGCTTTAACTCCAACTCTGCCACATTTGAGAACCAAAGGACAAAAACTACAGTTCAAGGCTTCAGAAAACGAATTTCTTGCAACATTTAACATGCAATGAGAAAACGGTTTTCGTTTAAGAGGCATAGAATTCTTTCTTTTCCAAGAGAAGTGCTTATTCTTTTTTAACTTCTAAATTATTTCTTTGTATGTTTTCCGACTTTTTTTCCCCATATTTAATAAAAGAAGTATAATCAGCTGATATGTTGAGTTAAAATTTCCAACAGTTCTATTTAGGATCTACAACATACATTGGACCCAGTTCATTACGGAATATCAACCTAGAACATCCAGGCTTATACAGAATCATTTCGAAAATGACTTAATACTGCCCTAGTGCTAATTTCCTATAGGTAGCTGAGCATGTGAAGGTGCTCAGTTCTTACAGGTGCCTGAATTGGTAGTAAAGACTTACACGGAGTCTTCTATGACTAGGCAATTAACTGCGTCAATACCCATTTTGTTTGCAGCTT
The DNA here is from genome assembly GCA_026214975.1 of Gentiana macrophylla. NCBI lineage: Eukaryota > Viridiplantae > Streptophyta > Magnoliopsida > Gentianales > Gentianaceae > Gentiana > Gentiana macrophylla. The sequence goes on along the minus strand of CM047807.1, from coordinate 123,365,607 downwards.
CAAGAAACCTGAGGGCATAAAAGGTAGATTACAGGCGTATCCAGATAGAAATCCCTTAATCGTGAAAATAAGTATAAAAAACAAAAACGATAACAAAAGGAAGCATTCTTTCCATTAGGTGGAGCCACCATATGATGGCAAATGTCAAGATATCTCAAAAGGTCAATTAGAGCATAATCAGTAATTTAACAATAGCACTTGCAAAAGGATTGTCTGATTGTAGAACTATGTATCTTTGCATTCATTACAGACCACTTCATCAAGTTCCTATAGGGGTTTTGGGCTTGCATGGTACAAATGATAAACAAATATACAAGTGAGTTGTCTCATATATACACGTTATGCAAAAGCAAGAATATCAACTATGACACTTGTATTAAAAAAATGGTTAAACCCTAACCACAAGGGTACCCACTCCTCCTGTCCCACAGGATGAGTGGAGATGTTAATCAGGTAACCTAGTGGCTCAGAGTCATGGATTTGCTATTATACCAAACAACTGGAAGAAGTCGCCCCTTTACAGGGTTCGAACCTCCACACTCCAGCTCAGGTCCAACTGCCCTTTGAAGGCACCCAAGCCCTTTACCACTAGGTCATGTCCTTGGGACAACTATGACCCTTGTAGATCTGATGCTTGGGGGCCGGGGCAGCTCTTTTTTAAGATGTACATTTGATGTCTTTACTGGAATGAAAAACTAAACACTATGGAAGACATCAAAAGCACAGAATCTTACATATCAGGTGCAGGTTTTCCAGCTTTGACATCATCACTTCCTAGGATTACAGAAAAGTGCTCTTTCCAGCCTGCAATAAAGTCATGCATACATGTGAAATTGTAGTAAACTAGTAGATCAAGTGATATCCAGTTACTTCAATAATCAAAATATAAGAAATTTTTAAAAAATTGCGGTCACAACATTATCAACTTTAAGTCAGATGATATACATATAGATATTGATAGCTATCCACCTGTAGGGGCATACTCTCAGTGCCGATAAAGAAATCAACGATGAAGGAAAAAGAAAAAGAGTATAGAATGTTATGCACTATGATAGATGAACAAGTCATGCCACTGTTGCATACGCACATCCCAAGTAGACTATGAGTCTGGGAGATGTTATGGCTGCGGTGATCTATACGTATCTATGATAGTCGATACAGTGGAAAAGATTGTGCAAAACTATCCTGGATTTTCACTATAATGCATAATGGGAGAGAATTATGACAATAAAGGGTTTAGCCTTCCGTGGTGATTGAAAGTTTTTGGCTCAAAGAGGGATAAAACCATTCACCATTTTGGGATATCACAGACTCACAGTTACCTAACATCCCCAAGAATATCTAACAGCAGAACAGAAAATCTTAAAGTAAAAAAGTAAAGAAGATGTATGCGCAATAACAAATAAGAATTGATGATTCGCCAAAAAGCATACTGGAACAATTTTAATTAAATTTTTTGGCATCCATCCTGGATGAGTACCAAAACCATGCAATATGTGTATGATTAATAATGCTCTAACAATAGTAATAAAATTAAATAAAACAATCCCTGAAGCCAAAACTAATAAAATACTATACAGCCCAAACAAACTCAACCTTGTTGGTGAGAAAGTTTCACTTCAATGTTCTTCCTTAAAGAGTTTGAAGCAAGTGCAAAGGGCACTCCACATTGATAGAGATGCTGCATAAGACGATTCGCTCCAGGAAGTGGTTTAGCTTTCAGCCACCTAAAGAAGAAACATGCATGAATCAGTTTCCCCAAATAGGAACAGATGGTATGACTTTAAACTTAAAGAAAGACATTTATCATTGATACCTCACATGTGCCGGATCAACGTAGAAACTCAAGTAGTTCCAAAACGACCGTTGTTTAGGAAGATAAATAAGCTTTCTAGTTATTGGGTTTTCCAAGTTTAGCATCATCCTCTATTATTCTACAAAATGATCGGTACCCCACCTTTGGACTAATTAACAATGTAAGCTTAACATATTGCAAACGCGGCATACCTTAGTCTTTTAATCCACTCTTTACTGCTTTCCTTAATGTATGTGTCTAAACCGTAAAAAAACTAATAATTTGGATCAGATGGAGTATTTGACACCAATTATAAAAACAATTTAACGGATAAGTTCATTGAGGAGACTCCTATATGAGATTTAACAACATAAATAAGTTCATCATTGCATATAAAAAATCAGGAAAAACATGGAAGACCGATAATGTGAAGCGTGAACTCACATTCCTTGGTAAAGGGCAAGATTTCCTGAACATACTGGTCAGGCGTGAGGGGAAGGTCATAGGCTTGAATAGTGGCTATGACAGACTCTTTCTGAGTCATTCCCATTATCCTCTTCTCCTTTTCCATATCAGGTTGCTTTCCATATCTTGCCAGAAATTTCGTCAATATATTCTTTGTATGCTGTTCTGAATCACCACAAACTCAGTTAATAATTTAAAAAGAACCCAGAACAGGGGATGCCAAAAAGAAAAAAAACATAAAAAGCAAACAGGAAGGAAGAACAAATATTACCTGTATCCAAAAGGGTTCCGTCTAAATCAAAGATAACAGCTTTAATACAAGGTTTTGGGTTGTTGGGTAAGAGATTGAGATCACCCATGGTTTATTCAGTAGATGTATGAACTGGGTTTTGGTGTTTATATAAAGAAGTAGCAGCAATTATATATAAAAAGAAAAAAAAGAAAAAAGAAAAAAGGAAACGCATCAGATTCCATGGTGCAATTGGATTGGTTCCCACCTATTTCTCAGCTGGATTCCATGTTGTCTGTCTCTGTCCATTGTCAACATATACAAATTGGAATAGTAATTTGAAAAAGGTGCTGCAATTGTTGTTGATTCGTCAAACGTAGGTACCACCCCCACGGTATAATGCCACCAATTTGGACTACTGCGCTTCTTCTTGTTGATTCTTCACGATTGATTGGGACATACGACGAGTATCAACAAGGTATAATGCCAAATGCCTTGCTTATTTTTGAGGTTTGCTATGCTATGCTACTACGAGACTGATTGCTACATCCAATATATATGGGTATGCATATACATCTGAAAAAGTAATAATAAAAAGAGCCACACGTCTTAAACTTCAATCCACACGTCTTTTGTCCTATGTGAGAAACCAAACGCATGGAAAGCCATCCCGAATGAATGGACTTAGGAAAAGCAATATGTAAAGTTGGGACCTGATTTGCATTCTTCGTAGCTATGAAGAATGCGTCCAAAAGATAGCCTGATGAAAAAAATCAAGATTTCTAGTGAGCAGAAACAAGCCTGCAAAAGATGGGAACCCAGCCCAACAACAAAGAAATATACATATGTAATGTCAAAAATAACCTAGGATAATACCATTCGGTTTGTCTCAATTTCTTTATCTGATGGTATGCCTGATAAAGTCTCGTTTTGTTATTCGACATGTATTGGACTAATGTCCTCTCATTTCACATACGTAGTATTTATACAAGTAGATTTTCTTCATCATATCACGATCCAACTTAATTTTTCGTATTTTTACGACCACGCTCACATGTAAATATTTGTCACCGCAGACTTTCTTCATTGTTATCGCGATCTACGATCCAACTTAAATTTCTTGATTTTCCACGATCCAACCTAGTCTCGTATTTTCCACTTGTCACCACGGACTTTCTTCATTATTATCACGATCTACGATCCAACTTACTCTCGTATTTTCTACGACCACATCCTCTACCACACGGTCTCCACCGCGACCACGCCCAAAATTTGAAAGACATGACTCGTGATTTTTCAAGAACATGACTAATGATTTTTCATTAATAGCTCATTATTTTGTTTCCATTGACTTCATTATTCATGATCCACAATCCAACTTACATTTCCTCATATTTTCCATGATCCAACTTAGATCTCGTATTTCCACGACCACGGCCTCTACCACATGGTCTCCACTGCGGCCACGGCCAAAATTTGAAGGACATGACTTGTGATTTTTCAAGGACATGACTAATGATTTTTCATTAATAGCTCATTATTTTTTTTTTCCCATATGACTTCATTATTATCATGATCCACGATCCAACTTAGCTCTCGTATTTCCGCGATCGCGGTGGCACATCCAAAATTTGAAGGACACGACCCATGATTTTTCAAGGACATGACTAATGGTTTTTCATTAATAGCTCATTACCTTGTTTTCATATGACTTCATTATTATCATGATCCACGATCCAACTTAGCTCTCGTATTTCCACGACCATGGCCTCTACCACACGGTCTCCATCGCGACCACATCCAAAATTTGAAGGACACGAGTCATGGTTTTTCAAGGACATGACTAATGATCTTTCATTAATAGCTCATTAGTTTGTTTTCATATGACTCATGATTTTTCAAGGACATGGCTCATGATTTTTCATTAATACTATCTCATTATTTTGGTTTCATATCCCACATCTTCTAGTTTCTTTTATTTAAGACATAACCATCATAATCAATTTCGTATAAATCATAAATCATTTCGATCGGTAATGCTAGTTCAAGAGCATATCATTACGATAAAAAAGAGTAAATATTCTTTATCGGTGATAATTTAAAATCTAATGATATATTCAATAGATTTATTATCTCGCACTTTCACATCACTTGTGAAACACGTCTTTTCAAAAAACATGTCTTTTATAGATTTATTCTTTTTTCAAACACGTCTTTTTCAAAAGACTTTTAGAGTCTTAAGTTCTTTTATGAATGGCATGTTCATGTTTTTTTAATCTATATATGAATATCATGTTGAATTTTATGAGTATTCGACATGTTGAATATTTATTTATGTGAATTTTACACTTTTGTCGGTGTTGGACATGTCCATTTATATGAATTACACACTCACTTTCTTTAGCTTTTGACATGTCCACTTCTATTAATTTTATATTTACTTTGACTAGCTTTATATTTTTGGATGGACTTGAGATGCATTATATGATCGTTCGGAATATCGATCATCTTCAGGTAATCATATTTTTCTCAAAATTGTCTATAAGACAAATACTCGCACTCGGCCTTCATGGCATTGATACATGCAGGTATTATAAACTCTGATTTCCGTCATCATGATGATCGAAAATAGATCTGCATTTGCATTTCTCCTTAAAAAAATAAAACAAGGTAGTTATCAAAATTAGTTTATTATTTCATACTGTCTCCGTCTCAAAATATAAGTCATCCTATATTTTTAGATTTGTCCCACAATATTAGTCATTCTACATTAACAATAAAACATTTATTTCTCTTTTCTCTATTTTACCCCTAATTTATTATCAATCTAACACTTTTCATTACTTACAACAATTACATTAATGATTGTCAAGAGGCATTTTAGACATTAACCTTTAAATTTATGACATTCAACCACTTTCTTAATCTATGTGAGAAAATTTAGGATGACTTATATTTTGGGGCGGAGGTAGTATTGAAGACAAAAGATAAAAGTTTAATGATTAATTTTTTTTAAAAGGAGTATTAATGATTAAATAAGAACACGATTACTTTCCTGTTACAGAAAAGCATGTGGGAGTCTGATCTCATGCTTAAAAATTGTTAAGCATCGGGTTATTGTAGTTACCAACCTACCATCAATCTTGGTAGTAGTCGCCTTCTGATTGAGTAACAACGATCGAGTAGAATTTTTCGGTAAATGATAATCTATGAAATAACTATATATATATATTTTTTTTTCCTTTTTCATTGATAAGAGAAATTGATAATAAACTCGTAGTGATAAATGTTGTGAAAATAAGTAAATAATAATATAGAAAAGAGGAAGTATGGGGAATAAGGAAAAATGTCCGTATGTTATTTTTTTAATACTACTATAAGGAGTATTTATAGCAGATATTACGGTATAAATATAATAAAATAGATAAATCAGAAATTTATATAAATCAATTTGAATAGGTAACCATAATTTTATTTTTAATAAGAATATTTATTTAATAATATATATCACATCATTTTAATGTGTGTCAATGCTGAATGAAAATAATAAAAATGAAAACATTACAAAGTGACCTCATCGATGAAAGCAACTACTTCATCCTGTGCCAATTAACAGCCGCTTACTCCGCCCAGCCATGTGGGAAGGTCCTGGTTCAAATCCTCTCCTAATAAATAAAGCCTTTTGTAAAAAGCTTTCGTAAAAAGTGGAAAAAAAAAAACAACAACAAAACAAAACAAAGAGACCTCATCGCTCCTCAAAAGCAAAAACCCAGGAAATACACTCTAGGGTTTAGTAGTAGTATGGAGTACAAGAGAGGCAATTTGGTAGAGGTTTCCAGCAATGACGAAGGATTCGTGGGATCATACTATGAAGCAACAATAGTAACAAAACTAGCAGGTGACGAATACATTGTGGCGTACACGACCCTCTTGAAAGATGATCTTTCTGGACCATTAAGAGAAGTGGTACCCGGTAACCAAATACGGCCAGCGCCACCTGAGGTTCCGGTAACTGGGTTTAATTTGGATGACAAAGTTGATGCTTTTCATAATGATGGCTGGTGGGCTGGTAAAATTACTGGGAGAATTGGGGAATTGCTTACCGTTTTCTTTGACTATTCTGGGGAAGAAGCGGCTTACAGGGTTAATAGGATTCGGCTTCATCTGGATTGGGTTCATGGAAAGTGGATTTCTTCTCAGAAAAGAGTCTCTTTCCGGTAATTATTCTTTTTGTCTTCTCATTTACCGGCGGAAGAAGGGGCAAGTGAATTCTTTTCTAAATAAGATCGATCCAACTCCCACTCCCTACCCCACTGCATCCAACCCCACACACAAAGATTCTGTCTTTTAACAAAGATGGTTGTTCTTTTTCCCAGGAATAGTGACACCTATATATTTCAGTATTTCACATATAAAAAGAAACTCCACAAAACAATATATATATTTAAATAAATTATGTAAACCTACCCTTTTTAATTTTTGGCTTCTACATGTTTTTATTATTATCAGATGATGGTTAGCAAAATCACAGATTCTTGAGGGCAACTTTATTGCCGACAGGCACAACCCTAAATTCTAATGTGGATGAGGTTGTGGTATAAGATTATGTTTTTGTGTTTTTTGTTCTTGAGAAGGGGTGGGAGTTGCAGATTTGAATATCCATCCCTATATTCGCGACTAAGGGTTGTTTAATGTTGAATTCCGTCATCAAATTATCTCAGTCCGACCTTAATTATTCACATCGGGGGTAATTCATTTTAAAACGTCTTGATCTCTGTAGGCCTGATAAAGTATTTCTTGATGAATCTTGTTTGGCTTATCCTTTTTGTAGAATTGGGTCTTGACTAGAAAAGTTTACCTCAAACAAGATAGCATCTTAAAGTAATGTATTAAATATTGCACAAATATATTTTGATATGTGTTATGTTTGAGCATGTTAATGAATTAGCAAGCCAGGTTTAAAATGCTTTACCATTCGAGTTGAGTCATGATCAATCTTGAGCTTTTAGTAAAATTAAACTCAAGCTGGGCACAAGCTGTTTGACTTATTTAGAACCCTAGATCCCCTTCTTTAAAGTCGACCTCATGTATACAAGGATTGAAATATCTTGGATTTATCTGTTGCCCTTTTCATGTATGTTATGATGCAGATATCAAGTTGATGATGACAAGGGCAAAGGGAAGAAATCTCAGGTCTGAATGGGAGTAGAAAGCTGGGATGTTATGTCTAAGAATTCCCATCCCACGTAAAAAAAAAATGGTAAATAAGCTGTTGTTGCACTTGTTTTAGCAATTAGCGTCGCCTAAGCTTAGATCTTAAAGCTAACGTTGTATGTATGACGAATCATGAGACTTGCAGAATTGTGATCCTATGTAAGTGTAAATCCTTTCCAGCTGATATGCAGCTGTTTTGTAAACCGCTTCTCACTATTACTGTTGCTACTGCTTCTCATTAAGTTCTGTTTATTGGATTTGACTACAAGCTACAAGCTGTGTTTGAGTGCCATATATATAGGGATTCTATTGGCATCCCTACAATGCTTCGGACATCATTATTACTACACGACACTACATCCGACTTACAGAAACGTCATCATCCATAGAGACAATGTGGTGCCTAAAGCAAAAACGGGATGTCACTAGAAGTCCCCTATACATAAACACGCATGTATATATAGAACATGAGGACTTGTGGACATTCTCATTACCCTAGGACAACATGCCTTAACTTCAAACATTTGTTTTCAACAATATTAAAGCAATCGTTCAAGCTAAAATAATTTTTTCACTCAAAGTGAAAAAGAAAATAGTAAACAACAAAGTCTTCTTTCCTGTCTGAAGCAAGAAGGCATGTTGAAGTTGATTCAACGACTTTTTATTAGTACAAATGCCATAAAAACCATTAGAGTTTCAACAGATAATTAAAGACGGCTAAAATTACATGCCTCTGTAGATGCATCTTCTCATTCGTTGGTTGCCTCGAGTATCAGAACATAAGGTATGCACACGTGGTGTCTAAGCTAAGCCTGTTTTAGCCGGTGTTCTGCATTCCAGCGGCGATGCCCTTCATGGTCAAGATAACAGTGTCCTCTAGTCCAGGTGCATATTCGCTTGTGGGATTCAACTTTACTAGCTCTGCAGCTGATTTGCTTGATGACATTGATTCAATGATATCTTTTGATACACGTGGCTTCATCTGTACATTGTAGCTGGGATCACGATCCTCTTTAATGTGTACGCTTGGCATACATTCAACACTGTGATGTACGGATCTCAAGCCTGAGTCTTTGCCTCAAGTATGGGTCTCCTTCAAGGAGCTCTTTGTGCCCAGCAACCTACAAAAGCAAATAGATGAATGGTATTATTTGTATGCCAAGATTTTGATGCAGGGGGGGTCAGTGAGAAATATACCTGAAGAATGAGGTTCTTAGTTTTCTCATGAGTATCCCTCAAGTGCTTTCCAAATGGCCACAATTCCTCAGAGACAAGTAGTTTATCATACAAAGCAGCAATTTCAGGGTCTCCCTTAGCAAGGACCATTTCAATCAAATCAATTGTGACTCTAAAGAAAGGCCATTCCTTGTACATGTCATTAAGCACATGGAGGTTTTTAGGATCCTTCTCGATAACATGGTTCAATGCTGCCTCAAAGCCAAGCCAGACTGGAAGATGAAATCTTGTCTGTGTCCAAGCAAATATCCATGGAATTGCTCTTAAGGATTCAATTCCACCACTTGGCTTCCGCTTTGATGGCCGACTGCCAATATTCATTCGACCATACTCTAGCTCCGGTGTAGCCTGCAATCGTAAATAGCGGAACAAATCTTATCACTCTTTCACATATGACATCAATGAATTTGCATACTACATCTAAAACTATGACTTTACACAGTGACTTGTAAAATGAAGACCATATCTTAGGCCTATCAGCCTATTACTTTAAGATGATTAGGCAATTCTGTTGGATTGAATTTCCACAACATATGGCATTACTTCGATACGGCCACCACAATAAAGACACGACAACATGATGTGATTGTTGGACCAATGCTTATTTATGTTTTTAGTGTAGTGACAATATCGTTATTCTTACATTTATTCATCAATTTCTGTAGAAAGCAAACATTTTGCAATACTTTCTTGAGCTACTTGAAAGATGTTTAGAGGAAGACACTGCAACCAGAAAAGGGTTGGATACTTACAAGGCGGAAGTATTCGACGAATCTTGGCTCCTGGAAAACTACAGAGCGATACTCTTTGGTAGCCACAACAGCCATCTCATCCATAAGGGCACGCCATTCTGGTTTTGGTGAGACAGGTGGATGCATTCCATGCTCAAGGGTAGCAGCTGTAAAACGCTGAAGTGTTCTAAAACACAAGTGTTCCTCCCCAAAGGATTGCTCAATAACTTCACCTTGGACAGTGACTCTAAGAGAGCCATTAATAGTATCTGGTGGCTGTGATAATATAGCAAGATGGGTAGGACCTCCTCCCCTTCCAACAGTCCCACCTCGACCATGAAACATCGTTAGTTTCACACTGTGTTCTTTAGCTACTTTTATAAGTTCCTCTTGAGCTTTGTATAACTGCCAAGCTGCAGATAGACGCCCAGCATCTTTACCTGAATCTGAATAACCAATCATGACTTCTTGTTTTCCATTAATCCTGTCGCGTACCAGTCTATGGAAAAAGCCGAGTCATGGCTGCTGGAGCTGCCTCAAGATCAGCAAGCTTCTCAAACAAAGGCACAACCCGTAACGGAGTCTTGACGTGGCATTCCCGTTGGAGAAGTTCAACAGCAAGAACATCAGATGGGGCAGTGGCCATTGAAATTATGTAGGCACCAAAACTATCTGGTGGTAACTCAGCAATGACATGAAAAGTGTCCAGCACATTCGAGATTTCCTCGGTTTTTGGGAGATCAGGGCTAAAGAGTGGTCGTTTCCCACTAAGTTCAGACAAAAGCCACACCTGCTTTTGTTCTTCTGACCAGTCTTTGTAGGAACCGATTTCTAAGTGTTTAGTGATAGCGTCTAGAACATCAGTATGTCTTTCGGATTCTTGACGGATATCGAGTCTCACGAGTGAAAGCCCAAATGTGGATACTTGTCTTAGAAAATCAAGAAGACTTCCATCTGCTATTGGTTGATCACCACATGAACACAATGACTGATAACATAGCTCAAGAGGCTCCAGAAACTAACAAACATAATAAGATAAACCATCAAATCAATATAAGCATTGTGCATGGGGCAAAATAAATGAAGCACAATAAGTGAGTTTTCAAAGGAAAGGATACATACCTGTTCAATGTTGGTGAAAGTTGCCTGTTCAGGAATATCAGAGATCTCGTTGGTCAGCAAATGACGTGCACGCCACGAGTATTATACAGCTTGTCCCTTACATCACCCAGGATAACACGATACGGTTCATTTGGAGGAATTTGCTTCCAAAATTCTGGAATCAAGAAAACATGATTTGTTGTGCATAGTTAAATGACAAAATGAACAGATTTAACTCCAGAGGAATGAGAACAAGTGAAAAGACATACCAATGTAATGCTTTGCATCCCTCCTTGAAGACCTATGAAGTTCCTCTGCACGTACACACGGTTCTGGACTGCAACGCCACATGGAAAGCTGTAAAACAAGTCCAGAAGCGAGTTAGATAACCTAAAATAGGATGAAGTACAAATGTCTAAGTAGGCGGAATAAAATTGCACAATTTTTACCTCAAACATAAGATCCTCTATCTGAGAAAAATACAGGTTAGCAGCCATCATTCTAGCCAATAGGCACACATCCCTTGTAACTTCAGGAGTTACCCTAGGGTTTCCTGCAAATGCAAAGACATCACTATTATCACAAGCCAGTTTCAAAAGCTACATACATTGATATTTCAATGATTTTTGTTGTGTAGTGTTTTAGTATATCTCATAATTAGGGAAGAGTAGTAATTACCATCACGATCCCCGCCCATCCATGAAGAAAATTGGATAACAGGGGCATTGTAAGGAAAACGTTCATTGATCCCAAGGTTTTTCAAAGCAGTGTCAACACGACGCAAGAACTTGGGCACTCCCTTCCATATTGTCTCGTGAAAGTAACTCATTCCAGCCCTCATCTCATCTTGTGGAGTAGGAGGATTCCTCCTGATTTCATCTGTGCGAAACGCAGCTTGTATCTACAAGAATGAGCATAAATTAAAAAAAGGAGAATTATAGTTTCATACATGAAAGCAATTCTACAACTTTAATATCGGGAAACCAGCAATGTCAATTTGTCATCCATTAGGAAACGAAAACAAACCTACGTTTATTCTTGACAACAAAATCAACTACATGCAAGGGGTCAATCATATATGAACCTACAAAATGAATAGGGAAACTTGAAATGATATGCTTGAAAGGTTGATAATCTGTTATGCTCTGTTTTGATAACACTGGGACTATAAAATGAATAAGCCAGAAACAAAGGTTAAAAAGCTACCTACCAAAAAGTGGAAAACTGATGAGGGACAAGATATTGATAAAATCTTATTGCATTTTGCATTGACAAATGCTAGTAACACCTTCTTAGAGCTTCAGTACCAGTAAACTCATCATGAACTCAAAGTGATAATGAACACACATTTTGATGATTGAATTGCTCAAACAGGAGAGAGGATGGAAAACATGTATATTGTTGAGCAGCACATAATGGAAAGCATCTTATATTAATTATAATGATACACAGAAAGCAAAAGTCGGTATATGAAAGTATACATATATACATATATACCTCTCTCTGTAACGCCTCATCAAGCTCCTGTTTTTCATCAGGAGTGATGTCTGGGGCATTCAGCTGGGTCAAATTATTCCTGATCCTGCAATTAAACAAATAAAAATAAATACATAACTGCAAATGGAGGAAAAAAAACAGCTATTTTCAGGGAGCAAGCAAGATGAAGTACTTGGGTAGCATAAGGCTTCCAAATCGTTTTTAGCAGAATCAGAAACAAACCTGCCATGCTTTTGAAGAAGCGATCTACGAACAGATTGCGTAGGATGCGCAGTTAGGACTAAGTCTACAGTTTGGTTCTTTAAAGCATCAAAAACTTCTTGTGGGGATTTGTTCAACTGTCCGACAAGCCTCTTAAAGGTCTCTTCAATATCTGATTCAGTTGTGGCTGAAGCTTCATCAGAGAAGTCTCGCTTTTTCAACTTAATCCTACGTCTATAAGCTATTTGAACCTCTTCAGCAAGGTTGGCTAAATTAAGCATGTTGGAAAAAGCTTTTGTAACAACAATTGAATCTCCAGCATCCAAACTTGTCAGCATATTCCCAAGCTCCTCCAACTTTTTCGGGTCACGAGTTCCTTCATACTCGGCTGAAATCTCATAGCATTCTTGAACCTGGTCCATACAGTACCAAAATCAAACTATGTCACTGCACATAATTTTACACATTCTACTTTTCTAACGCTCTACGTTGACAAGGCGTTTCATTAAATGCTACTGAATTAAGATATTTTTGTCTTCAAGCCACATATACTAATAATATAAGAGGATACCACCACAAATGGACTAGGTGGATACCATTGTATTTGGTGGCTACTCTATCCTTTCTCACTTCTGACTGATGAAGTTTTACTGATTGACATTCTTCTCAAAACATTATACCGAACGTGGCTTCTAGCTTGATCTTCTCCAATTAAATCTGGACATGAAATGCAAATGTTCCAGTGGACGTATGGTGGAAAAGGTGGAAATGGTGCGATCAAAGATAACATTGTGCCGTGACATGATGTGATCTTATGGCAAGCGTGTCAGAACAAAGTATCTACTATCTACTCATTACATACTATTGAAATTGGGTAATTATTCATTGGCTTCTGTGTGGAAATTTTCGAAAAATCCATAGCCTGTTTTGTTAGATGTCCTTAATCCAAATGAATACGCACACAAACATTAAAAGTCTTGATGTGCAGTAAAAGTCTTGAGAACAAATTCTCCATTGGATAAGAGGGACCTGTGGAATGCTTGGCCTTTCTACATAGTGCATGTCATATTGCAAGAGGGGAACCTCATCATGCATAATTTTACTAAGAAAGGACCTGTCCCTGAAGCTAAAAAATTCCCCGAAACCGTTAAATTTTTTCGTTTATTCTTGAGAGGGGGCTATATGCTATAGAATCATCAGTTCAGAGTAATTGCTAAAAATGCAGTAAATTGCTCCTTTATTTTTAAATACATTATTGCATGGTTCCTTTATTGCCCTCCTTTAAAATATTTTTCTTACATCTTCTAATGATGTTTTCAGAAATGGTAATGCTACAATCACAACCACTATGACACAACACACTTTCACACCAATGAGAGGCACAACACATTTTCACAACTTTGATTCAGGAAAAAGGAAAAAAAAAGTTGATGTAATGTCCGTTTCAGAAAATGAAAATGCTAAACTATATCGCTGATTTCTCTTCTACTAAACAATGCACACACAAAATGACTATACACAGTGGAACGTGAATGATCTAAGGTTGCAAATGTGTGGTGTGGGGTAGTATCATTTTGTAACAAGGAAATCTACAAACACCACAAATAAAGCATTGTACATAATCATGACATCCAACAGTGCTAAAAGTGTTGAGGAAAACAATAAAAATAAGAACTTTAAGAATACCGTTTCACGAATTTCCTCTCCATGCAAATCCTGAAGAATATCAAGAAAGCGATCCAACAAAAGGGCATCATACTCCACTAATTTATCATCTTCAGAGACCTTCCTTGGAGCCAAAGCTCTCAATTGTGCATCAATCGATGCCATTTTCTCAAGCTTCCTACTTGCTGACATCTCTCCCCCTCTATCCCAATTTCCCAATATAACAACAGAAAAGGAAAGAAAAAAAACCAGGAAAGGCAAAAGGATCACGGGATCTCGACTGATTCTTTCAAACAGAATCACGGATTGAATAGGTTGGGCACCCTGTCTACAATCACTAGTAAAATCCCACTTTACAAAAAAAGGTGCAGATGGAAAGTTGCTTTCTATTGAATGTTGAAGAAAGATCACATAAAGGTGAAACAAAAAGTGGAGAGATCACAGAGGGCGAAATTAGAGCCCAGAAGCATGTGAAACTCTGATTTGAGCGGAGTCCCCGGTTGAATTGCTGCCAGAATAATATTACGGGAACATGTGTATGTGTTATACACTTATAGTACTTCTGCTGCTTTTGTCTTTAAAAAGCAGTTATAAGATGGTATGTAATCACTTTTTTTTTCCCCGCAAAAAACGATATACACTAGATACTATATCAAATAATTGTATGTTTATCCTAAAAATTGTTTTTTTTAATTACAATATTTAGTTTTATTAAATACATAACATTATCGTTAATATATGTAACATAGTTTGAGTTTCTCTGTATTTTATTTATTAACCACATTACATCTCATAGTCGTAATTTATATATATTTTTATGTGTTCTGCTTAAAAGAATTTTATCATTGTAATTTGGGAATCGTTTTTTCAACTTGAGAACAATCTTTTGAGGATAATTGTATCATTAAATGATAGGAAGCAAAGTGTAGGAGATTTATACTTAATTTATTTTCTCATGTTCGGTTTGAAGTAGTTTTTGGTCTGATAATTAATGATTATATTCTTAGTATTGCAAGCCAACATTTCACATATGAGTAGCCAAAAATGTAATTAATAAATATGAAATTCATTCATTCGTGCAAGAGTAGAGAAACGATCCATCGTTTGTTAATTTTGGTAAAGGAAACTTAAAAAAAAGAGTTGTTATTCACGTAGTATGTCTTATAAGATAATATTTAAAAACTTTACCTCGAAATTCATTTAAATAACGTTTTAAATTATTTTTGTTGTGAATCCATATCAAATGATCAAAACAAATGAATTAATGATAAATAAGGATACAATGTGGTGGTGAATAGATTTATGGAAATTTGTGACTTGATTATCGAATTTTTCAGTCTATATGTAGTGCTTAAATTAATAGACTTTTAATTCATAGAGTAACTGTAAATACAACTTCATGTTTATGATATTATAAATGCCTATTTAAGGGTTTTTTTTTTAGGGTCCTATTTAAGTTATAAAACGATCATTATAGAACCCCAAAAAAAAAAAAAAACATATAAATTAATGATAGGTAAAAATGCATGAAAATGAAAATTTAAGATAATAATAATAATAATAATAATATTTGCTCCTAAGTTTTCTTTTCACTTCGCCGGTCAATCTTAATATTCGTTTTCGATCAAAGTCAATCTTAATAATACTATAATCTCTATAATTTTTCTTTCTTTCAAGGCATAACGGGGCATTCATGGTCAAATGCTTCTACTTTTTCAGACTCACTTCAATGTCTTTCAATTGTGTGGGCCAACATGAACTGCCTTATTTGGAAATCGGAATTGGCCACAACTCAACTATTGGCCTTCGATCAAGATGTTTTTTTCCCCCCCTTATCTGAAAGGCCTTTAATCAAATCAAGGCGTTTATGTTTGTTTTTGTCAATTAAGGTGGCTGCCTTTTAAGTACCGGATCGGAATTTTACTATCTGGGTTTGGGGGGATTTCTAGAGGGGTAAGGCGGTTGATTTATGGGCTCTACGCCTCCGAGCGGGAGGTTTTGCTTTTGCCGTGGGGTTGTTTTTGAGATTCGCTTCTCTTTTCCAAGACCAATCAACACCATGAAGTAAGTAAATTTCGTAGCTTGTTTATTCTTTTGTTTTTTTGTTGTGGATGTTTTATGGAGTTGGAGGTTAATTATGGCTCATTCCTTATATTTGTTAATTATACCTTCTTCTCATTTTATTTATTTATTTTTGTTAGTTTTTCTGTAGTATAATTGCTTGGAACACAATTTACTTCAACATTGCCTTTGCTTTCTTAACTATACCTGGAATTATTTGATTGAATATTAAGAATCAATCGGTCAATGCATTACTAGTAACCAAAAGAACTGAAAACATATGCACATATCCAGTTACAGAGTGTTAGAAGGAATGCTGGATCTTCAAATGCAATATGCTAAATCCTATTGGTGTGCTGCTTTCCCAGGCCCAATGTTCCTTGCACTAGTTTATAAACATTAGAATAGTTTTTTCCTGTTTATTTGGCTGGTAGTATCACTTATTTTATCTAAATTGTGGTGCAATTGTCATAAACAAAGGTAATAAATGCTTTAGGTGAGTATTTTCTGGCATAGACTCTGTGTCATAGGAGGTGACAGGTTTAAGCCCTCAAAATATCCTGTTACAGAATAAGCAGGGAAGATTGCGTTTAGTATAAATAACCTGGTTCTTCCCAGACCATGCACTGGCAGGATACTTCCATGCGCCTTACCGACTGTCCTTTCTTTCTTCCTATTGTATGTCTAAAAACCAGCTCCTCATATTTCAGTGATGTTCTTTCTGTGTTTATAGGTTCTTGTTATGTGGCAAGTCTTGCAAATAGCCCCTAAAATTACGTGATTTTTATCTTGAAAGATAAGGCTTTTTATCGCTCAAGTGCTGTTTGAGACAAAAGTTTCTTAGTTGCTTTTCTTTGTACTTCTACGGTAGTTGTTGATTGACCTTATTCTAGCTCGATTCTTCTAATAAGAATGCTTTCAGAACATCTTTGCTACTTTTGTTCCGATCCTCGACATATGAACAACACACCTGTCCTTAACGGGGTGGTGCTAACTTTCATATAGATGTTTCATGGCTTTCATCAGCCCCTACCTCGAAATATTTGTCACGCCTTCCACATCTGCAGTTAATTGGACCATAGTCAATTACTTGGACTGCTCCTAAATGTTAAATCTTGATATGATAAAGATCTACTTGGAATACATACAAACTTTACTTGGCTCCAAGTACTTGTTACACAACTATATTCCTATCTCCACCGTCTCCAGATGCGATGAATGATAAGTTGTATAGTCTAGCAATTATTAATATAATGGGTGAGAGTTAATATGTTAGACCGGGCTCCAATGTCTGCTTATGACACTCATGCTTTTTGCTTTCATTTCAGTAACCAAGTAAATGCATTGTTTCCCAGTTTTATTGAAGATTCAAAGAAGTGTTCTATCTCTAATTATAGTATGCACCTTTGCTGAACATTACAGGTCAAAAACGATATTTGGGATTTCCCTCTCTGTTATTATCATCAACATGGCTGCTATAATGGAGCGTGCTGATGAAAACTTGCTTCCATCTGTTTATAAAGAAGTCAGTGAAGCTTTTGCCGCTGGCCCAGCTGATCTTGGGTACCTCACCTTTTTACTGAAATTCGTGCAGGGTATTGCCTCGCCAGTGGCAGGTGTATTGTCTATTAACTATGACAGGCCCACAGTACTTGCAATCGGTACCCTAGGCTGGGCCTTATCAACTGCTGCAGTGGGTGTAAGTAACTATTTTTCACAAGCCGCATTCTGGAGAGCAGTAAACGGGATTGGACTTGCTATTGTGATTCCAGCCCTCCAGTCGTTCATAGCTGATAGCTATAGCGATGGTGTAAGAGGGGCTGGATTTGGATTGTTGAGTCTTGTAGGTTCTGTTGGTGGCATTGGTGGTGGAGCTATTGCCACAGTTATGGCTGGTCATGACTTCTGGGGTATACCTGGATGGCGTTGTGCTTTTATTGTCACGGCAGTACTGAGTAGCTTTATTGCATTCCTTGTCTATACGTATGTTGTTGACCCAAGAAGAAGACCGAGTGACGAGCTTTTTACTGTCAAGAGTTCTTTGAGGTACGGTTACTTCATTTTGTTTCTCTTTCACATACCGGTCATTATATGAAACTTTGATTTGCCAATTACTTGAAAATTATCCTTATTACCCAAGATTTGATAGGGTTCCATAATGATACCGTTGGTTCATGCATTTAGGGGTGAATTTTCCGACAAGGGAATCACTAGTCCAGTGTCGATTTGGCTGGAGTCATGGAACGGAATGAAACTTGTTATGAGAGTCCAAACGTTGGTTCACTTCCTTGGACTGCATTTGTCTTCCTCACACTCTGGTTTGAATTAATTGGTGAGCTTCATTCAAATGATTTTTACATTCTACTCCTTGCATGGGCAATAAGACAACCCCAATCGTGGTGGCTGACGACACATGCTTTTCTTGAATCCGTAATGCAGGTTTTGATCATAATAATGCAGCGGCTCTAGTTGGTGTATTTGCTGCTGGATGTGCCCTGGGATCTTTTCTTGGTGGCGTAATTGGAGATGAGATGTCACGTCTGTATCCTCATTCAGGCTGAATCATGTGCGCACAGTTCAGTGCGTTTATGGGCATCCCGTTCTCATGGTACCTTCTTCAAATCATCCCACAGCAAGTGACCAGCTACTATACTTACTCCACAACCCTTTTCTTGATGGGGATAACCATTAGCTAGTCTGCCTCTGCTGCAAATGCTCCAATGTTTGCAGAGGTTGTCCCTCCAAAACACCGTACCATGATCCATGCATTTGACCGTGACCTTCTCTTCCTTTGCTGCTCCAGTTGTCGGCATCCTTGCAGAAAAGATGTACGGCAATGATCCAAAATCAGTTGATCCGGAAGAGGCATTGGCCTTATCAAAAGGGTTGTTTACAATGATGTCCTTACCTTTCGGGTTGTGTAGTTTATTTTACACGCCTTTGTATTGGACATTCAAACAAGATAGTGAAAATGCCAAGATTGCTTCCCTGAAAGAATCCGAGATGATGTGAAAAATCCGGCTAACTTTTTTTTTGTTTTTGTTTTTGTTTTTGGGGACGAATCGGAAGAATTGGGGTTATTCTAATCACATTACCACTTTATGTAAATACTCATTTCTTGTAAAACAAGTAAGTGAACTTTTGATACACTCAGGACACTAATCATCTAATTGCTCTGCTGTTAGCCTCTCCCGGAGGCTGGAGGCCGGAGCCAGTGCATCTTCCCGGGACTCTCTGGATTAACTGTTAAAGATTAACTTTTTTTTAACCACAAAATTATTTCTGACACCTCATATTTAGGAATGTCATTGTCACCGTCACTGATGTTGGTATTAACGTCAATAGACTAGGAACGTCAGTATCGACGACTTTGACTTTCCTTCCTGCGAAAAGAAATTTGTTAGATAGAAGCGACACTAGCATGGACTCTCCTTTTATATATATGAGGAATGACAATCTCCTTTTTTTTTTTTTTTTTTTTAATTTTAAACATGGCTAGTGTAAAATGGTATTGGTCTTCTATTGACACTAAAAGACACCACATTTTGAGTTTAATTTTTTTGTATTTATTAAAATGTAAACTTACTTTTGGCATCATATATTACAAACAAACAGCTGTTTTGTATGAGAAATGTCAATATCGCTGACAAATTTTTTTTTTTTTTTTTTTTTTTGGGTACAAAAGTAACTTTGATAGGAGTGACGTTCGTTCATTCTTTGCGAAAAATAATCATTGTTTCCGAAATAAAGTTTGAAATGAGCAAAATATCCATGGTGTCGGAAGTGATAATCAGATATCAACAGAACGGCTAATGATAATTGCTGTGGGTATGTATATCGGGCCGGGCCGGGCCAGGCCAGCCTAGTTTTCTAACTCTACCCTGAAGGCCCAAAAGCAAGCAAGTTGTAAACCATATCCATTACTTCATTGAAGCTTCACCGGAACAACAACCCATTAACTCTCAAATCGTCGGTCGTCGACCAGCCTGTTATGTCCCGTCGATCACCTTCTCATTCCCCAAACCTAAACACAGCCACCCACTCCTCCACCACCACCTCCACTTCCAGCTCCGGCCTCCATTTACGCCGCACCGCATCCTCCCCCATGTCCGACGAAGACGATAATATCCCTCCTCCTACTTCCACCTCACCCCGACCCCCTCACACCGCCACCACCTCCTCCAGCAACTCCCGCCTTAATCCCTCTCCTGGCTCTGCTCGTACTCCCTCTTTTCCCATCCGGGAAGACTGCTGGTCAGAGGAAGCGACTCACACTCTAGTTGAGGCATGGGGGTCCCACTACATTGAGCTTAACCGTGGTAATCTCCGTCAGAAACAGTGGCAGGAGGTTGCCGACGCCGTTAACGCTGTTCATGGACATACAAAAAAGCTCCACCGGTCGGACGTTCAGTGTAAGAACCGGATTGACACCTTGAAGAAGAAGTACAAGGTCGAGAAGGCTAAATTCGTCGAGTCCAACGGCCGTTACGTTTCACCGTGGCCGTTTTTCCCTGAGCTCGATTCTTTAATCGGTGACTCGTTTCTGAAACCTAATCATCCTCCTCGGCCTACCAGAAAAGGTTTTGCATCTTCAGTCCCGTCGCCGTCGCCGTCTCCGGTGAGGAAGGAATTTCTTGCTTTGCCGCCGCCACCTTCTATTGTTCCTGTTGGGCCTAGGTCGAAGCGCCCGGCTCATGGAATGGTTCATTCAGATGATTTACAATTCCTGCAAAAATTCCCGGGTGCTATGGGGAGAGGGGAAGAGGAGGAGGAGGATGAGGAGGATGAAGGGTCAGAGACCTATAGTGGGGTGGCTAATGGAAGTAAGAGGAGGAAGAGGAGGCGAGGGGAAGAGGTCGAGGTCGAGGTGGGTGAGGGGGTGGAGGTGAAGGGGTATGGGCAGTTGGCAGAGGCGATAGGGAGGTTTGCGGAGATATATGAGAGAGTGGAGGAGGCTAAGCAGAGGCAAATGTTAGAATTGGAGAAGGAAAGAATGCAGTTTGCTAAGGATTTGGAGATTCAAAGAATGAAGCTGTTTATGGAGTCGCTGCTCCACCTGGAAAAACTTAAGCTTTCCAAGCTGGTGAGCCTCCCTTTTATTCAATCATATTACATGTTGAGCTCTTCCTTTTATATTTGTGCTTTTCTTGCCAATGTATTGTAGACTAGTTATTCCATCTTCATTTTGTTTATTCTTATAGCCCCACTTATTTTAAGGTAATTATTTTTCCTGCTAACTTCAATAGTTTCTACATTTGACTTGGTTGTTGCCTTTAGTAACATATGCGAGTGTTTGCTTCTGTCTCTTGGTGCGTGTATACATGAATTAACGTGTCTCTGTATTCTGCACTCCTTTACAGTTTGTATTTGGTGTTTCACTTGTACAGAACTTTAATTTTAGCTTTATGTCATACTGTATACACAGCACACCGTGCGTATTTTGGGCCGAAAAATGTTTGGGGAGATAGTAGATGAGGTTTGAAATAGCTTTTCCGTTTGCTGCATTGTGAAAACATCATCTGCAGTTGCTGATTAGATTTCTCTCAGTCTTCCACCCACTCAAACCTTGATCCTAGTGATTCTAAGACGTTCTTATGAGCTTCATTATCTGATGATTCTAGTCCATTCTCTGTTTTGCATTCCTTTCTTTTGTGAGTTTGTCCATATTATTATTTTCACTTTTTCGAGTCGGGCCTCGATGTCTCATGCCAGGCACAGTGCCTAACTATTAAAATCCTTCTGAGTTTTGATAAGGAATAGAGCGCCTTTAGATACGAGTTGTGACTGCAGAAAGATAGGTTACCGGGAAAACAGTTTGATTTCATTGGCAGCCAAGTTGTCTAATGATTATTTGGCTGTGATTTGTTTGCATATGATTGAGCGAAGGTGATCTGATAATTGTGGAATCTGTAGAAGTCAGTGGTACACTATACATTCGGTATATATGGAATATATGGTTGTCTACATTCAGCTTCAAGTCCGTTGCTCCAGCGAATTCAGGATGTTTTAGCCACTGGCTCGCCTTTTTATCGAATTTCAGCGTTTTGTGCTAAAGTAGAATTTTCTTTTCTTACCCTTTGTCACCTTCCATTGCGGCTGCCATCTGGTCTAATTATCTTTCCCTTTTTTAGGATGTGTAATGTAATTTCATAAATAAGCTGTTAACAGTTCCATACCAATTGGAAATATCTTGATAATTTCAAATTTCTATAAGGCATAAAGACTCAGAAGTTTTTAGCGTAATTTCTAGTGATTCTTCGATTATGTAGCATAAATTGTTTGCACCTATAGTTTAGAAACTGAACTATTTTTGCCAAAGACTTTGTACATATCATCATTCTGTAGCATAAATTTTCATCCTGGATTGCTACTTCCTTACTGTTACTGGTAATACTTTCAGTCTTCTGGACCCTTTTTTCCAGTATTTAGAGAATCATTCACACCAGATTCCTAGAGTAACAAAACCCTAGCTATGGTCAGAGAACTTCTTAGATATCACGCCTAAAGAAGAATATACAAGGATCAGAAACTGAGATATGATGTATTCGAGAGTCCTTTGAGTTCACATTTTTGTGCATAATGTATCCTAGACTGTGATTTCTTGCTGAAGCTTATAGTGTTACTTTAATAGTTTAATAATGGCCATTTGGTCTAGCAGATAGTTTGAAAAAAAGCCTCAATGCTTTACATTGGTCTTGTGAATAAGTTTTTCTCTGCTTGTTGTTATTTTATCCAGATGATAAATTATTAGCCGCTGAATGTTATAAAAGTTCATCCCTGATTATTCAAGGTGTATTAACTGGAGCATTTGTCAGTGTGTTTGTGTAAGAGGAAATAAGTGAATTTTGTTATACATCATTGGACAGTGTTTTTGATTGAAGTACATCTATTATACTAGTTCTTCTTTCTTGCAAGTCATATTGGCACGGTTGCGTAACAATATTGGTCCTTGTCCTGTAGAAATTGTGTTGACGAAATTTGTTTTTTATTGAAATGAGGAAGTGGGGTGTGTGTGGGGGGGGGGGAGAGCCGTGTAACCCGAGCTTCATTCACATATGGCTGAATTGACGTTATTCTTACACGAGTTCAACTTGTATATGCCAGTGGTTGGAAAATGTTTTGTCTGTTGGATCGTGTCCTTGGACTTGATTTGAACCATTAGTTGTAAAACGGTAAAAACTGAAGCAAGACGTTCTTGTTTTGACCATGTCAGGCATTGTTTCTATTGGCTTGCGCTTGCTGTCTTTATTTTTGTAGTGTTGAAAATGATTGATACTAGTTTGTGGCACATTGTTTAACAGCGTTTATGTTGTATGTATTTGGCAGATGGATACTCGTAAATGACCTGAGTGGTTCAGAGACAGAGAGTCGCAAATATTTGGGTGATTTGTGGCACAGTATAGGTAGACTGTAGTTTTGGTAGTGGATGGGGGCCATTGAAGATTATTGTTTGGGAAATGTTGTGTATCATGATGGAGCTTGGTTTTATTTTGGCTTTTGCAAAGGTAATTAGGGCAGCCAGCCCCCTTGTTTGTAAATAGGGGGCCTTTTTGCTTATTCACATCTGACAGTAGTAGCAGTCCTCTCCTTGTTATAAATTATACTCGTATACATCTCTCTCTCTCTTGTGTGTGTGTTCGCTGTTAAAACCCGCCAATTACCTTTTACTTAAACCATATTAACCCTTTTTTTTAGACCCATTAGAACTCTTCTTTTATAAATAAGTAAAATTAATATTTGTGGGCGATTGAAATTGAAAGTCTCCATTCATTTCTCCTGAAAGAAGAATGATAATTCTTAAACCAGTAAATCGGTAAATGTTGTTTTTATCAGTATAATTCTGAAGATGCATTATTTTGGTGCGTAATGATGGAATTAGCAACAAGACAATATCTATAAAAGGAGGTTAAGAAGGCTAAGGAAGTTCACTGCTATACACACACTTACTTGATCACAGAGTTTTTAAAATGCAAGACGAGATTAACGGCTTAAGGAGGGAGGATTGCTCCAAGTTTAAAGACCAGACCAGTTGCTTTCAATTTTTTCACCAAATTCACCTGCATAAGTAAGGGATAGTCTCTCTTTGTATTACTCCATCCGTCCCGTGATATAAGTCTTTCCTCGACTTTTTAATAATGTCACCAAATATAAATCATTCTCACTAAAACAATCTGATATTAAATCGTTGTTTTCACTTTCACACTAAACAATGTAAATATTATTAAATTTGGTTCCAAAAGCAATCTGATATTTTGCGTTGAAATATTAAAAACAACTCATTCATTATGTTTTCTTAAAGCGTGTGAAAAATGATCAAAAGCTTATATTATGGGACGGAGGGAGTATATCTTACTAGTATATGATGATATACCCAATTACAAGAGACCGCCTCACTATCTCTTTTTCACATTCGCAATATAGCCTCCCCAACCAACCATTCTTGTCAATTCGTTTTCATTTTTCCCAACAAAGGCAAATATATATATATATATATTTTTTTTTTGTATGTTTCCTAAAATGACAAATATCCCCAATCAAAATTACAAATTGAGCCGATGATATAATGTTGCAACACCTCTCTAGTCTGTGAAATACTACTTTGTACAGTAAGAAAAGAAAAGAAAAAAAGAGAGACAGCCTATGAGCAGCAGCATTATTAGCAGAGTGTGTACTCGCATTCCACCAGGCGCGTAAGAATGTCCTCACAGCTTGGACGTTCTTGTGGCTCTGCCCAACAATCTGGCCCCATAACAACACACAATCACTACGTTGAACACGTACATATCATAGTGAATAAAATTGCCCAAAAATAACTACCAACTAAAATTAACAAAAGAGTGTACCAGCAATAAGCCGACCAAGAGGTCCTTCAGGAATCTCCAGCCGAGAACCCTCATTTGCCACAGCATAAACTACCTACAATTGATGATATTTTAAGAATGCCAAATACCAGGAACCAGGGGGGCGGTAAAACAAAAGCATAAAAACTGGCAAAATTAGAGGGGATAAGGGCAACTTACTCTCTCTGGAGGAATGCCATCCCAGGGTCTATTCAGAGTGCATAGCTCCCACATTATAACCCCAAGGCTGAATATATCACATTTCTGGTTAAAGGGCTCACTGCGAATAAGTTCAGGTGCCATCCACTCAGGAGTCCCTGCCGAGGAACTGTCCCTCATCACATCTTCTGCCATTATTCTCGATAGCCCAAAATCACAGATCTTAACTGTCCAATGTTTATTTACTAGACAATTTGCACTCTTGAGATCGCGATGGATAATCTTCATTCGATGTATGCACATGAGTCCTCTATGTGACCAACAAAGCAGGAGTAGCAAGTTAAGTTTCAACTATTCATGCTTCTGATTACACAAAAAGAGGCTTCAACTTAACTCACAAAAGCAACCAAAACAAACAAACAAAAAACTGCAAACACCTTAAAAGGCAACTCAAAATATATTTTGTTAGTGACTTACCGTCATTTGCTTGATTATGCAATCTCTGAGTCTAATATTTCAACCTCTAGCAGTCCACAGACAGTCATGCAACTTACACATGTAAAGTAGCGCCCCCTCTCACACACACACTAAACAACCCAAAGAAACCGAAAAGACAAGCAGTATTGGAGAATAAGAAAGCGATTCTAGCTACTGAACAGTCAAGAGCTAAGAAGAGCACAAACAAAAGAGATGTGAAGCCACCACTTACGCAGTGCCCTTGGGCAGATATCATATGCCCGAAATTGCTAGAGTCCGTCAAACACAATTACGCAGTGCCCTTGGGCAGAAAACAGTCAACGCACGGGATATGGAATGTTGTTAGAAACAGATGTGTTATCCTTCTATTTGTGCGCGTGCAGACAAAATCTGAGTGAGTGTTATATACACACGCATGTATAGATTAAGCCGTAAGGTGAGATTGTAGCTTTCTATCACGGTATCAAAGCAAGAGGTCATGAGATCAACCTTACTACCTCCCCATCTATTTCAAAAACAAAACAAAACAAACAAAAAATAGTGTATTTGGGTGCTACTACTAATGCTACAGCCTGTTTACCTTACTGCTACTGGTACTTTTTCACGTGTTGTTACAGTTATGATTTTGTTAGCTTCTTTGTGGCATGAAGCTTCAGATATTAGTTACTACTGCTGGTTCACCAGGGTACCATGGTCTTTTGGCACACTTTAGGCAAACAAGCGTCTCGGAGCCCTACCAATACTTTTTCTGTACTGCCTCAGATGTTTTTTTATTGCTAAAATAATCTTATGGCTTTCTAGAATCTCGTAATATCTACCCCCACCCTTGTTCTACGTTCTACACCTCTTTGTGATTTCTCAAAACCACTGTATTTGTTTTTTTTTTTTAACAGCATCAGAACCACTGTATTTACTTTTTGATGTTGGTTATTGCCCCTAGACTTTTCTGCACCAGATTGGCATCAGATTCTGCATCCCATTTCATTAGTCAGGAAAAACAAATCTATTATTGCAAATTGCAGGGGGGAAACAGGATAACCTGTTCTGTAACACTGTTCAACAATGTAAATTGACGCCTTATTGTAGTCTCACTATATTATAGCATTGTTACATGACTGCTGAGAAAAGTTGATGTAGTTCAAGCACATGCAATATTTAGGAGGGCAAGAAAGTAAGACCAGCAGCTATAGTAAATGGAACCAACCTGCATATATCTACGCAGCATTTTTAGTCTCCTCCGCCAACTAAGTTTCTTCTTCTGACCACTTGAATGGATCAGAAAATATAATGAACCCATCTCCATGTATTCAGTAATCATGGACAACCGAGGAGGTTGTGTGCATGCTCCTAGAAATAGTATAACTGCAAAGTAATGAATACAACATATGTGTTATATTCAGAGATTTTCCCCTCCATTAAGCAACTTCCTCCCACAATTCTCCCAATAATGTACACAATCTGCACTAAATTAGAAATAGAGCAACGGGTACAAGTGTAAAAACAATGTTATAAACAGGGGTGGAGAATTACCATTTGGGTGTCGCAGGCGGCTGGAGAAGATAATTACCAAAACAAGAAAAAGAGATCATCAGGACCCAGAAAAAGCACAAACAAACAAAGTTTGTCAAAATAATGGTAATCATATAATACTAATAGCAATAGCAATAATATTAATATATAGTAATGATGTCTCTAACGTTATGACAATGAAATTGCAAGAAAGTACCTTAGAATGGTGATTTCATTGCAAAAATCCTCCATGTTTTCAGCTGTAAGATCTTGCTCCAAGAAAACTTTGACGGCAACATCTGTTCCATTCCAAGTGCCACGGAAAACTTCTCCAAAGAAACCTGTCAACAGAAAAAGTAAAAGCAGCTCGATGAAATGGAAGTAAAAAACGGTTCTTTTAACAACAATTAAAACACCTGACAACTGCCAACTATGATAAAATATCACTCGTTTCTGGCTTTAAGATGATTTGACAAAGTTGTGCAATTGACTTTCTTTGCTAAAAGTGTTAATTTATCACATGTATTGAAGAAGAAAGACGTGAAGCTAAAATCATTATAAAGACAATCGCTAACCTATCCCAACACGAGTCCCGACTGTCAACTCTGAAAAGTCAATATTCCACTCCTCAAATGGTAGAAGAGGCTTATTCTGAAACATGGGTGATCTAAGAATTCGGTTCCAGGTTGCAAGCATCTCTATATTTATCCTGTAGTTTGAAGTCCCGCTTCTTTCAGGGCCCTGATTCATGTACTCATGAGGAGAGGAAGGTAATGATATTGCCTTCTGAGAATTCATGTGCTCTCTCTGAAAAGAATACAATGAAGAACTTCCACCGGCTAAACTGTCATGACCATCATGGTGGAAATGAGATCCCTGAGAAGTAAAACATGGTCATTACAGCAAAAATAAAATAAATACACACACACACACATATAATAATAGTAAGAATAAGAATAAGAACCAAAAAATATGGCGTCCTCACAATGACAAAAAGGGGAAAAGTACTATTCGAACACATTTGTTCAGATCAATAATTTCAAGTAACATGAATGCAACAGGTGTATAAGTTCCATAAAATATACTAATCAAATTTGAGTGTTACAAAAGAGACAGTGGGATAGTGTGTCAAAAGGAAAGAAGATCGATGTAACAGCACAAACACGAGCCATTGGGTTGTGTAAACAAACATCGCTTCCCATATCAAACCTTCATGCAATCAAACTTGTCCTCCCTTCATCAGGAGAAAAAGATTGTTGCATGAAATACTACTTCGCTTTGCAAAATACATCGGTCTGAAAAATGAAAAGAAGAATGATTAAAAGATCACCACCAAAATGGGGTAGCCTAGTGATATGAGGCTATGTTCCATGTCAACATGACATGTTTTATAAAATATTAAATATTTCAGGAGGCAGTCCATGAAACAGGCAACATTTGGATAGGCTTCTTGAAGGCTAGTTCTTCAGTTCCAGAAGATTAGCAAATAGCTACGAATCAATCCATACATTTCGGATCATGCAAGGGTCCCTAAGATCATGATAAAGGGTAAATGTTGTGGTTGTCCCTCTTCAACCTTTTTATAACAATAAATAAATCTAGAAAAAAAACTAATTGATGATAATACTTGTTATACTTGCATAAATCAGTGATAAAAGTGAAATAAAAATAAAATGAAAGACAGATAATAGGAATATACAAGATCGCCCTAATAGCTTCCAAAACATAGAATAAATGAGACCAATTGACAAATCAAACAGACAGGTCAAGTATGGGATTCTCCCAAACAACAAATAAACTACATACATCTTTAGGAATGTCTGATGTGCTTCTTTCAACTGAGGGGTAAGAAGACCTATTTTCCTCTTGATTTCTAAAGACCCGATTCTGCTTTAATGCTTCATTCATTGCACGAACAGCCCTGCGATAATTCATAGTAGAGTGATTTCTAGTACTTACACTGAATCTAATAACAGCATTGATTTGGCACACAGCAATCAAACCATAAAGAAACCAGAGAACGGAAGCACGTGCTGAAGATATACTCTATGATGGAAAGATCATAGATTAGTATGGACGTCAAAATTCATTGGGAGCAAACATAAGATTTCCACATAAAAAGCAGTGGCTACCAGCCACATTTGTTTAGTGCAGAGCAAACCCAAGATAACAGCTTGCATGATAATTCAAATTGCTATTTGGTTTTGCAAAAGCACAATCAGCTGCTTATAGAGACTAGTCCATGCAGTATATAAGCAAATGCAAAAGAAGCTCCCAATAACACAGGAGACACATGTCTAGAGAGAGAGCAGAAGAGAGACAGGAACGGATGGTTGACATAACATAATGGATAATGTGTGAAAGGGAACCCAAAAAAAAAACCCCATGAAAGAGGAGGTATAAGTATAATATGCTGGAGAAAGAGACACAAGGGGACCAAAAGACAGACAGGAGGCTGTATGGATCCTTTTAAAATAAGGAGACTGCATGGAAATTAAAACACACTGACAAAGTTCAAACTGAAAAGAAATTCAGGCTGCATTGCGTAACCAGTGCAGGTCCATTAACAGCATGATGCGCAACTCAGACAAACAACAAAATTGTGATGCACTTAACCAGGGGCTTTATCCACCATCATTGTACACCTTTCCTACAATAAGTCTTCCACACATCGTGCGACAACATCATTGGACTTTATCAAGTACTTGCAAATTAAATGATATGCCACTTGGCAAGAATAATAATATAAAAAAAATTGTACACTGTTGGACCAAGAACAAAGCAATAAGTTCCATAGCAGCTTCAAGACAATTAGTGGGAGAACACAGTTCAAGCAGTTAAAGAGATGAAAATCCTCTTGTATAACAATTTTTTAAGGACAATATACTTTCGTGTATGTCGTTGAAGATGTAAAAGTCAATAAGAAAAGAATAAATGGACCCTCAAAATTCAATAGGAAGTTTAAAAAATGGAAACAAAAATATAATGCCCACTATATGAAGATAGAGAGCACAATAACCCATGGATGAGATGGTAAATATACAAGAGAAAAAAGGAAGTAGTTGAGCTATTCTTAACCTAGCAATATCATCACCAATTTCAGGAATCATACTGATGCTTCTTCTTCTTAATCTACATGAGTCTGAAGTTGATGCCCCTTCTGATCTGCTGCAAAAATTTGAATAAGGCATCAGTATTAATACCAATTGTCCTAAGCTAAATGCAGTAAAACACCCTTCAGCAACATATAAAGGCTTGTCTTCCCACAGGAGCAA
Organism: Gentiana macrophylla; assembly: GCA_026214975.1. Classification (NCBI taxonomy): domain Eukaryota; kingdom Viridiplantae; phylum Streptophyta; class Magnoliopsida; order Gentianales; family Gentianaceae; genus Gentiana; species Gentiana macrophylla. Next base: position 123,335,152 of record CM047807.1, on the reverse strand, counting down.
GCTGACAAATTTCCACAGCACAGAAGAAAAAATAAATCATTTAATAAAGCAGCAAAGAAGCATACACATATTGATTGCCAGATCTACGCGCACTAAACCCAAGCACAGAAACTGATTCGTGTAGTAGTACAAGGATCTCTCTCATGATAGGAAAGTTTTCAATAAGGGCAAAACACTTCACTGAGAAATATTCAGCCAAATAATGTAAGACTTTACCTTGCATAGGAAAACTGTTTCAGGAATTCCACCTCATAAGAAGCATTTTTTGGTAATGATATCCACATAATATAGATCCATCTATGTAAATTTCAATTTTTTGTCAAACTAAAAATACCACATTATCCTTTCATCCTTTGATTTCAGATTTTTAGCATTTAAACTAGATTTATTCAATGCTCCCTTATACTCTGATTGCTCTTTTTCTCACCCTCCTCCAGCCACAAGTTGATTAATTCCATCAGTCTACCAACACCATCAACTTCTCCTCGTGAAATTCCCAATTTTTTTCCATTGGATCTTTAACAATATCCGTTTCTTCATTACTTAGAGAGGAAACATGAGAACATCCTAGGTTCCGCAGAACAAAGAAGATTGATCCTTGGACCTTTAACCACTTCTCCAGGAAGAAGTTGGCCCTTACACATTTTTAACATTTGATGATGTGGAAAAACACATGCATTATAGAAAAATAAAAAGTGACTACACAAACGCAAAAGGAAAATACCCGTACAAACATAGTACACTCTTGGGCATTGGATAATGCACAAGACGCATGTTGATGCGGCATCTTGGTGGGATGGTGTGTGTGTGTGTGGGGGGGGGGGGGGGGGTGTTGTTGTTTCCAGATCCAGATATTCCAACTCTTTCATATAGTGGTTTCAAAGCAAAACAAAACAAAAAACAAAAATATTGAGTCAGGCACCTGGAAGTAGCAATGTCGTCAGAGAAATCTTTGAATGTCTTGTTATCACCACTTAGCATGGACCTTCCCCGTGCTCGAGCTGAGGGATGCTCAGGACTGTAACATCCAAAATTAAGCTAATTAGAAGTAGTTGATTGCTTTCCCAGAGGACAAATGCTAGGAAGCAGACATGTCGCATGATATGACACAGACACAGCTAATTCCAAAATTTATGGGCGCAACACACCATTGACACGTAGAATATAATGGAAAATGAAATATATATATATATGTTCAATAAAATTTGTAATTTGGAAACCTATTATAAAACAAAATTAAACAAAAAATTGCACTAGACTATTCCCCTTATCGATGGTAATGATTCAATTAATATGATGGTGTTTGTGATTGACTGTCTAATGGCTGAGTGAGGGGAGAATGTGAGATAAGAGGTGTACGAACTTAGAAAATCGTTATCTCGAATGTGTCCAAGAAATTTAAAGATAAAATAATAAAAATAAGTGAAAACTTGTATGCAAAGTGTCCATAAAGTGGAGTATCATACATTTTTGTGTTGGAAAAATGACTAATCGGCACCAAATTAGAGTGTCAATGCTTCATGTATGCTAGAAAATAGCCGTATCAGTAACTCAATAGTAAGGCTTCTATTCCAGCAGATATTCATGATGGCGATATACAACAGCAAATTAATCAAAGGAGGCCCACACCCAATCCAAGTTGGTTTTCAGTCGGATCTCACGCCTATTGCAGATTTCTTGCTTTGAGAGCATGACCAATCACAAAATGCAATAACAAAATCCTTCCGGTTCCTCGTGCAAATTTAGTTGATACTTGAGTTCAGTTACACACATAGAAGGTTCTAACCTATGACAATAAGACATTAAGACCCAACACAAAAACAAGAATCTAAAGACCCATCACCAAATGGAAAGTGTAGTTTGAAGTTCAAAAAACCATACAAGGCCAAGTGAACACGTTCTAGTGTGTATACATGATATAGAACAAACATAAACTAGAGGAAAATAGGAAATTATGTATATAACCTTGAACTAGCCGTTCTCTGTTCAGCAAAAGCTCTTCTCCTGCTCCTTCGCCATAAATTATTACGCAATATTGGGTTCACTGTGGTATGAACTGCAATACAAAGGGGGTGGGGGGAGAAGAATAAGCAACTAAAAAATACAAGATAGAAACACTTAAAAGCCATGTACTAAAGGCAAATGTATTGAAAAGACAATACCTTAATTTCCTGTCAACAAAAGCACTAGGCGTGAAAATCTTATTCCTCAGAGAGGCCCAGCAACATGCAAAGATCGTCTAATCTCTTTTGATACTGGAGGCCATCATCCTTCTCGGCACTGCACATGAGGCAAAAGCAGTTTTGCAAAATCTACATGAGAAACCAACCAATTTTCTTGACCCCCTGCCCCTCTTAGGCCTTCGGGCCTTGTTGTGTATCAAAAGGAAAAAAAGGAAAAAAGGCAACCAATAGTTTGACTTTACAAAACTGACTTACCTTGTATGACAATGAAAATATGAACATGTTACAAGCAATAAAGACATCTCCGACTTCATAAAGCAAGCAATGGTCTACTCTTACCTCTCATGATCAGCTTTTTCAGAAAACCCATAAAGAGGACTATTTGGTTCTAGTGGTGAATCGCAGGAATCATTCTCAGCAGAATCACTTTCCCCAGCAGCGAAACATGAGCCATAACAAGGGCTTTGGTTGATAAAGGTAAGAGCTGGCCAGGAAACCGCATAAGGTCTACCAGAAGCTCCACAGAATTCAATGCGACCAACACAGACATATGCTTATGTGAGTCAACACATTCAGAATTTCCTTCAGTAGGCAAACCCTGAGAAAAGTTTACATCAGACAATTACCAAAATCAGGCATCCCTAAAAGAATTTACTAGAAAGAACAATATCAAATATTCGTAATCTATGACATAAAGGACATAAATACACAGTACAATTTAGCTAAAACTTACCACCATGAGCCTACTTTCAAGACCGACTGTATCGGCAAGAACTTTGAATAAAATTGCTCGAGGGCGACACGAACCATGTTTTATTTGCCCTAGCAACTGAACTCCTTTGGTCTCAGAGGCATGGGAGGTGTCCTCAAGCATAGTTTTGGCTGGACTCAGTTCCAAATTTGGTCGTTTATAGAAATCAGAAACCTGCTCAGTTAGTCTTTTGAGTTAAATGACAATAATGCAGGAAAAGGGCGAAAGAAGATCTATTAAACTATGATAACAGCATGGTCCACATATATCCAGGTTACCAGTAGTGAGACAAAATGGCATTGGGGATACGGAGTCAGTAACTAGAGAAATCACAATACTAACAGAAGCTGAAATTTAAAGTACAACACAAAAAAGGCATGATATGATGCTTAAAACCAGATGAAAACACTAGCACATCCCAAAGAATCCATCAAATCCCTTGTGGAGGGACTCAGACTGAAACATATCGACGTCTAAGCAGAAACGTAAATACAACCGACACATTAACAAAGATAACAAAATATATGAGCTTGGACCCTACCAAAAGTTTAGATTCATTGCTGTGAACTACAAAGAGAGATAAGTTGGTGTCAGAGTCATACATGCTGAAGTGCGAAGGGTTTCTATCAAGACAAGGGCCCTTCCCATGTGTAAAGAAACTCAAATGGACATGTTTAGCAATCAGCACTAGCAGATAAAAGACAAATAGATAGCCCAAGTTCTAACACACTGCAGAAAAGTATCGTTCATTCAATTATCCAAGGGCGAATGCACACAGAGCAACAGGTTTCTAACGAAGTACATATATTCCTGAATAACATGATATGATTTTTTTAGAACAATTAATGGTAGTATGTTGCATTTACAAAAAAAAAAGTATATTGCATATATAAAGCGAGAAGCTACTCACCAAGCCAGCTATCTTTTTAATAATTGCTGCAAGATTTGAATTTAAACCTTTGACCAAGGCAAGAATGAGTTGTTTTAGCATCGAAACTTTCTTATCCCTCTCTACATCAACAAGTATGACATCAGCTCTTAATCCCTCAAGCTCCAAAGCATGTAGTTCTTCCAAAGAGGGGATTTCTTCAAAAAGATCCTTAAGTGTTTTCTCCTGCACATCACATAGGTTGTCAGCATGCATTTATGGAATATAACTTAGGGGATTGGATGGGGAAAGTGATGCTATTAATTAATTCTTCTTGTAATTCATCCAACAGCAGATACAGTTCCAAATGTTCTTGATACTGCAAGCACGTCAGAAAATCAAAAGATAGCATCTTTCAAGACAAAGGCTTTGATCTTCTTTATCGCTGCCTCATTTCAGTCAACAATCAATTTAACATAAAAAATGAAATGCAAGAAAATATACCATAACTCATGGCAAACAAAAAAGTAATTCACAAAGGGGACCTATCAGAATATGAATTAGTAGCTAACTGAATCAACCAAACCAAATGAAATGGGAGCAACTTCATGGTTTTCTTATTTTGCAAAAAGTGACTCGTCTCATAGCTAGGTATTACCATATTATAGGTAAGGGTGAATACTCCAAAAGAACAAAAAAGGGGAAAATCAAGTAAACTAAAGTATAAAATAAACCAAGATAATATTTTATGCTTGTATATGATAACACATAATAATGGAAACAATGACCATCGGGTGCCAGTCAAGTACAAGTAGCAAATAGGAATGAGAGGTCTGGAGCTCACTGGAACAACAGAGTAGAAGCCATTTGGGATTGGCTGAGAGAGCATTCCAGTGCTCCAGAGAACCTGTGATGCTGTCTGATGCAATGACCTATTGCTTTCATCATAGTCAGTTGATTTTTCACTGCTAAGTTCTTCTTTAGAATCTATGGAAACAGATCCGAATTTTCCAACAAGATCTGAAGACCACCAGGCAGCACCGTAGGGCCCCTGCTCTGAAGGTCCTACTCCATCACGCTTTTCTTCCATGCCTCATTCTATAAAAAAATGACTTCCTCACTATGAAAATGCTGGACCTGGAGATGAAAATAAGGGCTTATGTCATGCAATCATGCCTCCCTCAATATTATACTAAATAACAACTAGAACATAAAAGGGGAGGCATAATACGGAAAAGAAGTTGACAAAGAAAACAAAAACTCTGAAGATCTAATCAATTCCTGGTCAAACTGGCCAAGCAATCAGACAACGCCTTACACAGAGTTGTTAGAATATGAATAAGTGTAAATACATGTTTTAACAGAGTGGTCCACTAGAAGGTCCAGGATTTTCAATATATCTGCTTTGTGCACATGATTTAATAATTCATTGACATACGCCAGTTTTACACTTTAACTTGGTTTCAGAACACACGGTGTTAAGATCAAACATCACTGTCCATTTGATTATAAAAGAAACTATTACTACGATTGCCACTTTTGCTACAACAGAAACTACTGCCACTCATGCTATTTCACATCATGTCTACTTTTGTCCCATGTGTTGGCACGTGTGAAGAGACATGTTATGTACATGTACAAATTACACTTATTTGTAACAACTTAATCTTTTTAAAAGAGTTGGTAATTCATCACCTCTCTTGGGCTAAAAAATTCCTCTGGCACAATTCTTCAAATGATAAATATGAAGATGATGAAATTTTGACATCAGGTGGAAAGCTAGAGCACCCAAGAACAAAAATAACTACATTAATGTATTTCATTTGAAAAAATTAGGATGATAAATGTGTCAACTCCCAAAATACTAATAACTAGAACCCTATGCATTGACATCACTTTACAAAAAAAGTAGCAAATGTCCCCATTCTGATGAAAATTCCAAACAGAAAATATCTTTCTTGAATCCTCAGTAGATTGTTCCATCCTCAAAAATAAGCTAACGATGAAAATCTAGGGTTGGTGTGCATGTATCTAGGCACGACAATACAAGGCAATGAAGTACTTCAAACAGTACAATGAACCAGAAACTCTCCAACCGTTGATAAATTAAGAAAAAGAAACAGGAAATCTATATAACTGCACAAGATTGAAGGAGGGTAGGGATGGGGGGATAAAGGTCTATGTACTAGCACCGTGTGAAATTCCAGAACCTTGACACGGATTTTATTTGTACTTGGTTCCATGTTGCACCACCTATTCACATTTCACTAATAAATAGGTCACACAATGATGCGCAGATCTCTGGCAACTCTACTGCTCAGTAATTAGAACCGGATCAATTTCTCACTGCTGCTCCCCCCCTCCCCCACCCCGCGCACACGTAGTCACATCACATACACACATTTATCCTTCAATTGAATTTCTAGCTTTCTCGACACCTTTGGATTTGATTAACATCATCCCACCAAGAAAATCCAATTCCACAATTAATGAACTCAAATTCAGCTTCATACTCACACCAGTTAACTACACTTTCCTTGATTCAATCTCAATTCTCATCAGAACCTCAATTAAACAAAAACCCAAGAAAAAAAAAAAAAAAAAGGAAAGGCACGACTACAACAAAATCTTTCTGTAAGCATATATATCTGTATACGTGGAAGGAAGCATGATCGAAGAGAGATTACCAGAAGCAGATCTCAAGATTTGAATCGGAAGCTTCACTCCACAGCCACTTCAACACAGTCGTAATGACATTGGAATCAGATAATTCACATGAGTATTAAAATCTACGCAGCGTTTATCTAAGAAGAACAGTGAAAATGAATATTTTTGAATAAACAGCGATAAGCAAAAATGGAACTTTTAGGGGGAGAGGGATACGGATACGTAAATGAGGGCAGAGGTTGAATTTTGATAGTATTTCTATTTTGGTTTCTGCAATTAATGATGCGTCAAAAGTGAAAACGATGGCTTTTTTTCTTTTCAATTACTACTATTGCTTTTTCTCCTTACTTTCTTGGGGTGGGTGAATTGACATTTATTTTGGAAAATTGAAACAATTATGTTTGATTTTTTTTTTTTTTATATAAATTTTCATAGACATTATAAAAATGAATTCTGACCCCTAAAAAAAATTTGAATTCTGTGGTGTTTTTTTTCCATTCTTTTAGTGAAACGGTAGAATCCTATTACACATGCATATTTTTTTTGCCTTCACTGAGACTCGTACCCATGATATCCGGGTCTTGAAGCCTCAGCGGAGCGTTATCTTATTAGGCGTAGATAATTTTTATCGTGTATACTTTCGTGATGAATCGTGATTGTGTTATAATGTGACGTCTCTTCCCAGATACCGAGTATCTATGCGGAAAATTAAACGTTCGGGACGTGACATTTATAGAAAACCCTAATCTCACGTAAACTCTACGTCATATCAGAGTAATTAACGAAAAATACGAAGGAACAACCAAGCAAAAGACTCAGAAGACAGACCCTCAGGGTCATCCAAAACAATTGCTTAAACGAATATTAGTGTTGTCAAACTAAATCATAAATAACTAAAATAAATACTAGAATCTCAAACAACATCCATGTCTGGAAAGAAAGAACAACTGTAACTACCAGCAATCATGTCTTAGTCCGGAACAACTACTAAAACAAAAGACTAAAGCATAAGACTCCAAATCTTCATCCTAAGCTTGCTCTCCAAGCTCGTCATCAGACTCACCAACAACCTGTACATCTTCTTATTCCAAATAATAGAGTAAGATAATTCATAAACTCACTAATAAGAAAGAAAACCAAAAGAGATATTCATGTTTGTCAAATATCGGGAGATGTGACATTAATATATTTCATCCAGTTTACAAACACTTTAAAGACAATACTTGAAACATAAAAGAAAATCACTTTAAAGTACATTGGAAAATACATAGAAAACATGCTTACTTGCGACATCGGTTTGTATTGTACTTGCTTGTTCACTTAGATTACTTACTTGACATAATCATTTTCTCATCTAATCTTTCATGTTTGTGTTCGTTACATAGCACCAAAATACTTAGCTTTGAGGGCACGGTGTATATAATCTGGCTAGTATAACTAACTATACCTCGGCGTAGGACTTTGAATATTAACCAAGGTACTTTTATAATACACACCTTAAGAACGCCATGACTAATACATCTAGTTACACCTCGACACGGGACTTTGAATAATTGATGAGACCGTATTTTATGGGATTTTATTTCTTATTTTATATCTATTATGTCGGGAGTGCTCTGTTTGGGTATGTTTTAGTTCTTTTCGAGGTTTTAGGAGGCTCGAGAAGATTGTGGAAGATTTGGGAACTTATAGAGCATTTTGGAAGTTTTGTGGGATATTGGAGAAAAGCGATTTTTAAAGAGTTCAGAGTTTCAGTTTTCGCCTATATCGGGATCCCGACGAATGAAGATACTATAAAGCTATTTACATCATGTTTGGATTTATCTCTATTATTCACACCGATTATTATTTTATTATATACCATTTATTGGAAATAGAATAGAATAAATAAAATTGAGCTTTGACCCAATTATTTAGACTTCCCAACTATTTTTATACATATATGTACTACGTGAAAAGGAATAGGGAGGATTAGGTTTCTGATAGGAATCGAATAAAAAAGAAAAAGAAAAAAAGCTGCGCACCATTTTTGCCGGCCAATTCTTTGATTCAAAAATAAAATAAAATTGTGTGATTGCATTGATTAATTATCATTTGATTATTATTACTTCACACAAAATTTACATGAAAAAATTGGTAAAATGTCATCAAAGGAATACTAGGTGCTTATGAGATCCTAAAATGTCCTAACGATGCATGAAACGCATAAGTGGTGCGCAGAAAGAATTGGCCGGCAAAAATGGTGCGCAGCTTTTTTTTTTTCTTTCTTTTTTATTCAATTCCTATCAGAAACCTAATCCCCTCCGTATCCCTTTTTCACGTAGTACATATGTGTATACAAATAGTTGGGAAGTCTAAATTGGGTCAAATCCCAATTTTTATTTATTCTATTCTATTTCCAATAAATGGTATATAATAAGATAATAGTCGGTGTGAATAATAGAGATAAATCCAAACATGACGTAAATAAATAGCTTTGTCAGATATCTTCGTTGTCGAGATCCCGACATAAAAAACAAACTCGAACTCTTTAAAAGTCGTTTTTCTCCAATATCCCACAAAACTTCCAACAATGCTCTGTAAGTCCCGAAATCTTCCACAATCTCTTCTGAGCTCCTAAAACCTGAAAAGCAACCAAAACATACCCGAAACAGAGCACCTCCCGACATAATAGATATAAAATAAGCACAGAAAATCCCATAAAATACGGTCTCATCAATAATACCCGCGCTACTTTGTATGATTCGTAACTAATAACAATTACCTCGTTAAGTGTATTCGGAAAACCATAAGCGCGTAGAGCACATAAAAGCACGTAAGTTTATGTTAAAATCCATACCTAACCTCATTGAGTATACAAAGGCCATATCAACACCGAACTACCATCTCATCTCCACTACTCGTATGAAAACAAAATCTTGAAACTTACAAGAATGCGAATAACATTCTCAAAACAATGTTTCATCACAGAACAAACCGAAAACTAAGTCCAAAACTCAACCTATGTGCTTTCCTGGGTGAGGGCGGAAATCGCTCGAACTTAGTCTACATAGCCAACTTTTTGGTCTTACGGTGCGACAACTTTTCTAACCCATATACATGTTGGATTTAGTGTAGTTTAACATGAAAGCGATGTTGAAGACCAATAAAAACATACACTTTAAATCCAATAAAGAACCATTTGATGATTGGGCGAAAGGGATCATCACGGTAGGAAAATGGAAAACTCTCTCAACCGCCCCTCTCTCCTCGCTTCATCCCCAAATTCATCAATGGCGATTTCTAGGTTTTGCTCTCCCAAATCTCCACATGGCAACGGGCGAATGATTTCCATCTGTCCGATTCCCATCCTTGCGATTTCTCCGACTCCTCCAAAATTTATTCATGGCACCTTCAAAGGAGCCGGCAATCACCATCCTCATCGAATTGAAGAATCACTCGCGTGAAATTCGGACCACACTCATGTGGAAATTTTCCCAAGGCAAACTGGAATGGATTCGATTCGAAGGTTTCTTGCTCTGAAATTTCAAAGGTGCGTCTTTGTCGGTTTAATTGATAGAAAACATGTCCTTCTTAGATTCGAATTCTGAGAGGATTATGTTCGTTTGTTCTCTCGATCAATCTGGAATGTTGAAGGGAAATCAATGAGAATCTTAAAATGGACTTCAAATTTCCGAGTTGATCAAGAATCATCTATTATTCCAATTTGGCTATCCTTGCCTATGCTACCGATACATCTAGTTAATCAGGAGTTTATTTTCTCCTTAGTATCATCATTTTGCAAGCCTCTAAGAATTGATAGTGCCACTGAATTGCTTAAACGGCCCTCAGTTGCACGGGTACATGTAGAATTTGATGTACTAGATATGTTGCCATCTCGTGTGTGGGTACAAAGTGAAAATGGAACAGGCTATTGGCAAGCAGTAGAGATTGAGGAAGCTTTACCTTTTACTGCACATATTGTTGGCATATAGGTCATAATGAGCAGTTTTACGCCATTAAACACCCTGAATTACACCCCTCTGCTCACAAAACGGATACAAGTACCCACAAAGAATATAGACCAAAACAACAGCAACTCATTGCAGAAATGGATGAGCAAGCTGGTAATGGATTAGTTGTTCCTATTGCAAACGCAACAGCTACAATGGAAATGGATATTCCCAACTTTGAAAAAGAACATGTGACTACAACCATGAAAATTACTAGTTGTGGGGAACAAAAAGGGTCTACTGAGTTGCCCTTACAACATGATGAAGTTGCAATTGAAAAAACTTATCAGTTGCAGGCTAGGAAATCAAGTACAGCCAAAAGTAGTCAAATGCAGGAGCAAAATGGTGAATTGCAGGATTCACAAACAGCTCCAAATACAACCATTCATGTGCAACCTTCAATAAAACCAAATGCTGAAAATGCTAAGGACGGTTTGCCTCAATTAAGGAAGGACCATGCTAGCATGGGATCACAGACTGCCGAGCACACAACAACAGAAATTCTGACCTCAAATCCAACTCTAACTGCAGCCCAAGAGCAGAGCCTCAATAATCCAGCTATAATGGAGAAAAACGCAGGCCCAATGATCTATAAAGCACAGTAGGGTACATCAAGCAAGGAGCAAACATTTAAATCTTCTAAAGCAGGTTCAACAGCTCATTTTTCTCAGAAATGTAAAGGGAAGGAAAATGCTGATGAAGAAGGAATGGTCACTAAATCCAACTCGGCTACACACTCTTTTAGCAAAATCATTGGAACCTCGGAAGCATTAACTACAAGAAATTCTTTCGAAATGCTTTCTGAGTTGGATACAACGCACTCGACTCAGTTGAGTGTTGATAGAATCCAAGCCGAGCTTCAATTTTTGAACCTAGATGGTCCCAATGTTAGGCGGACTGGCTATACCTCTGATAAGGACTCCAAAGTAAAACTTACACCCTTTCAGAGGATAACCAGAACCCGTAAGAAAAAGAAGATTTTTTACCTGTAGTTTTTTTGTATGTTTTACCTAAAGTTAGGAACTCGGCTTTGTGAGTTTCAAGCGTTTCTTTTGTTCTATGGAATAAAACACTGTTTTAAAACCAAAAGAAAAAAGAAAAAAAAAGAACCATTTGATAAAAGAACTTCCTACCTCATAAACGTATTGAAAACAAAAGCCAAGCGATGAATGAGCGGCGATTGATTCACTCGAACTCTTACGAATCTACGAAATAACGGAAACCCTAACATCAAAAGCCATGAATCTCCAACTTATCATGATCAAACTACGAAATGAAACGAGAGATTATGATAATACCTTCACGAGACAAAAATAGATCCGAAACTGCTCATGAATAAAAAACTACTTCATGTACATCGCTATGATTCGCAGATACCCAAAAAATCAACCAGATTGCTCCATAAACAAATTACTAGCTAGGGCGCTTTTATGGGTGGCCATGCGGGACAATGGCTGGGAAAAGACAAAAACACGAAATATGTTATGAGGCTGTCTGAGAGCTTTTTTTTATAGGTTTTTGGCAGTCCTAGGTCAGTTCTTTGCTGACTTATGGGAAAATAAAGCTTAAAATTAAAAGAATAATAAAAATACTTTCAAAATGACCAAAACACCCTTACAAAAATGTTATAAATTATATATATAACGCCTAAACCCCTTCATTTTCCCTCTATTTCGATTTTATATGATTCAATGGAGCAAGAATACAACACACGCCACAGAAGATTCAAAACCACACATTCATCTTTAAAATAATTTAATCTATTATTTATCACATAAATAATATAAGACTATTTTATCTAGTGGAAAATTATTTTTGACTTATATGAAATACTTAGACCTAGAAAAAACGTTGGTTTCTTACTTCCAAGAAAATACTCATTTTATGATTTATCTTGGAGTGCTTCTTATATGAATTATGAGTTGACGAATCAGAGACCATGAAATAGTATCCAGATCTCAAATGATTTGAATGACCGAAGTAGAACTCTTTAGTCGAATCTCTCAAACTTTATTAATCTTGACATCGTATCACCGAGAGCTCAAATTGCCCTCTTCCGGAAAATAGAACATATATACTCTTTATACAAATAGTTACTGAGTGGATAACCCTTCACGGATAGGTCGTATGTGGAGCAAGGCATTGTCCATAATACCACTAACGTCTTATCCTCAAACTACCATTAATTCACTAGTGACCAATATCCTTGATCACATCAAAAGTGAGTGCAATCGACCAGTTCCGGAATTAACAAACGAGTGAACCATCTTTTTTACTTCCACTTTTGAGGAACGAGTTGACTCAAACTTTGTGACTTACATTCCGCCCAACCAATCCCCGAGTGATGCCAAAAAGGTCGGGGATAAGGAAAACATCATTGAGCTAACCGTACGCCAAAACAAACATCACCCCTGAAATGACATAAGTCTATAATCACATCAGGATTAAGATTAAATCCATAAAACGATCATCTAGTGATTCAGTTTGTATCTGTCAAGTCATGACATATGTCACACATAAGTGCATTCACTACAGTGTCCAACACCGATGGCCTAAATCAGGCGATCACACTCTAAGTGTTCTGAAACATTAATGGTGGTTTGATTGTAAGATCCGGAACTTCAGATAAATTTTCACCACAGACACAGTATTCAAGGTAGTTCACCATAAACCGAATCATCTCGTCATAACTTTTATGCACTGAGAACCCTTAGGAATTTTTTTGTTGTGTCATTTAGATGTATACAATAAGAAAATAAGAAGATCAGCAAGAAAATATTACATACATTGTTGTCTAATATACATCTAATGGTGTCATCATCTGCATGTTCACAGACATGCCATCATAAGAGGGGTTTCTTCATATGCTTATTGAAATGCGTGGTATCGTCCAATCCTCGAGACAATTTGATATTTGGAAGGTGTATGGATGCCTTCTTGTTGAGACATGTCATCAACGGCTACCCACCCGGTTGTGCTACGCATGGTAGGGCAACTATGTACCTTACTCACATCTTTGTTTGGTTGTGATCTTGTTATGAGTTTGGCTATGCTGCACTAATTACTACACTCGCTTATTTGTCTACGTGTGCTCTTGTTATGAGTTTGGCTATGTTGCATATGAAGGGGCAACTAACTACTCCACTCACACATTTGTCTGAATGTGCTATAGCTTTAAGTATGGTTGTGCTCTAGCTTTTGAGCTTGAGTTTGACTGTAGCCTTGAATAATTTACAACGCTAAATTACAACACATGACAGATCTACACCCATACAAGGCATTTCGTCCTTGGGAAGCACTCTTCACTTAATTAGCTGAAGAGTGCAAACCAATTTGCACCTTTCGAATTCTCTCTATCCTCCCAAATATCGTACACAACACTTCCATACTTTTGGATCTTGCATGGACGGAGCATAAAAGCTATATATACACAAATAAAAGGGAGGACCGATTGGAATAGATACTGGGATGATTCATGGATTAAGCACAACATAGACTCAAGGGTGGCAAACTACACTTACCACTTCCATTACACGGATCTTGCTTTGGATGCTACCATTTGGAATTTTGTTGTATTTTTCTTATTTACGGAGGATATATTTTTGGAAAACATAGGCGTCGTTTATATTTTCCATGTGATGGATTTTCCCACACCGAGCTTGCCAATCATATGTTTTAAGAAGACAGAGCTACGATTCGTCTATGTCTTGTTATAAAGGAAGTGCTACCTCCGTCCCAAAATGTAAAGTACTACCTCCGTCCCAAAATGTAAGTCCATTTGGGTGTTTTCTCACAGATTAAAAAAGTTAGTTAAAATGGTTGTGTGTCATTAATTTTAAAGCAAAAGTCTAAAATGTCCTTTGACTGTTATTAATACAGAGTAGTGAAAAGTGGGTGGATAACTAATAAATGAGAGATAAAAAAAGAAAAATGTAATAAATGCTTCATTGGTATTTAAATAGATTTATATTATGAGACAAAACCAGAAAGCTAAATTGACTTATGTTTTGGGACGAAGGTAATATTCTTTTATTTTTGCACATCTTACGTCATCTCCTTGAATTTGATGTAGTAGAAGTAATAAATATAAATTTTGGTTGGTGGCTGGGAATGAATGAAAACTAAATGTGCCTCCTATCCAACCTACCCAAAACCTCTCTATATAAGGACATACAAACATGTCATCCATCTGATCAAACTCTGATCAGTCCATATCCATTGAGCTTCCAAAAAAAAATTAAGACGATTTTTTTTTTTAAAGTACTGTTCATTTCTTTGAAGATAGAATTCTGCAGAACAGATTCGAACTCGGGTCGATCAATGGGTTCTGTAAGACAAAGAAAAGAAGGCCTTAAGCCTCTTGAAATTGAGAAGAAGAAGACAGAACTATTATTAGAAGAGGAAAAAACAGGATTTATTAAGGAAGAAGATGAGGATGAACCGTTGAGTCCTTCAGCTCTAATGTTTAACGAGCCAAACTTCAATTTACACGTCATCGCCATCATGGGAGGGTCAAGCAGAATTTATCCTGATATTGTCAAGCATAATTTGCCTCATACTTTGCTCAAGCACCCTCGTTTCTCTAGTTTGCAGGTATTTATCTATCTATATCTAACACTAGGTGCACCGTTATTTAACAGCACTTCACTCGATCGATCTATTCGGACATCATATTCCGGTAAAATTCCGACTTCACACATGTTCAAGAATTCAATTTAAACCTTTTGAGAATCGAATTTTGTGAATAAATCCGTGTACGGAGAGATGTTGAATTAACGTGTTTGGTTATTATTATTATTTGCGGAAGAAAAAACGAGAAATTCTTCCCTAATTACTCTATTTACACCGTAGACACACGTGAATGAATTTGGACCTGTAGTTCATTCACGTGTGTCTACAATACAAATGGAGCGCCAGTAAGAATTTAAAAAAATCTAAAATTACGATCTGTGGCACAATTCCCAAAGCTTATTGCACGACTTCAACGTAGTGTGCATGCTTGGCACACGCAATTAAAACAATACAGAAAAGGAAATGACATGGGAGAAGAATTATTATGCAACAGGTTTTATGAGTGATACCAATTGAAGATGTGAGATCTTTCCTACTCACCCCTATATACTATTACTATGTGAGAGAGAGTAAATTTTGATTCATCTCAACCATCCGCTAGTTATCACTCACAAATTCCCGTTGCATAATATTTTTTCTCCTTGTATGCAGAGTAGATGTACTCGTTTTGAATTTTTATTCCGCAAAATAATCAATAGTATAGATCAATGTTGTATCAAATTATTGTGGTTGTATCATTTCTCTAAAATGAAATCATATCATAAATTTGAATGTGATATCTCACATTGAAAATGGGAAAGCACATTATCGCCATATCACACGTGAACGCACTTATTTTATAAAGAGAGCGCTCACTTTTTGGATTGGAAGAAAACACTACTATGGATATATTATCTATTGTTTTACATTTCATATAAAATTTATATCCGTCATATCACTTATAATAATTGAATAATTTGACATAAAACTTTTATCATATAAATAAAAATATATAGTTATTACCAAAATGATATATATAAACAAATATTAATAATTTTTTTTATTATTATTTTAAATGTTGGTTTCCGTAAAAAACATTGTTTGTAGTGTTATAAATTCTTATTGATTGAGTAGAAGGGTAAATGTGTTCAAATTCTATGATGTATAATAGTGTTTATTTTCTATTATATAACACAAAATGTTTAGTCGTATTTTTGTAGCGGTATATAGTAGTGCTTATTTTTTTGGATCACAGGACAAAAGAACACTACTATACATTTTATTGTAAAATTCTTTAGCATTATCGCCCTCTCTCGACTGATCTGCGTCCGCCTTCGCCATATAAGTGTGAGACATAAAGATCTTGTCAACTCAGGTTAGTCCTTTTAGACCCGGCGAGGGGGCGGTCTAACAATTGACCGCACCATTTATGACTAATTGAGCGCTACTGCACTCCGAGTGCAGGGCGCGTTATAATGGCCGGTATTCAGAGCCGACTGCCATATGGAACTAAGTGCCACACCGTGAGAGACGGTGTGGCCACCTCTAGAATCCTATGGTAGGGACAAACTGGGACAAGTCCAGTGGACAAGTCTTGGCCGTCCTGACGAGGACGTTAGTCCCTTATAAGGGGGATAATGTGATATCTCATATTGGAAATGGGGGAAGCACATCACCGACATATAAGTGTGAGACATAAATGTCTTGTCAATTCGGTTTAGCCCTTACCAGACCCGGGGTCTAGGGGCGTTACATAATGGTATTCAGAGCCGACTTCCATACAGAACTAAATGTCACACCGTGAGAGGCGTTGGGCGGTTGGGGCCATCTCTAGAATCTTGTGGTAGGGACAACCCAGGACAAGTCTTGGCGTCACGGCGAGTAACCCGCTCTTATATATATGGGGGGGAGAATGTGATATCCCATGTTGGAAGTGAGGGAAGCACATCACCACCATATAAGTGTGAGACATAGATGTCTTAACAACTCGGGTTAGTCCTTTTAGACCAAACGTGGACGACGGTCTAAGCAGTTGACTGGACAATTTATGACTCATTTAGCGCTATCAGGTCCAGGGTCTGAGGGCGTTATATTGAATGATAAATATATATATATATATATATATATATATATATATATATATATATAGGGGGACGCTTGGCCTTCATTATATTAAGCGAGTGTCAAATAATGCCAAGTGTCTTGATACTCTCCAAAAGCCAATACATGACACATGTATATGGTTTTTGAGTCACTAACATTTATGTATATTTAAATGTACTACCGTAAAATGGACATTCAGTGTTTTTATAACAAATTTTTTTTTTCACACAAAGGGAAAGACCATATATAAAGCAAGATGAGACATGGAGCCTCCGTTTCTTTTGGGTTGGGTTGGGTTTTGGGTTGGTTTTATATACTAGTGGATAATAAATTATGATAAAAATGATTGAAGTAATGATTAGAAGTTAAATTTTCTTTTTTGAAATTTGTGTAGATAAAGAAATGATTGGTGAAAGAAGTTGAAATAAAATAGTATAATGAATAAGATAATGGTAAAAAATTAATAAAGTAAATAAAGTGAAATGGTGGGAGATGATTAATATTTTTTTATTTGTAACTGAAGAAATTATTAGTGAGAGAAATTGAAAGAAATGATTGGTGAAGTGGCCAAACCCAACCCCAAAACAAACGCACCTGAGTATCTTGGGTAGCGACACGCGTAAGATGTGTGAGGAAATCTTGTGTGGTGTCTCACACGTGTGGTTCAATATGAGCCACACGATTTTATTTTGCATTTAAGTTTGTGTGGTTCGATTGTTTCACCACCACTTCATCATTAAATCCTCTCACACAAAATATTTTCCAGATGTGGGCAACCGACTCTATTAATGAGAAAAAAAAATGGGAAACTTAAAAATATACCTTAAAGGCAATAATTTGAATTAGTATTTCTTAAAAGTTGGTAATATTGGAACATATGCTCAAGAAGCATTTCGGGTCGTATTTGGTACGTATTCGTCATGGATTAGCTGCAGAATAATTTTATTTGAGATAAAAACATTTATAGACCGTATGATAATCTAAATATAAATGAGTAGTGATAGTCCTGCCGAACAAAACGACCATTACTGCTAACATACTCTTTTGTATCATTGATTATCACGCTGAGACTATTGATTTTTATGGGTTAAAGTAAAATTTAATGGCGTAAAAGAATATTGTGACATTTTGTTTATGTATATTTTGTTGTATCATAAAAATTTAAGTAAAATAAATTGGTCAAGGTGAGTTTAGCACACCCAGTGACCCCAAGGTGGGTTTAATTAATACTAAGAATCTTAGCTGCAAACTTACTTTGTTTAATTCACAACTAGACAATGCATGATTAGTAGATTGATTAATTATGGGAGTCATTGCATTGCATGAAGGTTGTAGACGAAGAAACAGGCGAAATGAAATGGGTTCGAACAAAAGTGGACTTAGATAAACATGTAGTAGTGGTACAGGAGGTGGATCCTAATTACATGGACTCTCCAGACAAGTTTGTGGAAGACTATGTTTACAACCTCAGCAAAACCAGTCTAGACAGATCAAAACCCTTGTGGGAACTCCACCTTCTCAACATCAAGACCTCCAACACGGCGGCTATCGGTGTGTTCCGTATCCACCACTCTATCGGCGACGGCACGTCTCTCATGTCCCTTTTGTTGGCTTGTACTCGCCAAGTCTCTGATCCTAACTTGCTTCCAACAATTCCTAGTGCCAAGAAGAGAACAAATGTTGGAAATTTTGCCCTCAAGTTTATTAAGTTGTTTGCTTCTTTGTGGTTGTTTTTACAAATGATTTGGAACACTGTAGTGGATGTTGTCATGTTTGGGGCTACTGCTTTGTTCTTAAAGGATACAAAAAATGATCAAAGCTCCCGGGCTCTGAATTTAATCCCCGGAGGTTGGTTTACCGGACTGTTAGCTTCAGTGACATTAAATTCATCAAAAACGCATTGGGCATGGTAAGTGCTGCTACTGCTACTCTTCTTTTCTTGTGCGATCATTCAACCACAACGAAACTGTCACAAGCTGATTTATTTATTTTTAAACATGGACATTGACAGACCGTCAACGACGTGGCACTGGGAATAACACAAGCCGCCTTGTCACGGTACCTCAACCGGAGATTTGGTAAAGTGAATTGATTCATTATTTAATTTATCCATGATTAATTTTAATTAACAGTGTACGTGTTAATTATAACTAACGTACTAAGCTCAAATACAATTTAATTACCATGTGTGTTTGCTTTTTCATTAATTATAATGAAAATAGCGGAAGAAAATGAGAAAAATGAAGGGGAAAGCGAGAAGAAGAACAATCTGCCAAAGAATATTCGGCTTAGATCAACTTTACTTATTAACTTAAGGCCATCTGCAGGAATTCAGGTGATTTTTTTTGCTGACAATTCAATCTGCATATGATTAGATATGTGTGTCAGTGTGTACATGTGTATATATATATATGAATAATATCACATGCGGCATAAGTATCATTGTAATGAGTGAATATGCATTTAATTAGGCTTTAGCAGATATGATGGAGAAGAATACAAAAGCAAAATGGGGGAACTGGATAGGCTATGTACTGCTTCCTTTTAAAATCGCATTAAAAGACGATCCTTTGGATTACATAAGAGAAGCAAAGGCAACTATCGATAGGAAGAAACGCTCTTTTGAGGCTATTTACACTTTCACTATTGGTGAATTGGTCCTTAAACTTTTCGGCATCAAGGTACGTATATAGTTATATAAATACTACTTCCTCCGTTTTAATTAACTGAGAAATTCTTAGGTTGTGTACTGATCGATATATATATGTGTGTTGCATGTGTTGTATCGACGATGAAAAACAGAGAGCGAGTAGTCTATCTCACAAGATAATCACAAACACAACA
This sequence comes from Gentiana macrophylla, assembly GCA_026214975.1. NCBI lineage: Eukaryota > Viridiplantae > Streptophyta > Magnoliopsida > Gentianales > Gentianaceae > Gentiana > Gentiana macrophylla. The sequence goes on along the minus strand of CM047807.1, from coordinate 123,315,193 downwards.
ATGTGTTTTTCTAACTTAGTTGGACCTCAAGAACAAATCGGTTTCTATGGCTACCCGATAGATTACATTGCTCCAAGTTCTTATGGTCAGCCACATGTAAGTAATTAAAATTTTGGTTTTCTGATACCTTATTATAATTAGGTTGAATGCGGTGTATTGAGTCGTTGTTTATAACGTACTTGGTTGCACTGTGATCGAGCTGCAGGGATTGATGATCAATTTTCAGAGTTATGTGGAGAAGATGACTATTGTCGTATCGGTGGGCGGCGTGGTCCCTGATCCAAGCCGGTTGCTTGATGACTTAGAAGACTCCCTCAAGCTCATAAAGGATGCTGTCATTCAGACAAAGCCTTGATGCGTAATGCATTGCTAGCTACGAAGCTGGAGTTTATGCATTGTACGTCTTTTCTTTTTACATACTTGTGTCTCGTCGTCGTTCTGTAATACAATAAAGAGTCGATAAATTATAATTTTTCTTGTTGAATGTATGTTTTTTCTTTGTAATGGAAGTGATCCAAAGACCTAATTAATAAAAAAAGAGATCACACTCTATCCATCCCTTGATATTATATCCACCAGCTGAAAAAAAATGTATTCCGTTGAAAATATCGACAGGTAGCTAGAACTCACTCACATAGATATTTAAAACCATGATTATCTGAGAAAAAGAGGTTCGTAATTATCTGAAAAAATTAAAATAGGCTTCCACTTGGATAATATATATCCAAGGGAAAGAGGCCGGATGTTGCCAGACACATCTCTACTGTACTTTGAGAAATAAGAGAATATTATTTGAAAAGAAAAAAGGAAAAAAAAAAAAAAACATGTGCAATGGAAGCATAGTTTTGTTAATATCTCCCCAGCAAAACAATTAATTGGACTCCAGGTCATGACGTGAAGAAAATGAAAGGTACAGCTCCTTTCGTATTATTAGAGTTTCATATATATATATTTTATTTTATTCACATACATATATTTATATAATCAAGGGAACAGATATGTAGATATATACTTCAGTATAAAAGATCAAAACAAAGACAAATGATGGCTGACTAACCGCAGTAGCGTGTAGTCGATTTCGATCTACTACAAGTGGTAATATCGAAATTAGAAGGAAAACCAGGGCTTAATTAATTATTATATTCATGATCAGATTTTATCTTGATGTTTTTATTCCGCCACTAGAAATTCACTAGAAGAGTACATACATATATAGAAGATCTTAATGGGAAACTCGTCTGTCTGCATCGAGATGTATAAACATAGCAAGTATTTTTTGAGAGATATAATTTGCGGAAAGGAAAATTGCATTTTTTTAAAAATTGTAGCGGTCTATTACGAAGATATTTTTAGTGAAAACCTCTGGGTATTGAAAATGATAAAAAGATTTATAAAATTATCAAAAAGGACAGGCATATTATAATGACACTTTTACCCGTATAATGACTTATTAATATCAAAAAATAATTGTAATTATTTGTAATTATGAAATATATTTAATTTTTGTGTATTGATATTTACACTTTCCAATGAATGAGATACAACATATATATACAAAGCAATTGAAGGTTCTAGGCCTAGGTATTATTTACCAATATATTTCAGAATTACAAATAATTACAAATATTTTTTTGCTATTACTTATTATGAGAGAGGTTGTAAGCATTTTCCCACCTAAAATTCAGTAAACCCACGTTCATCACGACAGTACCAAACCCACGATCATCAATAAGTCTGCCACACCTTTGTAATAGTAAAATTTCATTTTCACATCAATCATTGTTCAAGCATATCGGTTTTTTTCATTTGTTTGCATCATCATCCTCGTACATACTTCAATGATGCTTATGCTGGGAAATGGAAACGGTGAGCTTCCTACACCAAATATATCTTTTCAAAATAAGTAACATATCCTATCCACTATCAGGTAAACTGTGTACCGGCCGGGAAACAATATATATGCGGCCGGGTCAAAAAAAATGCCAGGTAAACCTTCTCATTTCTGCTTTGTTTGTCATAAGCATCTTGTTAAAAACCAAATGCCAGGTACCCACCTATTGACTATTGTACACCAGCATCATCATTTCCAAACTGACATATCTATAGGATACCAACTATCGGTCCAAATGACTTGCCAATTAGGATGAGGAGACAGTACGTCGAACTACCTTACGACATTTACAGGCAACATTACCGTGATTGATGACCGCTAATTAAAACAAATATGCTTCAAGCTTCAATGATGATTGAATCAAACATGAAATGAAAGAACACGATGCCCATTGATTAAAACACACAATGACATATAGGAAATTAAAACAAAGTTAAAGCTACAAATTTCTATGTATTTGTTGCTGACTAAAAAAACATACTAATTGTTTAAACTGTCAACAGCAAAAAAAAAAAAAAAAAAAAAAAAAAAAAGGGTAAGCAAAAGCTAAGTAAAATTGAATGATCTTGCTCGATTTATCATCTTCAATGTATTCCCCATTGTGCCATTAGACATAAGCGCAATATCTGCATTCATGATACATGGAAAACATTTGTGCATCAGCATAACGCCATGAAGTTAGGATGAAAATAATAATTTCACTCATCCAATAAAGAAATTGAAATCAACAAAATCATCAGAAGTCTAAATATCAATTACCAGCGACTTTTCCGGTCGTTGTTTAAGCACACATGGAATGATGTTCATTTGATGTTTGCTCATCATAACATCTTATATGAAATCAATTGTTTTATACTTTCAGCTTTGCTGTTCCTCAACTGGAAAAAAAGAATAAGAAAACAGGTCAGAAGAAAAAATAATAATAATAATAATATAGATTGAGGAAGCTCAAACCTGCAACTGAATCCAAAAGACTCTTGTCCAACACGATTTCGATTGAGGAAGCTGCAACCTACAACATGCGCATGAAGTAATAAACTTTGAAAGCAAGATTTTGCTCCCATGTACTACAATATCAAGGTTTTTGCATAGTTAGCTCTCCTTTCAGGCATGAGAACAATTCAAATGTGACCATCCCAACTTGAAATTTTCCTCATCAAAAACCAACTGGTAAACCTGCAAAAGTTATGTCCATTAATGACACCGATATCTCCTTTCAAAGTACGATTTACATTAATGCAGAAAATACAGAATTACTTAAAACGATGTAGAACAAAATTTTGGCAAGAAAAAATCAATGGAATGACTTAACCTTCACTAATTTAAAAAATTGTAAATAATAGAAAGAGAGGTTTACCTCTTTGGGGTTGTGAACATGAATATTGCTGAAAAACCACAAAAGAGAACCAAAAGGCTGAACAAAGAAGGCTCATAAAAATTTCAATAAAATAATGACATCTAAATAAATCCAGAAGTCTAACTATGATATCCATTGCAAGGAATCCCAGGAAAAAATTAGATTGTATCATGGCAAATATGATTATATATACTTCACGTGCTTTCCGCTTCCTATCGGGAGATTTTGGGAACATAGAATTATTATCCATACATGATCTCATAACCACATATCAGTAGAGAATAACAAAAAATGGACAAAAGGAATGTGCCTAATGCGGACGTGACTTGATAATGAGAACCGTAAACACGAAATCTCACCCTAACATTGAATTAAGATCATGAACACATAATAGAAGATATTCCAAATAGTAACAATCGAAAATTAATCTGTGGTCACTTGAATTACATTAGTGTAGCATCATAATCCAAAGGGGAGGGAAAAAACCAATACTGATTGGGAAGCTGACGAATTTTGAGATCATTGGGAGGGGATGAAATTCCGTTGAAAAATGAGAACCAATCTGTAAATTCTTTGAAGAGCTAATAATGTACGTTGTCTCGTAATATAGCCGGATGCATGATCCAGAGCAAAGAACTCCACCAATCCAACAACTTTTTCAGGTCGACAAAAATTATGGCTAAAGCCTACACAAAAAAACAACATGCGTTTTGTCAATCCAAACGGCTAAAAGTCCAAAACTTGCAACGATAAAATAAGAGACATAACAAAGTAAGCCCTCATGCACAATCAACGATAAATGATAACAAAACTTACCTTTACAACTACTATAAATATGGAACAATCATTTAAAAAAAAGAACAACTACTTTTACAATGACGGCAAGGTTCCAAAAATGGAGTGCAGTTGTCCCAAACCAATCCAGTGATTCACCATTTGTTGGCAGCTAAAATATACGATTAAAAAAATTGTTAGAATAATATTCCGAACCCTTCTTAAGGAAGATAAAATGACATCTCAGAATACTAAATTGCAAGTCTGTAAAAGAAGTAAAAAGACAATGTCAAAAAAAAGTAAAGAAAACAAACCGTTGTCTCCGGTCGATAAGCTAATCCCCTTTGATTGGAAGACACAATCCTCAGAAGCTCTTATTTCACTTTGTTGGATTCTTGCAGATTCTTGTATGTGCTTTAGTATCCTCAATGAAAGGCTTCATCGTTATGTGCGTATAACCATAAAAGTTCTGGCATTTAGAAATCAAACAAAATAAAAGGATGGCCAATAAGAAATCAAACAAAATAAAAAGGATGACAAATAAAATTAATGTTTACCTTAATTATGCAAAAGTGTCGATGAAACCATAGGAGAAATAAAAGCAGATGGGTTTACCTTCATGATCAGATGACCCAATGAGCACAATTGCAGATTCGAAGCATATTGAACGGATTTTGACCAGGATGACCGACCAGAATGACTGTAACTGAAAAAAGATTATAGCAAATAAAATTAAAAAAATTTGAGCGGCGATTCTAGAAATGATGATAGAAGGGGAAGGGGAAGGGGAGTGGGGAGTGGGGAGATTGATGGGAGTGAGGGGAATTGAGGATCGGGGAGGTTACGGAATCAGAAGTTTTGCGAAATAGCGGAGGGCTGAAATTTCGGGAGTGATTTATTTATTTTTTTATTGTTTATTTAGGCTTTTAAAAGTAATTTCTACGTGAGCTGGAAAAAAAAAAATCTCCGTAGCAACAAAGGTGCGCGTGTTTTCTCTCTTTTTTTCCGGGTCTGGAGTGGGTCAATCGAGTAAACGGGCTAAATTGCTTCTTCTATATATTATATATATATACTTGAAAATTAGTAGGATAAAAATGACCAAAAAAATGTTGACAAAAAAACAACGTTAAGTTGGAAATAGAGATGTAAGATGAAATAATACGTAAATTATATGTGGTGTGGACCGTGTGGTCATATATATTAAATGAATGAAATGATGACAGCATAGTAAACGGAAGGGGAATGGACTTTTTTCTTGTTAGAAAAATGTTATATGCGCCATCACACAATCTCTAATCACTTTACTTGTATCTTCTGGCTTGAACTGTCAAAATAAAAGACAATCATAAACGATAATTAAAGGCAAGGGGGTTTGAGTCACTACGTTGGTGCATTTACACACTATCTATATTTAAACATTAATACATCGAAACAAATTATATGAAACAGCTTAAAACTTTATGCTGAGACTAAATCAATGTATGTTACAAACCTAAACCTGCTTCTCTTATGCGTTATCTTTCTTGCAATGAAGATATCCACTACCTTTTCATCATTGCTAAAAGTTTTCCATGTATCGTCCAATTGGCCACGAATGTTGTAGAAGAAAAAAGAGCATGAGTAGTGATCTCAGATGGCTGTTGCAAACCATTGTTCCTAAGAGGTATGCATGTGTTCCCTATGTCGTTCATATTCACACCGGAAGCCACATACTCACCTATCATTAAATATGTCATTCACCAAGATGAAGAGGAACACTTTAACCGCATTAATGCCCTTACGAAGAGACAGAATAACACATAACCCTATTTTATGAATCGCAACAAATATCATGGGCCATAAAAATGGACGGTGATCGGATAATCACGTTGTCCAGTTACCAAACTGAATAGAGAGTATGGCATGGAAGGAGATGAAAATTCAGCGCGAATTCGGCAAAAGTGGGAAGGTTTTATGCGACAGGATCGATGGGGAATGGAGATTTGAAAGGGGTGAATTGGTTTACAAAGAGTAATAGTAACAACTTTATTATCACAACACATACATACTCGAACAATTAATATACCACTTCAAAGAAAATATGATCAAAGTAAGTTGACTTTTTTGGATGAGAAAACCGATTTTTACCACTTGGGCAACGGAACTGTACTTTTTAGTCTTCCCTAAGCAATCAATACCAAGTAGTAGGGGACTCTCAAAGGGTTATAGAACGTCCAACAACGACATTAATATATAGCTAAGGGAGAGGAGAAAGACTAATAGAGTTAAGGACACACGATATCTGGTGGACTAACCTTTGAAAATGTTGTAGCCAAATCATGTAAAGCAGATGAAGATCCAAATCGTGAACCCCGGAAAAAAATGAATTTTTATTGGAACAAATCAGGAATTGAGTGAAGTCACATAGAAAGTGGTGCATAATGTCATTGAGCAGTTACCTGAATATTCAAGCACCAATGTTGATTGGAGAAAAGCGATTTCATCAATAGAACACATAAATAAACACAACTACCATGCAAATTAAACATAATCCGATTTCGATGGAAATATTTTAGTCCTAACATTTAAGGGAGTGCCAAAAAGCACCACCCACCCCTTCTACTTCGACGAAGAGAACCCTAAGTGAAATTTGAATATGATGTTTAGCATGGGTTGAATCAGTTTAGTGCAGGATACACAACTCTTTCCGCGGAGGAATACTGAATCTTTTACAAATTCGATGCACTTAGGAAGTAGAAACTATCCTCAAATGACACAACGTCGAACATAAACCTAGAAATTTGTCAAGCCAAATAAAATATCAATACCAGGTTGTAGATATAGCTGAATTACATTGTAGAACCTAATAAGAAGTAATAAGGATATTCACCTCTTCTTTGTCAAACAAATGGTGTACTTGTTGAAGCCATCTTCCGCATCCATACTACCAAATCCACGCCCGAGCATAGGAACACAATCAGAATCATGTTCGTCCTGCATTTCCATGACAATGTCTTTACCAAAAAAGCTATTGTGTAATGCATCAAAAAGTGCATCTTTGTATGCATAACAGAATATTACACAAACAAAATAAATCAAAAATTAGAAGACAACAGTTAAGATATCAGTGGAAAAATCATCCTACACAAATGACACAATGGAAGGATGAAAAAATGTTAGGACCATAGAAAATAGTAGAAGAACATACCTTATTGTTCCAACACATTGGTCAGCAGAGTTCCCAATTCCTACCTTGAATATCAGATTTTCCATAAAGGTCTTTAGTAACCCGCATATCTGAAAAAGTGAGAGCAGAAAAAAAATAAAGTATATAGAAAAATCAAATTGAAAAACAAAGAGTGAAGCATTTTCAGTCTGGGAAAAGTATATGTATATTTGACAATCATACTACTACATGCGAAGAGGACAGAGATAATCCCCATTGCAAACTTTAACCTCAGTTTAGCACTCAATTATACAAACCAAGAAACTATATAATGAAATGGTAACATCATTTTTTAAGTACATTCAAATCAATCAGATTGAAAATTGTAATAGAATCAGAACATCAAGTCATCGATCTTTGACCGTTGCTTCGGGTGTCCGGGCATCTGGATTGTGGAAGAAAACCCAAACAAAGAATTCCAAAAAGAAAAAGAAATTCAGACAATAAATAACATAAATAGAATATGAACATCAAGTTACCCTAATTTTATTCTTCAACGATTTTTCATGGATGATTTCTCCGTGTGGTGGGAAACTTGTCTTTGGGTGTCCGAGCATATTGAAGGAAAACCGAAAGAAAAAACACCAAGAAAGAATTGTAAGGAAAAATCAGAAAATAAATTAGAATTGAGAAAGACACAGGAAATACTTTCCATTTCGATTCCACTGGTCATATAAACCCGTGCAATTCAGATAATTGCTGAAATAAAATGAACATATGAATGTAACAAAAAAAAAAGCGCAAATGAATTGAAAAACGAAGAAGAAAGAAATCGAAATGGAAAGTATTACCTTGGCTTTATTGCTAAAGCATCTGTGAATTGCCGGGGGGAATTGAAATGGGGCAGGAGGAAACTTCTGTGACCAACTGATTTTAGCAGAAATAATTGGGGCTCCTTCAATCTAGAGAAATCCAGGAAAAAAGAAGCATTAATGTAATGGCAGCTAAATTTCCTTCACTTTAAAAAAAGTAAAGAAAAACAAAATCAAGAATTTATTGATGCCGACCGGAGGAATCTTGAGGATGTATATCTGGTGTTTCAAGAAGAAACCATCTTTAGGTTTGTGTGAATCTTTGGTGTTCTCTGCTGCTAGCAATTGTGTAGCATAAGATTTTGAAGGGAATTCCACTTCTACACCTAGAATTGAACCCTCTTAGCCAGATAATGCTATTTGAGAATAAGATGAATAATGCATCTGTGAATTGCCGGGGGAATTGAAATGGGGCAGAAGGTTACTCAGCTACTACGTGGGGAGGTTGAACCATGGGAGTTGGGAGGTTTTTCCTTTCAAAGCATCGTGGGGCACAAACGTAAGGAAGAGAAATCTTGGGGCAGTTGCGGGTACACCACTAATAAAAAGAAATTAACCAACCCACTATTACCACAACTTCCATTCTAACTCCCCACTATTCCATGATCCGTTTTTTAATAAGATTTATCTTTTATTTTTAGCGGGTTATCGGATATTAAAAGCTATTTTGCGAGATATTTTCCCATTAATTAATCTTAATTGGGTTAAAACCCTTCCTCTATATATATATATAGTATAGATATTAATACGATTGAGCTTTAAAGAATATACACAAGTATATGGTTGTGTCAAAATCATGCACATTAACATGATCACGAGAGCTTCGGTCAACTCTTTGACTTGACTTGTTATTTCAAATTAATATATTGTATGGTTTGGAAATATAGTACTAGAGCTTAAACCTCTACTTGAAACGTTAAGAAGACTATATTTTAAACATAACTTGAAACATAAGAGTATACCCTTAAAACCATCTTGAATTATGAATAAAAAATATGACTTATTAACTACGTTTAATTTATCTCACACGTCTTGTTGTTTCGCCAGACTAATTACTTACTATAATTAGCCTCTTGATCAAACTTATATACGTTGTCTATTAACTCATAATTTACTTTCATTTTCGTGTCCTGCCTATCATATCCATGTCTCTTACTAACTTAAAGCATATCACGTATTCTTGTCTTCGCCATTATATCATCTTATGTATTCATGTCATGTTCATGTTATTTATATGTTTGTATGTGATTGATTCAGAAATATTAATGTTGAGCTGACCGAAAAAGAATGTATTGAATATTATTGTCCTAGCCCAAAGCACAAGCCCCAAGTCCGAACCCAAGCTGAGCCGGCCGGACGACGACGACGCGCGTGTGGGGTTCTGAACCAACACGCATCTATGTCTTCCCTCCTTCACAAAATTCTCTTGCCCGTTAAGGCTTACCTCTAAGTGTCACACTACTACTTACGCAGTGAATCCACTCGAGACACTCTTTCCCGAAAATTCATTCCGTAAATCATTCAAAATCGAACAAGTAGATATTAGTCACTTTTTTCCAATACTCAATTTTAGCCAAACACTTTAAAAGTTCCAACATTTTTTCCCCGGATATTTTGGTTTAACCAAGGATGTCATCTTTTCTGCAGTTACATTATTGTTACAACTTTTCATTTCGAATCTTTTCATACGCATTTAAAAGTATTACTCCCTCCGCTTTTTTAATCGTCATTTTTTCATAATTTCTTTGTGTTTATTTATCTATCATTTTACATTACTGCGTCACTATTAGTTTTTTTTTCCACCTTTAATTTACCCCTCAATTTAATTATAATATATAAACAAAGTAATTATATTTCCAATAAAAAAATACACTTCCAATCTTAAAACTCCAAAAGTCAAATTGTCTCCATTATTACCATGCATATACACATTCCCAATATATTATTCTAATTGACAAAAGATAATCAACATTTATTGGGGTGTATATATTAAAAAATCAAAAGACAAATTAGTCATTTTACCATCTTTTTTTCGACATATTAATCACTTTTTTTATCATGTGATCTTTTCTCGCGACAGATAAAAAAGCGAAAGGAGTATCGAGTATGTGATATAAAGTAAAAATGAAAGGTTGTATTATCTGACATCCATGCATGGATATCACTCCATCATGTATACATGTACACAAAAAAACTAAAGAAAAAAAGGGAAGAAAAAAATGTAATAAATAAAAATACTAATTTAAATCCAAAACGTAAGTTCATTTAAAACTTTTCAATACAGCTTTTAAGAAAGTAGTTAAGTGTCATTAAACTTTAATGATAAAAGTCTTAAATACCAACCGTTATTGATGTAAAAGTTGTGTAGTAGTGTAAAGTGGATGGATGCATAATAAATTAAGGGTATAAGGAAGAAAAAAATTAATAAATGTTTCATAGTATTCTAAGCAAACTCATATTATGGGACAAAATCGAAAAATTTAATGAATTTATATTTTAGGACGAATGGAGTAGAAAGATGCAACAAGCATGACAGCATGTCTTGTTCGTAGGAAGCACTTAATGAGAAATTAATTAATTGCAAAGAAATGTACTCCCTTCCCTACCATGTGCTAAACCTTACTTAGCATATATATGGTGCATGAGACCAATCATTTAATCTCATGAAACATGTTTAATATGTACTTCCTGCTCGTAAATAAGCGAGACCAGGGACGGAGTTAAGTAGTGGGTTGGAGGTGGCTAAGCCTACCCAACCCACTCTCTTTTACTTATTATATAGAGGTTTAATTTTTGATAGATTGTATTGACACAATTAAATTTCTAATTATATTCAAATTTATGTAATTATATTGTTAGAAGATATTTTGTGATGCCATCCACCCCACCTTTAAATTTTACTCGACACAACTCAATTTTATTAACACATCTATTTTCATTACTCATATTAACTATCGAATGAATATTTTTATTGTTATTTTATGAAGTCTAAGAAAAATTTATGTTGTAAATAATATTATAAATAATTTTATCCCACTCAAATGGAAAATCTTACAGTGTCGAGTGAGTTTTATTGTTAAATTTTAAACATCCAAGAAAATTTCTCATAAAAATAACAATATAAAGAAATCAAACCAATTCAATACTCAAAAATAAGAATATAAAGAAATTCAATAAGACCGAATACAGATTCCCCGCTCCGTCCTCGATCGGCATAAATACAAAAACACGTATATTAAGATTTGAATTCCAAAATGACTAAAAAAACTCTTAGTCTATAATTAATACAATGTTGTATTTATTCTCTCACTCCTTAATAAATAATGGTAGATGTAGAAAAAACAGAATAAATGTTGTATTGGAAATGTAATCGCTTTAGTTATTTTGAAACAAATCTTTTTTCAACCCACCGCCATTTATTTTAACGTAAGGAGTATTGATTGTCTTGATCGAACGTATAATAAGCAATTAATATTTCCATTCTTAATTTGGTAGGTATCCTACATATATAGTAATATATAATTTGGTAATAAAGTAAGTTGGTTTCTATCGGTACATCCCAAATTACTATCGACACCCATTTTTTGATTAAATTTTCGATGAAAAAACGCGTCACATCGGTGTTTTTGTTGAACACCAACGCCAGTGACATCGTTGGTGTGCAACAAGAACACCGATGGAAAGTGGAAATCGTCGATCGACGTTTAAGTTTTAACATTTTTTATAAAGGAACGTCATGTGGCTGCTGCTGCTCGCTTGTTGAACACGTAGGAACACCAACTCAGGGTGTTCAACAAGCAATACCAGCAGTGACTTACGCTCCTTTACAAAAAAAAAATCACCGAAATCTGAAAGTAATTTTTATGGTGCAAAAGTAATAAGTGTCTTACTTAGAAATTAGGGCGTCTTGATTAATAGAAACCCCTAAAGTAAACTAAGGTTCCTATATAGTTATACGTTATATAAATTGTTCATTCTAAAAGAGAAACGTCTATATCTATAGAAGATAAATCCTACAAATTAAATTCAGTACACCTTCAGTTTCTATTTAAGTATTGCAGCGGTCAAAAACACACATATTAAGAAGAGTATAATGTTTTGACTTAACATCAAAATGACAACACCTATTGAAAATAATTAATGCAATTTTGTTTTCAATCTCCACGCCTTAATAAATAAAGGTAGATGTAGAAAAATACAATTAATAATGCTTTGAAAATATAATTACGATAGATAAATATAAAATTTTATTTTTGACAAGTACGACAGTCAAATAGAAACATATGGAGTATTATTCATGGACTGATGTAGCATTTTTCTATATCCATCTATATTATCCATCTATATTAATAAGAAGACTATTTTTTCTCTTTAGTGACACTTGTATTTTTTTATTTGTCCCTTTTTTTTTTTACTGCTTATTACCACCAAACTATTCTTTTTTATAATTTCTTTTTCTGTTCATGGCCCCCAGTCAGCATTTTTTTTTTTTTTTTTTGAAGGGTTTGAGTTAATTTGTTCCATTTTATAACTCAATCAGATTACCTTTTAATGTCGAATATATGTAGCAAAGTATCTATTTTCAAAATATAAAGCGATGACTTTATCATTGAATACACGATCTTTGTATCATACCAAAAATTGTGTTGACGTTTACATGAAATCTTATAAATTTCGTAAATAAATTCATTTCATAAAAAAAATATCGTTTAGACACTGGCGATATATTATTTTCAAGATATAAAGTGCGACGTCATTTACTACTGCGATCTTTATATCATTCTTAAAAATATTTGGTTTGACGATTATATGAAATATTAAAATTCTTGAAATAAATTTTTTTGTAAAAAAGCATATCGTTTATATAAAATATTAAATATCCTGGAAAAAAAATTATTTCGCCACAAATATTGTTAAACCCATTTATAGTGTATTGTTGATTTAATTTCTATGAAAATTCGAATTATGTATTTTACCATTGCCGTTAAAATTAAATTTCAGATCCGAGAATACAAAAGAGGTTCAATAGTGTCGAAAGGTGTCGATTTTGTGTCGTGAAAGTATTGACGTGTGTGTTAGATTTTAATTAATTTTTAATTAATATTCATTTCATCAACCGACACTTATTGGATATGGCGTCGGGGTGTATCGGAGCGTGTCGTGTCGTGTTTTTAGTAGAACACGCGTGTTGTTGCAAATAATGTCGAAGATATCTTCATTTTTCTGTTAAAATAGATTTAAGTAGAAATTGAAAAAAAAAAAAATTCAATGAATGTGTCGAAAAGATCCATATACGACGTCGGAGGTGTCGAAGATGTGGCTCGGATATTCATTTCATCATCGACACGTCGCGGATACGCCATCGTAATGTATCGAGCTTAATTAAATACAAACCAAGGCAACGCCGCATGAAAGACGATTGTTTATTTTCCTAGTTATATATATAGAGTAGTAATGTTGTCCCTCTTTCACCCGTTTTTTTTCTTTCATTTATTTATTTTTTGTTTTTGTTGTTAAGGTGTAAGCGCCTTAGATTTTTAAAGCTTTTAAAAACAGTCATTATGACGGTAACTATGTACTATTTTGAGAAGTTTGACAAAGATGTCATGTGTTTTTCTCTCTCTTGTGAGAGTTCTTTTCTTCTTCTTCCTGCTACTCTTTCTCCTTCTTGCATGTCCTTATTTCTCATTTCTTTTGCTCAATCAGCTTGTTCCTTTCGCTTCCCTTCTCTTATTAGATTCCATGGACGACAAATTAGAGCAGCATTTTAAGAATTTCAGTTTCTCAGAAATTGAGACCTGTGGGGTGGTTTTGCCTAAGGAAGTCACGAAATCTGCTGAAGAGGAGTGTTTTCGTAGCATTGTCTGCAAAGTCTTTGCTGATAAGCCTGTAAAAATTAAGAATCTGGAATATATTTCGAAGCTTATTTGGGACTTCACTAGTGGTTTTACTATCCGGGCCATTGGTAACAACAAATTTCAAATTTTCTTCAATCGCAGGGAAGATGTGGACCGTGTTATGGCGGGATGTCCCTGGTACCACGAGAACTTCCTGATGGTTGTTAAGAGATGGAGAAAAGGGATTGAAGCCGATTCTCAAGCATTCAGTTCAGGCCCAGTATGGATGCAGCTTTGGAATCTTCCCCCAGAGGGTAGCTCAAAATCAGCAGTCAAGCATATCTGCATGTCATTTGGTAAGGTCATTGATGTTAAATCTCCTAATACCAGCAGCATGCAAAGCAATTTCTTTAGATGTCTAGTTGAAATCGACCTCACTAAACCGTTGCTTAGGGGAATGTTTGTTACTATGGACAAAGATCGAATATGGGTAGATTTTAGATATGAGAATTTGGCTTTTTTCTGTTTTTACTGTGGCGTTATTGGACATGCATCTCGATCTTGCTATGTTCGAGGCTTGGATCTAAAGAAGGATATCTATAAAGAGGACCAATATGGTATGTGGCTAAGGGCTCCAACTGCGAAGGAGGCTGGACTAAAGGATAAAGTAGATAAGGGTCAAAGTGCGCCAGAAAAGTTTATAAATCAAAGTTCCAGTGGTATTAGAAGCAAGCAAAAGATGAATCTGGAAACTGGGCAAACCTCTGAGGCCAGTAGTGGACTTCTGCATACTAGTAGACTTATTATTCCAGAATTTGTACTTGATTTAATTAAGAGTGGTGGCGGTTTTCTCTCCTCTCCAGTAGACCTTTCAGCGCATGTGCAAAATAGCCTAAGGCAGCCCCTCATGCTAGAATGGAATTTTGGAGGACCATACCACCCAAATGAACTTGAAAGAGGCCAAAACAGAGATATTACCGTCACTGAGGTAAATGATATGGAGCTACCAAATGACCATGGAATATCTACCCAGTCAGAGGGAGCATAAAACACATCAACTTTTTGGACTGCAGGGTTCTCTGCATCTGGTAGTAATGATGACGATATGGCTGTTATTGAAATTGAAGCCCAAGTCCCTAGTGGTTCTACACAAGATACAGATTCTATGTTGGCAGGAAACAATGCCGTACAAAGCAGTACTCTATCTAATAGCAATGATGGTATCCGTATTCCACTGATCAGCAGCCCGTCTGAAGTGTCTTTAATTGATAACAATAACACTTTAAACCTTACCTCGCCGGATAGTGGGACTGAGGGGGGAGATGGTTCTATCTTATCTCCGATTTCGATTAGATACCCCATGGATCAAGATTGTGCAGCTAGGCTCTGTTTTTCCAAAAGGAAGCTTTCAAATGTTAACTCTTTTGTAACAGATTCTTCTATTGAACCTGACATGAAGAAACTTTGCATTGTAGAAAGGGTGGAGGCAGCCAGCCCTGAGTGGCTCCCACCACCACAATGAGAACTTTGGTGTGGAATTGTCAAGGCTTGGGGGGGTCCTTGGCAGTTTCCCAGCTTGAGGAGGTTTGCAGACTCCACTCCCCAGACTTGGTTTTTCTATGTGAAACAAAGAACAAGTCCCACTTCATCAAAAAGTTATGTTCCAAGCTCCACTTTTTTGACTATTGTACTGTTGAGCCAAATGGTTTGGCAGGTGGCCTTTGTCTTTTGTGGCAACAAGGTATATCTATTATTTCTGTTATCACTACTCATTGTACTATTGAAGCACAGATAAGGGATCCAAACCATGATGTTAACTGGTGGTTTGTGGGGACCTATGTTAGCTCTAATCCTATTGAAAAAAGAAAGTGTTTGTCCTTCTTGTCCTCTAGAATGGCTTTGTGGGGTGATAATTTTTTAATTGCAGGTGACTTTAATGATATTTTGTCTTCCAAGGAAAAACTCGGTGGTGTCCAGAGATCTGAAGCCTCCTTTAAGGACTTCAGAAATTTTGTCTTCAATAATTCTCTGGTTGATCCTGGCTTTCATGGCCACTTTTGGACCTGGAAGAGGGTTTATAAGGGTCAAATTTCCACCTATGAAAGGTTAGATAGGTTTCTTTGCTCTAACTTTTGGCATGATCTTTACCCCAGATTTCTATGTACTCATATTTACACATTTGCATCTGATCACTGTTTTATTTTGGGAGACACTAATCCTCTCTATAACAAGAAGAGGAGATCCTTTATTTTTGATCAAAGATGGCTTCATATGGAGGGGTTTTCTGAGGCTGTTTGGGCAGGATGGAACTCTAATTTTGCTGGCTCCTTTATGTACAAATTTCTGATGAAAATCAAGGCTGTCAGGGTGCAGATTCTAAAGTGGAAGGGAAGCAAAACTTCTAATTCGGCCAATAAAATAAAAGATCTAAAATCAAAGATTGATATGGCCATTAACTCCTTCTCTGACCCCTCTGCCATTCTTAGTCTTGAAAATGAGCTTAAAGAAGCTTATAGTCAGGAAGAGTTGTATTGGTCCCAAAAGGCTAGAGTCACCTGGCTTAAGGAAGGGGATAAAAACTCTAAGTTTTTCCATGCCACTGTTTCGGGCAAAAGAAGGAAGAACCATATCGATTCTCTTAAAAAGGCTAATTCTAATTTGTGGTGTCAGTCTATTGATGATTTCTCTAATGAGTTCACTGCTTATTACTCTTCCCTTTTAAGCTTCTTCGTAATGTTGACAATGCTGGGAGTTTTTGTGATATGATGGACAAAGGGTTACCTCCAACATGAATCAGAAACTTATGAAACCTATCACTGAAAGAGAAGTCGGGAAAGCAGTCTTCAGTATGAAAACTCATTCTGCCCCAGGTCCCGATGGTATGACTCCTCTCTTTTATAAGCATTTCTACAATCTTATAAAACATGACCTCTTGTTAATGATTCAAAGTTTCTTTTCTTACAGGGAAATTGCTTAGGAGTTGAATCATACTTGTCTTTCCTTGGTTCCTAAGTTAGCCTACTCCTCTGAGGTGTCTCACTTTAGGCCCATTAGTCTCTGTAATGTTTCCTATAGGATTCTGTCTAAAGTCATGGCTAATAGGTTTAAGAAAGTCCTTCCCTTTTGTATTAGCCCAAACCAATCTGCTTTTCTTTCTGGAAGATACATATCTGATAATTATATCCTTGCCCATGAAGTCCTCAACTATATGATGCATAATGGCTCAAAGAGTAATGGTTTCATGGCTCTTAAACTGGACATGGCTAAAGCTTTTGATAGGATTGAATGGCCTTTCATCAAATTCATTATGGAAAAGCTTGGTTTTGTCATGATTGATCTTAGAATCTGGAGTGCATTACCACCACTTCTTTCTCTTTTATCATTAATGGTTGTAGAATCGGTTTTATTAAGCCTTCCAGGGCATCGAGGCAAGGGATCCTTTATCTCCTTATATTTTCCTTATTTGTGCTGAAGGTTTGAGTCACCTTTTACATGCTGCTGAATCTTCTGGTCTTATTCAAGGGATCAAACTAGCCAGATCTTCCCCTTCAATCTCACATCTTTTCTTTGCTGATGATAGTCTGGTGCTTTGCAAAGCTGGTGTTTCCCAAGCCAAACATCTCAGGGACATTTTAGAAATTTATCAGGACTGTTCGGGCCAAATGGTAAATGTCCAGAAATCGGGCATCTTCTTTAGCAAGAATATTAGTGGTAATCTTAAAGCCTCTGTCTTAGACCTCTTTCCTGGGATTTCTCTTGCACCCCATACAAAATATTTGGGCATGCCTCTACTTCTTGGTAGATCTAAGAGGGAAATTTTTCTTATCTTAAAGATAAGGTTGCCTTAAACTGCCCCTCTTGGAAAAACAATTTTCTAAGTCAAGGTGGAAAGGAGGTTCTCCTTAAGTCTCATTATAACTATGTTAGCTTCCCTACCCCATGTCCGTTCTAAAAATTCC